>OY812999.1:29717399-30367399 GCA_963681545.1 Germaria angustata | reverse complement strand
AGATCAAAATTTTAAATAAATTTCCTTCAAATGTATTGAATCGATCGTTAGAAAATGGATAAATCAGAAAAAAATTTAATTTGGAAAGAGCATTTCATAAGCATAATTACTTAAGCCAAATTTAGCTCTTTGTGGTCCAAAGTACATGTTCGCTCCACTCATTACATAATTTTTGGTAATCTATTTCATTGAAACGAAATCTGATTTTAAAATTTGAGAGCGATCTTACTTCAAATGATTGCAAGAAATTTATATGTACTTTATGTATTCTTAGGCCAATAAAGATCATAAACAAAATCTGAGTAGTAATTTCAATGGAAAAATTTCAAAAATCGGTATAAAAATGTTCTTGTGGGGATTCCGGAAAAAATTATATAGTCTAACGTACAACAATACCAATATGCATCTAATTAATATTACCGTCCATATATTCGTACTCATGCATGTAGCACGAAAAAAATTATTTTCAATAGTGGCTATAGGTCGATGATTACCATTTTCTTTTGGCCTGAATTGGATGACATGGACACCATGGCTGTCTGATAATATACAGTTGAGATTGTTCAGGATTGATAAAAATTTCGCTAAGATGAAATTTGTAGTTCTTACGCACAACAAGGGTTTCACTACCCGAAAGGAACCAGCCGTTCCTTGGGCAAAATGGTGTTGGCTTATTATTTTGAGTAATTGTCTAGAATGCTTGAGAATTCAGTTTTAAAACAGAATTTGTGGGAAGCGTTAGACCGAACGTCACAGACTGTCATCATCCTCCGTATTTTTATTTTTTTTTTTTTTTTTTTTTTTTTTTTTTTCCCACTAATTTTATTTTTGTATCTTCAGAACTGAACTAACAAAAAGTGTTCAAATCTTAAATATAGATAGAATAATTAGGCCCAACCAGTGTCGGACATAAACTTAGTGATAATAATTAAAAATACATAAATGTCGTGTTAAGCACAAAATTATTTTCAAAAAGTTTCATCTGCGTTGCGTGTTAAGGCCGTAGTATCCCTCTTTTTTAAGCGGATGTGTCCAGGAAAGTTCAAGATATTTCGTGCAAGCGGATTCGGATGGGACTCGAGTTTTGTTAAATATTTGCCTGCATATTTTGCAATTTCAGCGGTCACAAGTGGCATATTTAAATCACGATGTAAAATAGAATTTTTCATGTACCAAGGAGCCGATGTTATTAACCTTAAAATTTTGTTTTGCATACGTTGTATTCTCTCTACATTGGAAGCTGAAGCAGTGCCCCATAACTGAATTCCGTAACACCATATCGGCTTCAAAAGCGACTTGTATATTAAAAGTTTACAATCTAGACTGAGGGTAGAATTTCTACCAATCAGCCAATGTATCTGGGTTAATTTAAGCTTCATTTGTGTCAGCTTAGAGTCGATGTGGTGTTTCCATGTAAGCCGTCGGTCAAGGTGTATACCAAGGTATTTCACCTGTGAATGTTGAGGCACAACTTGGTTGTTGATTCGAATGGGGGAACAAGTGTCTCTTCGTAGAGTAAATGTGACATGAACACACTTTTGTGCATTTACTTTTATTCTCCATAAGTTCAACCACAGTTCCAACAGCTTAATATGTTCCTGAAGATAACGGGATGCCTCGTGAGGGTTTTCATGCATACTAAGGCAGGCTGTATCATCAGCAAATGTAGAAGTGAGGATATTACTGCTTAATGGCATATCACAGGTATAGATCAAATACAAAACTGGACCCAGTATACTCCCCTGTGGCACACCGGATGAGATAGTTTCGGGCTCACTCATGAAGTCTTCTTCCACAACAGTGAATTTCCGGGCAAGAATATAACTTTCCAATAGATTTACAATGTTTATTGGCAGATATGTCTTCAATTTTACAATTAGGCCTTCATGCCACACTTTATCAAATGCCTGAGAGACATCAATAAAGAGGGAAGAACAATACTTTTTTTCTTCAAATGCTCTTCTTATGAAATGAACCAATCTATGAGTTTGTTCAATGGTGCTATGCTGACTTCTAAAACCAAATTGATGGTCCGGTATACACCCATTATTAGTTAGAATTGGGGACAATTTTGTCATGAGCAGCTTTTCAAAAAGCTTTGAAATTGTTGACAATAAGCTTATTGGCCTATATGACTCAGCCTTGGTAAGATCTTTGCCCGCCTTTGGAATCATTTTGATCATGGCAAGTTTCCAGCTGTGTGGATAATACTCCAGTCGTAAAATACCATTAAAAATAAACAACAGGATTCTAATAGCAACACGAGGCAACTGCATCAGCATCTTGTTACTAACGCCATCAATACCCGGAGCTTTCTTCTGGTTGGTTTCAGCAATTAGTTTTTGTACATCACGCATCTTAAACTTCATGGGTCGAGGGGGTAGAGCAACTACACTCGGCAAATCAACAGCACCAGTACATGAGTTTGGGGTAAATACGTGTTTTAAATGCTCAGCAAATATGTTACCTTTTTCAGTATTGGTTCTTGCCCAACCTCCGGTCGAAGTGCGCAGGGGTGGTTTAAACTCAACGGGTGTTTTAAGTTTTCTAGCTGCGCGCCACAAGGAGTAATTAGATGCTGCTGTGACATCGAGACCTTCCAGATAGTTCTTAAGAGAAGCAGATTTTTCAGATGCAAGCAACTCATGGAGTCGTTTAGTGCATTCTCTAAGTCTGATTTTATGTTGGGGTGATCTGTGCTGTTGCCATTCCCTTCTAGCTCTTCTTTTTTCACATACGAGACGTTCAATGTCCGCAGAATAAATTCTATTAAACCCAGTCTGCGGAGAGGAGGTAGTGGCATGTTTAGCAGCCTGTTTAATATTTTCAGTAAGATTGGCAATGTTGAATTCAATATCATCGGAAGTTCTAAGCCTGATGTTTTCCGTACAATGACTACTGAGATATTTTTTGAACCCCAGCCAGTTAACACGATTTATCATCTTCACATATGGGTGAGGTAAGTCACTTCTTAGTGGGCTGCAAATTGTAACGATCGTGGGAGAGTGATCGGAGGAGAGATCATGTGAAGCTTCAACATGAATTAAATCCCTAGGGATATTTTTCATGACCCCAAAATCTATAACATCCGGAATTTTTTGTATGTCAGTAGGCCAGTAAGTGGGCTCCCCGCTAGAAATGACATCCAAACCCATTTTTGAAATTGTTTTGAACAATGCTCGACCTCTAGGTGTAATAAGACGCGACCCCCAGAACGTATGCTTTGCATTGTAGTCGCCAGCTGCTATGAAACAAGGGCCAAGAGTTTTATAAAAATCCTCGTATTGATCCTCAGTGATTGAAAATCTGGGAGGGGAGTAAATGGATGATATCACGAAATTTGTACAAAAATTTTCAATGCAAATATTTGTTGCCTGCAGATGGTCCTCACAAATGTTCTCAAGAATGTAGTGTTTGAGTCTTGACTTTATTAGAATTGCCGATCCTCCGCATGCTCTTCCTCTCGGGTCCTTTGTATCATATAAGGTGTAGCCACTCATTTTAAAAAGGCTTCTCGAAGTCAAATGAGTTTCAGATACCAACATTATGTCAATCTTTTTTGCCGTGAGGAAGTGCTCAAGTTCATTTTTTTATGATGTAAAAGTTTTTTATGTATTTTTATGATGTAAAAGTTTTTTCGGAGCTAAATTACAGAGACAAGCCCTTCTTTGGTCGAACAGCTTGTATGTGGAACGAGCTTCGTACTCATGTCTTTCCTGTCATTTCCAACGTAGAGAGATTCTAATCGAATGTCCCTAAACACTACATCCTCTATTTTCCCTCCCATATCCTAATTTCCCCAGTTCTAGCACAATGCACTGCATAGAAAGGAGTCATCCTCTGTGTGCTGGTCCAATCGAAAAGAAAAAAAAATATAATATGCGGTGTTAAGGATTCTTAATTTAGTGGGCTCCTGATCCTTTAATTTTTATGCCATTTAGTTTTGTGTCCAACTAAAACCATTTAATTTTATTTATTGCTTATGAGGGTTGATAAATTCTATAGCAGCCATACCAGTGACTTTAAAAAAAACATTAAAACATATTTAAAGAACAGCGTTCGTAACTTTGCGTCTTGTCCAGAGACCAGTTGATTTCAATTTATTCAATATTCATAACAAAATGAAACTGTAAATTAAAAACACCTGTCGCATACTCGTACAACGGAACAGCAGGGTCAGTCGATTTCCATAACAAAAAAATTGTGCTCTATTTTAAAAAACTTACACCAGCAACAACGACCTGCTAGGGAGTATTCACAACAACAAATTACTCGTACAAACAAAATCGCAGTGTGGAATATCTTCGAAGTGTCAGTACAAGAAATCATCATACAAGGTGACCGCAGTTTGACAGTGGAGTTCGGTTATAATGAGTTGTTGCCTATAAGAGACAAATTCTCTGGTCGCAACAATTTTGTACAAATATTTCGTACATATTATTACGATTATAACGAACTAGTGTTATAGCGAGTTTTCGCTTGTAACGAACAATTTTTTATATACTACTCTGTTCAATAGAAAAGGTGGATTTTTAAATTTCTCGATCTTCGTGCATTAGCGACTTTTTTCTTTTTATGTTAGCAAACTTATTTCGATCACATGTTTGTTTGTATTTAGTATGTTTCTTTGTGAGAGGCGATTTTCTGCTGTGGAAAAAAATGGATCAAAGAATGTGCATCAAATATTGTGTAAAAATGGAATTACGAGTGCTGAAATGCACTTGAAATGTTGAGTGTGGCACACAGTGATTGTACTTTGGTCAGAAAAATGTTTACATGTGGTACAAGCCTTTCAAAGACGTCGGTCGTCCTGGAAGCTCCATCACATAAAAAACCGATGAAAATGTTGAGAAAGTGAGGAATATTGTTGTGAAGAATCGTCGAATTACTGGTAGAAAAGTTGTAGAGGATGTTGGCATATCGATTGTCGAGTCATCAGAACTGTTTTCAACTTTCTTAGAATCTTTACGTACTGCTGACTTGGATCGTAAACTTTTAATAGTTTAGGATGCACTTAAGTGTATGATCAATTATATAATTTAAATGAACTTGATCTTTGTTTCCGATTGCTGAATGAACTTGACCCAAGCCCGAACGAAAGTTAACTTTTCTAATATCAGCTTGTAAAGCGAACTCACCTCCAGCCAATATGGCTAGAAACTCTGTAGGAAAAATATCAAATTCTTTTCCATCATTGCATACGTGTATGTGTGTTTGTGTTTATGCGTATGTATGGGCGTTTCATGTAGAAAGAATAGGGGCACAATTTAAAGGTAATCCTGCTGTTTTATTTCTTTATATTTTTTATTCTCTACTTTGTTGTTTGAATGATGATTAGTTATTAACACTAAAGACATGACCATAATTAGTATTCATAAAGTTACCAGCCACTGTTCGTTAACGCAAGACAATGTTAAGTTCATCGTTACCCACCAAACGGTCTTCCAACCACGCCAAACTCCAAACCAAGATAAACTTACTAAACAGCGCCAGTGAGGCGACGAAGTGCCACATGAATGCAGTAGCTGAAGAGCGCGAATGAAGTCTTTGGTAACAGCGAAGGCGCTAAATCAAAATGTCGTTAAAAAAAACAATACATAATTAAAACTGAGAAAATAAAAAAGAATTACAAATAATACCCGTAATTTTGAATACGATCGAAATGCGTGCCAGGAACAAATTATGCGAAACACGTTACACGCACAACACAAGTTGCAACAAGCAACAATGGTTAGACAGACGGACTAAAGGACAGACACCTACATAGAAGATGGTTGTTTGTGAGAAATGCTGTTTATAAGTGAATTGTATTTTACATTTGTTGCTTTCAGCTACTCGTTCAGAACCAGGTTTCTTTGCCAACCCAAAACAGAAATGACATGATTAACAAACAAAAAAAGCCATAAAACGTAATTATATTATTAACCAGAAAATAATTTTTAATTTTGAAGCAAATAGAATTTTTGAGTCTTAAAACTTTTGAGAGTAAGAGGGTATTGTATTGGGAGCATTTCCTACAACTTGTATTTTTTAGTCAAGAGTCAAATGCATTACTTTTTGGAAGCCCTTTAGGATAGGAAATGCCAAAAGACTAATTCCAAATCATAAATAATTCTTACCCTACCATAAGCACATTGACTTGTTGTAAGTATTTGAATAAATTTTTAATATTTGTTTTACAGCGATGAAGGTTAAATTGCGTCGAATAAGAAAAATGAATGTTCATCTTTATTATAAATAATATTTGATGGTCTCTCTCTGTCTTTGAAATAAAAAATAAGAATTGTTAACAATCATTCTGTGGCAGCTGAAAGTTCTTGGATGTTTTGAAGAAAATTGTATTTAACTATTTAAAATCAAATGTTGCAAATAAGACAGGATTTTTTCTAAATGGTTCAATACGACAAGCGCTCTAGGAACTGCGCAAAAATATAGTCTAAACACCGCACCAACAAATACAATTGCCATACTTTGGCCACCGCCACATTATAGCCACAAGAAGTCAATGTTAGAATTCATATTCAGAATGTCACAGAGGTGGAGCGTTTTGTTGGTTCAAGTGAAAATCATTAATGTTGCAGATGTAGTATATATGTTTTTAACTCAGTTGAAATCGATACTTAGTAGATCGGTCTGTTGGCTGATCAGCTTGTTTATCAAATTCGATTTTATTAGATTATTTTCTCTAACTATTCATATATCAAATCGAATAGCTACACCTATCAGCCAGAAACAATGGCACACGTCGATTTATTGTCGAAATAAAAGCTCATGTACTGCAAAAAGTGTGGAAGAATGCATACATTTATATTTATTATCATTTCTTAACAAGTTCGAGTAAATGGTTTATAAAACTCTCTTGAGTTACCAACAGTTCAGATTTCTGGATATTGGTGTCACTAAACAAAAACCATTATTTGTACTAAGCGGCAACGCTATCGCTTCGCTTAGAAAATTAGATGGCACGAGGTTCTCAGCAAGAAACTATGTGCAGTTACAAATAAAACAGCCCCATCTATGATGTGATGCGTAAAGTAGGGAATACAGAGGAGTTCGGTTACAACATACACGGTTTATAAAAAATTATCGCCTTTAAGGAAAAATGTCTTCGCTTCTAACAATTTTGTAAATATATCTCCTTTCATATTCACCAACTATTTACGTTTATAACAAACTTCTGTTAAAGTGAACTTTCACTTATAACGAACCCTTTTGGAAGGACACAACTAATAAACCGTTGTGCACTTAAACGCCCGTAAAGAACAAAACTAATACCCAAATACATATATATTATTTTTATTTTCTAGATAATTATTTACTAATAATTGAAATGATATTTGAGAATAGATATATTGAAAAATAAGAATAAAATATATTTGATTTCAACTTTAACTTTTATTTTATATATTAGAAAAAAACTAGCCCACCATTGAAGGACTTCTATCTATCATATTTGAATAAAATATAGTATATGTAAGACATCATTTAAATTCTTTACTTAAAAGGCCTATTAATGCTTTTATGTATAAAATGTCTACCTGGTTTCGTTGGGTTGCGAATTCGACCAACCACATGTGTTCTGCTGGCTTTGAAGACCGATGTGGCCTTTACCTCATATATATATATAGAGTTTTAACTTAAGCAAACCACACAAAGAAAAAGTCTCACGATCTCGGCAGTAAGATGAAATCACATCACCGTGAGGTAATCAATTCCTCATGTAGCCCGTACCGAATATCTATTGTGGTAAGAGCTGTGTGGCACGTAGCGCCATGCTGTTTAAAGCACATGTCGTTGGTATCCATATCATACAATTCAGGGCTCGCCATTATCGGTTGTGGCCTCGTCAGCAACGTTCGCAAAAAAAATATGGACAGATGATGCTGTCACCATGAAAAGCGATGCATTGGACGCTCTTGGATCTCATGTGGATTGGTATCATCCCATATTCGACAACTTGAGTTGTTGGCGTAGCCAATCATCCAGCAACGGAGAACGATTATGGCGACCCAAAACTGTTCAAACTGAAGGGAATGAACCAAGCACCCATTTCGACAAAAAAATAATTTCCCTTTTCACGTGTTGTTGAAGGCTAATTATAGCGCCAAGATGATTTATAACTTGTTCCAAGTAATTTTACAGACACATCTTCAACAATATGGGTGCTTTTAAATGGCAAAATTCGCAAGTGCTGATTGGGGAACCCGATATATATACAATATGTATCGTTTTTAGGATTTATATAATAGACTTATAACTTGAAATAAAATTATTCTTATTTGAATAATTAAAAAGTTTTTATTTCGATTAATCAAAATTTTAATTAATTATTTATTTGATTCATTTTCATATCGATTAATCGAAAATGTTTATTAACTGATTAAAAATATAAGAATAATTTTTACTAAAACAAAGCTTCCAAATTATAAAATGTTATAAATGAAAGGATACTTAAAAAACCACAGGACCAAAAAGATGGTATTTCTTCTAGAAAATTTTATCAATTATTGAAAAACAGCCTCGTGATTCCATGATTGGAATCTGGATAAGCAATCTGTTTGAAAGTCTTTATAAGCAATTGGCTTTTAAAGTTGTTTCGAACGCATCCACATTCGTATATACACACATGGGTACATACAAATTTAAGTAACTGAACATGAGGTTAAAACTTACAACTCGTCAGTAGGAAACTTGTTTTTGTGTTAAAAGTGACGAATAAACACAAATCAAGTCTAAAAAGAAAATCTCTTTTAAATTAATATGGACGTACGTACACGTACAGAAACTTAAACACATGTACACACATACATACATAATTATGCATTTGCATTTATTTATACGAGTTCGTATGAATGTATGTGTGTATGTGCATACAGGCATATGTACAATACGACCAAAATATATATGTACATATGTACATATTAGTATGTATCTATAAGTTTACTTAAAAAGTTCCAACAACAACAACAACAAAAAAACACAATCTTATGAAAAGCCACTAACGACGACTGGTTTGTGGTAGTATGCATGTATCTACGAGAAACGAGTTAAAAGTAGATCGTCAACAACATAAGATTCCATTTACATGAACATATTGTGTTTTTATATTTTCAAAAGTTGCTTTTTTAAGTTCTTTCGCAGCTCAGAGAAATCCATTTGACTTTACCTTCCATCCTCAAGCTGTTGTTTAATTTTTTTTGCTGTTGTTGGCAAGAAAAAAGTCTTAAATGAACATACCAAAAACCGGATTCATTTGAGTTCAAATACATATCTGACGTTTTTTATACACACACATGCAGCGGACAACTTTTTGAAACTCTGCCCCAGCTTAAAGAAACTTTAGCTAACACACACACACACTGCCACACAGCCACACATATAAAACAAACTTACCTGCTTGTGAATGTGTAGTAGAGTGCTTTGAGAGGGGCTACTTTAAAGTGGGTAGAGTTTTGTTAACGGATAAACGTGTGAGTCTAAACATTTAATGTTGACAAATGCTTATAGTCATCTTGCTAAATACAACATGTTTTAAACCAGCAGCAAATTAGGAGAAATGTTTATATACATGTATATAGTGGAATGAAAAACAACTTGTTGATTCATCACTATGGAATATTTAGTAACATTTTGACTTTGCGCAAGGAGGGGAAAATCTGGAATACAATTTTACAAATGTTGTTTTAAATTAATGGGGTTTTTTTTGGAACTCAAGTCTGAGTGCTTTTAAGCATATTTGTGGATTGTAGATATTCTTATGCATCTCTTTGAAATGTTTATAATGATTTATTATATGAATTTAGTAGTTATGTTTGTATTATTCGCAAATGTTGCTTGTATTTAATTTCTATTCCACATTGGGATATTTTGTGGTTGATTTATTAACTAAAATCATTTAGTCTGTATAAAAATGCTGCTAAGTACATACATATATATATTTATTTATGTTTTTTTTATATACATAAATAAATTTTTAAGGATATTGTATACTATAAAGATTTGATGTTTTGAAAGTTTTAAGTGCCAACAAAAGACACGATTTAGTTAGTGAATAAATTTAGTTAGTGAATAAATTTTTTGCTTCCGTATTTTTTCTGTTTTTAAGCGTTGTCCGTTTGTATGTATTTTTTAAAATTTATTTTCTATTTTTTAGAAGAGTTTGCTTGTAGTGTTTTTGTCCATATTTTTTTTTCAAATTGGACGGCAATTTGACCCCTCCACACCCCGAAATATTGATTATCGCATAAATATCGTTTTTATTTGAAAGTGTATGTTGCAGGTTGGTTTCACAAGAAATGTAATTTAAGAAGATATTTCAAAAATAAAATAGAAATAGATTATATTGGTCTTTAAACTAATCTATAATTGCTTTACTTTTTTAATCTGTTCGATTGGCTCTTAGCCACCTTTTTTTGCAAGGAACATTTCAAAATTAATTGCGAACCACTTGGGAAATATATGACGAGAACATTCAGCACGGAACAAAGAATCTAAGTTGTTCAATTAGTAAGACATTGAGATCACAGCAAAATCTCTTTCATATTCGAAATGCACGTAACGATCCCACACTTTACCGAATGGTTCTGTGTTTTCGTGTGCTAGAAGTATGTATATCGTGCAGTTCAAACTGATGAAAAATTGCTCGGTTGCAATCAACTACTGAGGGAAATAACGTAATCTCCATCGGGTTACGTTCTCAGCAGTTGGTGATGTCTAGACGATCTTTGCAAAGAATTTTACATAAATTAGAACTTTTTCCAATTGGTTTACGAGTTGAAACGAGATCATGCATAATGCATTCATCAGTAGCAGTTTGCAACAATTGCGCCTAGAAAACAATGAGTTTGTTTATTCACCAACTCATAATCAGCAATGGCCTCGCGAATAAACAAGATTGGAGAATATGGGGAAACCATAATCCGAAAATTGCTTTTGAGTATCAAATGTACCCACCCACTTAGATGGTGTGGAATAATGTCAGAAAGGATCATTAGATCTTCCTTCATATGATAAATTTTATGGGAATAATGCACGACCAATTACAAGTTGCATTAATGTTTTGTTAAAATTTTCAAACTATTTATTAGTTTATGATATATGTATGTATGTATATTAGAGAAGTTGGATACGGTGTCATTAAATTACAGGCAAAGTTAGTTATAACGAACGATATAATATATCGAAAAATTAGTTTTATATGAAATCTTCTTTTTTATATATTTGTAGCAAACACTTAAGTCAAAACTAAAAATTTTAAGCTTTTCCCAAAATGCATTGTTTGTTATGGCTTCAGCTCTTCAAATATGAATGTTGCAAGTAAAATTAAATAGACTCACGTAGAGTATTTATTTTATGTATTTTGTTACGATTCATATACAATATTGAATT
This sequence comes from Germaria angustata, assembly GCA_963681545.1. Classification (NCBI taxonomy): domain Eukaryota; kingdom Metazoa; phylum Arthropoda; class Insecta; order Diptera; family Tachinidae; genus Germaria; species Germaria angustata. The sequence continues at coordinate 30,356,011 of OY812999.1, read as the reverse complement.
CTCATATTGTATTTGATTCGCATGACGAGTTGAATGTTTTCAAAATGCTTAAAGTTCACTGACTATTTTGTTTAGCGACCAATGAAATGTCGGCATATGAAGAGCTAAAGCAACAACCAACAATGCATTTTGCAAGAGCTTTAATTGTTTTAACGATTAGTTGGGGAAAATATCCCGAATAATAAATTTCAATATTAAGTATTAAGCTTTTTCCTTTAAAAAAATTTTTAAGGTAAATATATTTACCAGCCTTAAATCCGGGAATGCTTCTTTCAAACTGAAAATGTCATAAAATTACATTATGCCCCTCTACAACTTTTGAAATAAGTATATTTAAGCGGATTTATCAAATATTGATTTCAAAATTTGTCTAATGACGTTTCTTTAAAAATTTTGTTTTATTTCCATTGATTTTGATTTACGAACAATTTCAAATATTTATCTTTTAAGTTAAAGTTAAAAGTTAAAAATTATTTAAAGTTTTATCAAAAATTGTTTTGAATTACAACAATCAAATAATAAATTGAAAAATTTTTTTCTGAAGAAGACACCCACAGGGTGTTGAAATATTGAAAAATAAAAAATAAATATATTGTTTTAGACCTCATACTCGATAAATTAATTCAAACAATCAAACAATTGAAAAATAAATATAAAATGTGATTTTTTATGATCTCTTAGATTTGATTAAAAAAACACATAAAATTTAGAAAAATATGTAAAATATTTATGAGTCGATAGAACATCTATGTAATTCAATGTTTAGGGATGATTTCATGGAAATGTTGACCGCGGCTACGCATCAACAGGTTCATACGCTGGCACACTCTCTCCAAGATATCGGCCTTTATCTTTCAAATAAATTCTTCAATATTATTCCATAAAATGGAAGAAGTGCACGATGCACTTTCTTAACCGAAAATCAATTTTGATAATAAAATTCAATAATCTGCAAACGTTGTTCGTTTGTGGGTCGATTCATGGTTAAATTATAGACCAAACTGAACATGTTTAACAGCAACATGTTACACGAAAACAGCTGAGCTGTTATTGCTCTACAAACTGCTTCATTTTCTTTTAAAAGCATTTGTAAACCTTTTAAAATGCTGCTTTCCTTTGTTTCCATATAGAAAAAGAAAAATACACAAAATGCATTATGAAACATATTTAAAAAATTTTTGCAAAATAATTAATTATGTATTTCATTTCCGTAAACTTACCCCATTACAAACGCATTTCGTGCTCTGTTAATAATTATAAAAAAATATCGTTTATGTACTTATACATTAATTTGCGATGTAATTTGATATTTACTCCGCACAGTGGGTTAAGAATTATTTGAAAATAGCTTAAAATTTGTATTGAAAATTTTTTTAAAGAGGAAAGCAGTAAGTTAGGTTATATTAAAATATATAATGTTTATTATACGACTTATAGGGATAATGACCGGTACTAAATTATTTCTTTTTAAACGTTACAAAATAAAAACGTTGCATTTTTCTTTGAGTTTTTCACTCAAAACCTAAAAATTTTATATTCAACCTTGGACCTTAATTGGGTTATCGACTTGGGTGTTCAGATATACCCGATTTCGCTAATTCATACGGGATTTGCCATCCGAAAATGTTTTACCATAAAGTTTGTCTCAACATTTTTTATAAAAATATTCATCTGATTATATTGACTATAAAAATTGTATTTTTGCAAATTTTCATATAAAATATGCTTAGAAGAGGTCTTCTATTAAATGTTCTATGTTCTATGTCCCGTAGACAGAGCAAAATACAGTATCCATCGGCCGGCCCTCTCTTTTAGTTGGTACCCTTGTTTTTTAGGCCACTTTCTACTTTCTTTGCGAGGCAAGAGTATGAATATGATAGTAACCATAATCGGTTTAAGTTTAGTTCTGTACTACTGTACGAGTATTATAAACACTATCTTGCCTCATCTAAATTTCAAGACTGATGTACAAACGAAAAGTTTACACAAATTATTCAACCTCGGTGAGAGGAAAAACGAAACTTCAGCTAGAAAAATACTTAATGAAAGCTCTGCTTATAAATTTATCATTTAAAGAAACGACTGTGTAATTTTATTTTCAACTTAATAAATATTTAACTATGAAACAGAACGCAACCAAATGCAGCCACATTCTTCTTAAAGAGAAGTTAACCCGTCTAACAAACTTGTAAACCTTCTTTTTAAATAAATTACTTTTTTCTCTTGCTTTACTGCTCACACTTTGCACCCCAATTATAATAAAATAACTACAACAATGCAGCAAAAAGTTTTTATGAATTTCAGTTTGAATTAAGGAGCAAGAAGTAAAGAGGAAAGGAGTTGCATGTTATAGGGTTGCAATTGTTGTTTTTGGCTTCCAAGCAAGTTTTGGGAAGTAAAAGAAAAAATTGCAACATCACAATTTTAAGTTGAGGGAAATCTGTTTTTGTCTATAATTCTTAAAAAGTAAATATTTATGTTGAAATAAATTTGAAAGATTTTCCATAAATTACGATTATCTGTAACACGAGTAGGGGTTGGAATTTATTTGAAAAAGAATATCAAAGAATTAAAAAAAGGATCAAAATGATTTTCAAGCAGAAGGTTAAGTCAATATAATGGAGTATTTGACTTGATTTACATACATTGCGGTGGAAACAATGGGACGAAATAAAAATGTTTTGGATATAAATAGATGATGTCTAAGCGAGTGATCGCATAAGCCAAAAATCATACATTGAATAGAGAGAGTACTATTTTATTTCTTGTTTTGAAATTTTCTCCAACTATTAAAGGCGTTTCTACAATCATTTTCTCTTTCTCAGTATCAACTTTTCGGCGTTAGAGTTCGAAAAGGTTGAGATTAGAAGTTAAAAATAAAAATTGCGGAAATGCTTACAAATCATCTCTCCCAGATGATTCCATTGCAATACATGGTAGTATTCAGTTTTTAATGCACATGGTCTTGAAAAAATGCATACGAGAACTATCAGAGCTGTTTTTTTAACTCTAGCAAAGCAAAATCAGAGAAACGGCGTAAGGCAAAATTTGCATGAATTCGTTAAAATTGTTGAAGCCTTTTACGAAAACGGGCGTTCAAATCCAAATGCTTTTCGTACACTTCGTGATCGGCGACGAGGCACAACTTCACCTCAGTAGATTCGTTGAAAATAAGCCGATGCATCCATAAGAGTGACTGTTTGGTTCGGTTTATAGGCTGGCGGCGTCATTGGGACGTATTTCTTGGAAAATGAGGTCAGCCAAGCAGTTACCGTAAAAGGTGTTTGCTATCATGAAAGGATAATGGACTTCCAGTAGCCAGAAATTGAGGATATGGACTTAAACGATATCTGGTTCCAACAGGTTGGTGCAACTTGGCACACAGCCAACGAAGCAATGGCTCTTTTGCACGAGAAATTCAACGGCCGTGTTATCTCACGTCATGGCGATGTTAATTGGCAGCCACGATCATGTGATTTGACACCGTTGGACTTCTTTCTTTAGGGATATTCAAATGAAAAAGTGTATTCCAATAAGCGACGAACAATTCAAGAGCTAAAGGATAAGATAATCCGGCACACTAACGACAGTGAACCTCTATTATGTCTTAGAGTGATTGAAATTATGGACTATCGGATAGAGTTATGCTATCAAAGGTGTGGCGAGCACTTGGCCGATATTTTTTTTCACAGACAATTGTCATAGATCCTTCTTTCATAATAACAAAATTGTATAAAATAATTACCTGAACATATTGCGTCTTTTAGTTGGACCACCCTTTATGTACAGAATTAAGACAAATAGTACTATTGGAAATTAATTCTAGTGTTTCGAGTTCACGGCTTGTTGAGTCAATAATTTCTGTAACCCTTTAAAAAATTTTCAAAATGGTATATTTGCATATAAAAACTAAGAGAACAAATGAGAATTACAAAATATATGAACATGGTACGTTAGAGAGGTCAAACAAACAAGACAAAAACAATTTATATTTTTACAACTTTTATATTAAGTACGAAGTTTGGGGAAGCTAATTAGACGTGCTGAAGTTAACAAATTATTGTTTTAATGATCGCGACAAATCCATCATCATGGTATGGTATGGTTGTATATAATTTCCTCTTTAAAAACTGATTATATATGTTCCCATCGATCCTATAAGGAGCATAGGGCCTCAATGAATTGGTTGAACATATTTCTGTCTTGTGCCAACGCTCTCACTTCGCCCCAGGTTTTACCGATTGCAGCCAATTCTACATCGATTTGCCTTCTCCACGTATGAGCTGGACGTCCTCTTCTTCGGCTTCCCTGCGGGTTCCAGTCTATGGCATTTCTTGCGATGTCGTTCGTTGATGTTCTTAAAGTGTGTCCAATCCAGCGCCATTTACGCCTTTTTATTTCCGTGGCCGTGAGTTGTTGGTTGGATTGTTCCATTGACATTGGTTCACAAATACCTGGATCTTCTGTATATCTCGAGGGGCAGCATTCCATGTCTCGCAACCATAGAGCAGAGTGGTCTTGATATTTGTGTTAAAGATTTTTAACTTTGTGCGCTGAGAGAGTGAAGACGAATTCCAAATAGGTCTTAAACGACCGAAAGTTTGTCGCGCTTTCAGTACACGGTTTTCAATGTCTTCACTTGACCCGCCATTTTTGGAAATTATGCTCCCAAGATAACAAAACTGGCTGACATCTTCTATTTGGACATTTCTTATTGTGAATAATTCCTGAGACGACGCATTATCTCGCAGTGTTTTGGTTTTAGCAGTGTTGATCTTGAGTCCAGCCGCATCTGTTTTTGTCGTTATACTACGCAGGTTTGATGCAAGATCTGAGAAGCTGTGAGCCAATAGACAAATATCATCTGCGTAGTCAAGATCGTTTAAACGGCCTTGCATTTTGCTTTCCGTTTTGTAGCGCGCTTTTGAGAATTGTGTCTAAAACTATATTAAATAGAAGTGGTGATAAGACGCATCCCTGGCGAGCGCCGATTTCCACTTTTACCGTTCTGCTTAACGTTTTACCATGTTTAATTCTACAGCTGGCATTGTGGTAAAGACACTTAATAAGTGAGATAAGTTTAAGAGGGACGTTTTTGCATCGTAGTGCGCTCCAAATCACATTGTGATTTAATTTATCGAAGGCTTTTTCGAAATCGATAAAGCATATATAGAGTGGTGATTGCCATTCAACAGATTGCTCAACGATAATACGGAGACTGATTATAAGTTCTAAATTCCTGTAGAGAGGACTTTATTTATAGAGCTGGAACACAGATTTTAAGGCCCAGAAACGAATTAGTCCAAACAAGTATAAAAAGAAATAGCAAATATACAAAAGAAAACACAAAGAGACTAAAATATGGACACCATTGAGCGAAACCTGCCTGTTGAACCTGCAGAAAATGGCCAAGCTGGCAATATCTTAAACTGAAGAAAGAGCGAAACTGATATCATAAATATAAAAAAAAATATCAATCAATTATTATCTAAAACTTAGCCAAAAAAAAAAATCTATTAATTTGAAAGATGGTATAGTTTGTAAAATGGATAAAAATACTATACCAACAAAAAGTAATTTTTCTCGAAAAAGAAACTCAAGTATCTAATCAAACCTTAAGTTTCAAGAAAAAACTATACACATACGAGTATGTAACGAAAAATTAAATTACAAACAAAGAAAATGAATATAAATACTTTGCAACAATTTTGAAAATTTTTGGTTGTAGAATTTTTTTCGTGCCAACTCTATATTGTTCAAAATTATTTTCTTAAGTATTATCCACAGTGTGTATTTTATTATAAGCAAATGTTTCTTTTGCTTGGTGCAATTCAAGATTGACATACACAAATTGCAGCATCTCACACATGTTGCTGGAAACAATTAAACTACACGAAAATGTATAGTTCCATAGTAACTCTCTTTCAAAAGTTAGATTTATTTTATAACTCTCTAGAAACACTCTCTTAAAAAATTAATTTAAAGAGAAACTTAGCCATCAAACAGAGTTGAGTTGTGGAATATGTTAATAAAATAATAACAAATAATAAATAATACCACTTAATATACAAACTAAAATGTATTTACAGCTCTGGATAAACGAAGGTTTTTGTTTTTAGGGTGCATTTAGCAGCAGCTGTACAAGCAAAACAAAGCTCAACATAATAGAAACATTATAAGAGAGAAACCAAATAAAAATGTTTACGCTCTGCCTGATAAAAATGTTTAAGCAACTTTAGTTAAGCGAAAGATCTCTGTTGCAACGGACTGACTTTACGGATGGCAACGGTATTTGCGTGCGATTTTCTTGAATGAAACATTTGATTTTTTTTATATTTCTGTAATTCTTTCTACCTGAAGTTTACTGTTTTTCATTTGTTCTCTCCAAAATTAAACACAGTGTAACAAATTCGTAAACTAAAAACAAAATATTATGCGTTGTGTGTATGTATGTAATGCAAACGAAAATAAAAGAAATTAAGAAGTGACATAAAAACAAATACAACACAGAAATGGATACGACAAATTTCAAGAGGATTATTAAACCATTAAGATTGTATTGAAAGAACAACAAAAAGTGCGTGCAGTGTTAAACAAAGAAAAAGGAATAATTTAACAAAAGGTATACATACTTACATATTTATGTCCATCTATATGAATAGAAAAGTCTAAATAATTAAAAAAAATAAAAATAAAAGTGTTTTTCAATAATTCAAAAAAGTCATAAGAGTTCCAATAAAAAAATAGAAAGGAAATGCTTTTAAAGAAAATGTTTCAAAAGCAAAAAAAGAAACTAATACAAGTGGTACAAGATAATTATTGAGTTATAAATTGCAACAGTTTCCCTCCACTTATCATTTGGATGCTATTAAATGGGAATGGAAAATTCAGTTTCTTGTCATTTAATTTCCAAGTACAAAATTTAAGAAAAATATCTGTCTATGCACATGTCTGTATGTAATTCAGGTAAAACAGTGTTGGAGTGTGTGTGTGTGTATGTCTCATAAAGTTGAACACAGCATCTGAGAAGAGTTGGATAACAAATTTGTATACGTTTATACTCAAACACAATAAGAAACCTATTTTATATGGGTCTCTACAGTTATCCATCCATCTAATGAAGCAGTGAACTCCACTATCAAACCAGTCGTGCTTTAATTATATAAAAAAAAAGAACAGCAACAACGTCACCATAAACTACATACATAAGTATAAAATAGTCTCCTTTATAGACGGCAGAAACAACTACAAAAACTATACAAATATCAAAGAAAAGCAAGCCAAAGTAAACGAACGAATGTTAAGAAAAAGTAGACGTTTTTTTCTTTTGTTTATTTTTTTCTTCATAATTTTTACCTGTAAAACTGGTTCTGCAATATCAAACTATAAAATAAATCTCTCCTCTCCTCTGGTTGCTTGTTCTCCTCTTACAATAAATAACAACTATTCGTTATTGCTGTTGTTGTTATTATTGCTTGTCATCATCATCATTTTGTTGTCATAGTCGTCATCAGTGTGCTTTGGTTGTAAATGTACATATGTATTTGTTGTACTCCCAGTATAGCTTAAAGAATAAAAAAAGACAATCTTGGCTTAAAGTTTTAATCGGTTCTTAAGAAATGAACGAACGACGTATAAAAGAAAATCGTAAACAGAAATAAACTATAAAAAACTTCACTGTATTCCTTGTTTTTTATTATTAATTTTCCTCTTGGTATATTCGTAATTTTTGTTTTACTGGCCAAAAATGACGCTTAGTAAAGAGCGAGAGAAAAAGGAGAGAGTAATAAAAAAGATAAATGAGCAAGAGTTTAATAACATGTGTGATCTATACACATAGAGAAATAGTAATGATAATTCGAATGAAATTACAAATACATACTTATGTATGCAAACAATTGAATCAAAAGATGGAATCCAATTTAATTTTCGTTTTGCTTAGAGATCGTGAACTTGCATTGTAATATGTTTGTATGTTTAAAAACAGCTAGAGTTTTATTTTATATACAAATACACAACTCATATGTACATACATACATATATTTAAGGGTGACATACAATAATGTTCTTGCAAAGCAGTTGCTCATGCTCATAAGTAAATAACAAAATAAAAATGCTTAACAACATTTTTTAGAAATATTAAAAAAAAATTAATAAATAAATAATAATGATATTAATAGTAAAGAAGTAAATAAATAAGCAAATAAAATAAATAAATAAAATAACATTTTATTAAAAATCTAAAACCACTTCCCAAAAAGAACTGTGTTTTGATTAAATATTTACGCTTTCGTTTACAAAAACTTAAAACATCTTTTTAAACAGTTGTTAAGTAAAATTTAATTTAACAAAAATCGTTTTCTACGAATCGTAGATCATTCCTAAATTAAACTTAATTCGTACTCCAAATATCTTCGTTTATGAAGAAGTCTTAATTCTTAGTGGGAGCTTATTATTTCTTTTATATAATGGAATATATCACTAAATTATATAATTGTATCCAAATGCATAATTCACGAAAAATTCTAATTAAAAAATATAAGTATAAAATTAATTTCATTCGAATATAAACAATATTTTGAATTGTTAATTATTCATTACATTTGTTATGCTTCATATAAAAATTCATATGCTTTATTTTAGTTTTCAGAAATAATTTATTTTAATTTCTTTTGCTTCAAAGTAATAAGTAATTTTCTATGCATTTGATTGCTCAAATCTAATTTTCATAACTCTTCTGCATAATGAACTACTGACGCAATGATGTTGCAGCATCTTTGAATACAATTTCTCTTAATAAACGTTTGTTAGACATAAAGTATTAGTTAACATATTGTTACATTAAAACTATAGAAAGATTTCTTTATAAATTAGACATCATTATTTGATAGCACAATAAAATGGCAAACTGGGCGATAGACTTTGAGATAGATAGACTTTGAGGCAATAGATTTTGATAGTGCCCAACATAGTATTTTTTATTTGCATCTTTAATAAATAAAGCTATAAAATTTAAGAGTTCTCGGATATTAAATGCATACAACGAAGAACTAACATTCCTCTAGTTTTTTTTTCCAAAGCCACGAAAGTGGTCAAATGTCATTTAAAACTTTCGTCTATATCAAGATAAAAGATTTTTCGCTAAAATACCATCTACAGCTGGATAGAATCCCAACTAAATTCATTTATAATACAAAAGTAAATTTAGAAAAGTTTTTATTAAAAATGTTAACTCACTTTATCACATTTATTGTTGTATTGTAAAATATAACAACACTTCTCTTACTACAATTTAATATTACAACAACGATCCAGATTGATCGTATCAGCTCCTGGATAAAATGTTTTGCTAGACTGTTTGCATATACATACATACGTCTTTTAAATTGTTTGAAATTCAAAGCAATTTAACGTTTTTTGTGTTATTTTATTTTATAAAAAAAATTTATATTATCTCAGTTTACATATAAATATTGTGTTTACTTTGAGTTTCGTTTTATAGTTTTGGAAATAAAGTTTGTTTTTCTAAATGATTAAATGACTGAAAAGAATTGGCGCTTTTATTCGTAAATTCCAAAATAGTAACGCCCTTAGTGTGATAGATAATTAATTTTATAGCTTCAATTTGAAATATCGATTAAAATTAATATTCATAAAAAAATTTAAAATTATACCATTTTGAGTATTTTTTAAAATTTAATTTTGATTTAGGAAAAATAACTCCCGAATTGTAATGTAAAATCGCCAACGAATTTCAAGGGATTTAAGGATAAAAAGAGAGAGTAAAATAGCCTGTAGAAGAGGCTGCTTACATACTTACATATATGTATGTATGTATATTCGTAATTAATAATCAATCTCTTCTGCGAAATTAGCCACACTTTGCTGCAATGAATGTATGAAAAAAAAACTGATTACGTAAAAAGATTGATAAAATTAATAACAATTAACATTTTCTTGATCAGTTAGAAAATTATCACTTTGTGTGAAATTATTGCGTTTATACGAAATTGATTTTTAATTAAAATTTATTCTAAACCCACCCACGCTCGTTTAATGCAACATAGTTATTCCTGAAAAAAATTATAACTCGCCAAAATGCGTTTAAAGTTTTTAAAGTATTGGTTTCTAATATTGACACTTTTAACTTCAGATATACATATTTCAGATTTCTGTTTCTACATACATATAAAGAGGATATTTTCTTCAGTATCATAATTTTTTGTGACGTGAGCGTGTGGAGTATATATACATATATAAATATCTGTAGATATGTGTTCTTTTATAGCTATTTACAGTTTTTGCTGCCAAAATATTATGAGTTTGTGTGGGTTTAGAAACAATTTTCAAAAAAATCAATATCCCTTTTACTAAAGATTGTTAAATTTCCGTAGGCAGTTTCCATTGAAAATTTTACGGAAAACAACAATAACAAATATCCACAAACCTTAGGCGATAAAAACGATCCTGCACCTTGAAAATATAACACATTTTTCTGTGATGTATCGGTCTAAGTGTCAACAAAATATATTTTCTTTGAAAAAACTTCAACATTTTCCGTATTTGTTCGAAAATAAATCAAACATCTGGAAACAATTATTCTACGGACTTCTTGCAATTGTGAATATTTGAAGAGTTTTTCAAATTTTGATGGTTAAAAATTATTAGAGATATTTTCCAATTAATATTTTTTTTTAAATTTTTTGTTGTAAGCCTAGTCCTCAGTTGACTGCTATCATATAGAAAAAAATTTTAAGTACAACACAAAATTATCTGAATCAAATATTTTTTTTTTAATTTATTTTAGGTCGCACAAAACTATTTGTAAATTTTAATGCAACAATTTATAATAATTTTTTTTGAAAAAAATTCAGTTTTTTTTTTCAATAAATATATTGTTTCATTTACTAAAAATCTCATCATTAGTTGTATTCAAAGTAAAATTCAAACGAAGAGTTAATTGAGGCAGTAAAAATATTTACCAAAAATAAAATTTTATTGGAAACAAAAGTTTGTTAAAAAATAATTTTGCAATAATTTTTACTGTGCAGATTATCTTTAAACTTGTAAAAAAAGCTTTCAAATGTAATTAAGGGAAATAACACGTATATGAAAGCTACAAAATATATAACCATAGTTGCAGGAAAAATATACTTATGTTGAATACCTTTTATTTTATTTTTGTTTAAATAAAATATATATTAAATAAGGTCGAAAAAATATTGTTAATTTTATATCGAATAGAAATAGCTTGTTGTGTTGTTTGTATCAAAACTTTCCATGTCTACTAAAGTTATATTTTATAACTTACATATAAAAAGAGTGCCTTTACCGGGGGAAAAGCTTATGTAACATAAAAATGAAATCCAAAAGTTTTAGAACCATTAGAAGGGGAGTCACAAACTTGGATCAAAATCTATTTTGCGATACCTGTACAACTTAGCGCAAAAGCCGTTGAAGGAATGGAAAGTAGAGTAATATTACTAAATTTTTTTTACTATGTATCTAATTTTCATTTATCTAATATTTTATATACGTATGTTATAAGAAGAAAAGCAAGTTTTTCCGAAATCTGCATACATAGCTAACAAATAATGGCCTAAACCGGACTTGTCAAATGTACTCATATCGTAGGGACTAATATAATACATTAATGAGGTTTCCTATTACATCTTAAACTCTTTTTTAAGGTATTACTACTGTGTTATAAAATCTATAACGCTGTACAATCCCGGCAAAAGAAGGACTTCCAAAGAAGTCAATAAGATCCACAACCTACTATTTTGATAGCGGTAAATAGCACTTTCACAAAAAATGGTTTCGCTTTAAAGGTTTTTCGTTTAAGAGGATTTTCTTTTAAACGAAGTAAAATTCAACACTTTCTATGCGCAGATTTAGATGTCTTGAAAATCGTTTCTTTCGGAACTTGGACTGTTTCAGGAAAGTGCCACTGACGGACTTATAAGGTTTTGTGAGGAGTTCCGATTGGTTATCGGGAAAACGTAGCGTGCAATTTATTCCTGTGAGCGTCACAATGTGCCTTATGGCCTAACCTAATAAAAAGAAAACTTAAGAACTTTTTCTTGTTTATAAGTGATGTTTTCTTTAAATGCCGCTAATTAAACCCTATTCGATTGTATATAGATAATTTTTTTTTGTCTGTCAAAAATTTCAACTGCAAATTAAACGCTTTAATATGAATTTTTTTCGGCCAGTATCTCATGAGTACATTATTCAATATTGGTTTCCACTGTGTCAACCGTTGCGGGCTTGTCCCTATAGACATGAGCCTTAAAATAGCCTTAAAGCGTTAAATAGCACGATCTACGCGGCCCATTGACCGGCCCCAAACGTGAAATAAATTGTTCACCGAACTCGCCTCTTAACTGGGCCATTCTTTCGCGTGCTGTATAGCATGTGGCACCGTCTTGTTGAAACCACATGTCAGCCAAGTCCAGGTCTTCTATTTTGAGCAAAAAAAATCATCGCACGATAGCGCTCGCCATTCATCGTCTTTGAAAACGTACGGTCCACACGCCAAACAGTACATTTTTCGGGACGCATTGGCAGTTCTTACAATGCTTTTGGCTACTTTTCAGACCAAATACAACAATTTTGCTTGTTCACATACCCATTCAACCAGAAATGAGCTTCGTCATATTTCATATTTAAATTGGAGTGTTATTGCATGTAAAATAATTTCCCAATTCGGAGGGCTAATCTCATATTTCTTTTGGGACGTTATTTCCTGTCGCGAAATTTCCCGCAGAGAAAGATAAACTTTATTTTATTCGTTAAAAATTTGAACATATATGTGTGTGGATTGAGGAATGAAGTAGAATGAGGATTTGAAAATAAAAAAAAAAAATTATTGCGATTACAACAAAATCTGTGATGAGGAAGATGTATGGTAGCTACCAGTGGGCAGCAATTCCAATTGATAATCAGATGTCACCCCAAGACCTCTATTGAAGACGTAGTGTTCAAGTACCTTATGAGCAAATATTGCATCAAGGTGGTCTACTCATGCAGGGGTTAATAGTCCCTTCTTTTTCGCTAAAACTATCACATAATTAAAAGAAATTTTTAATTTGTTACAAGTGGGAGATTAATTATCAATTTAATCATTTAATTTTTAAAGTATTAATATGTACATATATAAGATTGAATATTTATAAATATTTGTAAAATGACAACGACATTTTATTTAAATTGTTGCAATTTTCCTTGACCCTTATTTTTAATAAAATAAGTATTTATTCTAGCACTTGTTGCTTTTAATTTGAAAAATATATGCTTAAGTGAAAAGAGTCAAAGCTTCTTTTGTAAAACTAATTTATAAAATTAACATTTTCTTAAATTAATAATATTTAATACGTTCTCTAAACTTAATATAATAGTGCGGATGAGAAATAGATTCGTAATTCATGGAATTTTTTCTTAGGTAAATGCGGTCACTTTTTTAAGTCCTCATTAAATCGACTCAAAAACTTAGCATAATATTCGCCATTGATTGTTTTATTCTTTTGAACCCAGCTTCGCCGTCTTTGGCGCCGATTCACTTAAGAAACCCACGATTTTTGCTTCTGTTTGCTGTTTTTAGTCCACGACTAATGGCGCACCAATTCGTTGAAACACGCCAAGCACTCCTGCGAAGTTGTCATATGATTGCGTTTGTGAGCAATTGCATCCATCTTGCGGAAAGATGTCTCATACCCAAGTGATCATTTAAAATTTAAATCACTGACCCATGTGATATGTATATGGCTTTCACAATCTCTCCGACTTTCAATCTCTGATCGCATATTTTTCAATTCATTCGAGTGTAGAGACATCAAATGGGCGTCCGGAACGTTCTGCATTTTCCGTGCTTGTTCGGCCATAACGAAATTTAGTGAACCACTTTTTTTAGCATTTAAATCGATGCTGCAAAATTCCCATAGTATTAATCTTTGGTTTGAGTGATGGTTTTTCCAAAAAAATAAGGCTTAATAAGGTGAAATTCTCCTTTTCCCGTTTCCTATTGCAATCACGCGGTAGTCTGTTATCAATGTCAAACAGAAACGAAATGATGAAACTTGTGCAAATTTCGACAGGTGCCTGTTGATAGGAGCAGTGTTGCTCTATCAGTTAAGATGTGGAAAATTCAAAAAGTCACGAACTAATTGACTCGCTCCCGTACATATATGTATATCTGAGCAATGTCGCTCAGCATATTTTCCAAGGCATTATTATCAATGAAATTGACAACAATTTCGCTCGGATTTGAAATTTTACTAACTCAGAGTGATTCCAAAGTGCTGGAGTTGCTGCCAATACCCGATATAATGCTTTCAAGAAGTAGTTACTTCGGAAAGAAGATCCTCTGACACAGTGCAAGAATTATTACAAAAATTAATATTTATGTCTCGCAAGACAGAGTGAGTCCCTGAATTGGCATAATTTTCTTTGAAATCAGATTGATTCAAAGATTTCAAATAGTTAGAAAATTGTTGCAAGAACTTTTATTATCAGATACATACATGATTACATGAAACATCAATTAGAAATAATTTTCTATATCTTGGGATGAAATAGTTTCTGCATCATGATTTATTTAATTTTTATTTTTAGAGGAGAATCAGAGTATTCTGAAGGATTTATTTCTAAAAAAAAAATTCGAACTTCGAAAAAGTAGTAGGGCAAATAAGAAATTCTAGTTCTTTGTACTTCTTTTTTGATCAGTGTAATTAAAAAAAACAAAAATTCAAAGAGTTGCAAAGAACGAAAGACGACACAGTGATAAATTGTTAAAATGCAAACGTGTTCTTGCTACAAGAATTGTGAACGCAACATGGAGAAACTTCGATACGTTTTTTGTTGTTGCTCTTGTACCTTTGTGGTTTTATTGGAATTATTTAAAGTATAAGTTGTTGTTGTAATTTAAACTGTTGAAGCCTCTCAAGCACAAGCAGAGAATTACCAACTCCGAACAAACCAGCCAGCCAACTCTTGTATCTCCAATCACCACATTAAACCCTAAAAACTGGAAGAAGACAGAAAATTCCGTATTGCTGGCGGGTTTTTTCGTAATGGGCTTAAATTGTTACTGTGTATTTATTACATGTATGACTCGTATGTGTGTGTATGTGTATGTTTGTTATACTACGTTTAGAGTATTATGGTGGTAGTAAACAAGCCCTAAATTGCTTGTTGGTGTTGCTGTTGTTGTTGTCTTTTTTTGTGTTTGTTTACTTACCAAGTTGTATGTTACAAAAATGAAGAGAATAAACAGAACTTACCTGTTTCTTTTGTGTTTCTTAAACTTTTGTTAAGTGGAAAGTAACAATTCCAATAACAACCCAGCAACAACTATAATAAAATGTTCTTGGTTTTCCGGCATAATGTTATATGTAACTTCTTAATTTTTTTATTTAAAATTCACCAGTACTTGAAAGGAGTTCTTTCTGCATTTTTTCATTTTATTTTTAATGTTTATTGTTAATTTATTGTTCCGAAAGTTCACAAAATTGCAATTAATTTTTTTCAATTAAGAGTATTTACCACGTCTTTTAAAAATATTTGCGCTTAATAACTTAAAGCCCAGTGAGATATTTAGCTAAATTTAAAGAAAATGTGCGATCAAGATCTTAGAGCTACGAAAGACGTAAATGAAATATTCTCTCAGAATTCGAAGAAGTAGATATATTACCCCTGATGTAAATTGTTTTCGAGGTCATGTTAATTCGAAAACGAAAAATTGTCACTTGTGTATTCCTTCTCGACAACCATTAGCTACTGCTGACAGCTTCTAACTCCTCGCTAAGGTAAGTGAGTGTCAATAGCAGTCAACTGGAATCGAGAAGGAGTATGCAAGTGCAATTATTTGCTATAGGGTTAACATGACTTCAAGTCATTGGCTCTAAAAAATCATCAGTACTTCATAGCCGAATCATGTTTGAAAAGCTTTCAAACTCATATACTTATGCAAAAAGTGACATATATTATATGAATGCTTTTTAAACATGACTCGGTAAAGAGTAATGATGATTTGGTTAGTGTTTACTCAACAACAAATAATACATTTTGAAATAATTATTTTGGATAATATCTCGAATAACGAATTTAATAAATATGAGCTATTATTTAACTATTGTTAATATTGAAATTTATTATTTTGGGATATTCTGCCCAGCTAGTAGTTTTAGTAATTAGAGTTTTACAAACTGTATTGTTTGTTGCAGTTTTAGCTGTTCATATGCCGACATTTCATTGGTCGCTAAACCAAATCATCAGTGAACTAAAGTCACAACAACACAATAGATTTAAATATTCTTTTAGGAATACAATTAAAAAATACATTCTCTTTTAAATAAAAGTCTTGGGTAAATTTTTAAACCTTATTCATGTATTCTACAATTTACTAAATAGCAAATTTTTGGAATAAATAACTTTTAAATTTTTTTGTCGCAGCTTTAGCTGATCATATGCCGACAATTCCTTGGGCGATTAACAATATCATCAGTGAACTTTAAGCAGTTTGAAAATATGCAACACCATATGTTTATATCAAAACATCTAAAGACAATATGAGAATTCTCTATCGTATATGGATAATACATAAAAAAATTATCTATCGTATCTCGTAAATTTTCTTTCATTTAATTCTGAAGTTAAACAATTCTTTGATATTTTAACATACACGTGTTGCATGGCACATCAAATACTAATTTTTAATTTCATTTCATATTATTGAGATTACAGTAGCGGAAGAAATAAATCTCTAATTATGGCAGTATGCTTCTAAAAATACTCTACACGTGTATTATTCGACTTTTAATATTGTTTATTATATATGATTATTCCAGCATAAGATCTTTTTGTTTTATGAAAGTTTCATAAATCTATTCATAACTCAATATTTCAATAAAATAGAAAATTTTATGTATAATTGACACGTAAAATTTGAATTTTTATAGCAATTTTTTACCGAAAGAGGATACTGAAATATAGTGATATTAATATATTTATAAAACTTTTACAAATAAAAAGACCTTAAATTGAATAATTTAAATTTTCTGTCAGAATATTGTTTTTGCAAATGTACATTATTTTCTTATCATTTCATACTGTTTGTCTTTATTTCGTCTGTATTTTTTCCTCCTTTATCTTAAATAGTCCTTCGCTTTAGAATCTCGTTTAAAATTTTTACATGTTTGATGGATAAATATAGTACACACGCATCAAAGTTTGACATCCAAAATGCCAATAATTAAACATTTCTTATTTTCCATGCAGTATTGTCTATGTGATACAAACATACAAATTATCTCCAATACCAACACAATATTTAATGAATATTTTGACACTAACAAAAAAAAAAAAAAGAAAAAAAATTTTATTTCTAATAGAGAGTGAAAAATAAGACACTAAGTAATTAGAAACTCAAAAGTATATTCCAACAACATCTAAATAAACTAAAATTTTTCGGCTTTGAAGAATAATTTTCAATATTTGAATAATGCATTCCTTTATATCTCTTGCTTGTTGTAACCACCATAACTTTATAAATGATGATTACTCAAATGTTTTTATATTATTTTTTATTTCTTTACAGATCGAAAGAAAAGATTTCATTTTGAAACAAACACAATGCAATAGGAGAGGAGTTTGGAGTAAATAAATAAATAAAAAACAAATAAAAAATAGAAAAGAGCAGTGTAAAATATCAAATGTAAAAATAAGAATAAAAGAAAACTAATAAAAATGTAAATATAAAAAATAAGAGAGAAAGGAAAAAAGAAATAAAAGACGACAACGACCAGATATAAACGTAGAAGTGCATTTTTAAAGAAAAACAAGTCAACACTTAAAGACCAGTTTAAATAAATTGAAACGTGAATAAAAGAAGGGGTTTAAAAACCTTTTGATACGACAGTGTAGTTGTGCTCGTGTGTGTGTGTGTTAGTGTGTGTTTCTTTATTTCTTTTACTTTTTGTCCAATTAAAGACAAGAAGCCATTTTGTTATTTTACCAACAAGAAGAACAAAACGAAAGATAAAAATTAAATGAAAAAGAATTTATGAAATTGAGTTTCATTTTGTTAAAGGAAACTAAAAACATGACCTAAAAAATTAGAATTAAATGGAAATTTTAAACAAACAAAAAAATATGTTACCAAAACATAATGGCCAACAAAATGTCACTAAAAACTTAGCGGTGCGATTGATATTTTTCCGCTAACTATATGGAATTGATGCATTAATGAGTGATTCTGAAAAGAAGTTCGTGCAATACAATTTGTGAAAATAGCAAATAACCACTACAGTAGCACATAGTGTTTCAATTTCCTGTTTTAAATGTTTCAAAAGGTTCCAAAGCTTTAAATTTAACTTAAACGGAAGTGAATGATTTTCTAGTTTTGCAAGATTTTAACTTTCGACAATAATCACCTAATCCAACTGCAAGTTATCTCTATCTGTCTGTCAACTGTGAACAATCTAAATCCTGCAACAAACGAAACGAAGCATTTGCAAACTCATGCAACCACATTAACCTCCAAAACCGAGTGTGTTTCGATTGCAAAATACATACTTACTTTTTCGTTTTTGTGGAACAACCAAAAACAAATATCAAAATCCATCATTATCGCTCGTCTTAACCATCAAAACAGCAGCTTCGTTGTGCCATTATTTGGCATCAAATAATTTTGTACGAGTATTTTTCTTTTGAAAATAAGTCCTAGATTTTGCAGTTGTTCGTATATGAAAATATCCCAAGAAACTAACAAAAACAAAAACAACAACAACTACAACAGCTTAACTTACTCCAGCAATACTTTCAACATTTTGAATCCCCAAACAACATGATAATGGCAACTTGGAAATACTTTTTGATCGGTGAGTATTGGAATTTTATAACATAAGCAAATAATGGAAAATTTTTATTTTTGCAAAAAAAAAAAGAAAAGAAACAAAACATCTCTGACAACATTATATTCATGTTAGAAAGATTGTTAGTGACCAATTTAGAATACATGTGTATCTAAAGCTGCAAACATCTATGCATTACACCCTGAAAAGTTTTCTTTTTATTTATTATTGATTGTTTTTCTTTATACTCGTATTGACTTTATTTTTATGTTATAACGAACCTCTTACGTGAACGTGAGCAGAAAGTTAAAACAGAATTCCTTCAGTTGTTGTTATTATCGTGCTCTTGTACTACCAACTATATTTCCTTTTCTTTGTAAAGAGAAAGTTTACTCTTCTTATTTTTATTTTTGCCCCTATTTCGTTTCCTTAAGGAATTTTTATTAAAATTCAAATACTTCCATTGAGGGTCAGCAATAAAAATTGAGATTTCTTTTCTTTCATAACGTTTTTAATGTTAAAAACCTATTTAAAGGAATCTAAAGTTAAGAAAGAATTAGCACACACACATGCACACACAAAGGAGTTTATGAAAAACAATTCAAATGTGAGAAGTTTTTCAATAATCCATAAAACAAATATTTATTTCAGTTTACGTTTGAAAGTGATAAAACTTATTTTGTTGATTTTTCTTAAATAATTTTGATTAATGGCTGTATAGCTAAATAATGTCATTGGTTATATGGTAGATGTATTTTCATAACATTTGTAACATTTTGACGTACATTTGTAATTGTCCATCACTAGTGAATGTTTTCCCTCATCTTAAGGGCAACATAGATAATCAATCTTCTGTCTTTACAACATTTATACAAACAAAACTACTGGTTTCGCAGTAATAGAATAAAGTCTAATGAAAATGTTGAAAACGCCAAACACATTTTGATTATATCTTTTAAAACATTTGAATACATCCTCTATTTTGCGAGGAATTTTCTTTTTTATCATATAAAATTACTATTGTTGACATTTTGTTTGCAAAAACCGTATTTTTCAAAACTTTTTTAGTAAACCTTGGCAATATGAATCTTTCAAAGTCTACGATTTCAGTGTATGAGTTTGTGCCATTTAAAATACATAATGCAAATTATACGCATAGATTTTGGAAGTTAAATACTCTAGAGATTTGATATCACATTTGTTTATTCATTTATTATTATTCATTGAATCTATAATATAGATTGAACTAACAATAAATATTTAATTCTAAAATGATTTCCAGCCAAAGCCAGACAAAACAGATCAGTTTCTGCAGCTTCTTTTGTGATTTTGACTTCGCATCTCTCGCGTTCGGTTAAGAGCAAAAGTTTCCGTACTTCTCAGCCGCGTGCAGCGTCTTGTGAATTTGTACATATATTGGAAACTCATCAATGCAACGTCTAGATCTCTATGAATGCGCGATTTTTTTTACACACTATCGTATATGCATTACTCATATACGATAGAGAATTCTCACATTGTATTTGATTCATTTGGCATAAAAATACGAAGTTGAATGTTTTCAAACTGCTTAAAGTTCACTCACGATTTGGTTTAATGACCAGTGAAATTTCGGCATATGAACAGCCAAAGCCACAGCAAACAATAAATTCTTGAAACTTCAAAAAATTCTCTAAAGAAAATTTTTTTTAAGTTAAAGGTTTAAACTATTCAACAAGTAATGCAGCACAAAAAGGTTAACATTCTGAATTTTTCTCGGGCTTAAACTTTTACTTTGATATGAAGTTCCTTCATTCTCTAAAATTGTGCCATAAAGTGGCATCTCGCAATTACCTCTCATGGATTTTGTCACAAGCCCTCATGAAATTATCACTCCCACTTACATTTTATGACCCAACACTATATGGATATTCCAACACTGTGGATATTCTACTTGCACTTGAAGATCATATTTCTGAACTCTTCAAACCATTACGATACATCACTTTTATAAAAACCAAAGCGATCTGGCTCGAAAATAAAAAAAAAATTAAATGTTGCACAGACAGATATTGAGCTTTTAATTAATTAAATTGAGTAGAGCAAGCACATGCAAAGTTATATTTAAAAAAATTTATTTTTTTAATTTTTGCAGACAAAATAAGAAAACAGAATTTTCTTATTAACGTAAAATATTATTATTCATTTAATTTCTGTTCATTAAATTCAATACGTACCAGAAGTAATTAAAAACAAATAAGTTTGTCGTACAATTTAATTATTTTAATACTTACAATCTCAATTGAAATTTTGTTTTAATACTTACGAGTATTATTTTAATTTTGTATTCGTATCATTTGTAATTTAATTGATTTTGAAATCTTATACATATTTTAAAAGTTTATCTTCTTTAACATAAAATAATTTATTCTCCATCAATAGGAAAAAGGTCGAATGCCACTTTATCACAATTACCTTTTATATATTGCAAGGACTTTATTGTAAAATTATTTATAAATAATAAATTATAAGTAACAATCTATTAGTGTTACATTTCCCAGGAATCCATTAAATCCTTAACTTGATCCCTTTTGGCAATCAAGAAAATGGAAATAAAAAGTGAATGACAGAAAAAGTTAAGGAAAACGTTTAAAGCAGCACACACAAAACATAATAAATATTTTAAATCCTTCTAAAATAAAATATGCAAAATGAATTACGAAGGCAGCAACATGTACAAAATGCAAGGACAACATTTGAATCCAAACACTCTCCACCATTCGCTCGCGTCGCATGAACTGACTTGCAAACATTTACAGTATAATTTCCATATACTCATTCACTCACTCACTTATGCAGTCACAACCAAAGACTCTGCCATTCACTTGCACATAATAATAATTTTGATTTCTTGCATAATTCATGTTTCAAATTTGCCAAGTAGCTCCTTCGCAGCTCTGACAAATGGATTCAGCCAACCAGACTATAAGCACGCCCGCCATCACGACATCACACATCCTTAAATGAACATAATACAGAGCAATCAAATATGAAGAGAACGAAAGATATGAAGCAAAAATTATAATTTTATAGCGCACGATGAATGCATTTATAAGTATATCTTTTTTCACTTACACACATTCTCCAATATTGTTGTGCTTAAAATAAAATTGTTATAATTTATTTTTATTGAGGCGTTTTAAATATGTTTTAAAATGTTCCATAAGCATTTGTTTCCATGGCAGAGATTCAAACAAATTATGCTTAATTTGAAAGGACATGTTATGCTTCCCAACGGATCACGATGTGATAGAGTAAGTGGCAATAGAAACTCTTTAACAAGATGAAATATTGGCCAGTCTTGCACATAATTTTTTGTTTTGTTCTTAAATACGAGGACTATTTGATAGATAGTTTGACATACAAAAATCCACCAAAATTTATTACAGCTGATTATTATTAGTTTAAAAATTCAAAGTATCAAAGTCCTATGCCTCGGATCATACATATACGTAGTTTGAAGTTGGAGAAGCTTTAACCTCACTGTTGATCAGAGTTGCTTAGGATAGGATGTGCTTAGGATTGGCTTATTTAAGCAGTCTTGCATATATACAGAGAGTACATGCGGACTAGTACTCAAGAACTTTAGGGATAAGCATCGAAGTATGGCTGATAAGCTCTTTTTGGTATATCCTTGAGCTCCTTCAGCAATGCAGACCTTATCTCCTTAGTCCGCTGTAAATCTCAATCAATTCATGGATCTCTTTAGCTATGGAAGCAAAACGGAGTTGCTGGAGATAAATTCTGGCTGAGTCGTAATTTTATTGTTATAAATATTGGTTTCGTCCAAAACATCACCCATTAATGAGCAGATGTGTCTAAGATATACGTGTATACTTACTTCACAGCCCAAATCCACGGTACTCTTAACAGTGGGTAAACGCAATGAGTCCACCAGCGCCGGGTGCAGGTGGAAATTTCAGTACATGACAGTAAAAGATCACAAGTCCCTTGGTGAGAAGCTGGAGCTAAACCAACCTCCACCGCTTGTAGACAGCGGCTTCTGTGTTTTAGCAACAACATCTGTAGGTCTAACTGGTGGTAGCATAAGAGCTCGGAAGGCAGTCCCTAAGACTTTTAATACATTACAGCTTAAATATTTTTAAGGTCATACTAAGTTTCTTCGTTTTAAGGAACAAAATATATTGGCACACACTACTCAAATTTGTATGGAGCGCTATAATATGCATGCGAGTAAAATATGCATAAATATCCTTTCTTTAATGCAACATAGTCATGTCTCACAAAGTCAAACTTGGCAAAATTCGATTAATGTTTTATAAATGTTAAGTGTTCAAAACATGTTAAAAAATTTTGGATTTTTTACATGCTGGATGTAAAATTTTGATGCGTGTACTGTATGCATTCATCAAGCACATGCACATTTTGAGCAAACGGTTGTTAAAGATGACGGAGGAGAAAAATACAACCGTAATATAAAAAACGCACCACAGTACGATATTATAATGAAAATTTACCAGAAATTTAACTTGTGGGCGTCTCATTCAGTAAATTCAAAATATTTTAGAAAATTTGTAAATTTCCTTGTGTTGGAAATACAATTTTTTTTCTCATTATTTGTGTATAATTTTATATCAATAATTTTAATTTCCTGAAGAAGACATCCATATGCTGTAGAATATTGAATATTGTAAAACATAAATATATTATTAATATATCTATATTTTTGACCTTTTTTATAATAATTTGGTTAATATAATATTCAAGCTTGAGGTCTTTTATCGTTTAACAATTTTATTAAAAAATAATCGATATCTCGATACTCATTGAGTATCATCTTCAGGACAATTCTGTTTTTTTTTGAGTATCGAAATGTCGATTATTTTTTAATAAAATTGTTAAACTATAAAAGACCTCAAGCTTGAATATTATATTAACCAAATTAAATATATTATTATTATGAACAAGAACTCGAGCTTAATAAATAATTCAATAAGTTATTAAATACTATAAAAAATCGAAAATATTTACTTACGTTCCATCCGCTATTTCATCTTTACCACATGTAATCACAATCAAAATGATTGATGAGTCAGCCAGCACGTATATGTGAGAACATCAAACCAGATATAAACGAGACTGATATCAAGCATTATGTACTGTAGGCTATAACTCCCATATCGTAACCTTTTGGCACTAATTTCGGCTCAGCTTTAGATGTAATTCTAGTTTGTTTTATATGTACGTATGAACATGGCATTGAGGAATCTTTTGGACATAAGACAATGTTGTATTAAAGGAGCGATTTCTAGATATAAAGCATTCTTCTTCATACACATTTATGCCAAATATCCTTAAAAGTCTTTAAAAGTATTCGCATTCCATTTACAACGATTGCAAAAATTCCTTTCAACTTTGTATTGAACATTTTTGTATATTATGATATTTGTATGAATTTATGAATTGTGTGTATGTAAATATTAAAAAATTTTAACATTCCATATAACTTAAGCAATAATGTTGCAAAACGAAATTTATAACGCATAAATTTCATACTTCCTTTAAAATTTTTTTATCATTTTCATATAAATTTTATAACCACCAATAAATTGATGAAAGTAATATTCGATTGTTCGTTCTGTTTGTTGCAAGAATATGCTTATAAAATTGTGATTTTCAATAAAAATGTCACTGAAATTGTTACTATTTTCTTATTAAAAATGTTGCCTTTCAATTCAATTACTTCTTTTAGTTTCGATTTTCTCAGATACTGCTCATCGAAATGATCATATGAGGACAGGTCAATAAGTCCGTGATTTTTGAACAACACACTGATTTTGGATAAAAAATCCTTTGAGCTCTATACACTTTGTCCAACGTTTGGAAATAAGAAATAGATGGAGCTACTTCATCGAATTTGGCCATGTGCACCCTTGCATTGGCTTGTTCCACCCTTCTGAAGGTAATAAATGATGATTATACCGCGTGATTTCACCAAAAACAGTCGCTATTGGTTAAGGGGTTGACAAACCCAGCCGATCACCTTCAAAAACGCACTCTTTTGAATGCTGTTTGATCTGTGGTATATTGTGCTGGGTTCACATTTTGTCCACGAAAATGGAGCAAAAACTCGTACATATTGTAGTTGAGCAACTCCAAACACTCCTGCAAAGTTGTCACACTATTGCGTCAGTTTGTCGATTGTGAGCAAACGCTGTACCGATCCTACCGAAAGCTTTCTCATACTTGAAAACCACTGAGCATTGGTACATGCCTATGGGTTCAACAGTCCCTACCACTTCCGATCTCCGGGCGCCCAACACCATGTCGTGAATTTTTTCAATTGTTTCAGGTGTATACGCTTTAACTGATCGTCCAGAAAGTTCGGCCTCGTCTGTGCTTGTACGGCCACAAAAAAAAAAAAAAAAAAAAAAATGCAGTAAACCAATCTTAAAATTGTTGGTGCAGAATTCCCATAGTGATGTTATTCCTCTGCAAAAATAATACCTAATGAGCACAGGAAATTCGATTTTTTTTCATATTTTCCTCAAGTCTGCTGTCAATGGCTGTCAAATATGAAAACTAAATAACGCAGCTTTTTTGACACGCGTCGACTGACATATTCCTTTTGGCAGGATCGGAGTTGCACTTTAAGTTAAGAGGCGGGAAAGTTATAAAATATACTGACTTATCGACCTGCCCTTGTATCTAATATTTTTGCTCAATTTAAATTTCTTTGCAAAAAAAAATTGATTTTCAGTTTTCGAGATATTTCGGAGGAAACAATTTATATGAGTTGCTTTGAGTTCATGAGAAATTTATATTAAAGAATCATTAATCGCACTGCTATTAAGAAAGTACGTAATATGAATTGTTTGTTGTTATCGTGGCTCTAATCTAACTTTATAAAGGACTCTTAAAATGTTCACATTCAACGTAAAAAATGTCATAATAATGAAATAAAATACATACGCATGCATTACATACTCACAATCTCGCACTTTCAAATGCAAACACTACAACAACACAGCTAACATCTAATATTTACATCATGAAAATATGTAAAAATAAATAAAAAATACTGCCTCATGTATAATAACTTGTCAAAAGCTAATAAAAGAAAATAAAATTAATAAAGCCTGTACAAATATCTAATGAGTCTGATGAATAAAGCCTTAATTAAATGTGCAACAGATTTGCATAATGAATTACCATAAAAATTTGATGACCTTTTCAATTTTATATTTTGAAAAACGTCCTTCTATGATATTGCAAGGACAACAAATATGATAAATATATGGTGGTAGAACCATTGGTGTTAAAAGCTGTGTGGTCGATTCTCGTAAGAGGCTCTTTGTCATGGTGCTCTTACACAAATGCTGAAAAGACTTCGATATAAATCCTTTGATTGAACAAATTATTTTCAAATAAAATCCCAAAGACTGAAATCAGTTTTGTAAGTTTAAACGAACATGTATAAATCATTAAAAAGGTCAATTAAGGGGAAATTTATTTATTTTCTTTTAAATTTTTTCTATAATATCCCTCTCAAACTCTGATTTTCTCTGCTGTGTTTGTTAGATTTGTTTCCTTTAAAATAAATAAACATATTGAATTTGTATTTATTGAAGACACTTTGTCGCTAAGGCTGTTGTCTATTTCAGTTTGTATTAACAATCCATCATCATTAGTTAAACCTACAATTTGGTGCCCCTTTTATATATCCTTGTGCCTCTTGGTTTCTTTTTTCTTGTATTTAAGGATATTTTTCCAATTCAGCTCTTTTGGAAACAATTTGAACAAAGAAAAGAAAATCGCATTTAATATTTAACGATTTATGAACAAAGAAAGTGAAAAGTTTGACACAAATGTGTCAAAGTTTATTCTTAAAAAACTTAACAAGTTTGTTTTTGAAGGATAGAAAATTATTTACCTTAAATATATTTGAAAATTTCTCTATGAGCTTTATAAAATTTTTAAGGCAATGATCTTTAGGAACAAGAGTTCCAAAATTTTTAATACATACTTTCTCATGAAAAAGTTTGAAAACAAGCGTTTCAACAATTGAAGCCTTGATTACTCGTTTGCGTGTATTCATGCCGAGATTGTAAGTTTAATTTTTCTTTTAAATTAATTTTTAATTTTTCTTTTAAATATTAATACAAAATACTGTTAGTAGCAGGTAAAAACTAACTTTTTTTTTAATTTTCAGAATATTTGTTTAAGAAGTCTTAGATCTGTAAGGTAATTTTGTTTTTGGTTTTCTGAAATCCTTAAGGATATATGTACCAAATTTATCGGATATAATTCTTATGCATTGCGGTCCAAGTGATCCTTGTATTGAAGTTAACAGAGATAATTGAGTGCAAGCAGCACTAATTATAAATAGAGAAATTTTCTTTCAGAAACTTTGGTCACCTCGCGGAATGCTACAAGCTTCTAATTTTTCAGACCTTAGCCCGTATGGGATTCATGCGATTATCGATTCCTTGCAAATGCGCTTTTGCTTCCGATAGGTTTGAAACTCAAAATGAATACTCGTAACACGTCTGTCTGATATCTGTAACGATCAAGGAAAGAAAAGCTTGTCAGGGATAATCATTAAGTAAATGAACTAGGAGATAGTAAGTAGTAGAGCTAAATTTATGTTAAGCTCACATCTAATATACATTAGCTTAAAAGCTCTGTACTAATATATTTGTGTAAAATTATCTAAATTCTTATTTTCAAAAAAAAAAATTATCCAAATCGTTTTAAGAGCCAGTAGCAGATATCGCAAGCAATTCAATATTTAAATGAAGCAATTGGCAGGCCACACATATAAGAGATGTTGAACTGAATAGTGTCCTTCCTTATGCTAACAAAGAAATGTAATATCTGCTTTTTACAACATGAGAGCAATCGCATAGAACACCTTCAAACTGCCTCCTGTAAGTCAATCTATTTCCTTTAAATGGTACGATCCTTCCTTCTTTTACATTTGACAGCTATAGAGAAGAAAAAACTTGCTGTCAGTCTGATCATTATCGGTATTTAAATCCAACGGATGTTGTGACAACATCAAATCCAAAACATCTCTGCATTACGCGCAATACTTTGACATCGAAGAATTTTTTGAATTTGTAACGATTTTCCGTCATCCGAAGTTAAATTTGGTTTGTAAACAGAGCGGTTTTTTGCGGAGCATTTTTTAACTATAATTTTTTACCAAAAATCCTTTGCCTATCGTTCGTTGTCCTTATACAGCTCCTTCGGTTGTGTGTGGCCGCTCGTGTATTTCTGTATACCTCAAGATCTACTTCGTGTCACTCTCGCGTCGTTGTTCGTTTCCCTTCATCGCTATGTTCGTATTTCCCATTTCCCTGCGTGAGCACGTAGTTTTTCCTATGGGTATCGTAATCTGTAATTGTTCGTTTCTGAAATCCTCTCCTGTTTTGGTCATGTGTTGTTGCCACCAAGGTTTTCATTGGACTATTGTTTTGTTTTGTGTAAAAATTTTTGTTTCAATAGTTCCAATATTGTATTTGATCCTCAAATGCACCAGTTTAACCTTTTTTCCAATGTATGCTTGTGTACATTTGTTGTCAAATATGTGGTTCGCGAAATTCCATCCTCCGCGGTTCCCTTAGTTTCCTATAAAAGTCTGTTATATCTTCCCGAAATCCTGTTCTATTTTCTTTTTGTATATTTTACTTTATTTTATTTAAATTTTATTTATTGTTTTCTTGCTTTATTTATTTTTTTTTAATATATTTTGTCATGCCCATGTCATGGTAGTATCATTCCGATTTCATGTCAATGTCATAGCAGTGTTATGTCCTGTCATATCAGTGTCATGTTGATATCATGTCAAAGTAATTTTAACACCATTGTTAAGGTCATGATAATCTAATGTCAATATCATGTCATGAGCGAAGACACATTTAGTGAATATCACTGATTAAATACCAGAGTCCATTATCAAACTCATGAAGGGGCATATGTATGCAGTAGTCTCGTTAGTTTCCTAGGTTAGGAGGATGCCATATCCGAACTATAAGTTAATTAAATATGTATATAATGAGAGCCGTGGGCTCGATCTTAATATCCAACAACAAACTGTATGGATATCCTTAGTTTGCTATTTGAGTTTTGTTTCGTATAGCAGTGGAGTTAGTGAATATTAAATCAGCTGTTTTTGCTCTAAAAGTACTCACTACCATTTTCGATGTGGAGAAGCCTTACAATACCTGATTTCTTATATTGCTAAGCGGGGGTTAGCCTGGAGACTCCCAGTTTGTCAACGCTGAACTTGTAAACAGCGTCAGGACTATAAAAAGGTGTACATTTTTAATTATACCTCTTTTTCTAAATTGGCTTTAAGATTTTGTGAATGCATGTTTTATTTCACACTTCCTTGTGTTAGGCGTTGTATAGGACATTAACAACAAGTACTCGTTTATTGTTTCCTTTTTGCCTTTTGAACCTTTATTACATTTTGCCTTAACAAGATTTTTTTTAAATAAATTATTTTCATCTATGTTATTGATTGTGTGTCCTTCGAAGCGATATTCATAAATTTTTATCCTGTCACATAAACTTCAACTTGAAAGAAATTAAGAAGCATTTTTTATTCTCATGCTTTATTTCATGCCCGTTTTTATTTCATTTACATTTTTTTTAATATAAATTAAAATTTTTTTTTGCAAATCATTTTACTCTTTTTGTCGATTCATTTTTGGTTTCAAAATATCGTGTGTTCCAGAGTGTATCAGACAAACATTTAATGCGTTTTTAATTATGGCTTAAATTTGTTTATTTCTCTGCCCCCTCGTAAGACACTCGTACACATAAAAGAACTCTTATGTATATGATTTTTAACTGTTTAGACAGCTTTATGAGCTTTATTTAATAAACTTGAAGCATTTGTTGCATGCAACGTCGGTATCTATAATTTGTTTTGAACATGTTTGCATGGTTCGTATTTCGGGCTTTTTGATGACTTTTTTCTAACATTTTATTTCAATTTCAATTACAATAGAGCCCGATAAGTGCCTAGTGTGATTGCACGAGTAATTACAAATTCAAAAAACATCATTATCATCATAGTTCTCATGAGTTTTGTTTAGAACCGTACTTATAGATTATGCATACTTTTTGATTGTCTGTTGCAAAATGGCATAAATTAAAAGTTAATTTCACGTTTACGTACACTATACGAGTATTCGCAATTATGATCACATTGTTTTTTTTCTTCTTCTTTTGTTATGGAAACAATCCTATCGTTTTTGTATTTATATATAAAATTTTCATCTAATTGTTTATTTTATACATATTTTCATCACAAGCATTTTTTTCTTTTAGAGGTAATGCAACATACGTACTTTGAAATGCAATGCAAATTAAACTTTAAATATTGCAAATAACTTTTATCAAGTACTCGCATTCAACACCCTTCATAAAAGCTTTTTCCTAGAATGGAATTTCTATTCTCTCCAGTGTTAACAGGTATTTTTTTTAACAAAAATGAAATAAAAATAAGCTTGAGTTCAATTGCCACACACTCTCCACAGTAAATATAAATAAAATTCTGCACTAACGCGATGAGTTTTGATTTCAAAGTCCTCAATTGTTTCCACTTTATCGATGTATGCATGTAACCTCTCTTCTAATAACGTCTAATACTATTAACGTCAAGCAGTATAGCACTTGCATTGCACGCCGTGTGTCATGACATTGACTTCTTTTGTGTGCAATAGCGCTATAAAAATAATTTGGGTATTATTATAGAATTAAGTGTCCCACTTTGTGACTGAATCCTTTGAAGATTTTATGTCACACGATGTTTTTCAAAATATTTTTTAAGGATTCGCAATTACAAAACAATCCTGTGTGTGTTTTTGCAAGGACTTATTGCCTCCATACAGAAATTTGTATTATAATTTATGTTTTCATATAAAATTTATCACCAATTGCTTTTGCTTATTTTCTATGAATTTCTTTCTTCTATGTTAATAAAATGCGTCCTTAATTTCGTAGGTGCAATACATCTTTAACAAATCCTCCCTTTCAGTCATGCAGATAAAATCTATATAGACACGAACATCCTAGTGATGTATTCGCGAATACGAATACGAATATTAAATGAAGGGATACTTATATATGACTCCATATGTACGTTTGCAAAATAAAATTTAATTGACAAAAAGTCTTCTTGCGTCAATACTCTTACTCTCATATATTTTATAATTTGCAGAAATTATCAAAAAAAAATTCTTTAAAAAAACCACACAAAACACAAAAATTTCTATCAAAATACTTTATAAGACATTGACAATAAAACACTTTCTTGCCCTTGACAATCGATGTCATTCTAGAGTTTTTAAATCTTGCTGACTGCTTCCGAATCCACAGCGATTAGTATAGAATTTTAGTTTATGACAAGAAGATTATCACTTTAAATAAAAAAAAGGTCTTTTATAACAAATTTAATAATTTTTATGCCATTCGGTTAATGTTTTTATGGATTTTTTGAGCCGAAAATATAAATTCAAATGTCATAATATAAGCGAATATTCGGAAATACTAACACAAATATTCGTTACATCACTGGTACATACATACATATGTATATACTTACAACTAATCTAGGCTAAGTTAGATTTAATAGGCAGCTTTTGCTCCTTTGGGCCTCTTTTTTGGTCCCTTTATAATACCTGTGACAAATAGTGAATGGAAAATTTTGGAAACAGAAGAGTAGAGAAGACAGAAAACACAAATACCCATAGACTACGGCAAGAATCGAAATTGCAATCCCTTAACCGCTAGTGTAGTACATTAGTCACTAGTCAATGGCATACTACTACAATATGGCGCAAAAGTATTGTTATAATTTGAACTGGCTGCTATTGTGTTGCAACTGAAAAAAAGAGCTCTGAATATATCTATCTATATCAATATCTCCATATCTCTACGTGTACATCATATATGTCAAAATACAGTGACATTTGGTAGCCAATTCAAATAGAGCATTACTTTTGCGCTACCGGATGTTATTTGGCGATTGTTAGTATTAATGCATTTTGGCAACAGCCTCTGGACAGATTTAAGCTCATATAAGCATTAGTTATATGCACTAGTTTAATATATTTTAATTTACTTATTGCGACTTTGTCGCTTTTGTTATATATTATTTTTTTTTCAAACTCCGCTTCACCTCACTGAAGTAAAAAAATCTAAAAAAAATATTTTCAGTAATTAATTAAATTAACTTAAAATATCATATAGTCCAAATAGGTTGCAACAAAAGCCATAAATATGGTACAAATTTATATTTTGTTACATTTAATGCCAAAACACACAGCAATTTTTTATTTAAATTCTCTTAATAAATTTTGCTGCCTGAATTAGTTGTCCTTAAATAAAAGGTTTTAAATTCTTCATATTTTACTATTTAAAAAACACAAGTTTCATGAAATTTTCGTAATTATATTTTTTGCCTTTGGCTGTGGCATAAAATATTGAAAATTTTTTATTATTTCTCTTTTCCATTTTTTCTTTTGCACTAAAAAAATTAAAATTTAAATAAGGATTTTATGCGCTTCACTGATACAATAATGTTTGTATTAGTGAAAATTTTAAATGAATTTAAATAAAATATGTTCAGGTTATAGAAAAAAATTGGAGTTTTGTCTATATTTATGCTGTACGTATAGTAGGGATGTTGGACAAATCTATCATTATTAAGGCAATTGGGAAATATTGCTAAACAAAACATGCACAAGGATAAGCTGTCCCTACGGCTGATGAGAATAACCATTACAAGATTTTAATTTGATTTATAACGGCCTTTCCAAGATTACAAAGTAAAACTACTTACTTCTGACGTACAGTTTGGCTTTAATGGACCAGGTAATACAACAGTTCCTCACGAGTGGAGTTGACCACATTCCGAAGTATGATTACTTGCCCGTTCAGTACATAACAATAAAAGCCTTTTTAGTCTGATAAAAAATTCCTTAAATTTGTTCTACATAAACACCAAATCTTCATTCAAATTTAATGGATATTGCCAGCGTGCAACAATGATGAAACAGTATTGGGTCATAGCGAATTTCGCTTCATAATATAGAAAATATTGTACAGTAGACGAAAGAGAGAGAAAGAGAGAGAGAGAGATTGATATAGAAGGATGTAGAGACAGAGAGGAGATATTCACGCTATTGATAATACAACCTTGTCCATTTTCATCGGATGACTTTTTCGGCTTGACTTCTTTAAACATTTTCGTTTAGAGTTCCATCGAAAAGTCACATAAAAAAGCGTGTGTGATATTATTGAAACTTTTTTTAATCATTTGAAAGGCATATCGATGCCATTATGTGTGAAATGTAATATTGTGCAAATGTCTGTCTTGGCTTCGTTGGGTGGAGCACGTCCGAAATTTCATATTTTCCTTGACTCTGTCGTATAAATCAGGCTGAATGTAAACGATGGTATGGGGTTCGTTGGTTTTAAGGGTCGCTGTGACTTAAGGCTGAATTACATAGATTTGCGACTTTAGAAAGCCCAACAACAGTAAGTCTAACGGGATCAGATCATATGGTCTCGGTGGTGAGTTCACATCACATCCACATGAGATAACTATGCACTAAAATCGCTTGTGCAGAATGTCCAATGTGGTGGCATGTTCTGTGTGGCACATAACGGCGTCCTATTAAAATCACATGTCGTTGCTGTACATACTCGTATTATCCAAATCAGGCTAAAAGAACTTAACAATCATCGATGATGCCGCCTTTTTTGCATTATTTAAAATAAATATATTGTGTACTTATAAATAAATAAGCCTTTATACATATAAAAAAAAAAAAATCAGGTAATTCACGTCAATAACACTAGTGTCCCACTCGTGATTTTACCAAAGGTCCAATGGGGTCCAGTATTGCTAATTGATGTGTAATTAATTATATAGTACATATTGTGTGTAATTTTTACTTGGATGAGTAGCTTAGGGATTTCTCGGGACTAACAAAGCACGTAAACACACTTTTCAGCTTTAATCCAATTTCGTATTAAGTATAAGAAAAAATTATTAAAAAAAACTACATAAAAAAGTTTCGTAATTCAGATCGGCTAATGGGCTTAATTTCGTGAACATGGCTGACAAAAATTAACCATTTCAAGACGCTACAATGATGGTGGCTTGACTAATGCAAATAAAATCCGCTGCAAACACAAATTGGATCTCCGAAACCCACACTTTGAAGCATGAGGCACATACTAAAGCGATACTAAGAGAAAAGAGTTCTTATCATCTCGATTGCCGACCGCTTTCTTAAACCTCCTACACTTTAAGTTGAAAGGGTTTGAAACATACAGAATTTTATCTACTGTTTAAATTTGTCAGCTTTTGTTTAATCAATTCAGAAGAGAAACTACTACACGTATGCATGCACTCCCTTTACGTTTTCATTCGTATACATATTCAAACACATACACATCAGTGATAAAATATTCTAAACTCTCAGTAAAAATTGTTATTGTAATTGCAACTTCAAAGAAGAAAATGGTAAAATTGAGTACAAAAGCTCACAAGTGCAAACTTTGACCTTACGATCCTAAAACAACTGCAATTTTGAAGTATTTACAGTTTTTAATAGTTTCTGAAATTGCTGTCTTATTGAACTATGAACTGGGAATGCCCTTAATGTATTTTAAATTCACAGAAAGATAATAAAATATGTTTGTGTGGCAGTTACTTTAACAACAATAAATTTATTAAAACACAATGCAAACAAAAAACTACGAGTACTTGTACATGTATTTAATAAAAACTCTATATGAAAATGAAAAAAGTAATAAATTGTTTATTGGATTTTCAAAGTTGATTTTCTAAATAAAAAATCTAAAAAGCAAACAAAACTGAAGAAAAAAAGATATTAACCAGTACATTTGTAGCAACCAGAAGACCATAAACTACGACTCCTTTTACTGCAAAGGGAAGAGTTTTATAACAGATTTATTTTTTGGAGGAAATACTCTACATACCGACTTATCGTATGAACATAAAAAATTGTAATAATAAAATACTAAATCGAAACTTTTTGACATATTGTTGTTTGTAAAGTTTGATTATTGTTATTTAAGTGAGTTTTTCTTTATGATAAATTAAAAAAAAAAAGTAAAATACACACGTATGCGAAAATCATGAAAAAGAGTAGCAGAAAGTTTATCCCAAAATTTTAAGACAAGAAAAATATTGGAGAAATATTCTATCGGACGCAGGGCGAAACAAAACCGTTGAGCCTTATTTCCACTTACTGCTGCAGCCCACTTTGACGCTTAATACTCGTATATTCTTAATTTGCAAACACATGCAGGCATAAAATAAAAATACACTTATTTTCCTTGAAGTTTGAAAATAAATTTTTCGCTTTCTGGCTTTTTATTTCAAGTCTCAACAAAAATTATGCAAATAGCACCAATACTTGAGAAAAAAAAACAATAATTTAATACACGAAAAAAATTAATAAAACGTATTGAATGAATGGCATTAATTGTTGCAAATAACAACTTATCGGCAGGCACCAATGTTAACGATACAAATTCAAAAGTATATCATGTTGGTGTAGCATATGCCAGCCAGCCGGGCCACAATGTGAAATTAGGGTGGCACATATTGTTTGTTGGAAGTTTTTATATAGAATTTTTAACTAAAATTATTTAATTATGATTATTACTTCACGTATGCTCGTATGAGGTAAAATAGTCTTTAATATGGATGAAATATGCAATCTTCGCTTTCCTCGTGCATTTCTACAATCAGCTGATTTCAATATATAAATTTCACTCTATTTTACTTTTGATACGTTGGTATCAATACCAGTCTAATATGTTGTATGAATATGATTATTTAAAAGCATAAAGGGGCACGTGTTGCAATACTTGAATTTTTCAATTGTGTTTTGTTAGCAAGCGAAAAAAACAAGCAAATTGGAAAATAAACTCCAATGAACGTTGTAGAGTCAAATGTATGTTGTGCGTTATAAAAAGCAATAGAAACATGTACGTGTATGCAGATATAAAATGAATGCAGTACTTGAAATCCTAATAAAATAATTAGTATAAAATCAAGAAATTTGCAATGCTATAGAAATTTTATTGACTGCTTTCACAAAAGGGACATTGATCGTTAACTTGATAAGATTGCGATGAGATCTTTTTATCGATCTTTAGTTGAACTTTTCATTAAGAGAAGTCCTTTTGTCTTAATGTTGCATCAACGAGACTTAAGACTTATCGAATCAAGGCTCTTATCGCAATCTGTACGTCGTTCTCATTTCTAGACGATGTTTGAAATAAAAAACACGAAGTAAGTGATATTTGATAGTTAGATGACTCTGAGGATCTTAACCTCTTTTGAGGTTAGGTCAGTGAAGGTAGTGGGGTGTGTGATATAACTGCCCATAAAAAAGGAACATCCACAGAAGTCAGTAATATACACAACATGTGGTCTGTAAGTATTCAAAATTGGAATATTTTTCATCATAAGTCGTTCCCTCTTTTTGGAGCCTGTTCCTTGGATCTGAAGGTACATATGTTCAAAACGATTTTTCAGAAGTACTTCAAATGGTACTCGTCCCACGGTATGAATCCTTATTGCATATTTGATTTTTGTTAACATAATCCATTTATTTTATTGATATTTTTGGGATTGGATTTGAACACCAACTAGGAAATATTATCTCATCATAACAGGTTTAATGTTTATAGAAATATTGCAACGCCTCCGCTGTTAAGTAGACGCATTAAGTTTTTAAGCAAGTTATATTAACTGTCTTATTTCGCCGACGAGGGTGCCATGATGTACATTAGCACGTTCCCAGTCATAATTTGCTTTATAATCGAGGCGCTAACTACTTCAGCCAATAGCACAGTTAAAAGGGTATTTTTCATAAGTCATGAAGAAAATACAAATTTAGCTCATATCCACTGACCTTCGTAGACTAGTAGGTAGTGTACTAGACTCGTATTGCGAAGGTCCCAGGTTCGAATCCTGCCGCAGAACTCTGGCAGTTGTGTTTGATAATTAAAGGGAGCGCACAACAAGCCTTCACTGGCTTAAGTGTATGTCGTATGGCATGGGCTATCACACCCCTCCAATCAACCTAACCTAACCTAACCTAGCTCATATCCAATTGATTTCAAAGTGGAATTGTCACCACAATATTTTCAATTCTAATGCTTTTTGCTGAATCAAAAGCATGGTCGAAAAAACAGAAGTCGATTTTATTCAAAGAGAGCAATTTCATGGTAAATGCTAAATAAAAATATAAGTCCCTAAAGTATAAAATCTAGCCAATGGTTACAATTCATATTCCTGTAAATCTAAGCAGATAAGTACTTTTTTTCAATATAATCAAGATTTTCGCAACTTTACTTGTTATGAAGCCGAACAGATTCCCTAGCGGATACATTGAACGCAATAAAAGAGAGCAACTTTCATTTTTCACAGTGTAATAACGCTTTTGCCCGTTTTTGGTTATCAGAGCCACACTTATCATGCAGGGACCGCCAGTCTAGCCCAGAAGACGGTGCGACAAAAACTCATTATGTCCGAAGTAATATATGCCATTTTTATTGCCTGGAATAAAAACTAAAGAGTTTTCTAATTGTTGAGCATCTTTTAGACCGGGAAATGTATTTATCCTATTAAATCCCAAAAGTTAACGTAAGATTTTTAGTGTCTTTAACGGTACCCATGTCGTAAATATCTTTTGACCTGTAACTAATAACTCCTTTTTACAATACCTGCAATCTTATTGCATTTAAAACTAAAGTAGAATCCATTAATAAGGAACAACATCTTCCTGCGTTCCGCGACGTAAACCACTTCGCCTCGTGTCGTTATAAAATGGGTTGCCTGTGTAGAGTCTGGCGATTGACGTAGATTATCTGGCGGCTCATCTGAAATTATATGAATTTTGCGGTTAATGGCGATGTAGTGTCTGTCGGCGCCAACGTTTTTAATCAGCCCCGTACTGTTGATAAGAAAGAAAAAATCTTACAGCTGAATAAAGTAACGAAAAGTTTGTTGAAATTAATAAAGTTTTGAAAAAAAAAATTTTTAAAAAAAGATTATTGAAGAATAAAAAAAAATTTATAATAAATAAAAGAAAAACAGTTTCAGTGAAAAAAAGGAGATCGACCCCAGCTTTGACCCGCCTCAACAAAGTCGATATAGAGACACTTACATATGTATGTACTTATGTACATCGCCAGCCACCATATAGACTTCAGTAACACTGTAGCACTGTACCCGCGAACCAGGTAACGCATCAAATTGACAAAAATGTTTATTAAAAATTAAAATTGCTTCTTTAAATCCGTGAATCTCAGCTTTCGTATTATATTATTCGTATTACATTATGACCAATGGTGATCTTCTATCCTTTTCATATGTAAAGTCATTCATGGAGGAAAATAGTGAGTCGCATTTTCATGACTATTGGAAGCTCCTTTTCTAAGTGAAATTTTAAAATAATTCCTGAATACTCTGCATTTCTGTGTATTTGCCACCAAATGTCGTTGAGATTGGATAATACATTTGTTTAAATATTTCATTAAAAAATTTCAGGCAATCATTTTGCATAAACTAAATTTCATTTTCGGTCAAACTTTTTTATTGTCCCAGTCAATTATTCGTTTGAGTTTTTAGAATAAATATTTATATTTTCAATTAAACTGTTGTGTGAATTTTAAAAATTCTTTGGGGGTCCACACTCACAAAATATTTACCGATTCAATGAATTTGATTACTGAAAACAAAATTTACTTTTTTCTGTGTTGCAACACGAATGAAGATGTATAAAAATATAAATTTAAAGGTCAAATATTTCACTAATTTCCTTTCATTGAAATCGGAATTATGTATAATTCTCGCATTAAAAGGAAAAACTGCTTACAGCAATAATAATTTGGGTCAAGTGAAATTAAGTAAAAATATATAATTGCCCTGAATGACTATTTTATACTAAATTTAAATAAAAATCCCAACCGAATTTTTATAAATTTTGTAGAACCCCCTCGCTTATGCTGCACAATTCTAGAGGCAAATTCATTAAGCAAAAACAATCCACAATAGTATTAATTAAATTTTCCACTTCTTGGCTTTTGTATGCAAATCAAATTGAAGTGTATTTTCTTAATAAATTGATTGTTTTTGTTCTTCTCGAGAAAAATAATAAAAATGTATAGAAAAACGAACATTGAAGCGATAAAGAACAAGAAAAGTAATAAAAAGTGAATAAAAAAATGGGAACGTCTTATTTTTTTACTATTTCTTTCTTACAAATTGTACGAGTTTTAAATGAAATTTAAATAAAATTCCAGACACGCATTTCTTGCTTTTAACAATTGTGCTCGTATGAACATGGAGGCGAACGTGCAAGAATTTCTTAGTAACAACTCACTTGTAAAGACTCCACTAAAAGTCACACTCGCCAACTAAACAACTCACTTAGTTAAAGAGTTACTTGCTCGTTAACTAACTTGCTTGATTTTAATGCCAAGCAATACAAGTATGTATTCATATCTAGACAGAGGAAAAATAAATGTGTGAATAAAAAAAAATTAATACAAATTCTTAACTACTGTGTTCACTTACTTCGACCCAAGACTGCTGCTGATTACGTTGAAATTATGCATTCGATTGGTTTGACTGAAAGCATTGATAGATTTTTGTATGCAATTTTAAAGAGAAACGTTACGTACCAATTCAGTTGAAATCTTTTAATTCAATGATTTTATTCTTTCACTTTAAAGCGAGGAATTGAAATTCATTTAAAAGAGTTGTAAAGACGTAGATTAAATAGGTGGCTTGAGAGAAGCAAGTTAGCAAATCAATATACATAAGTACATCCCCAAATACATTCAGATGATTAAGAATAAAGTGATGCAATAGTTTTTCCGGAACACTGCAGCCTCAGTAATAAGGCCGCAGATAATTTACTTCATTAGGATTTCGTAAAATTGTAAACAGCATTTAACGTAACGCTGAGTAAAGCTATTTAGATAAAACTTATTATTTTGAACAATTAGAAGTTAAAAAATTTTACCTTTGTTTTGTGGCTTATAATGTTCACATGCCGACATATCATGGGTTGCTAAAATAATTTGAAAGACTGACTGCTGTTTGGTCTCTGGCGTGTTGTTGTGGATAACGTAACAGTACAAAAACTCGTACATATTGCGATTGAAGAACTCCAAACACTACTGCGAAGTTGCCACACGAATGTGTTTGTGGTGGATTGTAAGCAAACACGGCATCCAACTTGGGGAAAGCTTTCTCATGCAAAATTGATCATTCAAAATTTAAACCACTAAGCCATGTGATATGCCTATGGCTTCCACAATCCCTCGCACTCTGATCAGCTAACATCATATCGTGAATTTTTTCAATTGGACAAGTGGACATCCAGAACATTTGGCATTTTCCGTGCTTGTATGGCCACAACGAAATTCAGCAAAACTCTTTTTTACCATTCAGATTGATGGTGCTGAATTGTCATAGAATTTATCAATCATAGCCTTCGTTGGAGTCATCGATTAAAAATAATGCTTTATGACCACACGAAATTCACTTCTTTCTTCTATTTTCTCTTCAAATCAAGCGGTAGTCTGTCAAACACAAAGTAAATAATGCAACTTGTGCAAATTTTGACAGCAGTCAACTGACAGATGCTTTTTGACAGGCGTAGTTTTGTTCTTTCAGTTAAGAGGCGGGAATTATACCCCTGGCCTCTTACGTAAAGTTTAATGTTAAAATCTAAAATATTTACATCTTTAAAAAAGTAAAGAAATTAAATATCAATTTTACTTACACTCTTTGCAAAGCAGATTTGATTGGTCCATATAAAGCAAATAATGTTACTTTGAACTAATAAAATACAAGGCCATTAAACTACCATTCCGACTTACTATTGCCACTATCATATATAAATATTTAGTTGATTCTTGTGTTACATATGTGCGAGAATCGTCCTCGACATATAATGGGCTTTCTAAATGCGTTTATTTTCATGTAAAAGACTAGACGAGAAACTAATAAAAATCTTAATGATTGCTGTAACTTTCGTCTCTAACAAAAATATTGCTACAAAATGTCTGCTCCATCATAGTCATCGCTTTTGAATCAAAAGATCCACAGGACATGGAAGCCATTCGACATATTTATAAAACACCAAACTACTTTGGTGAGTGTAAAATATTTTTTTGGTCAAATAGAGCAAAATTATAAATGAAAAAAGTAAAAAAAAGTGGTAGCAGTAGCAGTAACATCATATAAATTTTGTATAATCAATATCTAAGAGATACATACCACAAGAGTGTTGCTTGTTTGAAAATCTTGACGTGATATGCATACGAAATTAGTTACAAAACACACGCACAAATAAGAAAGAAACGATAATATCATTGATAGCAAAACAAATAAAAACAACAATATCTTGTTAAATATACAATCGGATGTATATGTATGGAGTATATATTTTTGCTGTTAGAAAATTTTTGAAATATTCTCCTTGTTGTTTAATTAAAACTTATTTTTTTTGGCATTTAACATGTGCCACATATGGTTTGTTCTTTGAAGAAAGATATTCTCTGTTCTCTTGTTGCCTACGAATATGATTTACAATAAATTCCCTACAATTTCCTTTCAAATACAAGTTTCCAACAAATATCGGAAAGCTAAATATTCATATGCCACATTAAAATAATATAAAGAAGTCTCAAACAGGCCTTGATGTTTTTATTACTCTACGAAAGAAGCACTCATTGCAAAGGTCATTGGGTTCATTTCTATAAATTATAATTAACTTGTATAGATGATTCCATAAAGACATGATAAATAATTCTTTAAATACACATTTGCTCTGCATTCATCATGGGCCTCATTCAGCAGGAAGTTATTTAAAATTCTGTGTGCAAATTTATGTTTCTTTTTTTCTTCTTGATAATAAAATAAAATGTAGGACGGACTTTTTCGTTAGTCAGCAGTTGGTATTCAATGTTTTATTTTAACTAAAGCAGCCTGCATTTACAAATTTAGACGAAAATTTGGATACAATCCAAAGCCTAGTTAATAAGATAGGCTTCGCAAGCCGCTTACTGGAGATTCAGGGTTAATAAAATGGGCTGGATGTAATAACCCGCAACCTGGTAAGTTCTAATGAAAACAAGGATAAAGGATAAAAGTCCCAAAAAACGTTATTTCATTTTATTTATAAAGTCTATGGATACGTAATCCTTACAGGCCATAAAGAAACAACGCATAATACATAAAATTTACATTAGGTATTCAGAAAC
Organism: Germaria angustata; assembly: GCA_963681545.1. Classification (NCBI taxonomy): domain Eukaryota; kingdom Metazoa; phylum Arthropoda; class Insecta; order Diptera; family Tachinidae; genus Germaria; species Germaria angustata. The sequence goes on along the minus strand of OY812999.1, from coordinate 30,313,814 downwards.
AAAATAATATTTCGTTTTACAATATTAACATATCGAGCAAAACCAATGTGTTGATAAAATTTATTATAGTCAGCACGAATTCTATGTAGTTAAAGGATCAAAATTAGCATAATTAGCCCTGAATACTTGAATAGACAGTGGATGAAAACTTCGAGTAGGGCGTGATGGAACATTAAAATATAAGTCAGAACAAACATTTCCTTTTGTTACATTAAGTACAAACGTGACATAAATCCTAAAAATTATATAAATCCAGCATTTTAGGCCTTCTTTCATAGTGAAATAGTTCCGACGCAAAAGTATAAATAAGTTCCAATGAAATAAAATCCAAAAAATATTAAATAATAATATATAAAAGTCTGATCTTGGACAGATGAGAAAGTGATTGCGTCCGGTCGCGTATCGGCCACGCAAACGGATTCTATTTAAAAGTAAAAACGTGAAGATGCTATATAAAATAAATTTTAACTTTCGTATTAATATCATTAATATTTCAAGGCATTCGCCAAGAAACGTGTGATAGATCACACGAGTACCTCTCTAGTTCTGCTACATTTTTTACAATAAAATTCTTATAAATTCTATTGTTAAACCTCTAACGACAATAAATGCGCACTTCGTGGGGCACTTCAGAATTTATTTACATTAAAAAAATAAGTTAGAAAAATTTCTTACAGCCACGAAAACTCTATTTAAATGTAAAAAAAGAAGCTGAAATATTTTCAAACATAATGGCTGAATTCAATAATTTTTCTAAATTTAAGAAAATACTTAATATTGAAAATGTATTATTTTGGGATATGCTCCCTAACTAATTCTTAAAACAATTAGAGTTTTAAAAAAAATCTTTGTTGTGGCTTAAAGTTCACTGACAATTTGGTTTAGCGACCAATCAAATGTCGGCATATGAGCAGCTAAAGCCATAATAAACCAAAAATTTTTTTATATTTACGAAAATTAAAAAAAAAAATTAAATTTCAAAATTTTTTACGAATTCAGGAAACATTTTTTCTACATAAGTAAAATATTCTAAAAAAAAAACTACAAAAAAAATAGAAGCTGTTCTTTAGGAATAACATTTTCATTGCTTCCAAGGTATCCGCTGGAGCATTCGCAGGAAGTTAAGGTAATAAAATCCGTAGTGAATATAAAAACGGTACTTGTTTCTTTAAATATCTTCAATTTTCAATTGAAACTATGTATTACCGTGGCTGTTAGCAAGTTTTCAATCCTTCCAAACATCGATTTTCAGTAGTACAACATTATTTTTTTTTTTTGCAAAAAACGAAGAAAAAAGCAAAAATATACTCTTAGTCAATATGTCGAGGATGCCTTTAAATTCAGTTAAAGGCATTGAATGAAATTATTTTGCAACAAGTACTTTTGCTAAAAACTCATTTGAAAATATGCTGAAAGTTTTTCTTTTTCTGCATAAAAATCTCTGAATTTTCAAGACTTCCTTAGAAGCGGTTTTTACTGACTCGTCCAAACGCATTTGCTCCCACAGTTAATCAATAACTGCTGCTGTTTCAAATATTGACGTGGTAAGCCAGTTGACTATAAAAAGACATGATGAAATAATATTTTCAAATTCGAGTCCGTGTCGACGCAGTGGACAAAACTAATCAGCAAAAAAATTTAATTTTGTGAATAAAAATTTAATGTAATAAGGACGTTGCAATCAATATACTTCGGGGCGATTAACATATGAACTACTTTCAGCTTCAGATATAATTTTATATAAAGATGACATTGCGGACTACTTTTTCATCAATAACTTTAAAAAGTTTGTTGAGAAATAATAAATATCGTGACCACTCTGCGACTAATTTTTATATCTACGTTACCTTTAGTCGCAAAGGAGCTAAGTTCAATATAAAAAAATTTTAAAAGAAAGAAAAGTCATTCTAAAATCCGTGAATACATTACAAAAACGCAGGATAAAAACAAAATATCCGTATTTTTCTATGAATTTTGCACTGCATCAAAAAAGAAATGTGGACTTGGCTTTTTTGCAACTGAAGGTAACGAAATGTATGTGTATTAAAAAAGACTTCATTAAAATTATTTGTTTTTTTTTTTTCAATATTTTATTTGTTATTCATTTTTCCATTTGAATTCTCAAAAACAATCAGCCATAAATGTTAAGGGCATCAATTTTAAATTATTATTTTTATTCGCTCATAACACTATTAATTAAAAGCGATAAATTTGAAATAAAACGAAAAAATATTAAAAATGTATAACTCGTTCACTCACACTGGGGAAAAAAGCATAAAAATTAAATTAAAATCAACCAGAATAATGTATGCAACAAAACAACGAATGTTTCGTATCCCTGGCACTTGTGCCACACTAACAGCGAAAAAAAGAGAGAAGTAAAAAATAGAAGCTTCCAATTTAAAATGTTTGATGCCGCAATGGAAACATGAAGCAAAAATTTTATAAATAATAAAATGAATGTACATTATTTGAAGTATATTAATCCAATGTAGAATAAAATGCATATAATTTTTAATTAATCGCAAAAATGTAAAAAAGCTCAAGTGGTTGCCTGCAGTCGTTATACAAAGCGAAAAGCTGTACAAAATAATAATGCCATTGAATTCAATGAAATATAATTCTTGATAATTTTCTATAATAAAATAATGAACCACTCGTAATATCATCACAAACGTTATTGTTCACCAACCAACCAAGTTGACAGGGTGGCTGGTGGTAAGTTCTGGAGCTTTCAAGATCGAACAAATGTTAACGAAATATATAAAATTTGTTTTCTATTTGTTGGCTTCTAATGATGCTCTCATAATACTTCAAGTAGATGAGGGTGATAATAATGATGCTGATTTAGGGAGTATAATGATGCAAGAAGGATGTGTTTCTGATGCCACTGGTGGTTGTTAGTTTTGCAAAATTAGAACTATACGCATTTTAAACATGTGCTTAACATTGAAGTTTATATTTTGAAATTAGTATAAATAAAAGAGAAACACGCTTTAAAGTGATGAACTGCCTCAATTAACAAGTTGAGCAGTGGAGCCCGATTATAATAAAATCTGTGGAAGCAAGAGATTTTGACCGTTATATGCGAAGTTCGCTATAAACGCAATAAACATCCGAGCCATTCGTCCGCCAATAAATTTTTGAAAATTGGACTGACAGGATGAGCTGTTGCAAAGCCAGCCGCGGCGCTTACATGAATGAAATAGTGTTAAATTTTTATACATAAATATAAGTTGCATACGTGTGTATAATTTTTAGATTGGCTGTAATCATTTAGCTTTTTCTGTGTTTCTCTTAAAAATGAGTTTTTATCCCACTGTTGTTTGAAAAGAAAAAAATTTATAAAAAGAAATACAGCTCAAATATAAAAAATAAAATTTTAAAACAATCTTAGTTATTTAGCGATTTAAATTATAACGAGTGCAATAGTCTATAAAAATCTATTACGCATTTGTAAAGTTATAATATTTTTGGACGTTCCCTTTTCCAAAGTGGAGCTACCTATTGGAGCAATATTATATGTAAATATATAAATCCGATCAGGTTCACCTGAAATACACATAAATCAGTGTATACATTTGACATTTATGATGTAAATACTGGTATGAAGAGCATTAGATGTCAACAAGCCATGGAACGATGATGAACTCAAGAATGAACTTTTTATTTTCATTTATAACAAACTGGTAGTCAGTTCAAATTACGACTTAGTTTTGCGTCATGACATTAATTTTACGCTACCTTGCATTTTCATACTAATATCCGAGAAAATGAATAAGTACATAGTGTGGAAAACTTAAAGACCCTTCTTATTTTTACAAGTTTTAACCGATCCGTGGTTAAATAAAGATTTCGTGCTAAAAAAATAACAATAATAAAAATAGAGGGTGCTAAAAGTAAGAAAAAATATTTTGAGGTAGAGAATTTTAAAAAGCAGTAAAAAAGCTCCAAATTGACAACGCTGCTCTTGAGGTTAATTCGCTGCTCTTGAGTGTGAATACGCCTTATCCACAATTTTTTAAATCATGTCACAGTGTAGTCTATATCGCTCCTTTTTTAATTTTGCTTTTGTTTTTAAAAAATTTCAAAACATTTGATAGACAAAACGTTTGAATTTCTAAGGTTTTGCATATACATACATACATATGTATGTATGTACATATGCATGTGTGTATGTACATATGTACTAGTACTATGTACAAACGTGAATAAATAACAAGACCTGAATACCCCTCCTGTATTTAATTTTATTTCGCTATGTAAATAACTGACCTTCGTAGACTAGTAGGTAGTGTACTAGACTCGTAGTGCGAAGGTCCCAGGTTCGAATGCTGCCGCAGAACTCTGGCAGTTTGTGTTTGATAATTAAAGGGAGCGCACAACCAGCCTTCACTGGCTTAAGTGTATGGCGTATGACATGGGCTATCACACCCCTCCAATCACCCTAACCTAACCTATGTAAATACCTGCTTAATTATTATCTCTAAAAGCCCAGTTTTTATTTCTTGTAAACTTTGGTTTTGTTATTGTGCACCAACCGCGATCAAGCATGTACGATCTTGTTTTTTTCGATTACAGTACAGTTACAATAATTCTGCATGTCCGATTCTATTTTATTGAAGTATTAAAACCAGTTAATTAATATTGTAACCAAACATAGAAAGAAATCATGATCGAACATGCCACAATCAAGATCAGTCATGTCGTATTAATTTTTATTTATTTTTTCAGCTATAAAAAAATTTTGATATTTGATCTTGAGTTTTTTTTTTAATCAAGAAAAATGCAAGTTCAGTTGCATAGTGGCAAATTAAAAGAATTGAAATAATAAGGACTTTATTATTTCTTAAATAAGATAGTGTAAAATTTAATGTGATTTCCTATAATTTAATTTAATAATATTTAATTGTAAAAACAAAATTTCTATGCACTTTAAGCTTTTTCGTCCATAGAAATTATTCTACAAAATTAATTTTCAAGGAATTTACATACTTGTAACTAAACGATGATAGTGTAATATCCTACAAGACTTTGTTTGATTCTCCTGAAACATTCTGAGTGTTTCTGCAGACAAAGTAAAATCCTGCACAGCTTGTGTTCACTCAAAGCTTTATTAAGCAAAATTATTACAAAGATGTTGTTTTTTCTTTGTGAAGGACTTCTTTGATTTTCGTTTTCTCGTCTACATTTCTAACAGCCATCATTATACTTTGTTATTACATTATTTAATATTCCCAAATTGCAATTTCGTGTGGCGAGTTTTAAGCATAATTTTAATCACTGTATTCCATATTATATTTTAAGGATTTTTATTTATTTGATTACTTCCATTAAAGTTTCAAAAATATATGTAAATTAAGTATCATTTAAATAACTTCATTCTATTATAAACAAACGTTTTATTTGTTTTATTTTTTTTTTGCTTCAAGAGGACTTCTTTTAAATGGATTTAGAAAATGCCAATTTACCTCTATGCTATTCTTTTTTGAAAATTTTATAGATCTATGGAACATGGTCTTTGTTTTCATTTTAAGTGGGTTGTTCGGAAAGTTTTTGATAGCTAAAAATTACAGATATAAACTTTGCAGAAAACTTTACATTAATAACTTGAGACACTATGTATTAGATATAGAAATTATTTCTTCGATTTTTGTGTTTTCTTTCCGACGGGGTTTGTTTGAATTTGGGACGATTTTCCGTCATCCCACGTCAAATTTGGTTTGTAAACAGACCGGTTTCGGCTTTGTGCCATCTTCAGTGTTCTCTTGAATACTTTTTTATTTCTTCTAATAACTCTTTGCTCTCAAATCGGACTGTAGAATTGCGGCACAGCTCTCCTAGACGAATTAAATTAAACTCATAGACATTAACATGCAACATTTATAGGGTCTGTCAGTTCTACATATGGTTTTTCATATAAGCAAGCGTACGGGCTATATACTTACATATACATACACACACACACACACACACACACACAGCAGCATGTAAATATTATATGAGTATATCTATGGAAGGATGTCTTTTTGTGTATTTTTCCCAACTACACAGGATACAAAATTGTTGTATTCATTTGTTACGGTATTATTCACACTAGACTGCATTTAAAGCAGAATTTTTATTAAAATTTTGTAACACATATTTTGTTGTTTTGTTTTAATTTCCCTCTCAATTTAAATCTGTTCGTATCCCTGCTGTAACTAAATCTCTGATTCTAACTAGTTGCGTGCGTGTGTGTTTAGTAAGGAAGTACATATTGCTGTCAAACAAAAATTCATAGAACATGAATCGAAAAGAAAAAGATTTGTATTATTTTATATATTTATATCATGATTTTCGTTTCATTAAAAAATTTTTAAAGCATTTGTGGTATATAAATAGTTTTTTCCATTATGATTTTGATTTTCATTTTGTTGTTCGTTGATTCTATTTTATTTGCAATTTTTGTGATTTCTGATTTTTGTGAATTTTATATGTATATCCCAGAGTCGTCCTGTCAGTTTGTATTCAATGTGTGTGCTTAATTTCATTTTCCATTTTTGGCAAGCATAAAGGATACAATTTTTAAAACAATTTGAATTGAATTTGCATTGAAACACACATACATACATACATACTGCAAACAAAACATACCAAATGATCTAATGGTCTCTGATAGTATGTGTTGTATTTGAATGAATTTGTGCGATAGAACGTGTTTGCATATTTGGTTCGCATTTTATTCCATTTTCTCTATTTATCTGGTTATTTGGATTCGTCTCTGTAGGATTATATTATAAGGATTTGTTTTATTGTTTCTTAAAAGTTGCCAAAAATAATTGTCATGCTTTAGTTGTTGTTATTGTTTTGTTTCTGACATGTTAATGGGGTGTAAGATGAAAATTCCATGAAGTTTTTATTTCTTTCAAAGGCTTTTTAATTTTTAAATCTTAATAGCAAACAATTGAAGTAAAAGCGTTAAATTTTTGTTTCAGTTGTTTCATGTTCTTGCAAACGCACGTACACAAACAAGCGCGCACAATTACACACACACACACACTTTAAATATATGTGTATGTGAATTTTTTTCTTTTATCTTTTAAATGGGAAATCTAAAGAATTAAACGCATTTAAATGCTAACATTCTCAGCCTTTGCAATAAGTTTTTTTTATAATTGAGGAGCGTTTCTAAAAAAAGGATAATCACAGAAAACTACCCTAAGGATATCTTTAGTCTGAAACCCCCCCCCCCCCCCCCCCCCAAAAAGTCGAAGCACGTGCAATACGGATTTCTTCATCATTTACTCAGCTTGAGCAAAAAAAAAAATAATAATAAATAAAATCGATCTCCCACTTTTGTACTTATGCTTTCATTCAGCAGTTAGTCCTTTACTGAGGGATGGAAACTTTTTAATATTTTCGCTCTTTAAAATCCCAAATTCAAACACACGTACGCATACGAGTATATCAGCAGGCAAACCATGTGCGCACACACACACTTAGAACTATTATTTTTAATTCTAAAATGTGACTTTAAATGGTTTTTACATGGATTTTATATGAATTACCGCAGTTGGTTTTAAAATGAAATAGAAATCAAGTTAATGCGCTTTTTATTCTGGAAAAATACAAAATCCCCCTCTCTATATGATTAAGGATTGTGGTGCTTCTGTTTGCCTGCCAAAGGATACATTGCCTCATTCTAAGCCTGTCTGTCTGCCTTTGTTTCTAGCAATTAATACATTTTATGTCAGCACCCTTCCATCCAGTGTCGCTCTTCCGAAATCTCTTTGTTGTTTTTTGACATTCTGGCTTTATTTCTTTGACAATGAGACTATGTTGTTGTTCGCATTTTTTAGTGTCGTTGCCAGCCATGTCGTCATGTACATACTTAGATATTACCGGTAAGGGATTTTCAACCATTAACGATAAAGCTTAACAAATACAATGGGGCAAAAAAAGGGAAACAAACCAGAGGAACAAGTAGTTTTTCCAGTTGTGCTCTTTTTTACATGGGCGTGTAAAATTACCAGACAGACGTTTTGAAATTCTTTTTATGTAAATTATTGTCATTTTTCAAATTTGTTTAAATTGTTTCATCTGTTTTCTTTTATAAATCATCTACTATGAATTCAACAGCATCCCTTAAAGTTCTCTTCCTTTTCGACTTTTTTATGTAAAAGTTTTAGACAACAAGAAATGTAGTTTGTAATTAAAATAATAAACATATTTTACTTCAGGCATAAAAAACAAATGAAATTTTGAAAGGAACCCTTATGGAAAATATAATCTGGAAATGTTTTGGTGGGAGAGATTATAACACTTATAACAATTAAATTTATGAGACGTTTACGCCAAACCGTATTGGTTTTAATATAAATGAAAAATTCTATTATTTTAATTAAAACTTTAAGCTTCATTTAACATATTTTGTATAAATTGTTTAGAAAATGATAAGAAATTAATGTTAAAATGCTGCAACTCCAAAACAAAAGTCGATACCAGTTAATATTTGGAATGAATATTTTTGGATTCGTTTTATTCAGTGGAGTTCTGTTAGAACGTACACAGAGTATAAGGAATTACAGTCTATAAGGAACAGCTTATCCGTTCCCAATGGTTTTCTAAAAATATTTCGCAGAAATTATTACGGATATAACGAACTTTCAATTTTACACAATAAAATGTTTCACTAGTATTTGAGAAAGTGGTAAAAAATTAAGTAAAGTAAACGAAATTTGTAAATATGGACTCGTTCGTCTTATAAACATCTTGAAAAATATTATTCTTCTTAAAACTAAAAAAAATATATAAACATTTACTGCATTTGAAACTTGTCTATAACGAAGAGAATTGTGCGGTTCCATTTAGTTCGTTATAAACGAACTCCACTCCATGCAAAGCGAAAAGTATAAAAATATAAAAAAGAATATTTCGATCTTCTGTTTCCTTCGGGCGGTCTGTTGTGAGAAAATTTTCCTAATAATTTTATTTCTTTCATAACTTGAATCATTCCACTGTTTACAAAATTTTTTTGTTCTTACACTCAAAAAATAAAGACATGCTAAATTCCAGTAAAAAAATTCTACTGAATAATCAAAAAATTTTCTTAATTTAGATAAAAATTTCCTTAAAGCTACTACTACTACTGAAATCTAATAAAATGTTAAATGGTTCAACATTTCCCACAACAAATTTCTTACAATTAATGAAAAATTTACCGACTTCAAAAATATGTATATTAAATATATTCTTAGTGTATTTCTTTGAAAAAAATAATCAAAGGACAAAAGCGAAAGCACTTATTTTACAAGTCTAGTTACATCAAAGCTTCTTCTGTTCTGAAATTCTAGTTCATGAATTTATATTATTTTGTCAAATGAAATTTTTTTAGTGGAGGAAACGTCAGGAATGTTAGTCTTAAAAAGAATAAATTTTTATTTTCGCAAATGAAATTTGGCTTAGGAAATGATTTACTAGCGAATAGTTCATAAAGCTTTACATATAAAACTAGTAAATGGTTGTCATCCATTTAACTCTCCGTATTTTAATAATAATTTTATGGATTATGATAGACAAGTGAGTAGAGTACCGAACTATTAAACAGGAGGTAGATATTTTTATTCTATCACGGCGTGAGTTGAAAAAATTTTGTTTATCATATTGTTGATTGGAAATATTATTCATAAAAAATTATGCCTGTGATGAGTTCTTCCTACCAGTAAAAAATAAACCAGTTGGGGAAAAATACGACCAAATCAAGGAAACTAACAACTAGAATTTAAGAAAAATTAATTAAAAAAAATTAAATCTGTGCTGGCCATAGTGTAGTAGTGCTTATGTGCATGTGTTAGTGGTATTGCACTGAGAAAAATTTATGGACGTAACACAGTGACGGTATTGAATTTGTTTGCGTTTGTTTTGTATGAATTAATGTATGAATATTCGTTTAAACTAAATAAATTACTTTCGCTCTGTTCATTTTAAAAGGCAATGCGACATAGACCTGTTTTGTGGCAAGGATGTCATAAAAAAAGTGCTGTAAGATGTAGTGATTTATTGATTTTAAAATTATTTTGACAACATAATTTTCTGTTTGGTGCCATGGCTTTTGAAAGAAGGTGGAGAAATATTTACCGAATATTTGTTCTCATTGAATGAACTTTGCTGGTTGTCATATGGGGCTGCAATTAATAGTTCGTTAATATCAATCGCTGATAAAGATATTCACAAGAAATTGTTAGACGAATAATTCGCCTAATTTTGATAATTGCAAAATCGATTATTGACAAAATGCATCACTTAAACCCGAAATTCCGATCACATGGAATTAGGAATCATGCATGAATAATTATTCTCTACAATAATAATTTTATCATCAAAAATTGTTAAACCCTCGTATTTAAATAGTACTGAAATAAAGACAACTGGTTTATCACGCTAAGCTCAGCTATGCATAAATCGGACCTTTTTCTATATTGGAATCAATAGATTATTGGACTGAGATTGTGGCTGAAGAAATGTAGATCTAACTTCAGATCATATTGGAAAGAAGAAACTTAAAAGAAATTTCCAGCCGTTTCCCAGAAAATATGAAGATTTTTCAAATTTATAATAAAATGCAAGAAAAGTTTTCTGTAATTCAAAATACGTTAAAATGCTTCATTCCACAAAAGTTTCGGTAGGTGAATATTAGCGTGATTGGACAAAGTTGTGCTACATTAATTGGGAAAAGTATTTTAGAGACGAAAATCCAGATGTTTGCAGCGATGGGGCGAGTACTTCATTTTAAAGAAATGGCTTTGGACGCTCTTAATGTGTTGATTATTCCAAGTAGCAACGCCTGCGTAGGAGGACTGTTTTAAATTACACACTATACCAAAACTTCGTTTGTGGTTCAAAATACAGTATGAACTTTAAGATGCCTTAATTAGAATAATTAATTATTTGAATTTAAATGACATTATTAATTGCATTCCAATACTACGTATGATAATGAAAACTGTAAAAATGAAACGGTTGAGGTTTATACCGTCTTAAGATATTTATTTATAATTATTATTTAAAATAACTATACGAACATTTTTGTGTTTGTAGGAAAGTATATGTGTCACTTTTTAGTTTCCATGTTTGCTCTTTTCCAAATATTTATGTTGCTTTTTATTAAATGAATTCAGTGAACGTGTGAACATGTTTTATCAAAAACTAAGCACGGAATTTTTTCTGGCGATTTATCTCTCTTGAATACCCCTCGAAATTATTTTTGTTAATTTCGATAACCGTTTCAGCGATGCGGGTTCAAAACAAAAACTGACAAGCCTGGTCTGCAAGTCTCTCGTGTTCGACTAAGAGAGATAGAGTCTCTTTTTCTCAGCCGAGCTTGGTTCCTATAGTTTAAAATATTACGAACTAGTAGGTTTGCAGGGAATTTTTGGCGATATTTTTTTCGATTGCCGTTTTGGTGGGTAAGAAAAAATCTGACAATTCATTTTTACTCTCTGGTGAGTGTTTTTGTTCCTATTCGACTGTATACATATAAAGAGCCAATTAAAATTCGGCTCGTTGACCCCAACGTTACCGGTTATGCCCTAAAATTTAGAGTCTACATCGTAAAAAACACGGATTTTTTGTTCCCCATCCATCCTTCCTTTGAGGAAATGCAGTAAGAATATTAAGGAAATTTTCATGAACTAGAACTTGTAAAAATTTACTTAATTTAAGTAAATGGTCGTTATATCGAAAATTGCGATAATTTTTCACAAAATAAAACGAAAAAAATATAGATTATTTTCAAAAAAAAAAAAAAAAAACCCTAAAAGTCAGTATCAATTTTAATAGGTTAGGTTAGGTTAGGTTAGGTTGATAGGAGGGGTGTGATAGCCCATGTCATACGACATACACTTAAGCCGCCAGTGAAGGCTTGTTGTGCGCTCCCTTTCAAACTGCCAGAGTTCTGCGGCAGGATTCGAACCTGGGACCTTCGCACTACGAGTCTAGTACACTACCTACTAGTCTACGAAGGTCAGTCCAATTTTACTAACACTAAGAATAAATTTTAGAAAATATTTCTTTTGTATTGATGTTAGATAAAATGTTTTTAAAATCAACAAGAAAATTTGTGCTGAATACCAATAAAAAACGTTCGTTAGTTCTTTAGGCTGGTTTGCCTAGTGAGGTGTATTAGATAATCTGTTTAGTCTTCTAATATAATGTTGGCGAATCTCCAATACATTGGAAAATTTAACGCCATACTTCCAAAAAAGGAGAACTTCATTTGTTCGAAAGCATGTAAATGTTTGATGTGAAATTGCAAATGAGTTTCGATTTTAAGAGGATAAATATGGCTTAGGATAGATACTTAATAATAAAAGTGGCTTCCAAACAATATTTCCTATAAACTCTAACTTCTATCTACGATTCCTGTATTCAAACTACAATTCCGATTCTTTATAAATATTATTTTTTATTCAAACTTAATAGTTGCCTTATTCAGCGTTTAATATTATCGATTTGAACCTATTTAAATCATTTAGTGTTTATAATCTGATTAAAAAAAACAAAAACAAAATCACAATCTTACATCTTTTAATTATTTCTGCCAATCACCTGCCAGCAATATTTAAATGCTTCTTAATAAATATTTGTCCACGTAGAGTTATTTTGTTTTTGTAATTAAATGCATGCAATTTGAATGATAAGACCGTTTCCTTTGTCTGAGGAAATTATGGACTAAATGAAAGTAAACAAGTTTATAATTTGCGAGGTGAAGGCAATAAATCCTTGCAAAATCAAAACAACATCGTCGCAGTATTAAGCCAATTCAATTATCTACGGCTTTGGCAAAGTAAGATTTTGGAAGGTTCCCTAAATCTGTTTGTAAGGAAGAAGTGTCTGATACTGCAACAATTCCAAGCTCAATTCTTTCGTTTTTTAAAACCGTAACTATTCAATTGTATTCTCGAGAATTATCTTGATGGAAGCGAATTTTTCGTCTGTCCTAATGGGATGGTTTCTTTTTTATTTTTCCTTGTGTCAATATCGTAAAATTTTTATTCAAATAACATGTTTTCATAAAATTTTACTGAAAATTAATCACTGAGTGAAATCCACTGCCTTGACCAATGTTTCACTTTTGGTGTGTAGTGGTGAATTCGTATTCCATGAACCAATCGCTAACGAAATAAAACTTACCAACCATTCTGGTTCACACTCTTCGATCGCTTCGAAAGAACTTTCAATAGTTCTTACTGTTGGGTAGATGTCACTCCAACTCATTTTGAATTGCTCTGGCAGTTTTCCCTTTCAAATGGAATTTTCTTTGCGATATTTCTAAAATACAAAAAATACTAGGCCAGTATTCACATGTTCGCTTCTTGCCAAATATTCTGGATTTTCTGCAGACAGTCCAAATGACTCCGCAATTTGTGTTTGTTGAGAAATAAAAACACGAGTAGCAAATTTTTCCTAAAATTTCACTGTCGTCTTTTTCAACTTGACACTATTGAATTTCCCTCGTATAATCAATTGGATGACAAAAATAAAAAATCAACAATAAAACCTCATTTGAAATTTATATCAAACATAAATTGATTGGCAAATACAAACATGTGAATGAATTCCGCTAATTATCAGTATTCAAAATTTTAAATAACAATATTCAAAATGTTCAATAAGCTAAAGTAAATAAAATATTCAAAAAAATTTGTAATACAATTAGTTTAAATTGATATTATATAAGCTACGCAAATATGAATAATAATTATTATTAACAATTTTAAATATTAATAACGATAAGATATAATTCTGAGCACTTTTCCTTTTTTTAACTAGATGAAAAATAATTTTTTTTAAACCCGGAATTTACACCTGTAAGTAATTACTTGCAACGAATTATCAATGAAAATAGTTGACGGTTTTCGTTTTATCGATAACAAATAGACAATCGAAGAAATAAGCGATTGTCTTGCAAGTTGCTGGAATGTTTATACAGTCAAGCAAAAGTTCATTTTCAAAATATTCTCGAAGTAAAAACTTGAAGAAAAAACTTTTTAAAATATGGAAATAAAAGTGAAGTGGACTAAAAAAAGTGAAGTGGAAATGAAAAACTATAAATTTTAGAGGAGCGATATAAATTAATTAATTTTATATTATTTGTGGTCTAATTTTGGCTCCAATTTAATTGCTTTACAGTGACCTCTCGGTAATGTGAACTTCCAATATAATGAACTATCCAGTAATGTGAACACCTATTTTTTTATATGGACGCTCTAAATAGTGAACAAAGTTTAATGGCTCTAAATAGTGAACAAAAATTTTTGCAATTTTTGTTTGTTTTCTAATTTTGGAAATCCCCCGATTGAATAAAAAACTGTAAACTATTGTACTTGCACACTTTGAGTTTTGTTGTGTTTTGTCACGCATAGAAACCTGTGTATTTATATTCCTGTGTATTTACAAAGATGTCTAAGAATAACAGAAAGTTTTTAACCATTAGTGAGAAATATGAAATTCTTAAACTTTTGGAAAAAGGATCAAGTATTACAGTGTTAAATATAATGTTGGGAAATATACCATTTGTTCGATGCACAATAAGAATAATAAAAATTATAAGTGTGTTAAAAATACGTATTATAGACCAGTGAAACGTAAACCTACGTATTTCAGAGCTTCCAATGATGGATAAATCTCTATACAAGTGGTTTCTTAACATGAGAAGTAAAAACCTTCCAATAAGTGGATTGATGCTGAAAGAAAAAGCGAAACAGCTTCATTCTAATTTTAATAAAAATGAACACGACTTCAATGCCAGCTAATGGTGGCTCCAAAACTTTAATATAAAACGTGAACTTAAAATTTAAGAAATCGTTAAGTTTGCAATAAATTACATTTTATGTTAAAAATTCCAAGAGCTTCAATATTTTGTAACCAAAAAACAATATAACACCACAAATTTTTACAATCGAAAATGTGAACAAATTCGATAATATGAACTACCTTGGTTTTTATTAGTTCACATTATCGCGAGTTCACTGTATTTACGTTACAGTTTAGGGTTACGAAGAACATCACGCACATGAATTTCTAGGGAAACGGCGCAAAACTTTTTTATTGCTTTTGTAGTGAGATTAATGTTCCTCATATACATTCAAACTCAAAAAATATCAAACTCTTTTAAAAATGTACATAAAATAAGTTCAAGTTATAATTCTTGTTTTAATACAATCCAGCAAGTTTGTATTAAAATTTTTTACTGGGCAATACCATTTTTTTATAATATCATTTTACTTGCTTCGGGTGTGAAAATATAACTTTCTTCTGAAATGTTCTGCAAGTTAAGCTGCAAGTTAGGAAAGCGAGCATGTGTCTGGCATGTGAACTTGCACTTGCATATGTGATTGCATATGTGATTGAATAAGTATGTTTATTTCGGTGTTATAATATGGATTTATAGCCGACATACGGTTGTCTTATATAAGTATACATAAATGGCGTGCCATCCAAAACAGTAACAGAAATTTTTTTTAGTTTTTTACATTCAAAACATTTCCGACGAAGTTTTCCTTAAATACGCATCTTAAAAAGCTCTTAATTTTAATTAAATAATTTTTGTATAAAACATAAAGCACAATTTTAAATTGTCAATATTTTGTATCTAATTTTAATTCTTTCTTTTCATCTCTCTGTCTCTTTTTAGGTAAGTTCAAATAATTTGAAATCAATTTGTTAACGTCAGAAAAAGTCATCATTTATGTAAGTTAATTTCTCATGATCCAATTATTTCTCTGTCAATTCATTTCAATCACACATGCGGCATTAAATAATTAAATATAATAAGACATTGAATTTAATTGATAAAACAGAATCACAAACATTTTTACCCCATGATATGCTAATTTCGATACTTATATTAAGAGGGGTTATTTTATTAACTCTCGTGCCAAATTAAGCCCTTCAATATAGATCGAAATTTGTAATCAAATTAAATTGTAAGTACCGTCGCATTCATTGCCACAATTTTGGCTCCTGCCTTTAGACATACATACATGTATGTCCATGTACGTCCAGGAATTGAGGGAAGTTGCACCATACAGATTTCATTAATCTCTATATTGCATGTCCGATTAGATTCATTGAAATAAAAAATATTTATACATCCTTTTTTTATAGTAAATTATTGGAATTCAAGGTCCAATAATTATAACAACAATTGATTATCCAATATTTTCCTATCACTATGGATAGTTTAAAAAAATTTCTCTAATAATCAGGCGTTTTCTGATAATCACTTTTTGTGAAAGTAGTTTGAAATCACAAGGAAGATGTTCTGCACAGCAAACTTTGTGGAATTTTTGTGATTTAAAACCGATCAGCCAAATGGCTGCCAATTTAAAATCACTTGTTTATTTTTTCAATCATTTTATTTTGAATTTCGCAATATATTCCCTCTTATTATGATTGTCGCGTCGACGTCACATCAAGTCGACAGTAAAAAAGACAGTAGTTCTGCACTCATTGTAGGCAATAATTAACTAATATTGATGGCCAATTGTAGTAGTAATATCCTGTCAATAATATTTAACAGTTCTCGGTAACGATTCCACAATTGCCAATATATTGATGTCGACTTGGTGTGACGTCGACGTCGACAATCATAATAAGGGCTATTAATTAAATGAATAGTATGACATGTTTTTTTTATTGATTTTTATAGTGAAACAGACAATTTTCCACTAAAGAATTTATAAAATTATGAAAATATTGCAGACACCTTCCAGCGCAAGAAATGTTGTGATTTACTTTTTAATTGTCAGCCGATTTAATTCTTCGAAAATACATCGATGTTTGCCAGAGTAGATAAATATTTCTTTCAACGAGAAATATATTTACTTTTTGTAACTAAACGAACTGTTTCCATTAAAACTTAATTATTTTTGTTAACTTATATTGAGAATAGTTATTAACTATCAATTGTTTGGATAATTTGGCAACAATAATCGATTAGGAACAGTGGCAGCTGCGAACTGTTGCAACTTCTTTATTTTGTTAAATTAAAATTTTTGTTCTCCAAATTTAAAAATTAAACGGTTTTCATCATGTACGTATCTTTAATACAATATAAAAAGAAAATTCGAATAAAATAATCTTATATTTTGACTAAACCTTTATTAATTTTCAATACATAATTAAAAATTTTCATCAAACCGAAACAAAACATCAGCTGTTTTCTTGTGTTTTCGAAAAGATAAAACTTGTGATTTTCAGAAAACCACCAAATCACATTTGTGACTTTAAAATCACAAGTGATTTGAAATCTTGTGATTTTCAGAATATGCCTGAATGAATAACTAAATTAAAAAAATAAATATAATAGACAAACAAATTTTTTAAAATCTTTAACAATATCAAAAGTATTAAATTTTTTTATTCTGTTCTTATAAATCAAATGTCTGTAACGAATACTTACGCATATGTGGCATAGAAAGAATTTTAGAAATGCCGTTCTCGTTAGCCTTTATTTTCGTTCGACTTGCCGTCGTGCTGAGAGGTGGGATAATCATCTGTTTGCCGTTTATAATGCTTGAGAACGGAAACTTTCGAATTGCGGGAAACGCTGTTAACGAACTGTAACAGCATTTATATTATATTTGATAGTTGAATAGTTTTAGGAAAATTAATACAATTTATTTGTTGATAATAGCAGCAATGCAATTTTTTTCCTTGGAGAATCTCGCTTGCAAACAGATACCAAGTGTTTGACAATAACAGAGATATTAAAATTTAAACACTCGTAAAGTGTGGAAAACGATACGACCACGTTTGCAATTGTTAGAAGTGCACCCTTCTCAGACACTGAAAACACTCAATCACTTAAACGTTGGTTTTCTTACCCCAATCGAAATGGTTAAGTCAATCAATTGAAAAGATACCAGCTGACAAACCAACCGACCAAACAATTGTAAACAAGTCCCAACAAGTATTAAATAAAATAAAACAAAACTCGGTAGCATGACTAGTTTTATTATCTATTTGTAGAATCCCCAAAATGATTATAAAACTGCTGGAGAAAACTTGAAGCACTTGTTACAAAAGTTGTATGTGTTAAAAGTATCAATCAAATTACAATCAATAGATTAAATTTGTTGATTCAACATGAGTCAAATTACATGTGAACTTTTGCTCAAATCACTAAGAGCCAACGAAGCAATAGCGTAAATGATAGAATAGAAAATCATGACCGTTTAATATTAATTGCTGTTAAAACAAGTGATTCTAACCTCTAATGCTTCTGTTCTGTATTTGAAAAACAAAGATCCAAACATACAAACATACAACAAACAGAAAAACTACATGACTCTGTTAAAAGCAAAAGAACATTAACTGACAGTTATTGATTTAACTTGTAGTCATTTATACATATTATCGTTGTTGTAAGATTTGGCCAAAAAACAAAGTAATTTAAGTTAAAAGTTTATCTAAAGCACCATTAATTTAACAGCTAATATTCTGTGTGTGCGTATAGATTCTCCGTTTTCGAGTAAAAAATATCTACAGGCCAGTAAATATGTACAACATATTGAGCGATTTTAAAAGAAAAGTGTATTAAGCTTTAAAAATAGGTAAAATTAAGGTAAAATAGCTGCTGGGCCTTGTTGCTTAAAGTATACATTACTTTATAAGCGTTAATAACATTAAAAATTTATTATAGCATACTTTAAGGCGAAATAACCATTTCTTTACGTTTATGAGACGTCCTTTTCTTAGTCTTTCTCAACGTCTTCTTGCTCAGTAAATGTCGTCAGACCGTGGAAAGTGAAATTTATGCTTAATGAATAAGAAATAAGCAATTTTTTTCTGAAAGTTGAAATAAGAATTAAAATAAAAAATGCCTTTCTACTTTTAAATGATGCTTTTATGTTACGAGTAGCTATTGTGACCTTTTGAAATGTAAAAATATTATATAAATTATTATAAATGTGCACGAGGGACAGATAAAAAGTTACAGACATTTGCTTATTATAATAGTAACGTAATAATATTATGCCTTAGAAATATTCTTTGCATACTGATGAAAATAGTGAAAATAAAAATTATAAAAAAGAATAAATGTGCGTGGCTAAACTGTTTGAAAGGACCTATTAATCTTGCGATTATTATAATATTTTATGTGTTATATATTTTATAAAAACGAAAATTTTAAAATTATATACCATTTTATGCTTCAGCATCCTACAGGATGATATAGATCTTGTTTTAATTAAAGAACACGGACTTTAACTTTTCTCGTAAGCAACATTAAAAAAGAAAACTTGAGAACTTTGTAACATAAAGTTCTAGGCCAATTAAAAGTGTCAATCATCTTGTTTGTTTTTTAACATTCCCATTTTCAGTGTCAGCTTGTTAAAGTATTCAGAGGAACAAAACAGATGCTCCGCGTAGAGAGAGTGGGGTAACAGACAAGTGGGTGCTTTCATGACACTTTAAGCAACAATTTAAAAGTAAACTTTTTCTAACGTATTGCAGAATTTTTTTATTTTTAACATTCTAAATGATTTTGTTTGTTTGATAATCTCTGCTTCTCTTGCCAACAAGTTTTCACAGTGTGACAAAGGCGGGGGGATAAAGGATCAGAAATGCTGGTAGGGAGTCAAAAGAACTTAAACATGTTCTTGGATTTTGTTGTACAATTTTCTTTTTTTTTTTAAAGTGCCTTGCACGGCATTTGACATACATATATTTAAGGATTATAATCTCAACGACAGCAATAAGGCTCACCAGTAACGAAGGCGTTAAGAATTAAACATTAGGTTTGTTTATTAATGTAATTTATAATTCGTTAAATGTTTTGTTGGCCTTTTTGTATGCTTTAAAGACTTTTTGCAAGTATATATTTGTTAATTTTTCCGACCTTATGATATGTAATTTTTGTTTTTATTTTTATTCCGGCTCTAGGTCATATATTAAATAAAACTCTTTTTTTTTGTTTTATTTAAATTTTTTTTTTTTATTTTTTATTCCATGTTTCGATCACCATCGGTTCTCTTCTTCAGGAATTTTAAGTAAAGCAAATTACATGTGATAGTTATTAAAGAACAAATTACAACAAAGATCAAATGTGTAAATCATTCTGACAAACACTAGCAGAACGGAACAACATGCTGTTTTCGAAAGCCGCTACACTTTCATCATCAGCGTTCTTGTGTTTGGTCCACTTCTGTGGTGTCAGTTGATGTATATTTCAGCTATTCATACAAATCTTCACTGTAAATGTAATACGAGAATTGTTTTTATTCATCGTATCATAATTTGTGAAAACTTTTTTTGTAATGAAGAGCTCAAGTAAGCAAGTATTTTATTTTAGTTTATTTGCATATTTGCTTTGTCATGGAATTCTTTTTATTTTTCGCCATCTTTTAACATGAAGGCATTTCCAGAACTTTGCAAAATCGCGTCTTTTTCAGCAACAACGTCCTGTAATTTGTATTATTAAAGTAAAATACCTTTAAATCCATTCAAGGTATAACTTTCCAATTCAAGCACATTCGGATGAGGATAAGCATGCAAAAACTTAATCAATTCATTAAAAGTTGAATAAGAACCACATTGTTTAACAAAAATGATTAGAAGCACAAATTTTTCTAAAAGGCTTTGAAAATTCAACTTTAAACTTATAGGGTTTCTGTAAAGAATTTTGGGCACAATGGGCAAACGGCTCGTTGGAATGAATGACACTATATACCAAATAGAAAGTAAATTAGTCATTATTAGTCGTGAAAATATTGCTTTTATTAATGTAATGTTTTGAAAATATTTTTTTTGAAGCTTAAAGTTTCATTACATTTTCCAGATGACCGCCATTTTCTTGGCTTCATATCTTTTCTCCCAATTTTGATTTATTTTTTGTGCTTTTCACTCTTTTTTCGGAAATTAAATTTACACTTTTATTTAATTTTAATTTTTCTAATTTACACTTCTAATATAATCAACTTATTTTGATCGGTCATATTTAAGAATAATTTCATTTTTAACTAAAGTGAATTTCTACCATATTTTTGCTTATTTTGAGTGCCTTCGTAGACTAGTAGCAAGTGTACTAGACTGGTAGTCCGAAGGTCGCAGGTTCGATTCCTGCCTCAGACTCCGGGTGTCTCTGCAGATAAGCCCAGTAGCTTCGCAGTTTGTGTTTGTTAATTAAAAAAAAATGTCCTATTTAAAAAAAATATATTTCAAAAATGTTTTATTATATTTTCTTAATATGTGCATGTGGCACATTTTAATAATGAACTCCTCTCGAGTTTTAAATAAATGTTTCGAATTTTTACAGATTAAATTCATTTTGTTTGTTGCGTTTGCTCTGTTAACCCAACAGCAATTGAAACAAAAAATTGTGGTAGTAATTTCCTGTTAATATTTTGCTATTCTGAAAAAAGCTCTTATATGGAAGTAAAAAAGTCACAAAACTTTTCTTCTCATTTTGGACATTGTGTTCTTAGATTTAATAAATATTTATGTTATTGACATCGCAAAGTTTCTTTGGTAGAAAAAGAAAAAATACCGATGTTTATAAAATATTGTGAACAAAAAAACTAAGTTGAAATATCCTTTAACCTTTTTTTATTTGTATATGAAAACAGTGTGTGCTTTTTCTGTAGCATAACACATCATGTTGTAAGATCTTAATAACGTTCTTTTTTGCAGTTTTTATTTTACTTTCTTAACTGTCTTAGATGTCAAATGAATATACCAACAAGAACAACGAGAACAACAAGAACAGCATCAAATTCCCCTCATCTCTTTTAGGGGAGGTTTCTTTTCTTTAATATAAAATATTTTTCTTTAACTGATTGGTTTTCCTAAATTTTTGTCTTTATATAAATTTTTTTTACTCATTTCATTCAAGTACAAGCAATTTTCTTTTTATTTATTTATTTATTCTTTCAATGTCATCGTTTATCAAATTGTTGTTGAAGGATAATAAGACTGAAAAAAATTAAACTGTTACATCCTAGAGAAAGTAAAATGACACATTGAAATAAATTTTCAAGAAAAGAAATGGAACAAGAGAGATAAAATTTTAAATATGTCTTATAAGAAAAAATAATACTTTATAAAAATGAAGTAGGTGTCTTTTTTGTTGTTGTTGTGTTTGTTTTCAGGCGTCGAACATTAAATTCGCAACACTGTTTTCTGCGATACTCAGTTTAAGAGTTCGCGGTTGCTTTAACGCATGCCGGCGAATGGTTGTACATCGTAACTTTTTTTTTCGAAAAGTACGGTTCACTTAGAGAAGCTTATCGAATAAATGCGTGAATTTCAGAATGAAGCTTAATTGTACAACTGTGAATTGTAGTCTTGTTCGAGAATGGACATCCCTACATCATCGCGAGATAGTTCTGATAGTATTAATATTTCTAACTTCAAAAAAAGATAATGGTCACTACATAATTTGTTGTTATCCCTATTGTTGTTTGAGTGGCATGGCGTTACAGGTTGCAGTGTCAATCGCAGGAACAGTTAAAGACGATTTTCTTTCACCGAAATTCTAGATATGTTTATTGGTGTTACATTACTTTGTGACAGGAAATTTATTGAGTTGGGAGACCACCAAAGTTTCAAACTGATTTATAAATTTTACGAATAATTATTTCGACGATATTCGTGTTGCAGAAGACGAATTTTATTTAATTGAAAATTTTGAAGACAAATTTCGTTGTGGTATTGAAACAGTACATATACGAATATCCTGCTCTTATTTTATACACTTAGATGAACTAGATCATGTTCAAAACTTAATAACTTAAAGTTGTATTTTCATTAAAATAAATTTTATGGACATTGACTCTAAATTTAAAAGCAGGACATTCTCTTATCACTTAATATCTTTTGTTTTCGAAATATTTATAAATGTAATAGTACAAACCTTAATACTTACGTAAATGTTCCAATTTTAAATAAAACAAATAATTTATTGGTCTCTTATTTACCACCTAGTGGCTGATAAGTTTGCAGATAATGGAATTAAATACCGATTTATGTGATGACATCAGCATAACACTATAGAAAAAGGCATTGGTCCTTTTAAATAAAGGAAAATTCAGTTTCATATTGAGAAGAAAAAACTTGGAAAATGCTCAGTTTGTTCTACTTCTGACTAAAGGTACCCATACAGTTGCAATATTATTGTTCAGTAATTGATATTGTACAATAAAATGGTCTGTGTATTATGTTACATTATACTGAGTAAAATTAAAAGTCTTTTGATTTATATTGATCAAAATGGATTATTTTGTATTCTGTTCACAATATTTTACAATAATTGTTAACCACATTAAAATAGAGGAGGATAATAACCTTTTGTTATTGTTTCTTAAATAATTTAATGTCATATTGTTTATTTTTGTTTAAGTTTCATATACATCATGAAAAATTTGTTTTCGACTTTGTTTAAGCATATATATCATACAATTATATGTACAAATGTGTGCAGTTCCTGTTTGTTTTAACATGTGTATATTGTAAGGAAAGTTGTGCAATATTTTGTTTAAAAATATTTAAAAATATTGAGTAACTTGTTGGATAGTGTGAAGCTAAACGACAATAATGAAGGCAATAAAATACTCAATAATATTGTGCAGTCTATGGATATCTTATGACTTCGCATTATAAGGGAGGCCATATTTTCTTTCGATAAGAAAACTATATAACTTTTTTCCAGCCTACAACTACCCCAGTGAAAAAATGGAACATGTGCTTGGGGAATGACATTTTTATTGCTTCCAAAGTATCCGCTCGTGCGTCTTTTTGACTAAAGTTCAAATTTATTTAAAAACACCATTTTTATTGGATTTTTACTTTCGCATAAAAAAAAAACTTTGGCTGTTAGCAAGTTTTAAATTTTTTAAAACCTCGATTTCCAATTGTAAATTACTTTTCGTTATATAATATATTATTAAATATTTTTAATTTTTCGATGGCTCATAACTCAATTAGTAGCATTAACATATATATTTTTTTTAATAAAACCTTATGCTAAGGTCATTTGGAAATGTGCTGAAATGGCATTTTTTCTGCATTAAAATCTCTGCATTTTCATTTCTTCCTTAAAAAGCTCTTTTTACAGCCACTCTCTGTATATATTAACTTAGCAGCGTTACTGTTTTAAATGCCCATTTGGCTCGATCGATAAACGCTTTGACTGTTAAACATTTCACGATGAAATTTTATTCCCAAGTTTGAGTACAAATCTAGTCGATAAAAGTATTCAAGGGAAAAAAATTAAATCGCTCGAATAAAAATTTAAATGTAATAAGCATGGTTTTTTTACATACGGTATAATGTATAATATAATGTGCAACGAATTATATTTGAAGTACATCCAAAAGATCGTTTTTCATGACATTTTGAACAAGATTTCAAATTCATAAATGGAATCCTGCTATGATAAGCCTATGCTAAAAATATTGGAAGTGATCCGAATTTTCACCACTTCCACATCACAAGTTGTTGAACATATTGTCTTTGTAAATTATTTTTTACAAATCTTTTAATGGATTAGTAATAAGTAATATTGAATAGAACAATTTTTTCTGTAGAAGATTTTCGCCTTAAATTTCTCAAAATAATAAACGTCATGGTATAAGATTTTATTTTAATCACATGATATAGTATTAGTCTGAAAACTTGGCATATGTTAACAAATAATAACAATTGTAGCCAGTAAAATAAACATTCTTGCAGTTGCAATCACAATTTTAGTTTTTACATAAATTCGCGAAAAGAAAATCGAACATTCCTCGTGTCCTGCAAGAGCATTAACAGCAAAAGAGTTCGAAGAATGACAAATTATCCTTTTTGTCATAGTTCTGTCGATATCTATCGAAATTGCGCAAAAAATTAAATGGCACTTTTAATAAATAATGCACTTTTCATTCCATTAAAGAACGATCGATAATATTTTTTTTCGAAGATCGGTGTTGATTCAAGAAACTCTAATATCTTAGTAAAAAGATCTTCCAAAAAATTCATGAAGAAGGTGAGATTCGGATCTGAACTCGAATCATTTCTAATGATTTTAACATAGACATGTCCTATTTGATTCCTATTCATCGACTCGGAAACTGTCTCCTTTATTTTGAGAAAAACCACATTTTTTTTTTGAAAAGGAAATAACTTTATATTAAATTAGGATCGGTTATTTACCACTGGAATTAACTACACATACACAACATTTATTGCTTTATACGAAAGAAATTTTATCACTTAATGTTAAAAAATGCTGCTTTTATGTGGATGTAAAAAAATTAGGAATTTGTTTTATAAAAAAGATAAAACTAATTTATATTTTTACATCAGCCGAATACAAAAAGAAGTAACCGGGCTTGTAAGGGAGAGAATAAAGTATCGTATGGTTTTCTGTTAAAAGGCTGCCTGCAACAGGCATCACATTTATGTATGTGGGGAGTTGTCACTTGGTGTTTTTTCGCTCTTCTTTTGCTGCCTTGAAAAATCCTATAAGAGCTTACCTTCTCCATCCGCTTTGATAAACCTTAAGGTTTCTGATCGGCTTTAGATTCATAATCTTATTCTTTTATTGCACTCGTTATTTTACGCATTGAGGGGAGGACGTATGTATGTCTTTGTATTGGTTTAAGTACAGCGATTAATTTAATATTTATATTTTTTTGTATACATTTACATACATATCTTTAGTTTTATTAGCTCTTCAGACTAATTCCTGTAATATGTGGGGTATACGCCTCCTAAAAAATTAGTGGAGAAATATTTTTATAAATTAAGCACCGACTCACACACATAAAACTTCTTTTATATTCTTCCATAAGTTGTGATGAATGTGTTTGGAAATACAATGTACATATTTTTTTTCTAATTAGCGTACTACAACACCATACAGCACTATTTTGTTCATATCCTGATACAGGTTTTCGGTTAAATTTCTAATATCCTAAAATTTTCAATAGATATACTCGTATTTGCGGAATTTTTTACGAAACTATAAATTTGGGATGTATGCAAAAACCAAGACCATATTTTCTTGCTTAGCAAATCAGGGTAAGAGTATACAATGAGTCTCCTTATAAAGTGTACCTCAAACGTATCTATGAAGAAATCCAAAGCTGCCCATAACCGTCATTTCAGCATATTCTCATGGGTTTCTTACACTAAAAAAAGACGTATACTAGTGTAAATAAGCACAAAAATAAAATTTTATTGTTATAATAATCATATTTTGGTAGCAATGATCATACAGTGTGGCGCAAAAATTTAAATTGGTAGCCATTTATACATTTGATATGTAGCGATATACGAGTACACCTTAAGAATAAACTTTTTATGAAAACAAAGTTTTTTTTTTCTTCTTCTATAATAACAATTGCGGCAGAACTCTGGCAGTTTGTGTTTGATAATTAAAAGAAGCGCACAACAAGCGTTCACTGGCTTAAGTGTATGTCGTTTGACAAGGGCTATCACACCCCTCCAATCAACCTAACCTAACCTCTATAATAACAAAATGGTATGGAAATGTAATTCAAAATATTGAATGTAAATAAAATAATGAATATTCAAATTCTCTTTCAATCGGATAACCAAAGTGATAATTTTCAAAAATTTTCAGCTTTGCGTGTAATTTGAAATCCTTAAGGATAAAGACGAACTAAGTTTGAAAGGAATTTTATTGAGATTAATTTGTTGTGACAAACAAATTCCAAAATTTAAAAAAAAAATCACTAATTTTTCCACTACAAGCAAATAAAAAATTATTTTTGTAGAACAGTGTTAGAGCTTGTAACCATTTTATGCAACACAGCCATTCACATTTAAAACAAAGACATTAGGAAAACAAAAAAGTACAATTATAATAAAGAAAGAAACTTTTTGACTCTTAAATATTCTTACAATTATATTTACTGCCTTAATTATAACAACAAAAACTTTTGTTGTACATATTTAAAGAAGGCATTTTATTAATGTTTATGTTAAAACCCACATTGAAGTTTTGTCATAATTTTGTACTCTTCATGTTACAACGACCGTAATGATTATTAATTTATGCAATTCGCACAAAGTTAATGCAAACAATTCTAATTTGTTTACACAATGAAAAACAAATCAAGTATGTAAATTATTAATTTTTGTATTATTTCTTATTTTTGCTGTTCGCAAGTACTCCTCTGGCCTTCCCCCCCCATCTCATAGCCTTCAAAATGTTGATGAAATTTTAAAAGTTTTTCTTGTTCGCCTTGTTTAGCTTCCAAAGACATTTTTAATGAGTTGATCGATGTAATGAATGTAATAAATCGTGAAATGTGTGAATGAAAATATTTTTGTTGCAAAGCTCCAGTTGCGTAAATATTTTACGAACGAAATTGTAGGGCCTTTGGCGGCAGAGGAGATCTTGTTACAAATGTCTCATATCGTTTTTGAATTTTGATTTTCAAGTTTCAGCAAATGATATTTTCATCGTAGGTACAAAATTTCATCGAAGCAAGAAGTGGCATATAATTTCAATTTGAAAATCGAAATTTGGAATCCAGGTTGTCCAAAAATTAAATAAAATAAATAAATTTAATTGCGTTCGGTATCGGCTTTATTAGAAACTAGCGAACCAGGCGAACTTCGCCTCGCCCCAATTTTAAGCCTTCAGACAAACTTTCTATTTTTTCATGTGAAAAGCCATTAAGGAATAATTTCAAACAAAATTTCATACAAAAACTCGATTTTAGATTTTTCCAATTTTCCGACTTTTCCGGAGGGATTTTACTTCCATAAAAACCTTCTCCTCGAAAATACGAACAACTGACAAAAAGTTTTACAGAAATTGGGCCAGCCGTTCTCATTTTATGAATTATTAGATTTTGCCACGCCCCTCCGCCCACAGACCGAAATCAGACTTCACAGTGTCACCCGCCCTAGTATTCTGAATTTTCCCTGAAAATTTCATCAAAATCGGCCCAGCCGTTTTGGAGCCATTACGTTACATACATACATACACACATCCTATTTTATATATATAAATAGATAAAAAATATTCCCACTAT
The DNA here is from genome assembly GCA_963681545.1 of Germaria angustata. NCBI lineage: Eukaryota > Metazoa > Arthropoda > Insecta > Diptera > Tachinidae > Germaria > Germaria angustata. The sequence continues at coordinate 30,285,777 of OY812999.1, read as the reverse complement.
ATGTAGAAATACGATTTATGTGACTGCCGCTGCTAAATCTGTAGTAGATTATCCTGTCAGCCCAATGTTTAAAGAATTAGTTTTAAAGGTATTGATCGTTTTTGGATCATTGGCATAACAATAGTTTTTAACGCCACAATACAAGAAAAAGTCTAAAGGTGTCAAATCGCAGCTCCGAAGCGGTCAAATGACACCGCCAAGACCGGCTGATGGCACGATTACTTAACTTAGTGCGCTAAAAATCGATTGTTAAATGTGGTGCATGATGCGCCATCCTGCTATAATATGAAGTTTTCCAAGTTTAAGGTTTTTTATGCTTTTAGAATAAATATTTTTGTGTATATTTTTAAGTTTTTTTTTTAATTTCTATTTTTGCATACTTATTTTAAATACATTCACGCATATTTAAACTTGCCTTTGGTGATAAAATTTCGGCCCAGCGACTGTTTGCCCAAAGTGCTTTTGGTGTTCAAAAAATGTGTTTACTGTGGTGCAAGTTATAAAATTCCATCTTTCTAGAAAAATGTTTGTACAAGTTTTAAGAGGACATATATAACAGTTGACACTTGTATGTGGTAAGAACACCATCCTTCTTTAATCTCCATTGTGTGCATGCATATCGATCATGCATATCATTTGAGAGTCAAACTTTATAGATTCACTCAAACTCTCAATGTGTTTGTTTTTACTATAGAGGTGTTGTCCTTACATAAACGTTCTCAAACAATATTCGGAATATATGTAAAAGGTTTTACGTCAGTACCTGTTATAAACTTAACCTGACGGTGCTCTTCGCACTGGGTGAATAAAGCCGTTCACCACCGTCCCGTCGTCCCTTCTAGAGGCACATATTGGGTTGAGGCAACAACATGTGCCCCTAATAGGGATGAACATGGTAGCAAATTCTGTACAGGCTGCAGAACCATGTACAGACACTTTTCTGAAGTGTTGGAGCTTACCTGAGGCTTCGCCAACCGCAAAACATCAGGGTAGCTTTGTCGAATAGCAACAACACCTAGAGATATATGGCCTGAAGAGAGCATCTACAATCGGTCACTAGCACCTTTTGCAGACACACTCATCTGACCCATAACTCTTCCCGCGTATCTTTGGGTTTTAACCACAGCCACCACGTGATCCCCGAAGGGGCCTCTCCAATAACCAGTCGAGGACAAGTCCTAGGGGCTACTGGTTCCCGTGGCACCAGATGGGACTCTGGTCAGCCGCGTGTTAAAAAACACCTCCGATTTTAGGTCTCATGCAAACCTGAGGTATCGGTAGCACCTCTACCCAGATAAGCATAGGCAGAGCTACTTTGTTAAATATCTTATATGCACGCCCGTTGCCCTGTTATTTCAGGGATTGGGTAGTAACATATTAATTTCAAGGGGTAATTGGCCAAAGGTCAAGGTCTGGAAAGACCATATTACCCACATACCGGACGAGCGAGCGAACCCAATTTCACCTTTAATTTACTTGCATGCGCGCCCGATGCCCTGTTGATTCAGGGATTGGGTAGCAAAATACAAGTTTTTAGGGGTTATCAGCAAAAAGGCCTAGGTCCGGAAACCTGATAACCCTATACCCCAGCAAGCACAACAACAAGCCACCAAGACAAGATGTATTAACCGTGCCCCCCGCGGGGACAACATTCGGAATGGGACAATATCTTCTTCTTTTCTCTTTTAATGTAAAAAATAAGATTGAAAAATCCTTCAATCCCGTTTTAACTCCTTCATTTACCGCCAACACCAACATAAACTTTCGAGAAAACAATGTTCAAGTGGACAAAAATATTCAATATTTAATAACAAATTTTTTACCACTCAAATATGTGTATTTTAAAATTATGTTTAAAACTTTCGTTCATTTGCCAATATTTTAAGACTGTTGCAGAAATATAGACTTAATAAATAATTAATTAAAATATGTGCAATAAAACAATAATATCCACTGAAATTATAGCGAAAATCAAAAACATAACTGTGGCCCTTACAACAATGTAAAATAATATCAATTTATACGGAATTTAATCAATTATTTATTAATTGCATTAAATATTTGTAAAATAAAGAAATTAATGCGTGCGTACCCAGAAATAAATTAATTTGTAATTAAAATATATTTTTTTCATCTACCCCATGGAATACTCTACAGTTGATGTGAAGAATAAGAATATTAATGCATTATAATATTTTCTTAAAATTTTTTATTTTTCTAAAGAGAAGTAAAACTCCTCAGACAATTAATGTCTACCACCCAAAGTGTTACTTCTTTGGGAAAAGCATATTCTAGAGACGACAGATGGTAAAATGAGAGAGGGAGATTTATTTCTATAACTCTGCTTTTAGGCGTTTTACTAATTTTTTTAGGCGAGTTGCAACGCCTCTGGTGTTCAGAAAACGCTCTAAATTTCTTAAGGTGTATTGTGTAGCCATTTTATTAGTTGTTTTTAGTTCGCCGACGATTCTGCTATCATTACCGACGAACGGAAGGGCGCCAGTATGTACATTACCATAGAGGAGCCCCAAACGCGGCCGTAACCAAGTTATATGCTTTCATCACTCAAACAGTCAAACAATAACTAACACAATGCCACTCTAATGCACATCAGGAAAATTTATAATGTTGATATGACTTGACCTGAACAGGAATAGAACTCACGTTCTCAGTCACAATTTGTTTTGTTGTCTACCTACCCATTAGCTCAGCCAACAGCGCCCTCTATTTTATTCGAAAAAAAAATTTTTCCTGAAGAAGGCACCCAATGAGGCGTCATAATATTAAAAATAATAAATTTGTTCTATATAAAAAAATTATTTAAGTTCGATTATTTCAAAAAAAATAAATATAAAGACAGCTTCTAAATCGGTGCATAGGAATCAGAAAAGTTAACATCCTGTAATGACAAGCCTTTGTAGAGATCCTTGGAATCCTAGTCTTAGCATTTCCAAGACTTCTTTGGAGCTTATTTTATCACTGAGTATCGTATAAAAAGCACATTTAACTTATCTTTGCATACTTTTCTTAATTCATCTTTAGAATATATTCCTCAACAGCTTTTGAAATTTTTAATAAAACTTTCTTAGGAAATGCTAATGTGAGTAATACGTAGTTGGTTAATTGGTATGCGTAACTCTCTTAGAGGAAATGAAGAGCAATAAAGTATAATCTAGTTAATCCGTTTGGCGGTTCAACCCATCGGTGTTTGTAACCAAAACTTGACCTGAATGAATGGTACTATGCCCATACCCCTTAGCATTGAGACAACTCTGAAAGACTGTCCCCTTAGCATTGTTACAACTCTGAAAGATCGTCCAGTAGATGCCTGCCTAAATATTTCCATTTTGAAGAATATCATTTCGTCATAAAATTCTCTTCCTTATCCGCCTCACCTCAACTGGTGCAGAACGCTTCATAAGGAAGGCCTAACCTCATAGTGTGTCTGCTTAACGACTAGTGACCCTCTTGCACTGTGATGCATCTAGACATATCGTCACGATTCCTTTCAATTAAATACAAGAAAATACCTTCTTTATATAAAAAATATATGTTGTAAAGGCAAAGAATCCTTTAATAGTGTCCAGTAGTATTTATGACCCAAATAAAAAGTATTATCCAGTAATGCAAAGTAGTAAAATTTGAGGATCAAACAATACGTAGATAAACTAATTACGAAACGTCATCTAATGAAGGTAAAAGTATAAAAAAGAGATTGAACAGGTTAAGTAATTTTTTGAAAGTAAAAACAATATTGTGTACTTCAAACATCTTTTATATAATCTATACCTAACATTGAAAAATGTGTCATCATAAGACCCTCTTGCTTTTAAACATGTGTGATTTGTGATTACAGATCCTAAATTTTACACAAAAGGCAAATTTGTTTTGTAAATAGAAGTCATTAAAATGTTTATTTTCAAAAACCGATTTGAAAGGTTCCTCCCCCATTACATTTTTTTTACAAATTACGACAGTCTCACCTTAAACTGATAAATTCTTACAAACGTCCTGAGGCAATACTTCGATATTATCGCTTGAATGATTTGTTTTAGGGATACAGTTTTCATGAATTACTTCATTAATTTTTTCAAGGTAAAATTACAACAACAATCTTCATTTGTGGAAATCAATTGTGGTGGAACGCAACTTGTAAATTTAGCAATTTTTAGACCATACCAACCACATACTACATAAAATTTCGATTTCATGCAGTTGCGAAAATTTGCAAGACTTAAAATCGTGCGTGGAGGTCTTGTATACATTTGCAATAGCAATCAGGGATGGAAAAGCTTATACCATCACAGTTTATTTTTTTTATAATAAAAACAATATTGTTAGTATTCTGAGTCATTTTATATTCTGAAAGTAATTTAATTTTTTTATGTATATAAGTTAATATGAGCCTTGTGTCCCGCTCTTAGCTTGCGGCATAAAATATAATGTCTGTTTGTCTATTTTTGGCATCGTAGCCTTTAAATGGCTGGACAAATTTTGGTTTAGTTGACGCAAATATATTAACTGCATACTCGCATACGATCTATTTCTTGTAATTAAAGTGATAATAGAGCCGCTATTAGAATTTTCCATGTTTGTATATGATTAAAATTAAAGCTTAAAAAAAAAATAAAAATTTCGAATAAGTAATCCCCTGAGTAAGAATTTTAAAATGAATTCAATGCGACAATACTCGTATACTTTTAAGTGTCGCACAAAATGGAAAGATAAAGATATACATTTAGTAAAGGGATCGATCTTTTATGGTCTGCTTATTTTCCTCTGTTCTATTTTCTTCATAATGAAGAATAAGATGCTCCATCCCTGATATCAATACAACTAACTGAGTGCATTGTTTGCCAAAATATTCTAGGGAAAAATGCCGGCAGTCGTCACTAAAAATATCAGCGGCACCTTTGAATTAAATATGAGAATGTTCAAATGCCTTCGTAGGCTAGTAGCTAGTGTACTAGACTGGAAGTCCTAAGGTCGCAAATTCGATTCCTGCCGAAGACTCCGGGTGCATCTTTGGACAAGTCAAGTAGCTTTGCAGGTTATGTTTGTTAACTTTGTCAAATACAATGTGAAATAATAATGACGTACAACGGTTATAACGAATTATCGCTTATAACGAACAACTTCTCCGGTCCCAAAAGTTTCGTAGAAATATTTCATAGAAATCATGACGATTATAACGAACTACCCTATAACGAACTATTTTGGTTGTAACGAAGTATTTTGTAAGTATTAAATACAAACGTGCTTGAGGATTTTAATATATGTACGTAGATGTACATGTCTTAAAAGCGTATCGGAAATTTACTTTTTTATTTTTATCCGTTTTAATTTTGCTTACTTTTGCATATTAGAAAATAAAATTTCCGAATCCTATTTAGTATATAATAAACGAATTCCACTGTATTTGAAATAGTAGAAATTTTAATTTTGAATAAAATTCCAACTATAATTGACATGTAGATCGAAAACTAGACGTGCTGGATACCACATGCGTTTGTAACATTTAATCTATGACTCATTAACTATTAATTTCAGCTAATAGTTAAGAGGGTACCACAATCGTGTACCGCAGTGTCAATAATTTAATTCACTTACTAGAAAAGTTGTTCACAATGCAGCTGGTGATTGTTTCACGCTACTATTTTATTAGGAGCATTTTCATTTAAGTTTTCCTACAGGTCAAACTGCATAGACATGATATGCTCCCACAAAGAATTTATTTTCAAAATTTATTTTAATTTATTTATTCAAATACGAATTTTGAAATTTTTCGTGCATTCGATTAGCGATTTTTCTCTTTATGTTGCCACACTTGTCTCGATCATGTGTTCTTGGTTGAGTTTGTTTGTTTGTTTTGCTTGTTCGGCGATTTTCTGCTGTGGAAAAAATGGATCAAAGAATTTGCATAAATTTCTGTATAAAAAAATGCAATTGCGAGTGCTCAAATGCACTTGAAATGTTAAGAGTGGCATATGTATGGTGATTGTACTATAAGTCAGAAAAATGTTTACGAGTGGTACAAGCTTTTCAAAGTAGGTCGAAAAAGTGTGATTGAGGACGCTTGTCCTGGAAAAAAACGCTGGCACATATATTTTATATCTAAGGGGGAATACTTTTAAGGGGACAAAATAGAAATTTATGAATGAATAAAAATTTTTTGAGAATAAGAAAATTCACCTTTTCTGTTGAATAGACCACGTTAATACAATTACGTTTTGTGAAAAAATCTCTAGCATATCGTATTCTCATTAGTTTTTTTTTATCGCTGGAAGTGGCATTACAAATTTAAAGCAAAATCAATTTTTCAGTATCCATACAACTTAAACCAAAGGCTGTTAATAAAAACACTTCTGCTGTAAACTTTTATGTTTGTCCCTTAAGCTTTTTGTAGCGATTAAAGCACGGTGTGTCCTCAACAGTGGTTTCCACTGTTGTTTTTATTTTAATACTGTTCAACAATGAAAATGTGTTGTTCTTGGGCGTAGTGCTCATTTTTATAAATTTAAAAAAGCTAAGCTTTCAGCTTTTAAACTATTTTTTTGTGTCATGTAATTGGAGGCCAATTGAAATCTATTATTTTTTTTTTCAAATGAAAAAAATTGGTCTTTTGAAAAATAGTCCGGCTTCGTTTTCCAAAACGTTTTTTTTTTTTTTTGCAAATAACTAAACGAGAATTTTTTTAGAAGGGTTTCTTTCCTCTTTTAATCTCTTCCTTGTTCATTAACTGTTGCTGATTATTTGACTTAATCAATGATTATAATTACGAAAGCATACCTGGTGGCTATTTATATAAATTAGATTTTTTTTGTTATTTCAAATTGCACATTGTTTTTATAATTGAACTAATTTTTCTGTTTTATTAACCTAAATTTGAATAAAGCTGAAACAAATGATCGAAAAACATGCAAAATTTAACCCAAGGGAAATATTTACTTAATTATTCTTAAATACCCGTACACTTGTTTTCGAATGAAAAGGGGTTTTTTTTAAATTAATTTAAAACAAACACGCTTTCTAAATAAATACCTGATGGGATTCTAAAAACAATATCGCTGGTGTACTGAAGGGTAAAATTAAAATTTATAATAATTAAATCTTAAGCTTTTAACGCAAATACTTCATTGCAAAGTCGACCTTGTTAACACAAACTTGTAACAGTTAATATGCGAGTAATTTTTAAATATTTGCTACATTTGTGTGATTTGTTATGTTGTGTTATTTTTTAATAATAATTTGCAATAAAGTAAATAAATAATTAGTGAACTAATTAAAAATACAAATTATTTATTTATCGATTTCATGTTCGCCATGACAGCAGTTGCAAGTTAAGTAAGTTAGACGCAATCATAAAATGTTAATATTGACATGTTTTTAATTTAATTGTTAAATATTTAGTTATAATTCAATTTAATTGTTTTGATATATACATATATAAATATTTAAATCCATTTGATGTGATTGTATCGTAAATGGGTATATAAAACAGATTAAAAGATTTTTTTTATGCAGTTTAAACACGATAATGAGTTGTTATTAATAAATATTAATAAAAATTTTATTTAAATACCTTGTATTTATTACATCAAATTTCATAATTTATTATAATATATTTCTCTTGTTAAAAAGACAATGAATTATTACAGAGGATGTAATTGAGTTAGTTTTGAAAATTTGTAAAGGGACTTGAAAATTCCAAGCGCCATAACTTCTGCAAAGTCCTTGACTTAATTTAATCAGGATATTTGCGCTCGTTAACTTGCTTTGCAAATTCAGGACGTTCTTGCCTTAGCTAAACAGAAATTCATATACTTTAATTAAATACTCAAGGCAAGCAACAAAACTAATATTTTATTAAAATGAATATGTGGTAATTGATGGTGGAAATTCCCAGCAATCAAGATAAAAATTTATCATTTGATATCAAGCATGATTCTGAAACCTTTTTCAAAGCAAGGCCGAGTTTTGAATTAAACTTTTAATTTGATTAGGAACGTTTAACAAGTGGTGATTTCTCAATTTGTTATTCTCAAACACTATTAGAGCGAAAAATATAATATCAAAATTTTAACAATTAAAGTGATCAAAGTTAACTGTTACTATAGAAAAATTACATATTTTCTCTGTACTAAAAAAATAATTTTTGTAGGTAAAAAATTAATTAAAGGAGCCATTATGATTTCATACAAATTAATTAATTTTCCACGCCAAATGGCAATCCTTACTTGATAAACATTTAAGAATTACCTTTGAGATTAAATTGAAAATAAATGAATGCCTCAATGCGGGACTTTTCGATTTATTTTCAAATATTATTCAAACATTTGTGGCTTGAGAGAGTTTGAATTTTCAAATCGCTTTCAATTTGAAATCAACCACACGTGTTTGCTGGGTTATTAGGAAAAAAATTGTTGTCACACATACGCAAAACACAAATACGCACACACACACACACACACACACACACACTGTACCACGAAAATAGTGAATTTGTGTCATATACATAGAAAGAAAATCTGTGAATCGAAGCCGTGAATAAAATTCCATGCATAGACGAAGAGAAAAAAAACCCAAAAATGAGCTGAACTGTCAGACAGACTGACTGAACTACAGCGAATTGCATATAGATGAAGATGCATGCCGTTGATGATGTTAATGTTGTTATTGTTATTTCAGTTCTCTCTTAGAGCAGTGCCATTGGGCTTGAATAGTAAACCACACTTCTCATACATACTCGTGTGTACAAAAAAGAAAAAAAATCATGAGGAACTAGGAATACGAGTATAAACAAATAAATATTAGTTGCAAATAACAACCAAATGTAGAAGTCTTGCAGCATGAGACAGATTGTGGCTGTGAATAAAACTGCAACTAAATGAGAAATAACAACCACAATTTGTAATGTAACATTAAATACACACAGAGGTAAATACAAAACCAAACAAACTTACTTAAAAGCATTAAAACGAGGACAGTCTGAAAAGTTATAATTTTTAATTTTAAACGTAGTTTCCATGAAATTTTTCATCTGATCCTGTGAAAAATTTTGTTTCCATGAAATTTGTCATTTGATCCTGTGAAAAATTTTAAACTTTTATTTAAGAATTTGTGGTGCTGTAGTAGAATTTAAGGGTGTCCTAAAATTAAAATTGACACGACAGATTTGGAATAATAATAAAAATATAAATAGTATGCAAAAACATGACGCTTTGCATAGTTTCTAGAAAATTGTTATAAAATAATTAGAAAAAGGCTGCATCTAATTAAGATTTCAATAAAATTTTAATTGCTTTTCTACTGACTGTGTCTAGTAAAACAAAATTTTATGAAAATGCACAGATTGCGTTCCAAGGGTACTGCAATTTCGGAAATTTTCTAATGTCTTTAACATATTCTTGTCATTGTATTATGATATCGCCTGATTCGAAAAGTACATTTTAAAGAAAAGGCTCTTCTGCAAAGAAAATAATTTTATTCTAAATTGCTTTAAGCTTCTTATCACATTTGGAAATGAAACAAACTTTCCATAAAATTTCAACACTTGGACTTTAAATAAATATAAGCAATTGTTTTTCTTGTATTGTGATCATGAGAAATTTTTTTTAATAACTTACCCTTATATGCATGACTTGTTCACGAATAAAAATATTGCCAGTAGAAAATTTGGCATATTGGTGAACTAATTTTTTATATGTATGCAAATACGATTTAAGACGTCGCTACATATTTTAAGGAATTTTCGTTAAAGTGGCACAGCCTAAAAAAAATCATGAACAAAATATTTACTAAAAAGTTGCCCGAAAACCTTAAGTAACTGTGAAAATATAATGTGTTTAAAATTTAAATTTGAAAGCGGTCGCTTACATATTTGCATTTCTAACCACAACTTTTTCCCATTAATGAAGCTGCCGACATCATTTTTCGTATCAAAAGGTGGCATATGAGTATGTGAGTTAGTTAATTGCAAATAATTTTTATTTGCAAATAGGCTAAGGATAAACGTATGATATAACATGTAATACGTGTTAGCCGCTTTTATGATAATTTTGGGTACGTTCGAAAATGCAGTACTGCGCTGCAACAACAAATCAAAGTGTTCTTAGCTGCAACACTAAAGCAGATGTTGTCCAAAACTATGTTTAATACGGGTCGTAGTAAATTTGCATCATTTGATTTGTATCGGTATAGTGGATAAAGTTGGCTTCTTTGCTGCAGCGCAGTTCTGTATTGTAGTCATTTTTCAAAGAAATAAAACGCTAATCGTTTCATTTATTAGTCAACGAAAATGACAAGGTTATGCTTCTTTAAAAAAGTAATTTTTTTTTTATATAAAAAAGATGCGTTTTCAAAAAACATTTTTAATTCAACATTTTCAACTTGAAGAAATTCTTAAATGCAATTTAAATGTCCTTTTAGAACGACTTCCTTATTTGACAGGGTTACATTTCTAAAAGAATTTGATGATTAAACCCATACATATACATTACAACCATGTAGAGATGGAATATATGTATACACATACACTCAAATAAATGTCATGTGTGATTTTTTTTGTTTGGATGTGATTTTTAATGTTTACCCTTGTTGAGAAATAACAAATACAAATTGCACAAAAAATATTTTGGCAGATAAAGCAACAGCTAATAAAATGTTACTATAAGAAAATTAAAAAAAATAGGGAGAGAACATAAAGGACTATAAAGTGGTAGTGTTACAAATATTTGAATACTTACAATAAAACTAAAGGAAGCACAATCACTTATGCAATAAAAAAGGACATACATGCACAAATACATACATACGCATGTGCGGACAGGCACTTAGTGAAAGGAAATGTATGCATGAGTCATGTTACGCCAGTATCAATGTATGTTGCAAATGATGTTTATGTTTCTGAATGACTTTAATGTTGCTGCAGCTCATTGTTACAACGATGATGACTATGTTTATATTTTGGTTTACTGCTGCCACTCCAGTAGAGCAGAAAACTAAAGAATGCCAAAATATTTTGTTATATCTATGTACATATCGCTGGTGATAAAAACAACAAATATAAAATTAATAAAAATAGGAAGAACTCTTTGCTTGAAAACACAAACAAATTTTTGTACAAAAACACAGAAAAAAAAATCCCAAATGAATTTGAGGAAGAGTGGGTGTGTTCAAAAAAAAAAAAAAAAAAAGGTTCAGAAACTAAACGATTTTTTATGCTGTCTATTTTTCGCCTGATGAGTTTTTAGCACAATTTTAAAGGCAACCATGACAGCTTTGAAGCGTCATTAAGAAGAAAAACATGTAGTATGTTTGTATACTGAATATGCAAATAACAGCACACACACACCTGCATGCATACATTTTGCTTGAATGCTTCCACTGATAGAGGATAGAGCCTTCACGGGCAAAAACAGGAAACGGATGCAAAAACAAAAACTAGTAAAAACAACAAATTTATACTTTATAGATCTTTAATATTGCAAATTTTCCAACAAAAACATCCCTCTATACAAACACACACGCACACTAACACACCCTAGCTAAAGGACTATTCTAAAATCAGAAATATATTGGCTGAATAGATTTCAGTCTGATGGTGTGATGATATCTGCTTGTATGTACGAGTTTGTGTGTGTGTGTGTGTGTGTGTGAGTGAGTGAATGTAGTGCCTACGCAGTTGGGCTGTGCATTTTAAGGATTTATTTTTTTTTTGGATTTTCTGCTGTCGTTTTTTAATACCTATATTAATAGTGTGTGTGAGTGTATTGTTTTTGTTTAAAGCGGACAAATCCTTAAAACATTCACTTAAAAAAAACAAAATATTTTTTTATTTTTCTAAACCATAATTTTTTTTAGGAACTATTAAAATGTTATGAACCCTGGCAGTTCAGACATTTCTCTGATTTTTTCATAAGAAAGTAAATTTGGGCTTAAATTTTTGTTTTTATTCTGGCCTTTTTGGTGCAACCACATTTTATTGCGTTAGTAAAGAAAAATTGATTTAAGAGATGGACATGTTCATGCTGATGGACTAGTTCAATACCAGAAGATCTAACAGGATAATCTATCATCCACACAAAATCATAAAAATTAAATTTATCTTAAATTACGCTTGGGAAGAACCTTCCAGTGTAGTTGATGCATTGAAAAGAAAAAAAAAGGACATATAAGTACATACTAAATACAAATAAAAATTGATGATATTTATTAATTAATTGTATTAATTTATCGAGTTTTGAGGTCTAAAACAATATACATATGTAATTATTTTTTATTTTTCAATTGAGAAAAAATATTTAATTTTTTCTCAATTGTCAATATTTTGTATTGAAAATATTTAAAAACTTTTTTCATTTGTTTTTTATTTCAAATTGTATAAAAAATGTTTGTTGAAGAAGACACCCACAGGGTGTTGAAATATTGAAAAATAAAAAATAAATATATTGTTTTAGACCTCAAACTCGATAAATTTTAAAAAAATTTTCTTGATTCAAGCGAAATTTTTCTAAAAAAAAGGTTAAAAATATATTTAAAAGAAATAAAAATTGGGCTTAAATAGAGTTAATAGTCTAGCAAAATAAATATCTTACATTTATTGAAAAACAAATTGGCTTTAAAAACATATTTTCTAAAATTTAATGTTAAATGTTTATGAAACTTGAGAAAGTTTATGTCATAAAAATAAGAAATTTTTATTTTAATAAAAGAAATTTAACATTTTATATAAAAATTTATATAAACAAAGTTGTGAATGGCTGCCTCAAATTTTACTTCAAACTTTTCCCCATATTAGTAAAAAGTTCTTTCAAATCAGAAAACATGTTCTAAAGCCTTTGAGCCTGGCTTAAGCGTTTCCTTCAGAAACTGAAGGTACGTTACTCAAAAAATTTTCACTTAATGAAGCGATTATTCGGAATACCCAGAGAAAAAAATGTCTAGGCCCATCACCAGGCTGGCTAAATAAAAATATCTTTACTTGGAGAATCCCCTTTTTGACGTAGTTACAAGCGAAGAAAGATCGTTAAACATTTTTAAAAAAGCGCTGAAAATTAAATTAGGACCAATTATGACCAGTGTAATATTTCTTTCTTCTAAATTAGATATAACGAAATACAACGAAATAATGATATTAATTGTATAAATTATATTAGAAAGTGGAAATATCATACGTAGACATTGTTTCTATGGAAATTTTTGTTAAGGACATTGAATATTCGAAAACTGAACAGATAAAGAGGAGTTTTCCTCTGGTCTCATTTAATTTTTCCACTTTTATTCATTCGGTTAATCGATGGTTGACAATCAATGTTTATAATTGGACTTGCGAACCTTAACAGCTGATAGCGGTCATATCGTTGAAGCTGCATGTGTCGCTTTGTCTGTTATTTCCAGAGTCTGTTTAAGCTGAATTACCATGGACGTACATAGCACTCAACAAGACGTGCAAATGACAAAATTATTTTATCAAAATGGCTGTTCTGTTCGAGCAACGCGATGATGCCCATTTCTGATGGATGGGCACGTCAAGAAACAAAATGCTCAATGTATGCCGAAAAAGTCATCACTTGGAGTGGATTTTGGGCTGTCCTGAATATCCGATATGGTTTCAACAAAACGGCTCTGTTTGTCACACAGTTAAATTGAACATTCCGCATGAGCGATTCGAAGGCGTGGTGATGTGAACTGGCCACCGCGATCGTGCAATTTGGCCCCGTTGCTTGTTCCTGTGGAGTTTCCCTAAGTCGCAAGTATCTATGCGAATAAGCCACTACCCACAGTGGCCCTCAGAACCAAAATAACTCATGTCATTCGTTAAATTCAGCCTGATTTATGTGCAAGAGTCATAGACAATTGGGTATTTGCTGGATGAGCGTCATCCAGCAAAACACTTCGGACATTTGCGCTACATTATTTTTCATAGAAAATGGTATCGATAAAAAATTGATAATGGATAAAAAAATTCAATGATATCTTACGTTGTTTTGTTTAGATATAAAGATTTATTGAAAGATCCGTTTTAAGGTAAAACCAAATATAAAATTTGCAGATTAATTATTTTTGAAGTATCGGACATATACACTGACTTCAAAAGCGCAACCAATGAATATAATTACATATTGAAACTGTTAGAACATCTCGGATAATTTTTCGAACTTAAATTTATTAAAGTTTTATGAAACTGGGGCCTAATAATTTACTATGATAATAATGAACTAATTTTTTAAGAATGAACGTCAAGTTCGCGGTATTATCCCACTGTGCACAAGTCCTGCATGTAAAACTGATACATAGAATTCTAACGAATGCAACTAAATAATGATTGGCAATAAAAAAAAAGAAAAAACAAAAGAACAAAAAACGATTTACGCCCTTAAAGTGTAAAACGTGTCTTATTACAAATAAAATCAGCAGTTTAGTACCACAGCCGAATATAAATAACAACTACTTGAATTTCTGAGTCCTAAAAGGTGTCCGCACGTCCACTAACACTAGTTACGTTTATAAAAATCCCATCAATTCACTTTATTTTATGTGCAAAAACTCTAAAACTTTTTTATACGAAAAGCTGTTTGGTTGAAATGAAGAAGAAGGAAAAAAGCAGGTAGAGCAACGCTTTTGTAGGTCAACGGAAATTTCGGTAGTAAACATTTTTGTATTTGTTTTTGTTTTGTTATACTAATTGTTAATATTATTTAAAGAGCAAAAGCAAAATTTAAAGCAAATTATAAATTCAAATATTAAAAACCTCTCGTGTTTTGTTTTGAAAAGTTGAAACACATTTTTTGTTTACTAAAATAAATTAGACATTCAATAATTATGGCTTAAAGTGACTCATGTATTTAATTAAGATGGTAGTTACTCATAAGCCACAAATACACATTGGCGTGTATTGCAGTATTTCGTAGCTCTCTCTCCAGAGAATAAATATAGCTCCCCTTCGCCCCTCCCCCCCAAAAAAAAATATTTAAGCATCTATACTAATATTCCACTCAAAGAGAAGTTTAGCTACGCTGATGCGAAAACGTCATGCTGATTAGAATCATTTGATATTTGCTACTGCCTTCACACCTACATTTTTTATATTAATAGTATTATTGTTGTTGTTAATTTTGAAGATGTTAGAAGGGAAAAAACTTGAAACATTAAATAAAAGGTCAAAAATCACAAATGTCAAATGAAATAAAATGTGTTTCCAAAAGAAATCAACAAGTTTGAGATTTCAAAGTGTAATGATGGCTGCTTAATACTCGTGCACCTTAATAAAGCCCTTTAACATATTATATGGCTTTGTGGCAGAAATCTTTAATTAAAAATCTATTTAAAGTTTTCAAATTATTCTAATTGTGTTAAACAAGTGTTTGAAATTTTATTTGTTGACTCTTGTGAAATGAGGTTACTTACAAAAGCAAATATCATAAAAAAGCACTTGTTATAACAACTTAAATTGCATTTTTCCCCTCAAGAATTTTGCAGCAAGAAATAAAAGGATATGAGTATAAAATAGAAGAAGAGGAAAAAAATGTCAGCCATTCATACTTCACTCACTCAAACTTAAGAAATCTTCTATTTTGTTCATGTTCAAGTGCTTTGAAAAATCATTTTATGACATTGAAATTAAATTGTCTGCAACAAACGGAACTAAAAAGATTTCAAACATACGTATTCATTTTCACACACACACACACACACACACACACACACACACACACACACACACACACACACACACACACACACACATCAATAGGTAAATGGGAGCGCATACATAAATGTAACAACTACAACAAATTTTTAAACAAGATTCATTTAATAGATACTTGCACTCCAACCAAAGGAACAAGAACTACGTGTGTACTTACATACATGCACACTATCTTAGGATCGATTAAATAGGGAAGCCGTAGAAGGATAAAGGAAGAGAACGAGAGCGGGAGAGAAAGACAGAAAAGTGAAAGGGAAGATTAAATATGTAGTACATGAATGCGAAAGTGCATTTAATGAAACAGATGTCGGCATGAATTTGAATTGAAAATTCGAGTACACATTCATTCAACATTTCCAAAAGCATCATTGAAATTAATATCAACATCATCATCATCATCAATATCGGAATCAGCATAATCTTTGTATTTTTGTTGTTGATGTAAGCAACCAGGCAGCAGGTTAATTTCTATTAAGACCGGGCAGCAATAACAACAACTGTGACGACAACATGCATTTAAGATGAATATCTCACTTGTTCTCCTCTCCTCACATAAAAATCATTTAAAGTTCAGGGCGATTTACAAACGAATACAACAAGATCCCTTGACAATGGCATCATCTAGTACCGATGATATCCCCAGTAGAGGGTGTTTGTTGCTCCCTCCTTGATATGTTCTATGTACATTTTTCGTAAATGAAAAATGCTTTTGATTTATATTGGAAAATTTAAATTGAAAAATTTTACACTCTTTTAAATGCAGCATGATTCATGATGGGTCGTTTCAGAGGGAACTTCATTTTAAAGATTTTATGTTTTCAATCTACTAAAAGTCTAATTAATTAAACGGTATTTGATTGGCATGTGGAGTTTAATTTTAAATTTTTATTTTATAGTTTCTTATTAGAAATGTGTATGTGTCTTGTAAAGCCAGATGAATGAAAAACTTTTACACACACAATGATACAAACAACTATGTAGTACATGCGAAGCTGAAAACTGCTTAGTGGCATGGAATCTATATGTATGTAAGTACGTGCAGTACAATTTTAACACGTCTTGTTGCCTGTTTCTCTGCAACCCCATTGGGTATAAAACGCAATATGGGTTTTAATAAAATCCGTTGCTCAGATACTTCGTCAACAGGATTCGCGTTTATTTTGTGTCTGCCGATATTTGTGTTTGTCTGTCAATGCGTAAAAAGTTACATTATGAATTTTGGTAAAATCCATTACTGGCAACTGGATTGCTATTGAATTTTAGTAGAACAATAACTTCCACAGAAACCAATAAGACCCTCTTCTTAGAAGTAGTGTAAATTCGGAAATTTTTCAATAATTTTGACAAAAAAAAAATTGAAAAAATTATTGCTTGGAAGTACTTAAAATGCTATTTGACCCTCGGTTATATTGCATAGCATAGTTTATGAAAATCATCCTTAATATACATTAAATTTTCATTATGAAATTCTCTTTTTAGTGGCCTTAATTGAATCATATGCTGATATTCCTTTTTTTGTGCTGCAAATATTAGTCTTGAATGTATAGAAACTTGACTGCTGTCACAATTTGTCTTTTCTTGGGTGAAAGTAATAATAACAGTTGGGAATTTATTTTCTTTTTTGTTTCCAAACAAATTAATACTTCTTTCAATTTAATCAAGAATTTTGCAACTAAACTTGCCATGAAATCGAAGGAATGCTCTAAAGGATACTTTGGAAGCAATGAAAATGCCACTCCTTAAGAACAGCCATAATTTTTTCCATCGCCTCATGATTATCTCTAATTATAACTTCCAGCTGATTTCCTCTTGCAGTTAGATCGAAAATTTCTTCAAAGCTGCTGCTTGGTTGATGCTCTAACACAAAAGTTCTTAGTTCTATATCCCTTGGCCGTTGTAGTTGCATCATAATCCTTTCTTCAAATCGTCCTCATATTTTACTCGGCCGGTTGTCTTACTTTTCCATTAAATGTGTGTGGTTCATCTCTTTTTGCTCTCGCCATGTTGCATTACTGATTCATAACTTTATCCTTATACTGTTCCCGGTAGTCTCCTTATTCAAATTTATGTTAACAAGTATTATAAAATAAGTTATAACTTTTGCTTTAAATAATTACTATGTATAAGCTTTATTTCTGATATATTTTTAATAATTTATTTTAGAGCTTTTCCCATAAAATACTTCAACTAAATAGTTATTTAATTAATTTAACGATTACTTAATTAAATAATATACATACAATTTCTAAATGTAATTTAGTTCGTAAAGAACTAGATATCTTTAGAAACGAATAACATTTCATTTGTTATGTTTTACTAGTAATAATTTTATTACATTAACTTTTATAATACGTTAACCCTTTGAGGCACGGATGTAAGATTTGATATGGCAAGCCGGAGCCAATCATGATTTGGCTAAAGGGTACTGATGATTTGGTTAGAGCCAATGAAATGCCGGCATATACTCAGCTAAGCCAACAACAAACAATAAAATATTAAATATTTTAATTCGTTTAAAAAAAATATTTAAAAATTTAAAATGAACTCAAGGACAACAGAAACTTGAATGCTTTTAAAATAACAAAATTTTCACTTATGAAACAAGGCAAATTCACCATGTGAAATGCTTATTTAGGCATCCCCAACTATGTATGTCACTATGGGCCTTATGGTCTCATGGTTGCCCTGCTAGCCAACCTAAAACTTCGCCAACTGCGTATATAAACTATTAACTTCCGATTTAAGGCAATAATTTGAAACTATTAATCAAAAATCATGCATGTCACAGGTAATAAAAATATAAAAGCCCAATTTACAATTCTGTGCATTTGAAATACTTGTAGGGCTATTGTAAATAATCGCTACCTTCAAGCCGCTTGTGAATTTCCCTACCTCTATCTTCGACGATTCTTGCAATTAATTTAATTTTTAAGTCCTTCGCGGCCTATTTTTCATGTGAATAATCTCTTTAAATATGACTTTTAATATGTTTAATTTCAATCAAATATTTTTATGTACTATTTTCTTATTTTTTTTGGCTATTGCCAGCTGTCAGTTTGCAATTAAGTGTTGCAAACGTATAGTAAATATTAACTATATATGATTTAAAGTATTGCACAAATACAATGGTGCAGTAAGTAGCATGCGCAAAGTTAGTGTAGAGGAAAAACGTGCTGCAGCATTTGGCAAATGCTACGATGCAATACCATTTGCACAAGATTATAAATTGGGCCATAGCAAAAATGCAAGACAGTCAACATTAGAAACTACGATTTATTTGTTCGCATTCGCTTGCGGTAAATAAAATCAATTTTATACTAAGCAACTGGCTTGTAACAAAAGCCTTAAACTTTAAACAAACCAGCAACAAAATTATGTTGTGCCTGCAGCAACGATTTAGTTAAATGAAGTAAACACCTTTAAGGTTAGCAGTTTTACCTTGGTCCAGCTTAAAGGCACAACTCGGGTTATAAATGTTTGTTTATATTAACATACCTCCATACATACATATATTTATCGCAACGCAATATTTGCAGTTGCTGTTAGTAATTTTTTCTTCTAAATTCAGAGTGAAATCATGCGTAAAACTTAATATAAGTCATGTCTTCTTTACGTTGGCATTTGTGTACACACTTTTCAGTTTGAGCGTGTGTGGTTTTGTTTACAAGACTTAACTCGAAATTTGTTGTTTTTGTTTTTTATTACATTTATTTTTATTGCTATGTCTTCTATTCCATCATCCGTGTATTTGCTTTCAGCATCATGGTCGTAAACAAGTGTTGAAAACTCGTAAACTTTTTTCGCCGTGCAGACAATGCTGCATACCTATAAACTCGCATTACATCTCACCCTTTGAAAACGGGATAATAGCTCTTGGTTAACTCGACCAGTTGCAAGTTAAGCTAAATTGACCGCAAATTTAAATGCTTGAATACCGAAAACTTTAACCGTAAAAATCGTTTGACACATTTTAGATTTGATTACAAAGTTATAGTTAACGATATTCTGTGTCACACAAAAACTTAGATGTGAAAATAAGGACCGCTAAACTACTGAGATCATAATGAGAACCAAGTTCTTTATAGTTAAAATACCACCTCATCTAGACAACCTGCTAACTTGGCAATATTTTCCCCATAATTCTTTGAGATGGTATTTTAGATATCAAGAACCTGGTCCTCATTTTGATGTGAGTATTTTCAACGGCCGAAAACTCTGGCCTTGTTTTCACATCCATATATTTTTTTATGGATCTGAGACTTTTTCCAAGTCAATATCCTTTTTTATTAGTGTATATATTTTTGTATGCATGTTTAAAATGTTTTTTTCTGTCCTAAAGTTTACAGACGGTTGGATTATTTAATATTATAATGACTGTGTCAGGCGGAAAGTCCTGAATTTCTTCATCTGTTAGATTTGATGCATCGGTCTGTACCTAAAGAAACGGTACTTCCTCACGTTTTAGAAGACTGGAACTTTTTAGTGGATAGCGGAACCTTTATTCCTCCAACCAATCGTAAAGCAGGTGCAAATCTGTACATAAAGAATGTAAAAACGAGAGCACTTCCGGAAACCCTACAGGGCGAGTTACAAATTGAAGTACGAAACAAATTTTACCCATGTAAATATGGGGCACCCTAGTACTCGGGGTATTGCAATTATTAACTCAGTTAGACATACCTGCATACCAAATCTAGGCTATGTAGCTATAGTGAAAATGTCCTATACAAATAAGGGGAGCCGTAGTGCCCCTAGGTAAAAAGCTTCCGTTTTGAGGCTTTTCTAATTACTTGGACAATATGATCTGTATACTTTTATACCAAAATTCAGATCTCTGGCTATAACTGAAGTGTTCCATACAAATAGCAGGCATCCTAGTGTTCCTAGATAAAAATTTTTCCCACTTTACTGACTAATTATTTACCTGCATACCAAATTCATGCTCTATATCTATAGAAAAAGTACCCTATAATATTTATGAGTGGGTCATATGTCTGGAAGCTTTTATGGTAAAATAATAAAAATTCAGCTATAAAGTAACTTGTATGGAGAATCCTTATATTTTAATTATTTTATGTTTAAGTGAAGCAAAGTTATGAGGGGGAAGGGGGTAAAAACAACGCTAATGGTGCCGTATAATATACATGCTGTGCGCATAGGCCTAAACTTGTGTTGGCGCCCTACCGTGCTTTTTATTCATAAAATGTCTTTCTCTTTCATACTTATAATTTGCTTAGTTGCTGATATTTGTTTGACTAAAATCATTTCTAAAGCATAGTCTTAGGCGCTGTTACAGTAAAATTCTTTAGCATACAAAACTTTCCGAAAATAATTGATTCCATCTCTCTAATGGCGATTTTGTGGGTATCCATGTATTTTATGTATCTGTGATAATTGTAGATGTATCTTTGTTGGGTTTAGTCGCTGTACGTTTAGATTTAATTTTTATATGTTTGTTGTGAACGCATGAAAGGACATTAAATATTATGTAAGTATGTATGTATATGTTTTAGTCTTAACAAATGTGATTTCTTTTACAAGGAGAAATTTTAGGTGCTCGTAAATGTCTTTTCACACACACACACACACACACACACATTCGCACTCTATACGTACTTTTCTATTTAATTTGTTTTTCATTTTATTGCATACACACGCAATCAAGCAAATACTTATTGATGCTTTTAGCAACTTCGATGATTTTAATGAAATAATTTCGAAATTTTCTTTTAATCTGTTGCTTTTCCTTTGGGGTTTTAATTTCGGATAGATAATTTAGCCATACAATTGAATAAAGTTAAATAAATTGAATTGTGGCAGTCAGGTGTTTAAGATGAAGTGAAAACAAATAAGAAATTCAATACAAAGTCGATGTTATGTGGCCAATAATGAGGGAATGTTGTTCAGGTGTTGAGTTACAAACGTTATGATTGAGGCTCATGGAGGGGCCATTGTAACGCAAATAATGTAAAGTCATGGAAATCATATACTAAATACATACGAGTAGTAAGTGCAAATGAATAAAGAAAAATAAATAAATTTTCCGAAAGACATATTTTCATGAAAAAAAACTAAGAAAAATGAAAGTAATATGTAGTTGTTTATGGGCTAAAATAAGGGCCATAAATCCAACTTGCTTTTATATGAAAGCTAAACTTATTGCGACTCAAGTATTCATGTACCATGAACGCCCAATACATAAATACTTTCGCAAACATTTCGAAATGAAATGAAATACTTTTTAAGCTTCACAAAATTTTACCCTACTAAATGCAAATCGTTTGTAAAAATATTTTTATTTACTTAATATTTAGTTGTTGTTGTATTATATGCTGCAAACAAACTTTTTTCCGCTAAATACTTTGGGGTTTCTTTAATTAGTTGTCTTAGGGACTGCCTGCCATTGCTGTTGCAAACTCATGGCCAACGACAAGTTACAAGAATTTCACTTTACAATTTTTTATTTTTATTTTCATTTAACTTGCTTTATTTGCCGTCTCCCGCACTGTTCAACCAAAAAACTACTTTATACGACTAAATTTGAAACGCACAAGATACTTTTGAACACTTACAAGTTTTGCTGGCTTGGACATTGGCAAACTTCAGAGGTTTTATCGTTTTAATAGCAGTACGTAAGTTGTTTTTTGGTTTTAGCAGACTATTACGAAAAGAATTGAAAAAAATAAGAGACATTTTCTAAGCCTTTTGCGTTAAACTTTGATGTACGAAGTATATCCCCCTCCCCTTTGAAATCAAGTAACCAAAACGGTTTTGAATGAAAGTAATTTTTTTCTTCAATACAAAAGGAAGTAAAAAGCAATAAGCGATGATATATAGTATATTATGTTAGATAATTTTTGTTGTTATTTCAATTTGAATATGTCATTCATCATCATTTCCATAATGTTTCCGCGAATCAACACGTGTTTGTGTTTAAGAGTCGTAAATAGAATTCTTTTCTTTATTTATTTTCCAGCCAGCATTCAGTATTGTGCAACTTCGTAGCAAATGTTTATATCGCCATAAGTGCACAAATATGTGTTGCAATATAATACTCGTAAACCTAAATATATACGATTGCAATATAACGAAAAACAATTCATTCCTTTGCAACTGAATCATTGTGTGTGTGTGTGATACACGAAACAAGAGCACATTGCACATTGTATTTTATGCTGCGAAAAGTTTCATAAAAATAATTTTCCTATTAAACTCGATTCGTTAAAATTTGATTTTCAGTTCTGCAAAAACCAATTTCTTAAACAATTTACTGTTAAAAATTTTTATTGGGAATACAATGTCATGAGGATCAAAGAAATGGCTAAGATCTGTCCACGAGTACAATATTTTTTATTAATAGATTGTGCACACACCCTCTATAACACGAAATAATTGAACATATTAAATGCCGGAAGGCTTAACCTGGCATAAAGTTCTCATTCAAGGCAAAGTAAATATTTGTAATAAAATAAAACTTCAATGAAATAAATAATAAGGAGTCCTTGCGCTACCTTGTTGCGTCTGAATTCCGAGTAAAATTGCCATTCAGATGCGAAGTAAACGTGATATGAAATACGCAAGGAGAATTCTTGACAGGTGTCCTCACTAGCCCAGGTGCTCGTGATCAGCTGCTCTAAAGAATATTGAGCAGTTCAAACCCCAAGTGTCAAAACTTGTTGACTCACATGCATTTAATTAAAAAAAAAAAAAAAAAAAATAAGAAAAAACAAACAAAAATAATTTAGAGCAAAAATAAAATACATAATTATAAAATTTAATTTTTAATTTCTTATATGTACAAGTTTAAAACTCAAAAGTAAGATATTCAAACTTCTTATGACTACATAATGGGTACGTCAATAACCTACGTCTGGGACTGGTATAGTATTAGAAACTGCATTGCTGTATATACCATTTCCACTTTCCACACTTGTTAATCCCATATTTCCATCTTCTTTGAAGTGTCTTAGCTCATCCGACACATCTGGTAGCTGATCCTGAACTTCTACACAGTTGAATGCGTAACGGGTACGTCAACATCAATGGTACCTACACCTGGGACTGGCGCAGCATTGCTATCTACACTTTTTCCACTTTCATTAAAATCCTGCTGCATCGTTATATCTAGCAGCCGCATTAGCAATTATAGGAACACTTCTTAATACTATGTTTTTATCTGTATTTAAGATTCTTAGCTCATGCGGTACACCTAGTAGCCGATTATTAATATTGCTCTGCCAATTTTTTTTTAATTTTACAATAATTTTTATTGTTTTTCTTTCCGACACGTTTATTGAAAAAATTATTGAACGCAATTTTTCTTTGCGTTATAAACAGATGTTTTTGACAGATTGGTAAAGTTGTAGTAGGACAAATTGCGTGTTGATTTTGCTATTGTTGTATTGTAGTGGTACATCGTATTCAATTCGTCTTGGAAATAGGATTTCTTTGTCTGTAAGAAACCTGGCAATTTCGATATAACGAGTTAGTGAGGGTTATCACCTTGTTCTACGATCTCGAACTAAGAACTCTCACCGCGACGACAAGTCAAACGAAAATAAAGTCAAATTTGGGTTCCACTAAGAAACTCCTCTGTCACATAAGTGTAAGCATTCGCCAAGCTAATATTAATTACAGAAACAATTCCAAAACATAAGAGGGGGAAACAAATTAAAGTAAATAGTATTCTATACAGTGATGGACTAAAGTGTAGAAACAAGATTCACAATAGAACAAAAGGGTGTCTTCTTCACGAAATTAAAAATATTTCATACAATTTGAAACAAAATCAAAAGAAAAAAATTTAAATTTTTTCAATTGTCAATATTTTGTATTGAAAATATTTAAATTTTTTTCTTTTGATTTTGTTTCCAATTTTCTAAAATATTTTTAATTTTCTGAAGAACACACCCACATGTGGGTGTGTGGCCACGGGGTGTTGAAGTATTGAAAAATCATAAAAAATAAATATATTCCCTCTTATTATGATTGTCGCGTCGACGTCAGATCAAGTCGACAGTAAAAAAAGACAGCAGTTCTGAACTCGTTGTAGGAAATAATTAACAAATATTGATGGCCAATTGTAATTTTATAAGCCATAGTAGTAATAATATCCTATCAATAATATTTAATAGTTCTCGATAACGATTCCACAATTGCCAATATATTGATGTCGACTTGGTGTGACGTCGACGTCGACAATCATAATAAGGGCAATTGTTTTTTATAAAAAGGAAGCCCTCAAACTCCATTCAATTAATTTATTATAATAATTATTTTATCTGGACTTATTATTATTATAAGTATGTATATTTGAAACTTTTATATAATTTTTTTCTATATTATTCGTGTATTCATCTGAAAATTATGTATTCGACTTGCAAAACTTCACTGAATGTTTATCTATAATACAAAAGTACATCAATGTGTCAAACAAAGTTTTTAATTTTCTGTTTTTTTCTTCTTTTCTTTTTAGGTAAGTGGAGATAAATTGAATTTAAATGACTGCTGGTCGTCATTTTTTAAGTGAGTTTACCATCGCTGAATCAATCTTAAGTGATTCCTAACACAGGCCAATGAAACTGAACTTTCCAAAACTTTTGAATTTACAATAGTTGATCCTTATGTATTTTCATCTGCTTATTACAAAACATTTTCCAAGTGCTCCCCAACCTGTACAAGTCCAAGCGATTTAGTTGCATAATTTCAGAAGGGTCTTCCGGATCTTCTTGTCAATGGCCTTTCATTAAGCGCTTTTCTTTTTAAATTTAAATGAAACAAAGTGTGTGGGATATCGTTGAATTTTTCCTTTCTTTAGAAGGCCTATCGATGCCATTATGTATGGTATATAACAATATTCGCCGCGGAATGTAAAATTTTTTGTGACTCTGGCGCCTAAAACTCTGGCTGAATTAGACCGATGGCATGAGTTATGTTTTCGTTGACGGCCGCTTTGGGCTATGGCCTATTCGCATATACCTGCGATTTAAGAAAAGCCCACAAAGAGCATCCTACGGGGTCAAATAGCAAGATCTCTGTGGCCAGTTCACATCACCTCCAGGTGAGATGACCATGCCTTCAAATCGATCGTGCAGAATGTGAAATGTGACTTAAGGTGTGTGACACGTAGTGCCACGTGTTGTTTTTAGCGTCCATATCATCCAATTTAAGAAGTTGATAATCATCGATGTATAGCTCTTGCATCTGACGTGTTCTCCAAGGAATGACGACTGATGACGCCGCCACACCAAACTGTAACTCTTTCGGGATTTATTGTGTGCTTTTGGGTCTCTTGTGCATTGGTATCATACCAAATTCAACAATTTTGTTTGTTTGACGTACCCATTCATCCAGAAGTACAGGATGGTGATGACGATCGGAAAATGGGTGAAGCGCGTGGAACGTTGCCCAAACACAATATCCATTTTGATAAAATAATTTTATCACTTGCACGTGTTGTTAAACGTTGTATCTATCCAACCAAGGTTATTTGTCAAAACAAACTGAACAAATAACAGCCGATTTGAGAGGTATAGCTTCAGTGGCTAACGACTGTCAAACTTGGGAAACCCCTATTGGAAGACCTAATATTTTATCTTTCTTTTCTCTGTTTAGTTTCGTACATACATAGTTTTTTCTGTGATGTAATAGATTTTTTCCCTGTGAAGTAACCTCCACTTATCACCCATTATGATGATTTTCCATGATCTTCATCTCTGATACACCCGTGCCGTACTTTTCACTCATATCACCTTACTTTTTCGTAAAAAAATTCAAGATGTTATTCAGGACTTGGACTTTAAGGAATCCAGCATATGTTTCGTTTGGCGATTGTAATACCAAAATATGCAATGTATACTATTTTCATAAGATCCGTAATTATATTGAAAGATCCACATACTTATAACTGCATCAAAATGCGCTAAGATAATTTTTAAATCTAAGCTTAGCCAAATTACTGTATCAATAAAAAGCTCATTGGTCAAACGCGTCAATGCGAATTTGTATTTTGTGTCAATCGTGTTGTAATTTGCATCAGTTATTTAAAAGATTGTGTATGATCGTACGAGGATGAATGCTTTTCAGACATGATGGTTAAAGTTTACTTGATAAGTGGGCACTAGTTACAACGACAGCTTAACTAACAACATGTAGCAATATTTTTCGATTGTTTCTGATCTTTTAAATGTGAGAAGTTAGTGGGCGATATGACATTGTTTTCATCATTGTTTTCAGAATCAGCACACTAGATAAGGAAGAATTATCTAAAATTGTTGAAAAAGCTTTTCGTCACTTGTCGGTGTAATGAATGCGGACATATTTTCAGCTGATAGAATACGGATAAGGCTTCAAACGATAATCGCTCCTGGAATAGTTTGAATCAGGTGTCTATTACAAATAAAAAACGGGATATCATTAATTTTGCATTAATACAATTCCTTTACGGCATTTTATTTTCTCAAGAAAGTGTAACGTAGTGTACCCTTTTGAAGAGAATCGAAGGTATTTAGTATTCGTTAATAAGCACACACTTGTTATCAAAGAGCGTGCTCGCCTATAAGGGAATTATAATTTTATATATATTTTTTCTTTATAAATTGAATGCGAAACTTTTTCCAGAAAAGAAAACACCCATTAGTTGTACACATTAAAGACCTGCACAGATATATTCATGGCGTGTTCAATACGTTTCTTTGATACGGTAAATTAATCAAACTAATCATTTTATAAGCTTAACAAACATGTTTTATAACAGATGTTGCCAGCATAAGCTCATCACAAAATAAAAATAATAGTAATAGCAATAAAACGCCGTAGAATTCTCATCAAAATATCAAGAGCAGATCTCTAGTGCATATGCTGTGTTAGATTCAATTACTCACATTACAAACATGAAGAAAAATTTCATTGAAATTAAATACTGTACTGTTTTTGAATACTGTTTTTTTCGTAATTAAATAAAATGTCGATTTGTGTTTGAAAAACTGCAACTTAATATTTTTACAAATTCAAAAAAAACAGTGTAACTAAAAATTTAAACTTTTTTACTCTTAAGATTTTGTTGAAAAAAAATCCATTAGATTTCATGCAACAACCGTTGAAAGCATTTTTCGACCAAATTATGAAAAACCACTTTTCACAACATTTAATTGAACAGAAGTTTCTTAATTGACAACAACATTTAACATCAGGCTGCTTTAATTTAATATAAAAAGGCACACATTCACACTCACTTCCTTTCGCTCTAGTCTTTCTCTATTAATTAAATTATTAATAATGCAAAAACAAATTAGCAAGAGAAAACTCCATGTGACAAGAGACAAGAACTGAAAGTGAGGTTAAAAAGGACAGCACAAATCAAGTGAAATGAGTGAAATGTTTTACAATGAGTGACTGAAAATTTGCGTGTGTGTGAGTGAGTATGTGTGTGTGTGTGTGTGTTGCTAATTATAAAATGTGCCAACTGAACTACAAACTACTAGAACGATAATTGTGAAATATAAAAGAATGTCCTTGTTGATAACATGTAGCACAACAAACTCATGGAAACATGCATTCATTCATGTTAAAAATGTGGCAAAAATCAAACGCATACTTGTGCCCGACATCTCTTTGGAACATGTGTCGAGACACACTTGTAAAATAACCGACAGCAGCAGCAGCAAGTGGTTGTGTTTCTGAAACTCATATGGTTAATTGATTATAATCACAAGTATAATGGATGTTTTATTACCGAAAGAGGAATCTTTGGAGGAGTAGGGGAAAGTGATAGGGAAATTAAATATTGAGTATGAGCACTAAAGTATATTTCGAATCTGTATGTTATCAATGATAGGAAAATTAAACGTACGAGGTGCATGGCAGCAGCCTTTTGCTATATTTACAATATACAAGGTGGCGCAAAAGAAATGTCATAATTTGATTATAGGGCATTGGTTGGAGTGGTGATACACACCTCAAGAACGTGGAATTACTGTTATTGCTTATCTTACAAATTTTCAGACTGTTTTTTTAACGCAGCGCAAAATTCGTGGTGCTTTTCCTCTTCGTCTTGCTCTAACATGCTCCGTCAAAGTGAATTGTTGGTGCAGTATTAGCAGTGAAAAGGTGATTGTCCCGTATATATGTATGTATTTTATTTTGAAGACGTTGATGGCACGACCGTAACCATAAATGGTGAGCGCTACTAGTAGATGGTAAATGAGTTTTTTTTTTTGCTGCAAAATGCTTATAATAGAACGCTGCAACCACTCACATAGCTTGAGAGGCGATGGAGATTTTATAATGCCAACTTCCAGGTGATGTCCCGTTTTGAAGATTTGATCGCCAGACTTTTTATTTTGAGACTTTTTAATATCTCGCATTTACTGGAACAAACAAAGAACCTTTTTAATGTCAGCAATTTTAAACTTTCAAATAAAGTTTTTATGAGAAAAAAAAAACAACTTTTTCCATTGATAATAAAGTGGCAGCCAGTTCAAATCATGACATTACTATTACGCCACCTTGTATTATAAAAAAATGCAGCACTTTTTACTTCGTCGATAATTTTATACCTAATAAGATTAATTTGGCTAGAAACCCTGTCTAATTCTGCAACTGACTATGATGGAGAGATCACCTTTAAAACAAAATCAAAAATTTTTTTTTTACAATTTAAGTCCATCAGCATTGTATGTACTCAAAGACGTCTGCCAAAAAAATTATTGTATTTTTCTTTAGTATATCATGGTATATATTCCCTGCAGCTAAATCTATAACTAGTTACGTTTTGGGAGAGTCACTTTACTAGTTGTAAATATTGATCCGTACTATTCCAATAAGAGAAATTATGAAATAATGGTTTCACTAGTTTACAACAAACAGAATTGCAAGTCGTACGTGACTATATGTTGCACTCCTATTTGAAAATAACGCTAAAATCAATAGTTCGAATTATGAAAAGAGGTGAGATAGGCAACTAGTCTGAAGTAAAAAGTAACTAGAGTATTTCTAAACTCATATTAGTTATTTTACCTGTTGGGTTACTAGATAAAAAAAGTGCTAAATTTTGCCCAAAAAAAAAATTTAAATTTGGCAACACTGATACCCATACACATGAATTCAAATAAATATGATTTCATTTTTAACTCATACGAATTAATACATCTTTGACAAGGTATAAGTCATAAATGACTCCTCTCCGTTCTCTGATAGATCTCTACGTGTATATGTTCATATTCCGCTCATGAGTGTAATAAAACGAGCCGATTTCGCAATAGTTAGTGACAATATCAATTCTAAAAATATGCATATTGCTTTATGTTATAAAGTTTTTCAGCAAATTCTGTTGCAACCCTCGTAGTTTCCATTATTATATGAACATTCTATGAACATGTCATCCGTAAGTAGTCGTATATAAGAGTTTTAGTTTCAGGCGTTTTTTTTTGCTAGAAAATATTACAAAATGTCAGTGCTTTGCTTTTTTAAATGCATATGCTTAGCATTTGCACATACATACATACATATGTATGTACGTGCTCATCCAATAGTGTTGCCAAATTGCAGATAATTATCCAGATTGTGAGCAATTTGTATATTCGTGCTTGGAACGCGGGTAATTGCTGCCACATGCGGTTCATATCCAACTTATAAATCGCTCCTTTAGAACACATAATTTAAACACATTTTATATATGTTAAGTCCCATATTTGACAATAGTGCTGACCATTATACTGTTGCAAATAACGTTGATCCAACCATTATTTTATATACAAGCGTAATTGTTTTTATACCAAATTAATAAATTTTCATAGGCTAATATTTCTAGCACTTTACAAACAAGAAAGAATTATATGTCTCAAACTGGACAAGGAAAACCTAACTTGTACTTCAACCTAAACTACAGAACATAACATTGTCTTCGAAAGCCGCTACACCTTGCCTTCGTCAGTATTCATGGGTATTTTGTATATTTTTCCTCAATGGAAATGGTTACACGCATTAAAAAACCAAGAAGGGAACCACAGTACAGCCACATATACATTAATATTAATAACCGAAGCCAAAAAGTTTCACTAAATTTGATGAGAGGTGACAAACTAAAGCTTGCAAGAGAAATAGCAAACTAAATGAAATGTTTTGTATATCGTATCATATCAATTCTCGTATTCCTTTTCTCTTCACGACTTCAGTTTACGAGTACTATGAAATTCGGTCACTTTCGACTCTTGATGAGATTGTTTCACAATGCCGTCTAATATGTCCTACATGCTTAAGAACGTCCAGCTTGGCGAGTATAGCCTATTTATTTAGGATGCCTTCCAGTCAGCTTTAAAGCTGAGCACTCAAAAATTTTAATAATTTTTCTATTAGTTCCTCCAGAGGCCATTCATTATCTGATATCAATGTGATCATACAGTGAAATGTAATAATGTCAAATAAAATTGCATTTAACAATTAGGAAGCGTTTGTCCAATCACTTCTCATTGTGAGATTCCTGCACCATCTGCAAGTCACAATCTGGTGTCAACCTTGTGGGAGCCCTTAAATTTCATGCATTGATTAGTC
The DNA here is from genome assembly GCA_963681545.1 of Germaria angustata. Taxonomy (NCBI): domain Eukaryota; kingdom Metazoa; phylum Arthropoda; class Insecta; order Diptera; family Tachinidae; genus Germaria; species Germaria angustata. The sequence continues at coordinate 30,254,519 of OY812999.1, read as the reverse complement.
TTTTGTACTCGATATATTCCTCCGACATGCCAATAAGCAATAATATTCACATATCAATGGTTTCTGATGACACAGATTTGCTAAGCGTTTATGAAAAAAAAAACGAAGCGACACGCAAATTGCAGGAATACGATTTATTGCTGGTAAAATTGCTAAAAATAATAATAATAAAGAATGTGTTTTATATTGCGAAGGGAAACATATCCCCCGCTTCCAAGAATAATTAATCAATCTCTACCGCAACACAATGAAATCAAAAGTGAAATCGTAGATAGACTCCAAGTTGATCCAAATCAAAGGCTCCAAAATACTCGTAAAAGCCTGCATGTGATAACAGTCACTCCCTGGTATGTCAAAAATTCACTCATTCATAAAAATCTGGACATTCCGTTTGTATCATCCGAACCCACTAGGCGCCACATTCTAAATTATAAAAAGCACATTCGCCTACGAAGGAGGTACAGTCCAGCTCTTAGCCGTTTTTTTTTGCATGGCGTTGGCTGGACTTAAAAAAATAATAATATTAGATTTGAGATTTTAATACGTATTGTCGGTTCAATTTATATTCAATGAAAGAAATTTATTAATTTCATTACGTTTAAAAAAATAAACTTTTTATCTTGTAATTTCTAACAGACTAAGATTTTTATACAAATTCATGCACGACTGGTTAATCTTTTTTCGATTGGGCCAGTACTTAAAGGATGATTCCAATTTATACAGTGCATTGTGCTGGAACTAGGGAAATAGGATATGATATGGAGGATGATGGAAGTAGTGCTTGTGGACATTCCATTTGAACCTCTCCACGTATGGTATGGGATGAAAGACATCTGTAGGAAGCTCGTTCCACATACAAGCCGTTCGACCAAAGAAGCAATTGTATCTGCAATACGTAGTGCGATTCGCTGATACAATGACCTCAAATGGATGCGCTCTTAATGAAGTACATGTTGTTCGCCAACAAGAGCGGGTCTCGGAAATATAAATATTCCCTTCATTAGAGCACATGCCATTGTAGTAACCCTAGAACAATATAAGCCATACCGCGTTGCGACGATGCCTCAGCATGATAATAGAGTTGGCTACGCTATGGTACTGTCACCAATGAGTCTTTTCGTCCTCTCCAGTACTCGGTCCAGTAGCTTCAAAATAGACTTTGAAGCACCGGCCCCATACTGGTACATAAGAGTTATATTCCATTTTGTCTGTCTAGTTTCTTGGCACCTCTGATGTATGTATATATAAAAATTAATGTATAACTGCCTAAAAGTATACTTAGAATGTAGACGTACACTAGACCTTTTGCATTCGGCTTACACGCGTATAAGTGTGCGTGTATAGCGATTATTTTTGCATTTGTATGTGTGCTTTTATAGCTTCTGGCAACACTTTAGTTATTTCTCTAGTGTTGGCTTTTTAATTATTAAATGCACTGAAAGCACAGCAGCAGCAGAAGGAGCATCGTTCGCAATATTCATGGCATGTATCCTCATTTCAAAATTTTCTACGACAAATGCAATAGACAAGGAAAAAACAAAATGACATATATCACAAACAACAACAATAACAAATGAGTATGAGAAAAAAAATAATGTTGAAATAAAAGTAATTGAAAGCAGGATACTTGAAAGATATACTTATTTTGTGTTAGTGTTTTCTAGACTAAGAGAGTGGGTCCTTTTTATAGGCGGATTTGTTTGAGTAAATTGCAAGTGAGAGCATGTGCTTCTTTCCTCAAAATCATAAGAAATTAGTCCTATGGCTATGAAAAACAGCAGAAACAAAAAACAACATTAAAGACTGTCAACTACTCGTTTTAATTCGCACGAATGAGAGAAATACACACACTAATTTTCAAAATCAACACAAATTAAATGTGCGAGAAGACAGGAAGTTTATTAAAAATACTGTAACGAACTTCCGAAATTACAACAACAAAATAAAAACGCAGAAGATATGTTTTGTTGCTTTCGTAGAGCAAGGATGGGCAAGTGGTAAATTATGTTATTAAAGTTGGGTATATTTAAAAATGTGGACGATTTGCTAAAATAATTATGTGCTTTATGTTGTTTCTGGCTCATATTTTTGTCATCATCAGCTTCCTTACGACACAGTTTGAACTAAATTGTGAAATCGCTGGTTTTAATTTTCAGAAAACAGTACAGTAATAAAATGTTTTAAGCACCATAAGGTGATGTTGATGTGTTTAACTTTAAAACTTAAATTTATCCATTTTCAACTTTGTGTTTGGTTCATCTATTGTTTCTAGTTGTGCAACATTGTGTTAATACGGTGTCTGTCTTTATGTCCACCAGACGTTTGTCGCATGTGAGTTAAAACTACAATACTTTGTAGTCTTATACCAAGTGTGATGAATGCTTAGCCCATAAAAAGATGTTGCTACTTTATGTTTTATATTTTTTTATTTTTTATTATCCTGTCCGCTGCTTCGAGCGGTTGTTGGTGATGCTCAATTGCATTTGTGGGTGTGTGTGTTTGCGTGTTTTTTGTGTGCATTTGTTCTCTTTATTTCTCCGTACAATGTAAAAGACAATTTACTCCAAATGGTTTTAAAGCCATACTCCTGACAAGAGCATCTTTACACACAAACCCAGATGCATGCGTACACCAACATGGCCATCAGGCTGAGTAATTTTGCAACGTTTTCAATTTGTTTAAGTCTTGTACTTTTTGTGAACATTTCAACATTCGGTTTTACTTGTACAATGTTGTATTTGCCAAGACTTGTTCTTGTTGCTAGTATTTGCCCAGTAACCATTCTTGGTTTCAATATTTCTCGGAATTCTTTTCTAAAGCCATTTAAGACTAAATCATAATTTTTTTTTTAATAAATGTAGACAAGGCCCACTTTCTTTCAAAAAATTATGACCGTCAATAGTACTGAGATCAACATGAGGACCAAGTTATATATATCGCTATAATTTCCTATAAAGATGTCATATATATTTCTTAAAAGATATCCTTACTGTCGGATTAAAAGAGACCACATCTTTTGCAAATACAAATCATTTATTTCTTAACCACCATTAGTAGAGCTTCGAAGTAATGTTAACTAGGATATATCAAGAATCAAACATTTATCCTGAGGTTCCAAGTGTCCCTTATGCACCATCAGGGCGGCATTGCACTTCGAGACATCCTGTTGATGTTGTCTTAACTATTTCTCATATAAGAAGGGTTAAAAATACTCTTAACTCTTGGCGATGTCAGCAAAAAGAAATAAATAAAAATATTTACAATAGAAATAATAATAATGATTCGCATTTGCAGGAGATGCGCGATCTTTTACTCCGGTAGTAAAGGGAAATAGAAATAGAAGAAGAAATAAATACGAACGATATTGCACACTAAAAAAGAACTTATCACCCATTTTCATTTCGCTACCTTAAGGTAAGAAAAGGGCTTCAAGAAAAGTCAGGGAATCTTTGTAATTAATATTCGGAAATAGAGCCAATTCGTATCATGTCCAATGATTTTAACAAAGGGCCTGTCATTGCAGGAAGATCTCTATTTTTAATTCCTATTCACCCACTTCCAAGTCATCCTCATTATGTTGAAAAACGCAACATTTTTAATGTTTTTTTTTTCGCAAGGATCAGCTATTGACCACTGGGAATAAACTTTACACCTGGAAGATGTAGAGGTTCACCAGCATTCTCGATTTCTTTTTCGCTATGTAAAAGAAATTTTATCACTTATTAATTAAAGAAAAAAATTGTTTTCATGTGCATTTAAAAAAAAGTATTATTTTATAAAAAAAAATTGCAATTCGAGTTTCACAGAAATTCATATTTTTAATAATTTCTGTTGGCTGTAGTAGTTACCCCGTTGACTACAAAACAAATTATGAGTGAGAACGTGATTTGATACCTGTTCAGAATAACATTCCGATGTAATGCATCAGTGTGGCATTGTGTTAATTGTTGTAGGACTGTTTAAGTGATGAAAGCATCTCACTTGCCGCTGAACAGTACTAGCTAAAAAGGACATCACAGCGTCCTCCTTCGACATTAATGCTATCTGAATCATCGAGGAAGTAAACCAATTAATAAAATGGCTACACAATTCAGCTTAAGAAAGCTAGAGCTTCTTATTAACTCCATAGGCGCTGCACAATTGCTATAAAGAACAATAAAACGGGTCAAAGCAGGGTTATAAAAAAGAAACATACTCTTTCTCTCTCTATTATTTCAACAGCTGTCCTTTCTACACTATCCCTTACCTAAGGATGTAACTCTTTAAGTAGTAGGCATTAATGTCACTTCATTACAAAAAAAAAAAAAAAATTAAGTCGCGGTTTTCATTATTCTAGTAGAAGTACGGTCCAATAATGCCGCCGGCATACCAACCGTACCAAACAGTGCATCTTTCAGGGTGTATCGGTAGCTCTTGGCTTCCTAGGAAGTCGGAAAAAGGCATTAATATTTTTCTCAAAGCAAGGAAAACTTTCCTTCATTGAGAATGACTTCCATTTTTTCACTGGGCCTTAACGGTCAAAAAAATTTGGCTAGGAACGAACTTAATCTTATTTTTGCATATATTGATTTGTGGGGATTGTTACTTTCTCCATCTGGTTTTCGGAATTCCCAGGAATGTGTTTCATATCTTTGAAAAGTTCCCTACATTACTCTTGGTTGGTATATTGTGCCACCAAAACCGCTCCCCACTTGGTACTAAAATGTCCATTGGGTATGAACTTATGTTGCAACTTTATTTTATTTTTGTCTCTGGCAGAATTAATGTGTTTATGTGCGTTTGCATGAATGCTGGAAAACTTATGTTGACAATATACTTGCAATTAGTTTTAAGCATCTAAATAAACCGAGCACTTTATACCAAACTATCTGTCTTTCCATATTTCGTTTTCGCATTTTGCAATGTCCTCTTTTTATTTGCTGATAGTTTTCTTTCTTTTTATTATATCACACCCACAAGGAGTTTGATTACTAGACGGTGTTGTAGTTGTTCAAATTTTTATTGCTCTCTTTCGTGTTCATTTGCTTTACTTAAGGAGTTTAGAGTAAGTCGTTTAAATTTTTACAACTAGCATTTAAAGGATAGTATGTAATTAATTTTTTATTTCCTTTTGCAACATTCATGCAGACATATTCGTATATATACATAGTTCCCTCTAAGAGCAGAGAATTTTTTATACTAAAATATTTTGGAAGAACGTTGCTAATAGATACAGAACTATTTTTGTAAGGAGTATGGAATTGCTAAATGTCATTTTATTTTATCGAAATTTATAGAAATTCTGGAAACAAAAATTTTGATTTCTTCTCTTATATTAAGGTTCAATAAACATATCTAGGGCAAAGCAAAATTTTCTTTCTTAGTTCCCTATTAGGAATAAAAATGATTTCGCTTAAACAATTAGAGTTTAAAGAATTTTTAATGTTTGTTTTGGCCTCAAGAACAGCTTGAGTTTGAAAACAATCTCCAATGTTTAAGCCAAACAAATCAAATACCATATGAGAATTCTCTATCGTGTATAATTATTACAAAATACATAATCATAGAAGACTTAGAATGCTTTTATAAAAATAACACAACAATCAATTCTACTCTTTATTATTTTCCATTAGTGTAGACAATATTAAATATTATATAATTGGTGTGATGAGATTGGCTAAGTTGATCAGGCTTAATTAAAAATGTCATCGGCTTAAACAGAATATGATAGATACCAGCAGAGCGTGGTATAAAGATGAATATAGTTTCAGGTCACTCTTTTTTTCTACGTTATTATGCTATTTCAAACAACACTGCGCGTGTTGCACGGTGTGTGAAAATGGTACCAGTGAAGAAAGGAAGGAAAGTACATTTTAATTTGTATAAATGTTATGAAAATGTATAAACAATATAAAGTTATCATTATTTTAGTTTTGAGTATGCGATTACACAGACAAATACTCGTATCTATCCGCAGCTTTGAAAGTTGTGATTGGAATCAACGACCAAAAGGAGCCTTAGGAAAATAACATGTGAATTTACCATAATTAAAACTTTTTCTTTCGAAAGCTCCAAAATATTTCGTAATATCTTACAATTTAAGGAAAAACGTAGAATTTTCTTGAAGAGATGTTTAAAAGTCGCACTGTTTCAAAAATAGATTTTCATTAAATTATCCGCCAGAACCTCTGAAGACCTGATCGCTCATAAAAAATTTTTTTATTAATAAAATGTCATTCTAAATGGAAGTGCCCTGCTTCAAAAACATTTTTTTTTGCCTTCAAAGCTTTTCAAATGATAAACAGAAAATAGTGCGGGAGGCAAACTAAAGTGCCTGTGAAAGATAATTTCTTTACAGAAATGGTTTAGATTTCCTCTAATTTATATATCATTTATTTCCTTTAGGACTTTGACTTAATGCAGAGTCTACGAAATTTCTCAAGATGTCTTACTTCTGTTGGAAGCAGCTGATCGATTTAAATTGTTGTTGAAATCTGCTTCAGCATATTTTAAGCTTAACCCAGACTTTTACTATTAACCTTTGTTTTTTCTTCTCTATAATGGATGAGAGGAATACTTTTAATTAAATTTATTTTATAAACTCTTAAAGTATACTTTTCTGTGACTATATATATGACCCAATATATTTAAATACCTGCATCTGATATGTCATTTGTATTTTTATTTCAAATAAAATTTTAATTGGAAAGTAATTTAGAACACGTACACATACGAGGTCTGTTGAATAGAAGAGATAAATTTTGAAATTTCTCGGGCTAAGTGCATCCGATTAGCGATTTTTTTCTCATTATATTGGCACAAATTTGTTCTTAAACTAAACACAAGTTTAGTTTGTTCGTGATAGGCATAACAGATAGACGTACTTTGCTTGTTTGGTGATTTTCTGCTGCGGAAAAGAATAGATCAAAGAGTTTGCATAGAACTTTGCGTAAGAAATGGAATTACGAATGCTCAAATGCTGCGAAAGTGAGGAAAATTGTTATTGAAAATGTAGAATCACTATTAGAGAAGTTGCAGAGGATGTCGGCATATGGGTTGGGTCAAGCCATAAAACTTATTTATTTTTAGCTAATTTTGGGCATGAAGCGTGTTGCAGCACAGCTCGTTCCAAAATTGCTGAATGTTTGACAAAAAAAAAATCGTTGCATGGGAATCGCTTACGAAATGTTCAATGACATTAACGATTTGCTTAAAATGGTCATAACTGGTGACGAATCATGCGTATATGTTTAAGACATCGAAACCAAAGTCTAATCGTCCTAATGGAAGAGCCAAGGAGAGCCAAGACCAAAAAGGGCACACCAAGTTCGAAAACAAAGTTCATGACTTTTGCATCACGATAGTGCAGATGATCACTCTTTATTGGTTGTTCGTAATTTCTTGGCCGAAATGAATACCGTAATCATGCTTCAGCCACCGTATTTATCAGATATGACCCCCTGAGGCTTTTTCCTGTTCCCAAAATTTAAGAGATCCGTGAAAGAACGGCGTTTAGCGACTATTGATGAAATAAAAACCGAATCGCTGAGAGAGCTCAATGCCACACCAAAAAGTGAATATCAGAACTGCTTCGAGGATTGAGAAAAACGCTGGCACAAGTGTATTATATTTGAGAGGGAATTTTGGAAGGAGACAAAATAGAAATTGATGAATAATAAATATTTTTTTAAAAATGTAAAAATTCCCATTTTCTATTGAACAGGCCTCGTAAACAATATATATTTTTTTGTATTCAAAGATATTTAATTGCAAATGCAACAATTTAATTAAAAATTCATTATCAAACATTTGTTTGTGTTTTAGTTTATTTATTCTTGATTTATTATTTTATTTACTTTTCCTCTTTCCCTAAATTTGTCATTTAGTTGTTTATCGTAACCACACATCGTCGTAAATATCTGTGAATATATTTTTATTTAAAATTCTTCATTCATACATTTTTTCTAAATTCAATGTGTCTGCAAATATCACATAATACAGACTGTGGCCAAGTGAATAGGAACACAATAGAGTTCACTTATTCTCTAATTAAAAATGCCTTCGCTCTTAATTTTCTTTATTTTATACTAATAAAATGTGTCTTTATTAAGCTGGCCATACCCTTTAACATGACTAAAGAAAACTTTGTACTGGTTATTAAATAATATTTAGCACTACAAAAATTCTCTTATATATGTATTTAAAACAATACATTATAAATTGTTGGTAAATTTATTTATACTTAAATAGCACATTTTGCATAAAAAAAAATTATAATAAATCACACAATATTGTATTGTGTTTCATTTAATGATATTTTATAAAGAGAAATGAAAAGCTAAAGTTTAGTGTTGAAAAGTGGTTATAAAATATTCCACAGATGTCCAAATGAAAACACAAGATATTTGCAGTAATTTCATAAAATTTATTTTAAAAATGTGTGATTCATAAAAAAAATGACACAAATGTATATGGCGACCAAAAGATAAAACGGAAAATGCATAAAAAAAATTTGATTATAGGAATGACATTCATAAACTTCAACAAACGTCAAATGATATCTACGAATTAATGTTACCCTATCAATTTACATACATATGATAAAGAAAACGTTATTCTCAACACTCCCTCTCGTTTTCTTAAATTAGTGTTCATCTTCAAAACCAAAAAACTTTATTAGATTGTTAAATTTATCTTTACTAAGAGCCTTTGTTAGAACATCAGCAAGTTGTTTAGACGTCTCCAGATATTGTACATCAATGTCTCCCTCACGTTGAATATCACACGTATAAAAGTATTGAATGTCAACATGCTTTGTCCGTTTTGAAGATTCAGGATTTTTGACGAGAGTGATAGCTCTTTGATTATCACATTTTATTGGTGTTGTTGTTTGTTTTATATTTATATCAGCTAACAATTGTCTCAATGATTTGACAGCTTTTGTTGCAGCGCATAATGCTATAAACTCAGCTTCTGTTGTGGATGTTGCTGTAACAGATTGTTTCCTGGAACACCAAGCAATGGGACCTCCATTCATAAAACAAATCCAACCTGTAGTGCTTCTTCTTGTATTAACATCTCCAGCCCAATCTGAGTCACAGTACATGACAAGTTCCTTAGAATCAGATCCTATTTCATATGTAATACCACGATTTTCTGTTGCTTTTAAATATCGAAAAACTCGTTTAACACCTTGCCAGTGTACATTAGAAGGATTTTCTACAAATCTACTTAACATTCCCACAATAAATGCAATGTCAGGGCGAGTACATACCATTAAATACATCAAGGATCCGATTGCTTGGCGGTATGGAAAATTTGCTTTACTTGTTTCTTTCGATTGTAAGAACTCCATACCTGGCTCAGCCGGTGTTTGTACAGTAGAGCAATAAAAGAAATTAAAACGTTGCAAAATTTTCTGTGTATAAACATGTTGGAAGATTTTTATTCTACTTTTGTCTCTTTCAATATTAATTTGCATTCCAACGAAAAATTCTGCTTTTCTGTGTGTAATTTCAAATTCCTCATGTAAAGCTTGTAGAAGACGTTGTACCAGACCACTATCGTTGCTACATATCAAACCATCATCTACGTACAGAGTGAGATAGATTGTTGATGAAATAGTTTTGTAGACAAAAACACATAAATCTGCACTACATTGTTTAAAACCGAATTTCTTGAGAAAACTAACAATTTTCTTGTTCCACTGATGGGAAGCTTGTTTTAAACCATACAATCCTTTTTGTAGGTGGCAAACGCTATCGTCACTTTCGAAACCATATGGTTGCTCCATAAAAATTGTTTCTTCAATATCTCCATGCAAAAATGCGGTCTTTACATCAAACTGTATAATCTGCATATTTTGAGCTGCAGCAATGGACAAAATTGTTCGTACTGATTCATACCGTACGACAGGGGAAAATGTTTCATTATAATCAACACCCCGTTTTTGAAAACATCCACGAACAACAAGTCTTGCTTTATATTTGTCAATTTCTCCATTTGCTTTATACTTTCGTTTAAAAACCCACTGATTAGATAATACGTGCATGTTTGATGTTCTAGGCACTAATTTCCAAGTGTTATTTTTATTTAACGCATCAATTTCTTCATGAATTGCTGCTAACCATTTATTTGAGTCAACTTCATTCAAAGCTTCTTCCAAGGTATTCGGTTCTAATTCAACTATACACAACTCTGCATCGATTTCAACTTTTTTATTACTTTGAACATTTACGGCACTTCTTGTGCTATATGGGCTGCGCGGAATTGGTTGCCTAGGATTTTTATAAACTTTTGGGCTATTATTTAAATTAGTATCAGATGTTTCTTCTTTTTGTTCTGTAAACATTTTCTCTTTTATTTCTACTACTTCATGCACTTTTCGTTGACACTCATTAAATATAACATCTCTTCGTATAAATACTTTCTTACCGCTTGGATCATATATACGATATGCCTTACTCTCATCATTATATCCAACCATTATTCCTTTAATTGAATTTTTATCCCACTTTGAACGTTGTTCTTTAGGTACGTGTACATACGCTTCACACCCAAACACTCTAAGGTGACTAACTGCAGGTTTTCTGCCAAACCATAATTCGTATGGAGTACGTCCGTTTAAAACTTCTGATGCTGTGCGATTTTTAACGTATACAGCAGTATTTGTTGCTTCTGCCCAAAGATTGAGTTGCAATCCGCGTTTGTGCAGCATTGCTTTGGCGCTTTCTACGATGGTACGATTTTGCCTCTCTATAAAACCATTTTGCTCTGGCGCTCTTGGTGTGGATACTTCGTGCTTTACATTTTGTTTTAATAGAAACTTGTTGACATCATCATTACAGAATTCTAGCCCACCATCAGTCCGCAGTCTTTTAATTACGTGATTATCAGCCTGAACTTCTGCAAAAAATTCCATCAAACGTGCTAAAACTTCAGTTTTATGCTTTAAAAAATAAACAAAACAATATCTGGAATAATCATCCTTTAACAGTAAAAAATAGTTAGACTTTCCAAAAGAAGGTATACTCATCTTGCCACACAGGTCTGCATGAAAAGTTTCACCTGGATTCTTTGCTCGGTTTGCACCTGACTTTGGGAAGCTCTGCCTGTGTTGCTTTCCATACGCACACCCATCGCAAAAAGGAATTTCGGTTGGAATATTACTAATCTTTAAATCTTGAACAACATTGTTTTTACACATTTCAAACAACGTTTTAAAATTTACATGCCCCAAACGTTCGTGCCAAGTCATAATAGACTCTGTTGATGCTACATTCAAAGAAGCATTTATAACCGGGCTTAAATTCATTTTGTATAGTTTGTTATCGCGCACACCAGAAACAATCACCTCATTATTTTTCATAAATGTTACACAGTCTGCACCTTCTTCAAATACAACTTTCATGCCTTTTTCTGTTGCTTTTAAAACCGATATAAAATTTCTATCCAGATCGGGCACCAACAAAACATCTTTTATGGTATGTACGACACCTTTTGATCCATATTTTTCATTCACCTGCACATCAATATCGCCGACACCAATAACATTTAATTTACGGCCACCGCCAACTCGTACTTGGCACACTCCATGCTCATACTCAGAAAATTTGGTAAACAATTCCCTTTGGAAGCACATGTGATCAGTTGCTCCTGAATCTACATAAAAAATATTTTCAAATTTGCTTGGTGTATTACTAGATTGTAAAACAAATAAATGTGATTTTCGGCAGCTTGGCATTTCATCATTATTTCTTGTTTTGAATTCTTTAGTAACAGCTAAAGAGCTAGAGTTATTTGTTGTTTTCTTTTGTTGATCTCTTTGCTTTTTATAACACTCTCTTGCCCAATGACCTAATTTATTGCAATAATTGCATTTTCCATTTCTCTTATTTAAACTTACATGTTTGCTGTTTTTCTGTTTACTTAAAGAGTATGCAGTTTTAAATGTATTGTTCTCTGTTACTTCTTGTGTACGTAAATTTATTAAAGACTCTTCATTTACTAAATGGTCTGTTAATCGTTCAATGTTTTGCTCAGTGCGAGGGACAGCATACCATGCAGTTCTGACGTGGTCAAACTTAGAAGGCAAACTACTTAAAATTTTAGCAATTACCATAGGCTCTTTTTGTTCCAAATCCATGTCTTTTAAGCGTTGCGCTAAAGAAGTGATATTTGCAACAAAATTCACAATACTGTCATCGTCTTCCATTTTGCAGTTTATAAACTTTTCTAACAACACTTGGGCTGACTGTTCACTTTTTTCTGCGTGAACTGTTTTTAGTCGCGACCACATTTGCGCAGATGTGTTACAATCTGTTAAATATTTTAGTTGCTCCAACTCAATACCTCTCATAATAAAAGCTTGTGCCTCAGCATCTTTATCGTCCCATCCTTGACTATTATTGCTTGGCCTTGGTATTGTACCTAAAATGTATGGCTTCAATTTATTTTCTGTCATGTAAATTTCCATTTGGCGTTTCCACAGCTGGTAGTTCTGTCCATTAAAACGGTGTAACTGATACGACCTAGCTTCTGCCATGTTCTTCTCTGAATCGAAAGATGTATTTGTAAAATGAGATGCAGTAGATACCTCCTTACGCTCTGTTACTTGCACGCTGTCGCCAATTGTCAAATTTGCTGTATCTTTTAATATTCCTTCTTCATCCATGCAATCTTTATTTTCACTACTGGGATTCTGGGCCCATAACCTGTTGAAAAGTGGTTATAAAATATTCCACAGATGTCCAAATGAAAACACAAGATATTTGCAGTAATTTCATAAAATTTATTTTAAAAATGTGTGATTCATAAAAAAAATGACACAAATGTATATGGCGACCAAAAGATAAAACGGAAAATGCATAAAAAAAATTTGATTATAGGAATGACATTCATAAACTTCAACAAACGTCAAATGATATCTACGAATTAATGTTACCCTATCAATTTACATACATATGATAAAGAAAACGTTATTCTCAACATTTAGTGTTACAAAAAATTATGCTAATTTAAGTAATTTTTTTATTTATTTTTTGTTAAATTAAAACCGATTATGAGATATTAAAGGTGTAGAATGTATAAATGTTAAAAAGGAATATCTTAATCAAAGATGGATTAACATTTCAAAAGACGGTGGTGTGGCAAGATTCAGTCAATGAAATAAAAATATATTAAAAAATGTCTGGTAGGAAGTGTTTGTTGATCTCCTGTTCTGAGAGATTGAAGTTTTTTTTTCAAATGTATTGCACTTTTAATTAGAGAAAAAAACAGGACTCCGCTTTCCAATAGACGATTTAATTGATTTTTAAAAATGTGCAATTTAAATACCGTCATGAATGCCAAGTAAATTGTTTTTGAATATAAAAACTTTTTGACAAAATGTTTAACTGACTTAAAAATAAGCTCTAAAATTTTTTAAATAACTAAAATATTAATACGAGCGTTACTTAATTAGATATTTGAAGCCGGTGCCAAGAAAGGTGTTAAAAGCTACATTTAGTTAAAAACCCTCTTGGCATAGACTTCAAAGATCTTGGCAAGCAGCGCATGTATTAATATTCTAGTATTTACAACTTTCTAGATTTTTTAGCTAAAAAAACATACTACGATTTTTAGAAATTACTTTCACTATCGGTGTGGGAGGTACCCTTTTACTGCCCTTTCGAATATTGGGCAAAATGCGAACACCTCTGCACCATATAAATTTTGAAATTTTAGCCATTATGGTCAGCCAGATATACGATAAATAGGTATTATTTTGTATAGGGGATACACTTCCCCCGGTTTTATCATATAGTAGGGAATAAGTTGGGACCACCTCCAAAGCATAAATTTTCGCAAAAAAATCAAAACCGGCCCACAAATGACGAAAAAATTCCTGTTCATAAAGAATATATTTGACATCCTTCTTTTTTGGATGTCGGTCAAAAAAGAATTTAAAAGGACTCTATTTGCCAGATCGACCATGCAACAAGGTCAATATAAGCGCTTTCCAAAGATATTTTGCTTTGAGGTGGAATGTCTTTATGTATGAACAAATAAAATAAAGGCACTCACTATTGTTTTTTTTTTAATTTTTATTAACCCATGTCTGCCCCTGGAGACGAGAAACGATAAGTGGGTAATAATATATACTAGACAATGATTGTCTACTCATTATTGCCTAGTTGTCAGTATTATTGAGCCTGCGCAGCCACCAGTGCTTTTTAGACGAGTTAAATCCGTTTCAAACCGTTGTGGAGTGACACTCGCACAAAAGGCAAAGAATCTTAAAAATAACTTTTTGCTGGATTCAAGCGAAAAAGTGAACATTAAACATATTGCAAAAATTATTAGAAGAGGGAAAAACAATTTTCACAAATAATAGTAATACAAATGATATTAGCTTTTATATATCTGTCCCAAAGGATATGGGAAGAGTTCTAGCAAAAATATAACTGTGCAAAATAGGGGGCGCGGATCAGCCAGTTTTTATTTAATCATGTATTTTGGAAATTGAATTCAACACACACAAAAATTTGATGGCACTAGTTCCTCGGGAAATATTTTTTCCCACAACTCTGTGATTTTTGGCCACATTGCAAACACACGATCGCTCCACACCATTCAATATTGTGGCGTTAGATATGTGGAGCGTAGTGCCATGCATTATCCTTTTCAATATTGTTCAATTCAATTGTGCCACAATATTTGTTGGTTGTTTGTTTAGTAAGCAATTCATATTAAATTTGTTCTCAAAGCTTTGAAGGATATACTTTGCAAAGGACTTAGAACTATCGAATACACATTTGTGTCATAAATTATTATAATATGGACGTATTGTTCAATCATTTGTCATGACATTTGTCATAGTCTTGCGAATGAATAATGTTATAAAATTACTGCATTTATTGTAGTATCCTTTAGAGAATGAATAGAATGACGATAAACTTATACCTCTTTCGAAGAGTAAAAAATATATACTGTACAGGATTAAACAGAATTTTTTGATGAAACTAGGAAAACTAGGAATTACATTTTTTTTAAAATCAGATTTAGTAATTTTGATAATTTTTCTGTTTAGATCTTTTTATATGAAATCGGTCATGTGCAAGAAAATTTTAAAACTGTTGTTCTAATTAATACAAACTCGAATGAAAAATACGTTGCTACAGGTGTTTTCTTTTGTTTTGAGTTTTATACGAAATCAAATATTTTGTTTCAAATATGTATGAGTATATTTATATATGGTTTAAATCACTTCAGCTTAAAGCTTTCACAGAAAGACAATAATACTTGATTATTTTAACCATGTCATATTTTCGCAGTAAAATTATATACAATTATTGTTTTTAATCCCTGAGAAAATGGAAAACGAACAAAAGCTTTTATACGAAATTGTATTTTAAGAGTGTGAAAGATGTTTTGTATAAAAAAAATTATATTTGAGTTGCAGCCGCATAAGAGGCTTTAGTTTTTAAATATTTCATTTAAGTTTATGCTATAAAACATTTTATTTACAATATCACTTGAACTAACAATAAATATTGATATCTTAAATATAGTCGCTATAGTCCAATCGGACCTAGAACAAAAAATTAATTTTTCACTTTTTTTTTCACTAGCCTCAAAAAGGTGGCAGGACTCCGAATTTCCTGTTGGCTCGGGTACGGAAATGAGCAATAACTTTCAGAACTTTGATAGCAAATGAACAAGGACAGCTGGTGCCCAGACTTGAATGTCCAAAAGCTGTTTTATCAACAAAAGGTTCATAATAAATCTGCTATGAAAGCGTAAACATAAAGTGCTAATGAGTATTTGGAATGATTTACCGTCATCCCAGGATAATTTTTGGTTTGTAAACAGACCGCTTGCGGCCATGTGCCCTCTTCAGTGTTCTTTTTTTTTTAAATGTTAGTCATGCCCTTCACTTCCAACACAAAAAGTAATTCTTCAGCGATCTTAAGACAGCTTCTCACGTCATTAAATAAGAACTAGAAGTTGTTCTCATGGAATAAAATTTTAATTGCTTCTAAAGCACCCATTAGGTTATTTTTTCAACTTTCTGAGATCCAATAATGATAAAATTACTTTCACGAAAGATACAAATTTATATCTACTATTGCCAGTGGCAAGCAAACAATTCTTATTTAATATAACATTAGTTTACATTAAAAAATCATAAAGAGTTCCAAATCGCTTCCAAATCGATGAATGGGAGTCGAAAAAGAGAACATCCTGCAATTATTGGAAATTATCCAAGTTTACACTACTTAAGTTTCATGACTGATATCTAAAGTTTTCTTCTACTGGATCCGAAAGGCATCTCTTTAGTAGTTCTTTTCTTGACTTACAAAAAATAATCAGCGAAAATAGTATCACAATGTTCACTCTTTCAACTTCAATCTATAGAGTTGCTGTATGAAAAAATCACTTCCTTTTATGTGTCAGTGGTAGTACGAACTTTTTGGAAGTTGGCGTAGAATACTAAAGCTGTTAAGTGTACAAAAAATTCGTTAAAACCTGTTGAAATGAGATGAATGCGTGGATGCATGACTAATGCCCACCAAACTTTTAAGCGAAAGCGTTGAACGTAAATGAAAAACGGCTGCTTTTGTTCAAACTTAACTGTATTTTGTTTTTCTTTTAATAATTTTTTTGTATGAACAACTTTTTTTGTGGGTATTTTTAATATGTTTCTTTGAATGCCTTACAAGGCCAACAATAATTGCACCTGCCTGAATGTATCCACAACTCATCAAAATGGAGAAGAGCAAAACTTCGCATAGTGTTGTTGCATTAAGGATAAGGATTTTCAGATTTAATTTTTGCTTTAATTTTACTTCTCTATATCAAGATGTTTTTAAAGCAGCTGTGTTTCTTTCAAGGATTTATGTCATAATGAAATGGAAAAATGCAATAAAGAAATATTTGCTATAAATAGAATTCTAACAACGGCAAACATTTTTAATTTTTGTTAAGAAATTTTACTTTTAAAAAGAAGAAAGTAATACGAAGAGAGTTTTCTTTTCAAAGGATAATAAATGAAACAAAAGCAAACAGAAATAAAGTGTGACTATTTAAATCTACATCAGTTGCGCATGTAAATGATCAGGTGTTGCTTTAACAATTTAACTGGATATGAATTTATTTCTTTCAAATGTTAATTAAAACTTTGTGCTCTCGGCCATCAGATAAAAATTTTGCTCAGGTGTATTGATTATTTCGGCAATAACGTATACGTAAGTTTAATCAGTTAAATTAAAAGACTATATTTTGTTCACATTGAAACGAGGTGACGTCGACTTGTACAACATCATATTGCGAAGATATATCAGGGTTTGATACACGTATGTCGCTTAGTTCTTCCTATTAATAGTGCAAGTGGGCTCGGGTTGTTCTAGATGTATTTTTCATGTGTTATGAACGCTCGTACGGACGTCTATATTTTGTGAGAGTCTTTTATATATTAAGAACTATGGAGCTTCAGCTAAAAAGCTTTAATTGCTCTCCTTTATTCGACTGATTCGATCGCTACATAACATTTAACACAATTATAGGAAAAGTTTTTCGGATTGTAATTGTTCATGTGGAATGAGACGTCTAGTTGAATGTCAGAATGTTGGCGATATTAACAGTAACGATATTAACAATAAGGTTACCAGCTTTCCTTTGAGTTCGTTTAATCGTGATCTCTAGCAGCATTTTTGCCATGTCAGTCAGTGTGAAAAAGGTGGTTTGACCAGCACTTTTATTTCGTGTCTTCTAAGCACAACACCGATTCAATTAAATGATCTATTGTAGCGCTTGTGAAGCACTGTTATACTATATATGTACATTAATATGTCCATTCCCATAGGAACTTGATCTTGATATATTTGCATACTGGGGCGAGTAGCTGCTACAAAATTTTCACAAACAATCGGCGTTCACAAACAATCTGATATAATGAGAACCAGAAAGAAGAATTTTCAAAATGTTTATATACTTAACTCTAGTGAAATTGGAATACGGGTCCGAAATTTGCTTCATAATTACTTAATATCTTATCTAATTCGTTTGAAAACTTGAAAAATAACTTGAACTCGACGAAGCTCTCTGATTAAATTTAATTTGTGATCCAAAGAACATTAACAAAAATGCTCTTATGTACATTCGCTGAAGTCGGTTAATTTAATATAAAATTAATGGAATGTGCTCTAATGAAGTAAGGGAACATATTCCCGAGATCCGCTTTTACTTACGAGCAACACGTTCCTCAATAAGAGCACATCTATTTGTGGTCGATATAACAGCGAATCGCACTACGCATTACAGAAATAATTCGTTCTTAGATCGAACGGCTCGTATGTGGAACGAGCTCCCGGCAGATATCTTTCCTGCCATACACAGCGTTGAGAGATTCAAATCGAATGTCCATAAGCACTACTCCCGCTATCCTCCTCACCCTATCCTATTTTCCTAGTTCCAGCACAATACACTTCATAAACAGCGGTCATTTACTGAGTACTGGTCCAATTGCAACAAAAAAAAATTATGTACTATTACATGATTTAAAAAATATATTAAGAAATTATTAAATAATCGCATGGAACCTGGATCTTCTCGCCAATTTCTAGCTCTACTTGAGAAGAACTCTTGGAGTATTACGAAAATCATTTTCGCGAAAATTTTCAATAGCGATATATTTCGGGCCAATCAAGCGATTAATCTCAAGTGACCAAATTTGTTAATTCTCATACATGCCAAAACACTTCTTTCTTCTCTCATTTGTGCTTAGAGTGGAAGAAATTAAATTTTTATATGTATGAAGGGAGTCTTGTTGAACCTTCGTAGTGAACAGACGTGTTAGCGGAGTTTTTTTTTTCTCATACTAAGCAAACAAAAATACAAACAAAAAAAAAAATATTCGTAATAAGTACTGATTCGTAATAAGTACAGTTTTTGTTAAATTTGCTTTACTTGCATTAATAATATTTTTCGTATAAACTGAAACAACAAAAAAACAAAAAACACAAACAAAGTGACTGAGGAATACTCTGCATGAGTACCTCAAAAACAAAAAATTGTGAAGTGAGTTCTAACGGCAGAAATGCCTATTTTACTGTGAGTTCTGAAGCTCTTAATGCAAACAATAAAAAGAAAAAATTGGATGACAGTCTTTTTCTAACGGCAAAGCCAATTTTACGTGAGCAATCAAATTCGCTTACTCCGATGCCAAGTAGTGATTCGGTAATATTACCATTGCCTAGTTCATCGTTATTTAAGTCAGCGCCATTATCCGCTCTGGGCTCGTGTTCATCACTTAACCCAGTTATCACAATGGACGATAATATTCAAAAACCTAAAGTGCCTGTCGGAATGGACAGATATGTAACGGTAGTAAAGCGCGGGCGAAGCCCAAATTCATCCAAAATCTCATCTGTTCCGAAAATATCCAGAGACAACGACGCCGCCTCAGCTAATCGTCAAAACCGGTTTAAAATATTACAAGACGACAGCGATAAACCCGAAGAATCTTCGAAAAAAACTTCAAAACCACCACCAATCTATCTGAGACAAAAAAACTCGAACACACTTATTAAAAAACTAATCTCGGCCATTGGTGAAAAGTCATTTCACATTGTTCCAATAAAACGTGGTAACATTGATGAAACAAAAGTTCAAATATATGATGAAAAAGACTTCCGCAAAATGGTTAACGAATTCGAAAAAAATAAAACAAGTTTCTACACATTCCAGCTTAAGAGTGCTAAAGGCCTACAGATCGTATTGAAAGGCATAGATTCTTATGTAGTTCCTGAGGAAATTAAAGATGCTCTCACCCTCCAGGGATTTAAGGTAAAGAATGTCTCTAACATAATAAACAGGGAGAAGATCCCCCAACCCTTATTTCGCGTTGAATTGGAGCCGAATGATATAAAATTGAAGAAAAATGAGACCCATCCAATTTATAATTTAAAATATCTGTTATACCGGAAAATTACAGTCGAAGAACCACACAAGCGCTCAGGACCCGTACAGTGCCATAATTGTCAAGAATATGGCCATACGAAAACTTATTGCAAATTACCGTCTGTTTGTGTTGTGTGCGGTGAATTACACAACACTGCTATTTGCAATAAGTCGAAGGACCAGAAGGAAAAAAAGTGCAGTAATTGTGGAGGTAATCACACTGCTAACTACAGAGGATGTCCTGTATTCTCTTTTGTGAAACAAGCTATGACCCAAAAGCCTAAAGTAACTCCAGCTCAAGCAGGAAATACGTACTCCGCTACTCATCCCCTAATGGCCCAACCAATCACTTCACATGTATCGTATGCTGACGCTGTGAAGATCAACTCTATTCCCGTTCAAAAAGTGTCACCACCAAACAATACAACAAACGCAAATGCAAGCTTTAATTTCAATCGCCTTGAAGCTACTATTGATAATCTGGTGCAAACTATAAGCAACTTTACGACAAATATGACTAGCATGATGCAAGAAATGCTGCGAATGCAGAACACTCTGCTTCTAGCATTAGTTAACAAGCCATGAACACGTTAAAGTTATGTTTCTGGAACGCTAACGGCATTCGCCAACATAGAAACGAACTAGAGCACTTCCTCACGGTGAAGAATATTGATGTAATGTTGGTATCTGAGACTCATTTGACTTCGAGAAGCCTTTTTAAAATGAGTGGCTACACCTTATATGATACAAAGGACCCGAGAGGAAGAGCATGTGGAGGATCAGCAATTCTAATAAAGTCAAGACTCAAGCACTATATTCTTGAGAACACTTGTGAAGACCATCTACAAGCAACAAATATTTGCATCGAAAATTTTTGTTCAAATCTTGTGCTTTCATCAGTTTACTCCCCTCCCAGATTTTCAATCAGTGAAGATCAATACGAGGATTTTTACAAAACTCTTGGCCCTTGTTTCGTAGCAGCTGGAGACTACAATGCAAAGCATACGTTCTGGGGGTCGCGTCTTATTACTCCTAGAGGTCGAGCATTGTTCAACACAATTTCAAAAATGGATTTGGATGTCATTTCTAGTGGGGAGCCCACTTACTGGCCTACTGACATACAAAAAATTCCGGATGTTATAGATTTTGGGGTCATGAAAAATATCCCTAGGGATTTAATTCATGTTGAAGCTTCACATGATCTCTCCTCCGATCACTCTCCCACGATCGTTACAATTTGTAGCCCACTAAGAAGTGACTTACCTGACCCATATGTGAAGATGATACATCGTGTTAACTGGCTGGGGTTCAAAAAATATCTCAGTAGTCATTGTACGGAAAACATCAGGCTTAGAACTCCCGATGATATTGAACTTAACATTGCCAATCTTACCGAGAATATTAAACAGGCTGCTAAACATGCCACTACCTCCCATCCGCAGACTGGGTTTAATAGAATTTATTCTGCGGACATTGAACGTCTCGTATGTGAAAAAAGAAGAGCTAGAAGGGAATGGCAACAGCACAGATCGCCCCAACATAAAATCAGACTTAGAGAATGCACTAAACGACTCCAAGAGTTGCTTTCAGCTGAAAAATCTGCTTCTCTTAAGAACTACCTGGAAGGTCTCGATGTCACTGCAGCATCTAATTACTCCTTGTGGCGCGCTGCTAAAAAGCTTAAAACACCCGTTGAGTCTAAACCACCCCTGCGCACTTCTACCGGAGGTTGGGCAAGAACTAATACTGAAAAAGGTAACATATTAGCTGGTCATTTAAAAGACGTATTTACCCCAAACACATGTACTGGTGCTGTTGATTTGCCGAGCGTAGTTGCTCTACCCCCTCGACCTATAAAGTTTAAGATGCTTGATGTACAAAAACTAATTGCTGAAACCAATCCAAAGAAGGCCCCGGGTATTGATGGAATTAGTAACAAGATGCTGATGCAGTTGCCTCGTATTGCTATTAGAATCCTGTTATTTATTTTTAATGGCATTTTACGACTGGAGTATTACCCACACAGCTGGAAACTTGCCATGGTCAAAATGATTCCAAAGGCGGGTAAAGATCTTACCAAGGCTGAGTCATATAGGCCAATAAGTTTGCTGTCAACAATTTCGAAGCTCTTTGAAAAACTTCTCATGACAAAATTGTCCCCAATTCTAGCTGATAATGGATGCATACCGGACCATCAATTTGGTTTTAGAAGTCAGCACAGCAGCATTGAACAATGTCATAGATTGGTTCATTTCATAAGAAGAACATTTGAAGAAAGAAAGTATTGTTCTTCCCTATTTATTGATGTCTCTCAGGCATTTGATAAAGTGTGGCATGAAGGCCTAATTCTAAAATTGAAGACATATCTACCAATAAACATTGTAAATCTTTTGGAAAGTTACATTATTGCCCGGAAGTTCACTGTCGTGGAAGGAGACTTCATGAGTGTGCCCGAAACCATTTCATCTGGGGTGCCTCAGGGGAGTATACTGGGGCCAGTTTTGTATTTGATTTATACCTGTGATATGCCTTTGAGCAGTAATATCCTCACCTCTACATTTGCCGATGATACAGCCTGCCTTAGTATGCATGAAAACCCTCACGAGGCATCCCGTTATCTTCAGCAACATATTAACCTGTTGGAATTGTGGTTGAACTTATGGAGAATAAAAGTAAATGAACAAAAGTGTGTTCATGTTACATTTACCCTACGAAGAGATACTTGTTCCCCCATTCAAATCAACAATCAAGTTGTTCCTCAACATTCACATGTGAAATATCTTGGTATTCACCTCGACCGACGGCTTACATGGAAACACCACATTGACTCTAAGCTGACACAAATGAAGCTTAAATTAACCCAGATACATTGGCTGATTGGTAGAAATTCTACCCTCAGTCTAGATTGTAAACTTTTAATATACAAGTCGCTTTTGAAGCCGATATGGTGTTACGGAATTCAGCTATGGGGCACTGCTTCAGCTTCCAATGTAGAGAGAATCCAACGAATGCAAAACAAAATATTAAGGTTAATAACTACGGCTCCATGGTACTTGAAAAATTCTATTTTACATCGTGATTTAAATATGCCACTTGTGACCGCTGAAATTGCAAAATATGCTGGAAAATATTTAACAAAACTCGAGTTCCATCCTAATCCCCTTGCTCGTAACATCTTGAACTTTCCTGGACACATCCGCTTAAAAAAGAGGGACACTACGGCATTAATACGCAACTCTCCAGATGAAATTCTTTGAAAATATTTTTTGTGCGTAACATGAATTTTATGTATTATTAATTATTATCACTAAGTTTATGTCCGACACTGGTTGGGCCTAATAATTATTTATATATTTAAGATTTGAACACTTATTGTTAGTTCAATTATTTGAAGATACAATAAACATATATTAGCGTGAAAAAAAAAAAAAAAAAAAAATATGTATGAAGGAACAATACCAAAAATGTCTTCTAGTTTCTCAAACATGTCCGATTGTGACAAGCAGCAGGATCTAAAATGCACTTTTCGTACACGATTGAGCAGTGAGCAAACATTTCGGCACTGTTTGGTATAACGGTGCCAACTGTCCCACTTTTCCGATAGATCTATGTACCTTCTCTGGTGGATATCTTACTCAATTCTACTACTTTCCGAAAAAATCTACTTTAGTTTTCCAAACATAGTGCTGAAGTATTCTTAACCGATTTTTTTTACTCATCCAGCCTAATAATTTTTTTACAGTGCGCGTAAACAGTGTTCAAACCCTGCGTTGACTATGTCATTAATTAGTTATTAAATCTTTCAGTTTAAATGAACATATTTTGTGCTTATCTGTCATTTTAGCCTGAATGACACATAGAAGTGGGGGGAAAAAAGCAAGTCATGTTAGATTGAAAATTTTGATTTTTGCGAAATAAAACTATATGCTAATGCTCCCATTGAAGGAGCTAATCCTATTTGCGAACGTATTGGACGGCTAGGAACGGGGGAAGTACAAAAGGTCAACAATTGTCGCGGTGCAAAAGGCCATCCTGGGCCAAACCTTATTACATTACATTACAAACTATTAATTTCTCATCTGGAAAAAATATCAAAGTTGAATAATTTCTAAAATAGAAAAAAGAGGCGATAATGCACAAATGTGCCCTTTAGTGCTCCTTCTTCTATATAGTAGTGCGAATGTTGAAATAGTCTTTTAGCAGTTAAAATTTTTATTATGTACTTCTAGTAGAAACAAACTGTTTACTGATAGTCTGGAAAGCATGTGCGGGGGCTGAGTAAACTTTAATTACAAAAGATCATCTGAAATTATCTAATAACACGTTGTAGTATTAATATTTGAATATTTAAGATTAAAGATCTTTTATAACCCCACTTATAAAATATTTCTTAGACAAACGAAACATAAATTATGACCGTGAAATTCTTCTTCTAAAGTATTCAGAATACAAAAAAAAAGAATTATCTCCTCTTCAGATCGTAACTGCCTCTGAGACACATGTTGTGTTGACATCACTGGTTTGATAATTACCACGATCATGTCCGATTCTCGCTTATCACACGCATACACACACACATCGAAAAGAATTGCGGCTAAAATTATAAATGAAATTATTGCCTCAAGAAGTGCAGGCGATAGTGTTGAAACAACTTTCGCACTTATACAATATATTGTGACTTACGCACATACATACGTACATATTCGTATATAGTTCTTTGTAGTTTATGCTGTTAGTTCTATTTTTTAACTACAGTTTGTAACATGAATATGTATATATATTTATACATGCATATATTTTTTATTACGAGCATAAATTATTCATTTTGTCTCTTACAAATCTACGATAAAGACATACTACATTTATTAAAATTAGTTTGTTCTTTTTTCTTGCTTTTTTATTTTTATATTATGTGGTAACGGGTAGTCCACATTCAGGTATCTTTTTTAATTGCATACTATTTTGACACTGATAGTTCTATTCTGTCGGAAATATTAACTCTCAGTCATTATAATACCTCCGCGTTGGCAAATATTGCAAACTTATTTCCAAAGTGAATGAGGTGTTGCTTAAACTGTGCATTTGTTAAAAAGACATTTTAGTCAAAATAAAGCACCGATCGCCAGTGCTATACACAAGTCTTAAGGGTATGTGGACTAAAGGGTGCAACTCAATTTAAGAACGTCGAGTCGCCATGGATTTCAACAACTCTGCATTTCAAGCACCAGCATGATGAGAATTTTGCACGAAAATCTCAGATTACTCGCTTACAAGGACCAATTGACTCAGCAAATTGAAAGCAAACAAACTTTCGCTTCGTTACGGCTTCTCAATTCGAGCGAGTCTGTCAACCAACAAAATTGCCGCATTTGGGGATCGAAAAATCCTCACGTCATTGTTGAGTAGCCATCACCGTGAGTGACAGTTTGGTGTGAGTGACAGTTTGGTGTGGATTTTTGAGTTGCATAATTTGCCATTCCAGTCAACGGCGAGCGCTTCAGAACCACGATTTTGGATTTCTTATGACCTGAAATTTATGATATGAACTTGAATGATTTTTGTTTTCATCAGGATGAAAACAGCTCCTCTAATTGTTCAAGCTTTTGCGTGGTAAGTGCGGTAATTGTGCAATCAGTCGTCTTTCCGATGTTAATTAGCCGCCTCTGGGTTCCAATTTGACCCCTTTAGACTTTTTTTGTGGGGTGCCGTTAAAGATTGAAGCTATGCGTCTAATCCAAAAAGAATCCAAGCCCTTAAGGCTAATGTTATCCGAGCCATTAGTGAGGTAGAACCAGACACCAACAACAAAGTCCTGGAAAATTGGACTGACATTATAAGCAGGATAAGCAGTCACATGAACGAATTAGAATTCCATTAACAATAAGAATATTTGTTAGTTCTAATAAAGCCATAATACACCAAAAGAAATAAAGTTTAGTTCATTGTACTCAATTTACAAAAGATATACTTCTATTTGGTCCTCTCGCTATGAATGTGTTTTATTTTAAAATTTATAACAATTTGTCATAATAGAGCTTAAATGGCACATCATTTAAAAGTCGAGGGAAATTTTGTTTGGGGAACAACAAATAATTTCTAGTGTTTGAATGAAATGCGGTTGGAAGTTCTCCCGCCCACTGACACACAATTTATCAACTCAGCGAAATAGTGTTGAAAGAAATATATTTTCACAAAGAATAAAAGATGTAAACTAAATCGCTTTTTTGTAGCTTTATTTACAATGATGCGGTATAAATAAAAAATTAAATGCGTGAGTGAATAGAGTTTTATTTGTTTAAGTTAAAGATCGTTTAATTTTATTTCCTTGAACAGAAACTTTATTGTTTAGACAAAAAAATGCATATTGCCAGCTCCCTGTTCCATGTAAAGAGTTTTCTAATAAGGTTTAGTCGATGCTGCAATATGAATGAAGAGTGATGTGTTTAAAGACATGATAAAATAATTTTGTCCAGGATTGTGTATGACATTTTGTAAAATATTTCCTTCGGCTTTACCCAATGGGATAAATGCGACATGCGGATTTCATCATGTTGCACAATCCCGATGGTCAATTCATCTACACTTTGCGATGTCTACTGTGGCGTTCGATTTATGGCTCAAGTAGTAAACTTATATATACATATGGTTTAATTCCACCAGAATTGAAATAATTTAAATAATTACAGCGTATTTGCAAGGTTAGTACCCATGTTCCTGACCCGTCTAATGTTAGTTTCACGTAGCAGTAGTTTTCATTTGGTTCATCCACCGTGCCCCCCGAACTTTAATTGCCTTACAAAAGACTAACTTCAATTGTAAAGTTGTAACTATAATATAGACGTGCTGCTCAGACGTTGTAGTAAAAGGCTTGACAGATATCGCTTGAATAATATGGACGCTACAGCAGATTAATATCGTCCGTAATTTATTGGAAAATCCTTTATACACATACATACATACATACATTAGTCCATGTGCTGCATGTAAATGTTTTTGGGAATGCCAAGTTTGTTTGTATTTGTGTAATATTAACCTGAACATGAAACCTTTAACTTTTTAGGATCATTTTGTATGTATTAAAGCTTTTTGGTGTCTGTTCGTTTGCCTTCTGGTGCTCTTGTGGCTTGAAAGTGGAATAATGTTGTTGTTGTTGTTCCTGTTGCCTCTTTTGCCCTTTTTATATTCAAATTAAACTTTTTCTTTGAGGCATATTTGTCTTGTGTTTCTTTTTGTTGTTTTAGTTGTTAAATACGAATAAGTGTCAGATATTGGAAAACATCTGCTCCTCAGATTTTTTTGTTGTTATTGTATTTTTCATTTATTTTAGGTATGCAACAAATTTAATGCGTGGAGCGCACGCATTAAGTCTGTGGATACTAATGGATGGCTGTCTGACTGACTGTCGGCTTATGCCGTAGTTTGCTTTTGCTGCTGTGTCTGCCTCTGTAGGCAATTCATACTCGTATTCTCTGGGTGTTTCCTCTATACGTGTATGATTGTGTATTTGTAGTGGCTGCAACCTGGTTATTGTAATGTGATTTTTTTTAAATATTTATTCATTCAGCTGTTAATTATTCATACAAAAAACATAAATTTGTGTACAGGAAAATTTAGTGAATTTTCGTTAAATGGATCGCGTCTTTAGTTGAGTTTCAAAATAAATTTAAAATTCTTCATATTGTTTATAATTAAATGTCTGGAATGCAGGCAGTAATTAACTGACAAGAGAATATTTACTTTCTGTTTAAAAAAAAGCACTGTAAAATGATCTGTGTGGACCAAAAAAAAAACAACTTTTTTAATATTTTGCTGTTTCTTCGGACTTCGGTAGCAACTCCAATTTCAATGTGTTGTTTTCCACTTAAAATAAAAACTGTACACCAGGTGTAAAGTTTTCTATATGAATCTGGTTTTTTATACCAAGATACACACATACGGGAAAATACGTTTGATACGAATGACGAATCGATTACTGCATTTTAATTAATCGATTCATTTCGAAATCAAAGCTTTAAGTAAGATTTTTTTGATTAATGTTTAAAGTTTTCTATTTTTTATAGTATAAAAAATGTTGTGGCTTTTGGAACTACATATTTAGCCTTTCCTGGGCATTCACTTTTTAATAGAAATTTCGGAGTTTGTGTTCATCTTAATATATTCGATTGAAAACATTAAGAATTTATTTATGAGAGCATAAAACAAACTCATGTTGAGTGGCCTTTGAGAAGGACCTACGTCCAGTCCATATTGGTGCTATTTTTTTTACCGATTAGAATCAAACATTTTATCGAAAGAAAAAGCTATAATTGCCTGAGCAATATCGAAAAACATTTTTGCACTGAGTACACTAACTTTTCTCAGTAGACTGTAACATCTAATATGTCCTGCGGATCAAAGAATTTGAATTCATATGAAAGATGAAAAAAAACCCAGTAAAAGAAAAAAAGTAACCAGAATGTTGAGATTATGATCCATAAGTAGTGAAAACTTGCATCATTTCCACTGATTTTCACATAAGCTTATTATTGCAGCATGTTCGCTTTTTCGATTCCTATTCACCGATTTGGAAGCTATTTTCATTATGTCGAGAAAAGTAGAGTTTTTATAATTCTTTTCCATAGAAACTAATTTTACATTAAATTAGTATTATATATACCACTGGCAAAATCCTTTATATCTGCAAGCAACGACTTCTTTGTGCTTAAATGAAAATAATTTTATAATCTATATATATAAAATAGGATGTGTGTATGTATGTATGTATGTATGTATGTATGTAACGTAATGGCTCCAAAACGGCTGGGCCGATTTTGACGAAATTTTCAGGGAACCTTCAGAATACTCGGCCGGGTGACACTGTGAAGTCTGATTTTCGGTCTGTGGGCTGAAGGGCGTGGCAAAATCCAATTTTCATATTGCACCACCAATGACATATACATATATTTATTTTTTGTGCTTTTTTTATTTTATTTTACTTTTTTTGGAAAGCCGTTGTCATGTTCTTCTAAACGAGATATCAAACTCTTAAATCGGTTATGTAGTTCCGAAGATATTTTGAGCTGACGGTGTCAGCTATATGTACATAAAAATTACGTGTATGTTCGTGATCGCTAAACTCAAAAACTACTGGACCGATTTTGACCAAATTTCATATGCATGCTCTATAGGCCGTGAGGAGTGTTTTTGTGTGTAGTTTGAAGTTCGTCCAACAGATGGCGCAATACTTAGTTTTGTGTGTGTGTTTTTGCACCGTAACTCAAGAACTACTGCACCGATTTTGACCAAACTTTATATACATGTTCTATGGGACGTGAGGAGTGTTTCTGTGTAGTTTGAAGTTCGTCCGACAGATGGCGCAATACTTAGTTTTGTGTGTGTGTTTTTACACCGTAACTCAAGAACTACTGCACCGATTTTGACCAAACTTTATATACATGTTCTATTAGACGTGAGGAGTGTTTCTGTGTAGTTAGAAGTTCGTCCAACAGATGGCCCAATATATTGTTTTTTTTGTGTTTTGCCCAATAGAGATTAGCGCGATAAGCCTATGCTGCGTTTTGCTGAAGACGTTGGGTCCTTAATCAGCGTGTAGTGGGGTTAATTAACCCGATACCGGTATTTGAACAATAATTGCTATGACGATTTAGTGCAAATTTGAAGGTAAAACAACGTTTGCCCGGGTCATCTAGTTTTATATAAAAAGCAAACCTTTTCAAATCATTTTTACAAATTTTTAGACGTAATTCGTATATAAAATTGGAATTTTATCGAAAAAATCCACTAACGGATCTCTTCGAAGCAATGAAAATATCATTGTCCTTGAGGATAACGTCAACTCTTTTCCACTGCGATGTTAAGGTTCTTTAAAACTTACAGGCCTCAAATCACAAATCATTTGTCGTGATTGTTCCTCTTTAGAAAATCCGAACTATTTTTGTGTTTCTCAATGTGATTTTAAGTGTGCGAAAACACATGGACATGAAGTGAAAATAAATTAGTTGTTTAGTAAAAATATCAAATGCGAATAAACTGGAATTGATATATTTGTTGTTGTTTTAAAAATTACATATTTTTTTTTGATTTTACATTAAAAAAATAATTATATTTTGAAGTGCAACAAGAAGTTGCAAAAGTTCGCAATATCCCATTTGCTTTAAGTTCATGCCCTCTTATTTTTTTGTAGGCAAAAGATTTAAAGTTATGAATTATTTTCAATATTTCTTTACAAAAATAATTAAAATTTGTTCAAAACATTCAAATCATTTAAATAAACTATTTTTCAATTAGAGCTTTCGCAAAATGCATTGTTTGTTGTGGTTTTAGCTCTTCATATGCCGACATTTCTTTGGTTGCTAAAACCAAATCGTCAGTGAAGTTTAAGCAGTTGGAAAACATTAAACCTCGCTGAAAAGAGCTGAAAAGATTTTTGGATTTATTATCCAAGAACTAACTCATAGACTTATTGACTCGCCTTCCTATAATGTGATAGATATAATTGGCCAATACTATGAAATAATTATGAGACATGAACAAACATTATGGCGAGGTCAAGGCATGTTTTCCAAATAATTTCACATTTTAAAAATATCAACAACGAATAATCTTGTCTTTCCAAAACTTTCAAATGTATGTAGATTAGATATTTCACAAGTATGTAAGTTGCTATATATAAAATTTCCCTTACATAAGTATATCGTAAACTATCGTACGCAGCATTGTTGCATATTCGTACGTCGCATACCCTTGCTACGTAACCGTATGATGGTGAAACTAAAATAGCTATACCCTCTTATTGTGTAGAGGGCCAGCGGTTATCTATTTAAGCAGTTTATCGTGAAGTGTAAAGCACTCCAAATAATAAGGCAGTACTTTTAAATAGAATGTGACTTAATTGAACGGCATCACAAATCAAATCACTGATTTGGAATCACTTTCACAGACAGTGATTGTTAAAACTTGCTCCTTTAACTGAATTATGACAGCAATTAATTTCTACTTCCAGTCCGCAGTAGAAAATTATGTGCATGTGATATGTTGAAAATTTTTAATTAAGAAGAAAAATTATAAATATTTCCTGCATACTTTTAGGAGAATTGTACACATATTTTTCCTCTTTCTCTTCTCCCATGGCTCAAGTTAAACGAAGTTTTTTTCCATGAAGAAATGTTTAATTTAGACACAGGAAACAAAAACTAGAACGTAAAAAATTGAAAAAAATGGGAAACATTGAAATTTTTATACTGAGTGTATTATTTTCTGTTTTACGTATTAAAAGGTAAATGTTCCTGTAGTTTAAAAATAAATGTTGTCTTACTTTTTTAATAGCAACACGTTTTTGTACAGCTTGTCGTTTAACTTTATAAAAACGTAAATGAACTTCAACCAATATTTTTGATTGAATGTCTTACAGCACTTTTTATCCGTCTTTATGAACGTAAATTTTCCAAAAATATTTTCATATGATGTATGTGAACATTATAATATTTTAATATTTATTATATTTTTACATTCCATAATTGTTGCTAAATAAAACCTTGCATTTTGACGAGAAAAGCTGTCTTATGGCTGTTTTGTGCCAAGACTTTAATGTTAATTGCTGAAGTATTTCAACAAACATAAAAATAATGCAATCTTATCAAAATTTTATTTATTTACACGTTAAACACATAAATTGTGAAGATGTTCATATGAAAAGATAAAGAAAAGAAAATTTTCATTTTGTGTGAACCGACAATCGTCTGGGGGTAAATTAACGAAAATATACAAAAGACTCAAGATTCAGTAATAAACATGCATTTCAATATCAAAACAATGGTGTGAAGTTACAAATAATTATATTTAATAAGTGCTGAGTACAATATTGAAAAAAAGTTCAAGAAAAATGCACTAGAAGAAAGACGTAAATAAAACATTGGTGGAAGCTCAAAATACGACTACCAAAGGGGGAACAGGACACGTTTGTTATTAATTCTCGAATTTTGTTTTTGACTCAATACAAGTCGCGTATATGTTTATTTATTTATACATATGTATATATTTTTTTAGTTTATAATTTCTCTAAACATTATCAAATATTTGTACAATGTGGCGCAAAAGTGAATTGGCTGCCATTTTTGCAGATGACTTTGCTTAGACTTTTATTTAGATATACATATAGAGAATTAAATGTCGACAAGTCATGGAGCAATAAACACCTCACGAAGGTGAAGTTATTGTTACTGTTTATTTGACAAATTTGCATTCTGTGAGTTTCGTCGTCGTTGTCCCCTTCGTCGTGCTTCACGTGCTCGAACAATTAAGCATTTGGCTGAGCGCCTCGTGCAAATTGGGTCCACTACAGATTTCGCAAAAAGTGCCGCTGCTGTTGTCGACGACATCCGAGAGAATCCACAAACTTCACTATTACGCATCACGGCAGACATTTGTTGGAAAGGATTTCTGGTGAGAGATTTGAAAATGTTGCTCTACAAAGTGCAAACTGTCTATGACTTGCTGCCTGCTGACCATCGGACAAGGTTAATTTACTATCATACTCTCTTAAACTTGGTGCAAGATGAGGATTATATTATATCGAATATAATAATGAGCGATGAATCCCATTTCCAATTTAAGTGGTTATGTTCAAAAAAAAAAATGGATTTCTGGAACAAAGATAATCCACATGAAACAGTCATTTTATCCTCTAAAAGTGACTTTTTGGTGGCGCATTTGTACTGAAAAAGTAATTTGCCCTTGTACTTTCGAAGACGCTGATGGCAACACCGAACATAACTTTAAAGGGGAGCGTTACAGGTAGATGCTCAACGAGTTTGTTTTTAGCCGCAAGTTGCTGCGTTTTGTCCTAATCAATCATTGTTGGTTTGAACAGTACGGAGCAACCGTTCGTGCAACGATTGAAATTTAAGACACCAGTTATCAGGTCGAATGATTTACAAATTTAAACTGGCCGTCCAAATCACCAGATCTAATACCACCATACTTCTTGCTTTGGGACTTTTTTAAATCTCGCGTTATCCGCAACAAACCACGAACCTTGCAAATGATGAATGTTCGTAACATTGAAGAAGAAATCGCCAATTTGGAGCGAGATGTTTTGCGAGCGAAAATTCGAAATGCGCTGAAACGAGCTCAATTTCGCATTAATTCGGGAGGTGATCAATTAAGCGATATAATTTTGCCCAATTAATGTCATCAATTTCAAATAAACTTTTTTCATTTATAACAAAATTGCAGCCGGTTCAACTTGGAACATTACTTTGCCCCCTCTTGTATAAACATTGCCCTTAAAGGCCAAATTTCAGTTCAGTTACTTAAAACGTCCTGTAGATGACAACCTCAATGCTACTGCTTCATATCAGTTGCATTAATGTTAATGACAACTTGCGCAAAGTTGATCACATCTATTGTTTTCAATTCTGCGTTCATAATGTGTTTGTTTCATAAACAAAGGCTTTTGAGCTCAACGAACAAAAAAAAGGAACCCTTTCTTACTTGCATTCGGTGAGGTAAACAGTAACACAAACAATACGACACTAAAGAATGCAACAAGAAGGAGTGCAGACCGGAAATTGTTTGAAATATAAGAACTTAATTTTCTCCCTTTTGTTGCACAGGCATTTGGCTCATCCTCAAACACTCGCATACTTTACACATTGTATTAATATATGTTAAGTATATGATTTATGTTATTGCTGACACTGCTTTTGCTGCTGGTTGTGTCGTCGTCGTTGTTGCTTTTATTGTATTTATATTATTCACATCAAGACAATAGAGGTAAACGCAAAAAAATTTATAACATGTCCGCAGAAGACGAAAGGCCACTGATAAAACTTATTGCATTTAAAATGCATAGATGCATGCATTTTTACATGAATATGTTCGTATATTTATGCATACATACATATATGCGCTTTACCAAATTGCCATAATCATAAACAATATATATTTATCAATATGAGAGAATCAAAGTACTCCCTTGTACATCGTTTTTATTTTGTTGTGCGAGTATTTAAGATGATTGTACTTGAATTAAAAATAAAAAAAACAATACGTATGTACGTATATTTATATATAAATATGTGAGTTTATAGATTTGTACAAAAGGAGCTTAGAATGGTTGTGTATGGAACCCCAGGAAAATAATAATAAAAGCCCACAAGAATCAAGCCATAATAATGCCATCATGCTATTTAAGCAACTGAAATATATTTTACTCATACTCGTGTACTTATCTAATTGTGTACGTTGCACATACGAGCATTCGCCAACACACATGGCTACATGATGCAACATGGCCATCCAAACCAGATATTGTTAATGGATAAAAACCGAAAAAACGAAAAGTTGCTTGTTTTTTCTTTAAGCAAATAGTTTTTGTTTTTAAATCTAAAGTAGGGATTCCTAAACAGTTCTAATAGTTTTGTTTCGAATACAACACCCTTACGTATGCAACACTTCAGAAATCTGAAATCGTTCTCCTTAATGTAGGCTATAATTTTTGTAAACACCTTTACCTATGCTACACATCCATCAGCATACATTTCCCTATGCAAATATTTCAGAAACATGGCAATAAGGTATGAATAAATGTGAAAGTACCTTGAATAGTCAGCACCATTGCATGCAAATTCTTCCAATGAATGCACATAAGTATATATGACTGTGTATGTAGTTGTGTACATGCATGGCTAGATGAAGTTCTAATCTTAATACTGATAAAAATAACAAACTCATATGCTAGAGAAATATCTTCTAGCCCGTCCAAAGTTCATTACAATAATAATTTCTATATTCTAAAGCACTAGAATTGAAACGTTTATAGCAGAGCACTGGGAATGCCTGAACTTTTCTCTGCTGTGTAGTTTTTATTCATTAAGTTTGTGAACCAGCAAAGAGCTTTCCATTGTATAAAGTTGTTTCATTTTGATTATTAAGATTAAAATTATTTACTTAAGATTTTGAACTGTCGACATACATATCGCCCCAGACACACATATAACTCAAGCAGCCACAGTAAAGCGTACGGAGCCCAGAATGATTTACAAAGTTATTAAAATATTTATTTTTTAATTTCCACTTTCATGCATGTTTCTTTGTTTGTGTAATGGAAAACAATGAAGCTGTAAATCCAGATAATAATAATTGATAATAGTGATGACGAGGATAAACAATTTTGTGCCAAGAATGTTAAATTTCTTTTTAAGAGAAAATTACCATTTTATTAACTCCTAGATAAAAAATTACTTTTATGATGGAAGCACTTTTATGGGTTTGAATTTGTTTGCGGCCACATAAAACAATTATTACACATTTTATTACAATATTATAGAAATTTCAGGGATTCTTTCATATGATCTTTTCATTGGGTGTTTTATATTATCTTTTTATAGCTTGCGCCTTCGACGGATTTTATGAAATTATGTTTTTATCTTCCTGCAAAACACGCACCATTTATCAAAGCCATTAATCTCTTTCTAAAATTTTTACCTTCGAAAAAATGTGTACGTCAAGAATGGAATGAGTTTTGAAGACGAATCTAGTTGCCTCAACAAACTAGAATATTAGGGAAGTAACGAATATTTATATTCGAATTCGCGCCCGCGAATGACATTCAGTTTCAAATTACTATTTGCCAAGTTCAGGCAAATATATTTTGAATATTTTTGTCTCGAATTAAAGTTATGGAAACGGAACGATAAATATTAGTTTCTTATAATTTTTAATAAAAAGACTCTATATTGAATTTAAAATAAAAATCTCGTATTAAACTTAAAAACAAAGAAAATATAAACTTCCTCTACAATAATAATATTAAAGAAGTTGAAAAGTCTATTCTCATTAAAACTTTTCTAACAACAACAAAACAACTGCCGACTCACCAATTGATTCATCGAATTAGCCGAAATCATTTAACAAAAGAAGGATATGTCGTTTATAAGAAATTTCATAAGAAGAAAAAAATTTTTTGATAAAGAACTAAATTTCTTTCGGACCTATCTCTCTTGTACATGAAATAAACCCAGAGGTGGACCTGCTGTAGACAAATTGTAATTAATTTTAAGTAAAACATATCAAAATTCAGTATATATTGGGGAATTTCACAAAAGCGAAGATTCTAAATAGTAACGACTCTGTTAAGTGGTTGGAAACTAAATCCTGAAAAGCCTTTTTAACTTGTATAAACTGAGACATTATTATGGTTGGACCACCCTTTGTTTTTTTTTTCTGTAGTCTTTTAAACTCTTCATATTTAAGAGATTATACTGTAATTATTTTAAATATGAAAATAATAATAAAAAGAAATTCATTGGCTGCAAAAAAAGCAATTTTTTTGGGAATATTAAATGTACAAGATGTCTGTCTTTCGTACAACTCAGATACTAGAGCAAGGCGAATTTATATCAGGTAAATTCATTGGTACAGCACATATGACCATTTCATTGCTCAATGTCAACAGCAGAATTGAAGTAGAAAGCGAAGGAAAATATTCAAAAGTAAACAAAACAAATGAATAAAACGAAAAAATTAAAAAAAGTTATCAGCTGCGCTGTCAACTCCACCTGTTATGAATTCGCTTTATTTTTTTTAGATTTTCATAATAACAATTGTTTTTGAATGTAGCTTTGCCTAAAAATGGTTTGTAAAGCTGTTGTTTTTTTTAATACAACCGATAATATTTTTTTATAAAAATTTACCAATTGTCCTGTCTGTTTTAAATACTGGGGACTTTCTCATGCCATATGTAATGAAGTAGTACTTAACCTATTTTATTTTTTCTATATTCTTACTTCGTATAAATCTAATTTAATGTTTTTATTTCTCTTTTGTCTTTTTAGGTAAGTTAAACAATAGATGAAACTTTTTCAAGTTGTAAGTAAAGTGCAGTTGTATTAGTTTTCAAACAAAATTATCAATATGAAAGACTTCCTGTTTAGTCAATTTTTTTTTTCGAAACTTAAGTCTTAAATTAAATCAAATTGGAAAATGTAACTTTTAAAACAACTTAAACATTATAATTCGTTATTTTCTCAAAGAAATACTTTCGCCTTCGTATCCTCTTAAACAAACGCAATTAAGTTACAAACAACTTCTTTTCATTATTATTAAGGACTTTATCAATTTGCTGCAAAGGTATGAGCCACATACAAATTTCACAGGGAATATGGATGGCAGAGCTCGAGGATGTCAGGGGAAAAGCATTAAAAAGTTATCAAACAATAGTTTATGCAAATATATTTTTAGCAGGAGTAGCAGTTGTAAACTTTACTTTTTGAAAATAATTGTTGGAATTTCTTAGTTGTAATAATGCTTTTGTTCTTGTTCCTTTGGTTTAAGTAACCGCCAACTGCCAAAAACAAGTAAAGAAAACTTATACTTTTTAAGTTGTTGCTTCTTTAATGGAAGCACTGATTAAATCAAAGTGAATTCATTAAAAAATGCTGCTGATTATAAACGAGTAGTTGCTGTTTGTCTTGATGCGCTACCCTAGTTAGAATATCTACGGTTGCAAGAACGAAGAAATTTGTTAGTCTTGATGATGTTGCACATTTAATGAGTGAGTAAAAGCTCTAAGAAAATTTTGTACTTCCATTGAAGCGCCCGCCATATTCACCGTTGTTTGTGTTGGTTCCAAACCAACAAAAACAATATTTGTTGCAAGCATTCAAAAGATATTCGTATTCTCATGATACTTTAGTCGCTCATAATAATTCTTTTTATTACTTTTTAGTTTCGCAAGAGAAACTGAAACCAATTAATAAATTTTATGCAGGTTTTTGTCTATTTGCTGTTTTGCTGTAGAACATGTTTTATTGTTTTTCCATGAATTCCACGCAAATGACTGTAAACATAAAGATGTAATTATAAGAACAAAAAAAGGAAAAATCTTTTAAAGCAAAAAAGGAGGACTGTTGAAGATATAAAAAATTCCTTGAAAATAAGAAATATGTAAATTCTGAAGATAAAATATTAAAGAAGCAAGTATGTATATATAGCAAATAGTAATTTCAAGAATAAAATGCTGTTCAGATTGGCTTAATTAAAAAATACGTAGCATACTTGGAGGCTGTTGTTGATCTGAGTGAATGTTCCTGGATATTTTTACAATGATATCACTTCCGTTTTGTTTTTTAATATTTGGCTCAAATATTAATTTTTGTATACAGAAATTGATAAATGATGTCTCGCTATCATTCTTTCAAGGACGGAAATTCCTTTTTGTGTCCTGCTTTACCACACTTCTGTTGGTAACTGTGTCATATCTATATTCGCCGAAGCACTTCCTTCTACGTAGATGGGCGGTGGCATATCCTTTTTTGATCACTGTTCCGGATGATTGCATTTTTAATGGCAGTCTTCTAGGTGTAGTTTAATTTTGGCTTATAGAGCGATTACGATTTATCTGCTTCGAGCTTTGAGTTCGGAAAACTCATGTCTGTAGACATCAAATACTCTGACAACGATTGTTGCACATACCCATACCATCCGATTAATGCCAAGTCGAAAATTAACATCCTACCGCAGGACTTGTACGAGAGCAGGGCATTCGATAATTTCAATCCATATACAATGTGTGTTATGAGATTAGCTTAATTATCTGTTTATAAATATCTGCCTTAAGTATTGTAGATCTCAAACCGCTGCATCGATTTTAATTTATGTATTTTTATTACTATGGCTCAAAAAGAACTGTTTTGCTTTATAGAAATTTCATTTAACAAAACCCCACATGGGCGAACATTTTCAAATTAAACAGTTATATTTTTTCGAAAAGGATCCGAATACTGCCTTGCTGTCTATCTGTCCATGTGTCGCTAGACGTCTTACGACCATTTTTTACCACGAAAATAAATTTCATTTACCTTTCAAGAACATGTGTATGTGTATGTATGTATATCGATATATGTACTGCCATGTACGAGTATAAACTTTTTAAATAAACAAATTTTTCACCATCAATTACTGTAACGTATAAGTACCAAAATATATTTAATTTTAATATGATTAACTTGTACGCGAACTATTTATTGGTTCGCTTGCAAGCGGTAAGAAAAATTGGAAACCAGACAAAATTGTGCAACTCTAGAAGAAAAAAGAAAAATATAAAAGGAAATAAATTAAATAAACATCACTAAATGTTTAGCTTGAAAATTTTATTTGTATGCATAACAAGTATTAAAAATATTTTTTTTGGTTTGTTTAATTTTATTCTATTCTAATGTTCTGAACTGAACTGTGCATACAATTTTTCCTGCCTCTGCCTGTAAATAAATGGTAAAACGAATAATTGTGGGCAACGAAAAAAATGCATGCAACGCCATTTAGAGAGCAACACACATTCAAACTAACTCAAACACATGTATTTCCATTTAAACATTTTTTGGAATGTGGCAATAAGGACTTAAGTAACGTTGATTGTATGAAATAATTAACTGAAGTAGAGAGATGCAGCTCTACTGACTACGAGTATTAACGATATGAAAAGAACAATATTCTGCTTTTGTGTCGTCGTAGTTCTCAAATGGGTTGAATTACCCATTCAAATATGTTTTCCAAATGAGCGGGTAACAAATTTTTCTATTGAACTCTAAGATATTAAAGATTCTCAGCACGTGAGAAAATACCAATGCCACTAAATAGAATTTTTTTAGAATCTATCCAGGGTGATTTTACGACAGACTTAGGCCTTGAAGTCCATTGCCTTTCGGCTAGTTTGAAAATGCTTGAATGGTTAAAATTCAATACATTTTTCAAAACAATTTAAAACTTTAAAATATTTACATTAAAAATAAAAAATAACTTTAAATAAAATGCATGAACTCAGAAAATATCACCTATAATCCAATTAATGGACGAGAGCGTTTATTTATTATTATTTTTTTTTGGAGATTTTGCTCCTTAGAGGACCGCCTGGAGCACCATTTCTATATAGTGGGTTATACCTTTAAGTCCCCATTTTTCCTAAATGGTCATGAATCTTCTCAAGAAATTCTTCAAAAATATGACTTTTTTCAAATTCATTTTTCTGAAATCTCAAAATTATTTCAGAAATACCACCTAATCTGCTCCTTAGAGGACCGTCTGGAGCACCATTTCTATATAGTGGGATATACCTATAAGTCTCCATTTTTCCTAAATGGTCATGAATCTTCTCTAGAAATTCTTCAAAAATATGACTTTTTTCAAATTCATTTTTCTGAAATCTCAAAATTAATTCAGAAATACCACCTAACCTGCTCCTTAGAGTACCGTCTGGAGCACCATTTCTATATAGTCGGATATACCTATAAGTCCCTATTTTTCCATAAAGACCCATTATTTCTCCGCGAAAATGTCTATTTTTATAATTGCTTTTTTGGATTGTTTTGAACGTTTTTTGCATGTCCTTTTATCTTGCGTCCAACATGAATACTCTGGAGCACCTGTTCCATGTGTTGTCTTGTACGGTTCCGGTCCCAGTTTCTAGATTATCCACATTTCTTGAAATTACCCACTACTGTTAAGTGGCTAACAGCGCTCTGTTAACAGAAAAATGAGCACTGTTAGAGAAATCGGTTCTTGTCTCTGCTACTTAAATTAATGGCATGTTTCTACATAACAAGTGACTCAAAAATGTTGCTCAATTGAGCATGAAAATTTGCTTTGGGGGCTTATAACACAAATATCAAGTTTTGTTGAGTGAAAACGTAAGAGCTGTGGTTTCTACATTGCAATTTCAATTGTCAAAACTGTCAAAAGAAGACAATCACAAAAAAGTGATTGTGTGCATGGCAAAATAATTTTTGTTAAATTTTTTCCAAAAACAGAAATTAATTTTCAAAAAATAATTAAAAATCCACAATATATGTATATAATACAATATACATAATA
Source organism: Germaria angustata (assembly GCA_963681545.1). NCBI lineage: Eukaryota > Metazoa > Arthropoda > Insecta > Diptera > Tachinidae > Germaria > Germaria angustata. Next base: position 30,213,731 of record OY812999.1, on the reverse strand, counting down.
CTACATATAAATATGGATTTAAAGAATAAAAAGTTTGTAAGTGTGCATATACACATGTATGTATATACATATGTATATGTATTAATAAATTTTGATTTATAAATAAAAAACAGCTGCTTTTGTATTCGGTCTAGAGTTGCCATTGAGTAATAAAAAAAATTGTTTTTTGTTTGGAAAAAAGCAAACGAAATACTAAAATTTTCACTATGGCAATCCTGCAATGTAATAAAACGTAAAGTTCTAGGTAACAGTACGTATGTTAGACAAGTTGGTTATAAAAACTCATTTTGTTACGTACTTGTCTGAGTAGTACTTGTTTGTTTGTTTGCTTACTTGTTATATAGAAACATGCCATTAAATTTATCTTCACACACATATGTAACTATCGTTCCTTTGTAGTCGAAGGATACAGGTATGTAGATGTTTGTTGGTATTTGGCACCTAAAATCAACAAAAAAAATAAATTTTTTGTCATTACCACAAAATGGAAATTGTAGGTTCTATTTGAAGAGATCATGGAACTTGACTTTTACTTTTATAAGTTCACAAATTTTGTTTTGTACATTCCCGCCAGGGAATGGGTCCTGCTGTATAATAAATTTTAAGACCGACTCCGAAAATTTAAATTGTGTAAAATTTGACAATAAAAATTAATAAATTAAGAGAAATTCGTTTAGAACGATCTTAGTCCACAAACAAAATTAATAAAAATGCAAGAAGGCCTCCAAATGTGCTAAACGTCGCTTGAACTAATGAAAAAATAAAAATTCGCTTACTGCATGAAAAAAGTAATTCCGAAATCTCTCTTTTTATAAATTTCAGTTCTTTTTCATCTAAATTGATATATAAGTCCTTTTGAAAATATCGCCTTAGTACAAATAGCAAATAATAATAGTAATAAAACTAACAACATGGAAATAAAAATGAGCGAAAAGAAGAAATGTAGTGGCCACAAATGGAAAAGCCACAATTTAGCACAATCAACTTTTAAACAGAAACAAAACATTCAGCACAAAAACCTTCCAAAAATAGACAGCAACAGCAGCAAAAACAATAACATATTCTGCTTGTACTGAAACCAAAATAAAAAAAAAATCCTTTAAAAAATCAACAAAAATCCAAACAGTCCTCAACTGCAATACGAATCTGTACAAATGGTGCAGCAAAATACATGCTGTAAATTCGCGCTTATTTTTATTTTTTATTATTATTTTTTTCATTTAATTTTTTCATTTTTGTTACAACAAAACGTGACTTGTGTTTTGAACAATTTTATACAACAAGATTTGTTAGTAATATTTATCCAACTGCTCCAAACGCCATTTTATTGAAATGCAATTTTTAAAGGTTTCTCTTTGGCTTCACGTCCTAAGCGAGGAAGACAAGCTTAAACGTTTAGAGGTGGGAATGGAAAACTTGAGGAGCCTTAAGAGGAACTAAGTTCTAGCAAACAATACGATACAAATAACTGCACACAGGCCAGTCAGTCATCGTTCACAGAAACTCACACACTTGCATACGCGTATGAAGACAATTTTTCAACAATTTGTCTGCATTTTCCTTAATACGACAATGTTTAGCAGGTATTAACGTTTTATTGATAATAAAAATGCAACAAATGTGTTATTTATAAACTCTACATTTAACCTGGAGTAATACAATTTGTACCTACAGTTTATCAAGGAAATGTTTTCACAATGAGATTATGTTGGAAATTTTGATTTAAATGAAGAATTATATATTCGGCCACATTTTTTTGCTTAGAACTACAATAAATTAAAACAGAAGCTTTAATCGGAAATACATCACAGCGCTGAATTATAAAATTCATCATAAAAATAAGTATATGCAACGCAAACAAAAAAATCAAAAGGGCATCACAAAAATGACTGATGCCATCTCGTAGCATAAATTTTTTTTCACTTTAAAACTCTTTGACGGATCATGTTCATGTTTCGTTCATGCCCGAAAATATGTTCGAACAACCATGTTCGCCGTGTAGAATAAAATTTAAAAACACATACGCAAATCAGAGTAGAAAACGACGGAAAAATTAAACACACAAACAAAAAAACTAATGAACATGAATATTAACACGTATTCGCCACATACATGAGCAACAACATATTAATACTACTGTTGCTCTGCCAACGTTATGTTCATGTCATGTCCAAGTCGATGGTTCATGAAGTCGTAGTGTAAATAAGACTTTGTATTCCTGGTCCTCTGATATGCTCTAATAAATATGTTTTTAAATATTCAACACTTCAAATTTTTTTCCTCTCTGTCAACATCGTCTTGAGCAAAAATAAACTTTTAGACAAGCAGCTAGAAAATATTCTGAATTGTTGTTGTGGTCACTTTTAAATCTCAAACATCCGCTCTAGACTTTCAAAGTATTCTTCAGAGAACTTGGAAATTAGAAAACAGTTGGCGTAGCATTTAATTTTAGAAGCAAAATACCAATTGAAATACAACTTTTCGATCCAATCGGCACCACAATTCTTGTCATCATTTCTGTTTTGCTGCTGACACTTGAACAATATTTATTTAGGGGGTTTTTTTTGTTAATCTGGGTGGATAGCAGCGAGTAACAAAACAATATACTTTTTTCTTCAATAAATTTTCCTACTGCACACCTCAAAGTTTACAACGGCAGCTTTAGTTGCACGCTTTCGTATAAATATTTATGCAAAACACATAATTTTAATAAGATTTTTTATTTGTGTTTTTGGTTCGTTCTTTTAAAAAGAAATTTTTTTAAGGTAAATAAATAAATTCTAATAAAATGCAAAACAGTTACAGAAACAACTCAGTGTAAGAATAATAAATCTGCGTATCAAATTAAAAGAAAAATAAATGAAAAATAAATAAGGAAACCATATGCGAGGGGCCAAATAAAATATTTGGTTGAAGAGGAGAATGTTGCGCAACATAGAGGCGGAAAAACTAAATTCTTACGAAAACGTTTAAAAATCTAGAATTTCAAAAACTAAAAAAAAATTTCTCTATTGTAAATTGTGAAATAATTTAAAGATCTGCATAAGGAGAAACATACAATTCACAAAACAATATAATTTTCAAACCAGTAAAATATATTTTTTAAACACAAACTGATTCTAGACTCATCAGAAAAGCAAAATTTTGTTACACAAAATTTCTGTTGGATTATCGTTATCGAAGTATTTATTGAGATTGAGTATATTTATTTTTAATTTTATAGCAATATTCCATAGAAGAAATTCACATTATTTAAAAAAAAATTCAAATAGAAATATTGAAAAGCAATTTATTTTTAATATTTTCAACACAAAAAATAATATCATTAATTTATTTCTGTTGGAGTCGTCGTGTTTTCTTTACTGAATAAAATGTAACATCCCAGTAAAATAACAACTTACAATGATTTAATGTAGGCTTGCCATCGCAAGATGCCATTAATTGGAACTAAAGTCACACTTAAAATATTATACAGAAGTGATTCCTTGGAAGCACTCCGACTTCCGTACTTCCAACAATATATTCAACATTGTAATTGTATGTCTTTATCAATATTTTTATTGCCTGGGCTTAAATTAGAACTTAACTAGATCATAAGCTCTCTTCAGCATACGGAGAAAAGTGAGTTTACATACACTTTTTTACGAAAGCAAAATGATTCGAAATATCAAATAGATATAAAAGCCTTGAAGGAAAGAAGTTTTAAATAGTCAAAATTTGATTTTTCTTACGTGAAAGGTTTAGTTAGAAAATTAAGATAAATACTGTTTTCATTTTAACTTAAAAAAATTACTGCTTTTTGCAATTTAATCGAGATTTGCTCAACTTAACATCTTTTGAAGTGGAAAAAATATGCTTCAGAAACCATGAAAACATCATTCCTGGAGAAACTTGCTTAATTTTTTTTTCGTGGGCTATTGTTGATTAATAAACAAATATATATTTATCGCTCTACGAAAAAAAAAATCGGAATTGTGGACGAACAATTCATGTCTTTTGCCACTTTTTGGCCGAAAAGAATACCGTAATCATGTCTTAGCCACCGTATTCTCCATATTTGTGAATAAGTGAATAATGTGAATGTGAAAAAGTGAATATCAGAACTGGTTCGAAGATTGGCAAAAAAACGCTAACACAACTTTATTATATATGAGAGGTAATACTTTGTAGGGACAAAAAAAAATTGATGAATAAATAAATATTTTTGAAGAAAAATGAAAATTCACCTTTTATATTGAACAAACTTGGTACATATTGTTAAAAAAGGAAACTCCATAAGATCTTTATTCTTTATCTCTTGTCTATATATATAAAAATTACGTGTATCTTCGTGATCGCTAAACTCAAAAACTACTGGACCGATTTGCTCTATGGGCCGTGAGGAGTGTTTCTTTGTATTTTGAAGTTCGTCCGACAGATGACCCAATATTTAGTTTTTTGTGTTTTGCCCGATAGAGATTAGCGCGATAAGCCTATGCTGTGTTTCGCTGAAGGCGTTGGGTCCTTAATAGCGTGTAGAGGCGTTAATTAGCCCGATAACGGTATTTGAACAATAACTGCTATGTCGATTTAGTGCACCTTTCATTCTTCTTCGAAATATCAATCCGCCATGATTTTGCAACGAAACCAGACTTGCAGTGAAAATAAAATTTGAAGGCAAAACAACGTTTGCCCGGGTCAGCTAGTTTATAAATAAATTTTTAAAATTTTCTTTAAAAACTTCGCTGCAAATGTATTGTAGATTTAACTATTACTGATGTCTGAATTACTGAAGTCTGAATTAAGGACCTCATATAACAAATAGATCAGTTCGGTGAAATTTTTTTGTTTGCTAATGCGCTGTTCAATTGCACGAAATTTGCGACACTTATTGCCTACTACAGGGATGTGGAGGCATTTTTCAATCATTTGAATCCAAAATTAATGTTCAATAGATTGCTTGGTCACGGAATTTCAGACACTTCGTATGCCTTGTAATTCACTTAAAGTTTATTTTCTTTTTGCGATATAAAAATTATTGAACTTGTGCATATACGAGTTCATATAAATTTCTACACACATGTCTACAAGTTTCTTTTCTCGTGTAGAAATAAATGCAAAATTGCAAACTCGATATTTAGACAGAATTTCGTACTAGTCTCAAACTGTTGCAATTCTTTATATTTCTTATATAACAAAACATTTTTAAGAAACGGCAGGTTAAAATGGGCATTTTGTATATTGAGACATAAGTTTTTTGGAGATATAATGAATGGTATGCAGGGTGGCGCAAGAGTAATATAGTAATGTAACGCAGATGGCGCCAAATGTCACTGTGCCTTGACATTTGTGATGCAGGTGTATAAAGAATTAATTGTCAACAAGGCATGGAGCTTGTCAACATCTCAAGAACGAGGAATTATTGTTACTACTTATTTCAGAAATTTTGAGTCTGTTCTGTGTTAACATTGACAATTTATGACATTACCTTTGCGCCACCCGTTATAAAAGAAAATCACGATTTAAGTAAAATATCATTTCTATATACATACTTAAAAGCAGAGGAAGATAAAACAGCTAGGAACTACTTTCTCCTCTGTTCTCCAATCGGTTTGAATTTTTCCTTTTTGTTTTTTTAAGCAGTTTTTAACCAGTCTTAATGAAGAAGTTATTTGGAATTTATAAACATTTCAAAAAAAAAAAAAAAAAAAAAAAAAAAATAGTGCACCAAGCAAACATTTAAGATTTCACTTCAAAGGATAGATTTTGAAAAAAATTTTGGGCTACGGTCACTAGGTGACTAGGTGACTGGTTAAAATAAAATTGTTCGCTTTCACTTTGATTTTATAACATTTGTTTGGTCTTAGGGATTTTGCAAAATAGTTTAATATGAAACAAATGAAATAATCGGGTGTTTTTGAAAGAAGTTTATTACGTGCCTTAACCGTCGAAAAAACTCAAATTTTACAGGAGAACAATTTTTTTTTTAATTTTAAGATTTAACTTTATTGATCATGAATTATCGATTGCGGTGAGAAAGTTAATATCAAAAATGACGTTGCTTACGATTTTTTCGAGGTGAGGTCATGATAAATTCTCTTCTAGAAGTAAATGTTTTTGTTCAAAGTCCGCTTATTTATTTAATGAAATTTATTTATTTAAGATTAAAATACACAATAGTTCTTGAAACTCTGTTCTCATTTTTTTCCAATTTCTAAGCTTTTTGGAGATGGTAGAAGACAATACTCGTACACTTTGAATACGAAGACAAAACCATTGTTGCATGTTTTTTGCATACTAAAGTATGCGTATGGTTGCAAAAAATTTCAGGGCCAAAAGAGAATAATGCATTCCTATAGATAAATTCACAAGAAAATAATAAATTGTTTACATGTAGTTGCATATATATTTCATTTCTATAACAAGAGGCATGAGCTGCAACTCTTTGTATTTTATAGTGGTTAAATTGTTACCAACTTTTATATTCAAAAGTGTTCAGGTATAAAAACTTTCATAATTAATTCTCACATTTATTTTTGGGAAGATTTCATAATAAAATACTTAATGAAATATAATGAATATAAGATAAAACTTATGTGGTTATAATTGGTATGTGTGTGTTATTGTATCTTTAAGAAATAAAATTTCGATGCCTTCTACGCGCACAGTTGTCTCAGTTGCATTGAGTTGATATTTTTACGAGGAAGTTCCTTTGGAGGACAAATTTAATTTGCGAAATATGTTGTTGTGTTTCAACTAAATACGCACCCAACAAACATTGTGGAGAGAAATCCACAATAAGACTTATATTGAAATTTTTCAAAACTTAATTGTTTTCATTTGGCTTTGATTAAATTTTTTTTAGTGCGTTAAACATTCAGGCAAAGATTTTCCTAGCATTTATTGAATAAATTTAAACAAATGTATCATATATTATTACATACAAAATACGTTTTAACACCGCAAATATTCCATGTTTTTAAAATGATGAACCCACTTTTTATAATGGCTTGAGTTTTTAATCAAACAAATCAAATATCTTATGATTTTAACATATACGCACAAAAAATGATTTTTGCAAAATTATTTTTGAACAAAAGTTTGCTCCAAATAAGATTTTATTTTCAGTAAAAATTTTTAATGTTTCAGTTAACTTTTTGTGTGAGTTTTATATTTAGAATACAACCTCTAGAGGCAATTTTTAAATTCATGATTTTTTCTTTCTTTATAATTCATAAATTTGTCCACATTATTTAAAATTCAGTAAGAAATTTTACTAAATGAAACAATATATGTACATCTTTTAAAAAAATCTGATTTTTTTTAATTTTACAAATGCCTTTGTAGGACCTAAATAAATTAAAGAAAAATTTATTCACACAATTTTGTGTTTAACTTAAAAATTTTATTTTTTTTTTTTTTGGTACTTTTGCATGCACTAATTTCATTTCTTTCAAGGAATGTTTTTGATGATTCTGCTTAATTTTGTTTTCATCAAATAAAAGTGGCAATTGTTTAAGTTAATCTTATGGTTAACTCGTTGTTGCAGCACTTCCCAAGAACAAATTTTATTCCTAGATTTTAGATTATATTTAATCAATTGAGAAATTTTAACAATTGTTTGTTGGTGGCAACTGGTCTTTCATTAAGCGCTTTCTGTCTTTAAATTTAAATAAAAATGACATTTAGAGTTCCAACAAAAAGTCACAAAAACAAATTTTCGACAACCTGCGATTTGAGAAAACCACGCAAAAATTTTAAAACATATCGCGCGATCTCGGTGGCTGATTCGCATCAGCTTTACATGTGCTTACGAAATCTCTCGTGCAAAATGTCCAATGTGGCATGAACTGTGTGGCACAAAGTGAAGTATTGCTGAAACCACAGGTCGTTGGTATCAATGTCATCCAATTCAGGCCAAAAAAATTAGTAATCATCGATCTAAAGCGCTCGAAGTTGGTGGTGATGGCCTGGTCAACGTCGTTCTCAAGGAATAATGGTGGCAGCCCAAAATCGACAGCATACAGCGACTTTTTCTGGTATGAAAGATGATTTTTTGAGAAGCTTGTACGGGTGCAAGCCCATGTATTGACTCAAAATTCAAGAAATTATGATCTGCGAAAAGCAAAGTTTCAAAATTGACTTCCTCGGATTCTCTTCAACAGACTCACAGACAGCATAATCAAGCAAATGCTTCCCCAAAATGCTTTGTCTCGCATAGGAGACGGAAAACTGTCTCCTCCATATCTACCTCACCACAACTATGGCAGAGCGCATTATAAGGGAACCCCGGCCTTATAGCGTGTCTGCATATCCTCCCGTGGTCTGTCTGCACTGCGTTGAGTCTGGAGATATACTTATGGTTTCTATTGATAAGCTTTATCGTGCGCCCGAAGTTGTAGCAAGGCCACACCTTCCTTGTGACCTTGCATGTGGCAAGTTTGCGGCAACTATTAAATGGATCTATTCAAGTCGATTTAATAACAGGTGGAGTTTACAGCGCAGCTAATAATATCTTTTTTTAATTTTTTCATTACGGAATAACAAAATTTGTCTATTTGTTTTCATTATTTTGAATATTTTCCTTTGCTTTCTTATTCGAGTCTGCTGTTTCTGACAGTTGTATTTATTGTGATGTTGAGTTTACCTGGTATGAATTCGCCTTGGGTCGTTTCGATTCAAAATTTGAAATTTTAACTTGTGTGTATATTTCAATACTAGCTACAAAATAATGTAAAGGAAATTATTTAATCAAAATTAACTATCATAAGTTAAAAAGTCGATAAGTTATTAGCATTTTGTTAACGAATTCACATATAACAGGCATGAAAAGATCATGATCTACATCAAATTTGTCAAGAGTTTTTCAACAAGTCTTTTCGTTATATGATCAGACTAATACGAGGACTTTGCAAAATAAATTTGGAGATTATTTGAAGTTGCAAAACAAAAGCTGAATTGCTTTGGCTTATACGAATGCGTTAAATTATAAATTCGATACAATATTTTTAAACGCATAAATTTATTATAGTGAAATAGTTCCCGGAGTAATCGAACTTTTAGTGTCAGAACTCTCAAAAGGAACTGACTGGCCTTTTAAATATTGTTGATTAGATTCGCTGAACTTAAAACGTTTGCTGGGTATTCGTTTTGTACATTGTTTTTTATATTTGACTTGCGTGTGTGAGCGTATTAATTTGAAACTTTTCTAGTGCATTCAAATATAAAAACAATAAACTTTAGGTTAAAAATAATAGATAAATACTTCATATAGAACATACACAAAAAAGCATGTTGCTACATAACTTCACATACTCTTGCATGCAACGTACTCCTTGTTGCTCATAAACAAAATTCAAATAGAATTTGGTAACAAAACCCATAAGCTCATTGCGTTCCAAAGAAACATAAAAGTGAAGAAAAAAAAAACAGACAGACATATCTATGGTAAATATCTATAAAAAATTCTATTGTAGACAAAATTTCAAAATATTAAAAACTTTTCAATTTAATATTTAGTTTACAAAATTTTCATTAGTATTGTTTGTTGCAACATTTTTTCTTTGCTCAGTAGTTGTACTATAGTTTATGTTTCAAAAGCAGGAGGGGAAGTAGATTGGTTATATACAAATTTCTATAGACTCTAATGCTGTTTATTTATTTTTTCCATCATTTTTGTGGAAAATGGGTTGCATATTTTCTAGGTATATGAGTGTCATGCTTGTATGAAATTTGTACGTGCCTCTTCCAGCCATTTGTTTAATGTAGTGAACGAAAACTTTTCTGTCTTTCGTTCGTTTTGAAAAAAGTTTTTACAAATTTTATTTCATTTTGTAAATTGTAAACAAAAAGTGGTATAAGTAGTGTCTGTCCGTCTATCTTTCTCTGCTTGTGTTTATACATCTGTAACTTGCATCTTTTCAGTTTCATGCAACATATTTATTTATATTAAATTCTATTATACATTTTCTTCATTTCCCTGGAAACATGAGAGACTGTCTACCATATAAGTTTTGTAGTTTTATTAAAAAAATTAAATTCATTTTGCATGAACGTTTCATTATAAAATTCATGAGCATTTAAGATGTTACAATTTCTTTTGTTGCTTAAAATTTATTTTCCATATATTTAATTTTTTTCACAAGTTGTTTTATAATGTTAATTATGTTTTATGGCAATCATAGTTTTATTTCAATTTTCAGTTTATAAAAAAGTTTTCTTATTTCCTTCCTTTTTTTGGATTTTTTTTTCACGATTTTCGCTGCTGGCAAATTGAACACTGTTTAACATTTAGGTACTTTAGCAATTAGCGGTTGTATACGTTTGTATTCCAACCAGCTAATGAGATAGTAGGGATACTCACTCGAAATACACAAACACATATGTACATGCTTGTGGTAAGAAATTGCGTGGAAGATGTTGGAAGATGTGAGGAACAGATGTTTTTGTGAAATTTGGGAATAAATTAAAGATCATTTAATAGGGTTTACATGCGTTTATTTTTTTTTAACTTATCTTTATTTTATAAACGATCTTTATGTTTTTTTTAATTAAAAACATACAGATTTATTTTATTCGACATTTCGACTTCTCTTGGCTTTTTTCCTTTTTGGTCCTTTTTTTTAGAAACTTTTCAAACTTCAAGTGCAACATTACTTAAACGACGGATTGAATAAGAAATAAAAGCATAACCGAAAACACATTGCGTCCGACAATTTGTCAAAATGCATATAAAAATCTAAAATGTAAATCATACTTTTCATAAATGCAAGGCCCATTATTAAAGTCGTGCAATTAAAATTTTTTTCTCTGATCTCTCTAACAATCTCCTTGTAGAAAAAACAATAATAACAGTCAACAAATGGAATATCGGTTTAAATTAAATAATAATTTATGCAGCAAAAGTGTCAAACCAGTGAAAGAAAATGAAAGTCATTCTTAGGAAATGAAATTTTCATTAATGTCAAAAAGCCAAGTTGACAATATTTTGCGTAGAAATCTGAATTACTTCTACAAATCTATGAAAACCTATTGTTGATTTTAAAAATACTCTGTTGATATTGTGGAAAAATACGTAAATCTTTAATTTTTCATAAAGGAAAATCACATAAGGAAAAAGTAATCATGACTATTCGCAAATGTGCACGTTTTCCAGTGATAAATGATCAATTTTGTTTTAATATAAAATTATCATCTTTGAAAAATTTACTTTCCTCCGCATATTGAAAATATCTTCCAAATCGATGAGGGAGAGCATCCAGCAATGACAAGCCTTTGCTGAAATCATTGGAAATGTCCTTCAAAACACATCAATGCTAAATTTCAAATACTTATGTATATGCATTTTATTTGTATTGCTCCGTTCAGTGATCACCCCTACTTCTCATAATATTATTCAACAAACAATGGCAAACATTCACCATCTTCCATGCACTGAAATGAAGTAACAAGATACGTATTCGTTCATATTTCAACTCGATTCTTAAAACAACAAAATATACAATGAGCATTTCACATGATCATGAATACAATCATGATTATTTTAATAATAATTTCTGTGAAGTTTTCACAGACAAACAGACGGACAGTCGAAAACGGAAACCAAACTCGTATATTAGTATAATAAACATTTTCATTATGCAACAATTAAACTCAGTTATTGAGAGTGAATTTCAAATATTTTTTTGCTTCGTTATGTTTCTGCAATCGTGCAAATTCCACTTTTTTCATTCAATTGTGGTAAAAAAGAAAAAGTAATAAAATTTCATAAGATAAAAAAGCAGGTAATTGAATTACTTCTTCATCTGCTCAGAAACTTATTTTATATTCCATCGTATTATGATTGTCGCGTCGACATAACATAAAGTCGACAGTAAAAAAAGACAGCAGTTCTGAACTCGTTGTAGGAAATAATTAACTAATATTGATGGCCAATTGTAATTTTATAAGCCATAGTAGTAGTAATATCCTATCAATAATATTTAACAGTTCTCGATAACGATGCCACAATTATTGATGTCGACTTGATGTGACGTCGACGTCGACAGTCATAATAAGGGCAATTATCTTTTAAATTTGCTTCAGCAATCTCAGATTAGGATTTTATTTAGAAAATAGATGTCATGAATAATTTTTCCATGGAGACGGAGAAACAAAATGTTTTTAATATTCATAAAAAAATCTACGATTTCTCATTGAATTTTTTAAAATTATATTTGATTTGAATTTCCTTCTTTGAATTTCAGCCGTATCCAGTTAAATAATGACTATTGAATTATTGCGCCATAAAATTTATTATATATACTTGTTGCTTAAATTAATTATGAAATTCTTAAAAGCCATAATATATTTACATTTGAAACAGGATTTCTAACACTGCAAATTAATCATATCAATACAATCAGGACTTGTGTGTTGTGTCTAGAGGAATGGACATCAAACACTGCTAAATTTTACCAACAATATCGAAAATATTACTAATAAACTTGTACAGAAGTTCTGACCAAGATCCGAGAACTTTGAGAAAATTATGTTATTATCACAATTCGAAAATTTTGTAGGCAGTATAGCGGTTATAAAGCCTTGGGATGGTATTATCGTTTATTAAAATAAATTTTTTCCTCCGAATCCCAATACACGATATCATACTAATTAACGTATAAATACTCGGCGATATCCTTGGCAGGCGAAATGACGTGTATGACTTAGAATTTAAACAACTATAGTGTTACCAAAACTTAAAGATCACAGGACATACGTAACTTTCAAAACACATTAAAAATTACTGTTACTGGACACTGAGCGCTCGATCCGACGGCCACCTGTATTGCTATCCCATACGATGACACTTCCTATGAGTATGAAAGAAAATAATATACAGTGAAATCAATATCCCTTCACTAATGCTCTCCAACTGAAGCTCGAAAAAGCTAGTGTTACTTTCATCTTCTGGCCATCATTATGTTAGAAGACATATAAATTTACATGTCGGTTAAATATATATACATATGACTTATTGCAGCACAGACATATCTCGAAAACCAAAATGCGATAAAAGTTTTTAAAGTGTTATAACTTTGGTTTATATAATTGTAATTCTTTTATACTTATAAAGACGAACACTGAAAAACTCTTTTCTTTTGGGTATATAAACATTTTCAGTTTTTGAGTCAAGCTTAATTTAAAGGACATATCGCAACTTTTAGGTATAACTTCGGTTACGCTTCAGATATGATTCTGATTGTTTTTCTACATTTCAAAAGGCTATCAAGAAATACTTTTCCATCAATGACTCAAAAATCGCTATTTCTGAAGTACATATATCTATGGTATGTTGCAGCAAATTACCTATATGTACTTTTATTATTTTATCAATTGGTGTGTAAAAATATCTACATATTTGCCAAAAACAGATATGGATTTTGAGAATTCTCTGGGGATTTGTGACTAATTTTTTTTTTTAATTTTTTAATATTTATTTGCTATAAATATACAATTTTTCTTTAGTAATGAATAGAAGAACAACAAGAAAATGTATTTAAACACATCTTATTAAAATCAAGTCTATAGAACTAAATTAAAGCTTTTTTTTATAGAATAAAGACAAAAAGTTTTTCAAAAATAGTTAAGAAAGTTCTATTTTGTTTGTGTTGTAAAAATAAAACAATTTTTAGTTAATGAGCGATTAGTTGTAGATAAAATGAAAATGAAAGGAAAGAATAATTGTTTTGTTAATTCAATAATTTCTTTTCAAATTCTGTGTGCTTTTCAAACTCTCCATTGTTTATGTGGTATATTTGTATTAATATACAACTTTCGATCTTTTCGAAATACGATTGGAAGCCAACTGAGGCAGAATCACCAGCGACATATAAAAAGTATTGACCAGCCTACACCCTACAATAAATAAATGTCCAGTAAAAAAGTTCTTTCAAAATGTCATGGGATCTGGAAGTTGTGTGAATTCTGATCATGTCCAATGATTTTTTTTTTTTTTTTTTTTTTGATAGATCACTTGGCATAAATTTCACATCTAGAAAGCTTTAAAATTTCAAAACTTTACTTTTTTATGTGAAGTAATTTTTTTTACCTGTTAAGGAAATAATGTTTCTATATAGAAGGAAATAAGATTTTTTTTATATATAAAATTATTTCCAAATCAAGTTTCACTGATTTGAAGAGGTAATTCGTATTTTTAAGCAAAACTTTGTCAACTTGATATTCTGAGAAGCTGAAAAAGCTGGATTTTTGTAAGCACTGAAAATTTCGTTCTCGGGAATGACTTCACTGGATTTTATGTTCGATATACATACATATTTACGTATATGTACAATTTGAAATAACTGTACAAGTATTTAAATTTAAAATATCCAATCGTTTTCTTTATTAAAAGTTTATGTACTAGAACCCTCTCTGATGGCACCATCAACCTAAATATTGTCCTAGAAAGTATACTTTTACCCGGTATTCAAACATATTTCTTTCATGTGAGATCCTTCAGTATAACAGTGATAAAATTCTTCGCAAATTTGCCATTGATTAGTCAAATAGCGGCAGTCGTCCAACGTCCGGAGCTAATTGAAGCTTCAGGCTCTCCTGCTGTTGAATTTGTTCCCCTAATGCTTCAGTCATCAATATGTCTTGAGGACGTAACAATTTCTTGATAGTACCACTGTCTGTGCCACGGTTCCACGGTTTTTCAGGGTGTTAGTCGACGAATATAGTTGCGGATATAGTTTCCATTACGAAATAAGTCAAAATTTAAAATGATCCAATCTAATTCATATACTACCGGCTCATCATCCGCTTAGTCAGGTATCCCTTACATGAATGTTTTGATGCCCTTCTTTCTTTACCTGACATTTTTGCTAAAGTTACCTTTAGCAAAAGTGAGCGATAAACTGAGCTTTAACAATTTTTCTTTATTACAACCTCCCTGCAAAAAAGTTATATTTTTCAAAGTATGGCTACACCATAGCATTTGCCGGCTACTTTTGAAGGGTTAAATAAACTCTAAAGAAATACAGTGGCAACGTCGTACACATGTGCTTTGTTTTATTTTTTTTTAATTTAGTTTTTTTTTACATAAGAAAGGAGTGAGACATAATATAAAATGTCGTCTTTCAAAGAAGTTTTAACTCAATAGGAGAGAAAGCGGTCCAAAAATTATGCGGCTGTAATTGATAAAGCAAAACGATATGGCAACTTAGTGGCAACTTCAAATCACTCCTGATAACATTAACAGCTGCGATGAATTGGCTTTTAACTTAAGCGCTCTCTTTCAGGCTAAAGTAATGTTGTGATAATGAAAAACTCTTTAGCCCTTGGATAAAATCCTACCTTTAACTAATGTTAACTCTTTAATTCGTGTAAGTCATGTACTTACTTAAGTATGGTTGCCAGATGCCACTTCAACAAAGTCAGTTGCTTCACTCTCCTGAGTATTTTTAAGATTGAAAACAAAAAAATTGTTATATTTACATTTAAAACTTCATTTCAAATCAGTAAATATTTGATTATATGCCTTTTCGCAAAGACTTATTTCTTTCAAAGCTCTGCGAAAAACATTATGTACTATTTCTGTTGACCTGTCATAACTCTTTTTTGTGGACCTTTTCTGATTTTAATTTATGTAAATAATTATTTATTGTATTCCCATTTCATTTTCCAACCCCACAAATAATGGCAAAAATATGTCTGCTGATTGTAAATATCATTATGGTGGTAAAATAAAAGAGCTTTTGAATTACAAAACTACTGTCTTAAATAAATTTATTCATTTTAAAGCTGCTTTACTATTGAAAGAGGTGAAAGGTGTTTCAAATTTCCATAATGAATATATTTTAGTTAAAAAACTTTGAGGAATAATATTATAATGAGTGGTAAAATGCGGCCTGCTTACCATTCTTATTTTGCAAACAAATTATGATAAATTATCCTGGGGATTGATTAAATTAATGTCTAGAAAATTATCACACTCGCTGTACTTACGAATAGTTTTGTGCATGTTTCTCAAATAATTTTGTAGACATATTTGTGCCGCATTCCATTCTTATAATTATTTAAGTGAAAAGTTTTGTGATGTGCTATTCTCCTGCAAGGAGTCATTAAAAGCGATTTTGCGAGAACTCTAGAGGACTTTTGCTAGACAAATAAATAAAATACATTTTTCTTTAACGAAATTTGATTAACAATGTATTTAAGGCTCACTGAAATGCCATAAGCCTGGATGTGTAGGCACTTATTTGTTATTGTTATTCTCGCTATAAATACAATATACTCTCAGAAGTATCGTATATTAAATAGTGGGCAATTAAATGAGTCCCTTGCGTCATCAGTTGGCCTCATTATTGTGGCGTGGCATTAGTTAAGACAACAAAACATGATTAACATAAAGAAAGCAACAATTTTGTTTGGAAAATTTATTTATTTTATTTAACATAAATTAAAAACGTTTCCCTGTTCGCAAGTTGAGTGGAAAGAAATTATAAACAGTTTTTTTTTATTTTTTATTTTTAACTTATTACGATTATTTCGTCTAAACTTATCATTCCGTATCGATAATATATAATTATATAAGCAGCCCTCTCAATTTCTTACTTAAAATTTGTTTAACACTGCTGTTGTTTGGGGCTTATTTGGTCCAATATTATTATTTCTTGTTAGTCTCATAGCTTTCAAACAGTATTGAGATTTTAGCTCACGTGTTCTTTTATCAACATAATTTAACATCCACAATTTCAAGTCGGACTGGAAAAATTGAACATTTACTTATCTTGGACTAAGGGCCACTTGGTCCTGTCTATATATTTATATGATTAGAATCAAAACACCAAACTTTTCCTATGAAAAACATATTTAATTTATTGAACGAAATATTTTTCGGTTGCTTTTGCAAATCAACTTGCCACAAATGGAGTATTTGATGTCTGCTTTAGACTTACACCAGCTACAAATTCCACGTTTCCCAGCTCTTAACTTAGAAGCAGCATTATTTGAAGGCTTCTTTGAAATTTAATATGATATTTATATTTTAGTGCAAAACTGTGTAGTAAACTGGCCTTAGCCAAAGGAAGTGCTAGTTTCCGTAAAAGCTACTGTGATTTGAATCAGCTGATCTCCATGAAACATCGATTTCAGAAAAAATCGTATACGGATTCCAAGCGAGTGTAACTTACATATCGGCAATTGTAAGAGCCATCGTCCGGCCATGGATTTCATTTACGTTTTATGGTGTAGGAGCCAATCATTTGGTCAGGAGTGTCTAAACCTCCTAAAGAAAAAGAAACTATAAACTAGCAAAGGACAGCAATATAGCCTCCCTTTAGTTGCATTATAATAAAAAACAATCTCCTATCTTCTCTTCAATCCATTCTCAAACCACCCTTCAACTAAGTATTCTATTCCCTGTGCTCAACAATATTATTGCTTGTTTTTTGTGTTTAATGTTGCAATATCGCAGAAAGCTAATGTAGACTTTTACAAAAGGACGGTTTTACCATCACCAACTTTGGCGAAATGATTATATTATTTGTATGACCCGTTTTTACGTATGTAAGTTTTGCTTGGAGTAATTTTTTTTTTCACCAAATCAAAAGTAGAAATGAACACTTCCTTTAACTCCGACACAACGCGTTGTCCTTGGTTTGAATTTTTGTTGTTGCTATTTTGCGAATGTTCTACCATGGCAATTAAAATACAACGATAAATGATGTCTTAAGATTCCTCACGGCAACAGGGTGAATATAGTACTCCAAATCATAGAACAAGTACAGGTACTGACTGGTCAAAACGCTGTCATCTAGACTCTTCTTCACGGTTTGAGCGCAGTAAAATACCATGAAAATCAACCCACCAAAGGATAATGTGGGCTGGATTAAGTATAACTGCGATAAGACACATTTTTGTAGACAACTTTAAAAGCTGGCGAATTCCGCAGTAAAGTTCCCCGCTGTTTCCAACGTTTTAAATGTGTCAGTTTAACAGAGAATTATTTGCGTGGACTTGACTTGTGCATATGATGGAAAATAACTTACGATAATTTTAGTCGATTTGGGATCTAATCTACATTCGTATTATCAATTTTTCCAACTGGGTACAAAGAGTACAAAACTCTTTATAAAGAGTTTTTGTTTTCCTCAATAACAGAGTCTTGACTTCTCTGATAAAGATTTTAGTTTCCTCGAATGCGAATCAAACTTCAGTGGTCCCTTTGTCCACTGAGCTCGTCGTTGCAACTCCAATAAACAATTTGGTTTTTAGCCACTTTAAATATTTATTTTTAAGGATTTGCCTTTTACTTGGCAAAGGGACGAAACTCAACTTTCACATTTGTCATAAATGTACAACAAAATTTTTATCTTTTGCTTTTGAATATCTTTATCTCATACAACATAGAAAGTCTTTCCTTTTATATTAGAATTGATTTGTAACTTGAGGAAAATCCTTATTTTATTTTATTTTATTTTATTTTATTTTACCTTTTTTGCGGTGGACAACCGACTCCTTCTTTTGTCAAACTTTTCTCCTTTAAAAGTATGAAAGATAACTGATTTATATGTTTTATTTTATATTTGTTGTCAAATTCTTAATTATTCCTTTTGCATTGAAAGAGATACGACTAAATATAATATTCTCAATTCATTTGTGTTTTTGCTTTATCAGAGTTTATATCTCTGCACCATATCGTGCACCCTATACGACATAATAAAATTTTTAATATTGTTAGTTTTTGTGAAAAATATTTTACATGAACTATTATTACAAACAAGTAAAGTCCTTTTTAGTGTTAAACTTCAAGTTCATATTTAATTTGCCTCTGAAAGAAATTTCCAAGTAATGCCCAAAAACTCTTATATTGACACCTTCTTATCTTAATGAAATATCTGCATAGAGCTGACTCGGCCTCGGACCCATAAATAAATTGCCAAAAAGAATTATGGAAGAGATGCTCAAGTAGACGCCATCCACTTGCAGAATGTTTAACTTTATATGGCCTTCACTAATAAGGGATATTCCGCAGCAACTCCTTACTCTTGGGAGAACGCTACTCGTGCTGTTGGTCTGAATTCCTATTGAATCTGCTGTATACGGATCTGCTGTATACAGAAAAGTCTAAGCCTTACTCTGGTTGTGCAGCGAGTGCTTCGACTAACGACGAACGCATTTTATGTCAATGCCCGGCACTGCAGGAACGAAGGCTTCGATAATTATCTATTTAGACAATCGCCTTGTTTTTAGGACTTGGATTATCAATGATATGCCATTGGCCGATGCCTTAGGCTTTGTAAACAGTTCTCAGGGAGCACAAGTCCTACAACTTTATAGGAATGTGTAAGTGTTATGAGCTAGTCCTATGGGCCCTTTAGCTTCCTAGTGTTCTCGTCGACTTACGGGCGGAGCGTAAAAGCTAGCATAAGTTAAGAAATGGACTATATCCTCGGATATGCTTGTGCTTCAAAACTTTCGATATGGAAACTAACACTCTAAAAATTTTACTTGCGGAGTATTTTTGTTTGTTTGTTAAAACCATATTCCATTAAAGGGGCAATACATAAAACAAAAAATGCACATTGTAAGAAGGACTACGAACTTCTTCAAAAATGGAGGAAGACGTCTCTTCGCCCATTGGTGTATTCATATTTTTTGCATAAAAGATATTTTTCTTTTTGGGAAAAAGCATTTTATTTCTGAACATAGTCTGCTTTAAGCTCGATACATTTAGTGCAACGTCTTTATCATTTTTTTATTCTGTTGAAATAATAATTAGATTTCTCATGGCCCTTTTAAAATAACCGTTTGCTTTAATGAAGACCTCTTAATTTAACCAGAATGTCTTACTACCTGGCCATTTCTTCAAGTATCAAAACAAGAAATATTCGCAAGGTGTAAAATCTGTAAGATGTCGTAACAATTCGCATCCCCATTTATGGACTTGTCAAATGTGCGTACCCGTGCATTGTTTTGATGGTAATTTCACTTTTTTTAAGGTAATCGATGTGACTGATACGGCGTGCATTCGCCAAAAAAAAATTCCATAAACTTGTAAACAAGCCCTTCTTCTTGAGTGCTCGTTCGCCCAAAGAAACTTGGTCTCTTTTTCATCGCTCCATTTTCCGTTCGCAGTTATAAACCGGTGCAAAAAGTCCTCCGAATAGCGCCTGAACATCGCCAAACACTCTTTTGAAGTGCGCTTATGATCGAAGTGGGATCACGGATAACTTTTTTACATCTAAATGTTCATGCAAAATGTGATGTACCCACTTGGTTGAGCTGCCTACATCCTCAGCCAGCTCACGCTTGTTCATTCTACGTTCGTCTAATATCATTCTATGAACTTTGTCGAGCTCTTTTGGGTGACCTGCATGTTTGGTGACATTTGTTGTGGTACGAACCCAACGGAACTCAGTAAACCATTTTTTAACCCTTGAAATTGATAGTCCAGAGGTTCCATAGTAAAGTCAAGCATTTATTTGGTTTCAGGGATGGGTATTTTTTACGTAAAAAATAGTGCCTGCCTAATCACTACACGAAACTCAGGTTGTCTGTTTTTAACTGCTGTGCTTTAAATTCGACAGTAGTCTAGCAATTGGAAATTCAAAAACTAATTGAATTAAAATTCATAATACATGGGTCAAAAAACCAGGCCCAGAAGTTATCACGGACCTTTACAGATTTATTTTCCACTGAAAAAAGATGTATTGACGAGCGGGCAAAACAGTGTAAGTGGTGAAGGAAACTAAGGACAACATACAAAAAAATTATAAAAATATTGGCAGAGTGGAAAAATGATTTGGTTTCAATCGAACTTTTCAAAAGTCCTTTAAATTTATCTTAAAATGAAAGCGTTTGTGTCCATTTTTTATTTATATCCTAATATTTAAAGATTTAAGGATTATGCTAGTACATACTTAGCATATATACGAGTACAACAACAATAAAGGATTTTAATATTCTCTGCTTCAAGCGTAAATATTTGTGAGACAAAAATGGAAAATGTTGTCAGTTGTGTTGTTGAATAAATTTTGCTTTTGTAAGCGAAATATTGAAATATTTCTTAATTTTGCAGTTGTTGTTCTTTATATATTCAATTTATCTCTGCTGCTGTTATTTTCGTTCCAGTAAAACACACCAGACTCATTTGAAAGGAATTTGCCTTTTCAATTCTATTCGCTTCTGCAATCATTAGAATTTCTACTTCTGGTATATGAAATCTGGTACATTTTGTTTATTGTTTTTAATTAAATTTTCTTTGGCTTTCGTTTCACGTCTTTGCTCTATTTTTCCTTTTCGCATATAATTTACAACTAATCAATTGCGTATTGTTCCTTTGGTTATTTGTTTATCTATTTGCCACTCGTATTTGTTTTTTGGTTTTGCTAATGATTTTTCTGGTGCTAAGAAATTCAAACGATTCAGTTGCGCTTCCCACACCATCTTCCATTAAAATATGTAAAATATTTTAGCATAAGTTTATTTTTGTTTAGAGAATTAAAAACATTAGATCTTCTATTAGTAATACGAGTACATACATATTCATAGATGTTTGTACGTGTGAATTCCACACAAATCCATGTGAAAGTGGGTTGTATATGTGATATTTTTCTTTTTCACTCTTTTTCAAGAAGACGATTTAAGTCAAGTGAAATGCGTTAAATTTCTTGATTTTGATTCATTTGTTTTAGAATAATTTAAATCACGTTTTAGATTAATTTTTAATGAATTGTAGATTAATTCTATTCGAACGTTTTTTGCCTAAAAGGAGCCTTTTGGGAATATTATTTAACTTCCCTTTACCTTTTATTACATGCTTTATGTTGATTTCTCTATTGAATATTTATTTATAAGAATGTAACGTAAATGTATGAGATTTCTTTTATTTGGGAATAAACTTATATGCCAATTTGAATCTTTTTTTTAACTTGTAATTTATTTAGATTTGGCCTTTTGGGATGCCGAAATGTATGATTTTGTATATGGGCGGGCTTTTTATGATGAATGGGGACTTTATGAATTTACAATCACTATATGGGAAGATATTTTGAAAGTTCATTTATGTCTTGGATGTATAAGAAATACCTTCGAATCTTTCCTTTCTTTATTGAAGTATTGCCAATAAATGTATAGTGACGATCACATGCAGTTTAGAATAATAAATATATGACCCGATAAACACCGCATCAGGACATAATATTCGCATTATTAAAGCATTTTTAAATAAAGCAAAACAATAGCCTAATGGAAGCCACCATCACAACAACACGTGATCTAAACAACAGAGGAAGCCAGAATCGAACAATTACCGATTACGACGCATATAGAGAGAAAATATCAGGCAACTGCGCCTTCGCGCAATGATATAGGAAAAGAAACATGTATGGCTTCAGAAAGAAAGGAATGGTGTGGTGACAGAGAGAGAGAGTCAAGTAATAGGAGAGCCATAGGCAAACGAACAACCATGAGAGAGTTCGGAATGTATACAGAGATAGAGGCGGCAGGTCAATAAATATGTGAACTCTAGAACTTCTCGTCTCTTAACTGATAGAGCAACACTGCTCCTGTCAACAAGCATGTCATTTGACTTCTGTCAAAATTTAAACAAGCTGCGTCATTTTGTTTGCATTTGATAGCCATTGATAGCAGATTACCGCATGGATTGAAGAGAAACTGGAGAAATGTGAATTTCGTGCGATCATTAATAATCAGTTTTTGCGACAAAAAAATGGGCTAAGCCTCGAAAAATGATAATGCAACTCTGCATTATCAACTTCAGTGGTTCAATGAATTTCGTTATGCCCGTACACGCACGAAAATTCCGATCAGTTGAGATCACTGCACCCGAAACAATTGAACTAAATCACGATATGGTATTGGCCGATCGTAGGTTGGAATTGCGAGAGATTGTTGAAGCCATTGGAATACCATATGGCTCATTGATTTAAATTTTAAATTATCACTTTGGATATGAGAAATCTTTCCACAAAATGGCTGCTGCGTTTGCTCTCAGGACTGTTTGGCGTTGTTCAACTGCAATATGGACGGGGCTTTTAGGATTTTTTTGATATACACTTGCAAAATAAATTTTCACAGCCAATAAATTTTGATTTCAACATGATTTGTTGGAAGAAGATTTCAAACGTGTGTTGTCTTACATTCAATGACTTATTTGTAGCAGGTATATCTTTGATTAGTTTCAATGCGACGCGCTACCAGAAATGTCTGAAGGGGGTACTAAATCAGGGATCTAAAGGCCAATAAGTGCGTAAATTTTATTACTTTAATTGCTAAGTTAACGTTTTTCGCAACAGATCCATATGTCCTGACTCATTTACGTTATATAAGCAGTTGAACTTTGAGTGTTTTAAGGTTGACCCCTCCTGTGATCATTTTATAATAAAAAATTAATTAATTTTATTGTTTAATTTTTCGTGAGAGTTTTTTAATGCAGCGAATTTAAATTCTTTTGAGAGAAATCCCATTTATATTCACAAGCAAAGTCAACTAATTTTTTCATTTAGAATTTCATAACGAAGTAATAAATTTTATCTATTTTTTATATCCATTTTATTTTGTTTAAAGAAATAATTCACACGCTAAAATAATGTTGCGATACAGTGGTATGCAATTTAATGATTACACCATATAATTTGAATAAATATACATATTTTTGTTACGCAATAATTAATCACATAAAATTTTTTTCGTCAGGCTTAAGTTGTTTTAAAGTTTACTGATGATGAGTAAAATTCAAGATACTGATTATAGTCGAATAAAAACAAAAAGACATACAACGTAATATGATCGGTGAAACAAAAAAAACCTTTTTTAAGTGGAATGCAACAATACCACATGACCACCCTACACATATTCATAGTCACAGTTTTAATTTGAAACTAGCCAAGCTACAGCTTATACTTTTATACGGGGACGGTCCCCAAATTAGCCGACATAACGTATAGGTGGCGACAGAATTTTGAACAAATTTCTTTGGTGAATAGTGGCAACATTATAAAACATATTTTTTGATTTTTAAGCTCCAACGTTGTTTCGTATTTTTTGTTTAGAGCCATCAAAACTAAACGATATCCTTGCATTAGTAAACGTGGAAAATTTGGTCACCGTTATGTAATTCAATACTGTCATTTTAAGGGTCTTAATCCAACCAAGATTAAAGCCGAGACAGATTCAACTTTGGGAGAGTCCGCTTCTTCGTTTACGACTATAAAATATTGGGTGGTAGTGTTTACACGATGCCTTAGTCATCGACCAATTGAAGAGTCCACATAAGAAACGGGTAAAAAAATGGTCGGCTGAGGGCGAGTGAGCTACCCGAAATTTTAGACATTTCAAAAAGTACTAGACATCGCATATTGACCAACAATTGTAGATGAGGAAACTGTGCTTAATATATCAAAAGCAGTTCGCGGAGATGTTCCAATAGAGTATTTGGCGATATTTCACCGCATTAAATTCGAGTTTTTGCGACAATTCTTTTAACCATGGATTAAACATGGGTCCACCACTTCATACCTGAGACGAAGGAACAGTCAAAGCAGTGGACGGGAATTGGTATCAGTTTTTTTTTTTTTTTTTTTTGGGATACGCGTAGCGTAATTTTTGTTGATTATCTTTAAAAAGGAAAAACGATCAACAGAGATTTTTATGCTAATTTTTTTGTGATGAAATTAAGGGAAAAAATCCGATTTTTTGCGAAAAAGAAAGTGTTGTTTCATCAAGACAATGCATCAGTTCACAGATCCACTATTGCCATGGGCAAAGTCAATAAATTCAACTTCGAATTTCGTCATGCACCATAATTCGTCCAAGATAGCTGCCCCGGATTTTCTTCTATTTCCAAACTTTAAAAAAAAAAACTGTGTCGGCGGTGAATGATTTGCCAACAATGAAGAGGTGGAGTATACGCTTATTGGCTTTTTTTAGAAACTAGACAGTTTTTGCTGTACGAGTAAATAGGGTATCGTATTGAATAACGCTTGGAAATATTGTATCGAGTTATAAGGCGATTTTGTTAAGATGTGAGGGAATTTGTTGTGTTTCCTTTATTTAAATTTGTTGCAGCTAATTTTGGGACTCTCCCCGTATATGGCTGTCAAGTTAAAATTCTATTATTTGGGCGGTTAAAGCAATGCGTGCCCTCTACATTTGCCTTGTATATGTCTGCTTTGAAGGCAAATTATTTAAGCCTTGAAATATATATTTACTAAAATGCTTTTTATGGATTATTATTAGATATATTATTCTAAACTTCCAACCGTATTTAGAAAGAAAGTGCTTTTGTTAATTTGGCTAAAAGGAGTAGTATAACTCGTCTTTCATGAACTGCCCCATCAAGCTCGTAATACTCTTGGGTGAATTCCGGTGCTTTTTTTTTGAAACTTGGGACAACATCCACGTGCTTTTTTTCCATATATTTGAAATTTTTTATTTTTTCAATACTTTTTTTAATATTTATTGTTTCTATGTCTTAAAGATAATTTTCAAGTAAAGAAAATTCACGAATTAAATGAAACGTTTGCTTTACTTTCCAATTTTCGTATATTTTCTATTTCAATTCGTTTTTTACCAATTCCAAATTACACTAAATTGCTGTGGTGTTACTTAAAAATGTCTGATTATATTCAAGGAAATACAAGAACATCTCTAACTAGAACAAAGTGCCTGATACTCGTATGTGTACAATTGTACAAACAAAATGGCCTTTACGGTAGTGGGACAGCATATTGGCTGGCAGACAGACATAGAAGGAACAATAACAGATGACTTTGGTATTTTATTTCTGTCTACTTCTTTTCTTATTACTGCCAAATAAAGCGTTGTCACAATTTTAGACATTATAGTATCTACTTGCAACATCCATCGTTTATGTCAACTACTTTAGCTTCATTGCTAGTACTATCAACAACACCATTGCTGATGTTTCCGTTTCCAACGTCATCATCATCAGCAACATCTGCTGGTCGTCGTCAAGGCAATCATTTGTGGGTAATGATTATGTGAACAGCGTACGAATATAAATGTTTGGAGAATCATACTTACATGCTCGTACGAGCTTTTCTGGTCCTGCCTGTGCATGTGTGTTTAACACCCAGCCTTTTAAAGTTTTCAATCTCGTTTGTATGCTAAAGTTCTTATTCCTATTTTTCATGGCAAAATTAAAGCCTTAGAAGCATCATTTTTATTTTTCGCTTTTCTATTTTAAAAATTATACATTTGCTCATTGTTTTGTCCTGCAGCATTTAAACCTGAAAATAAAATCCGTTGTAGTTATTTCCTGCTGACAATTTGTTTCAATTATTTTACACAAAATAGTGTTTGTATGAGTGTGTGTGTGTATGGAAATATATATTTCAATACATGTACATATGTGCTCATATGTGTGATTGATTATATGGCAATGATGGATTTCTTAGTAATAAATATTAAATGAACTTTTACGGTTCAACGCTTAGCGTTATTTTGTTTCAATATTTTCACATACGCTTTTTTGCCTGACCCTCGAAATTTTTAAAATGGACTGCGGCCGTTTTTGTTGATGTTCCCTTTCACACTGAATTATTAAAGAACAACTTGTTCGTTTCAGTTTTTATCATTTATGTTTTAAATGGAAAACTCATTCCTTTTGTCCATATGATTTAGTAGAATTTATTGACAAAAAAAATATGTTCAAATATTGTTGTACATCATATTGGCGAAAAATGAAAAATTAAAAAAGATATTTCATATTGTTGTTCGTATTTTATTTTATTGCGAGCCGCAAACAATTATTTACGAGAGCTTTCAAAAAAGAATCAATTATATGTATAATTGTAGAGGTGTAATTGAAGGAAAAATATTGTTTATTGTCGACGTCACAATATCCCGACAGCAAATAATCGATAATTGTGTACACCCTCTCGATTACAATTGACTACTATTGACATTCAATTGGCATTTTGATGGCCTTAGAAAAGAGTTAAAACTTATCAGCTGTAGTCAATTGTCGTCGAAAAGCATTATGAAAGAGACAATTATTCGCTGTCGGGGTTACTGTCACGTCGACAATAAGTTATATAATAAGGGGGATTAATCGTTCACAAAAAAGAAAATGAAATTATTTAGTAATCTGTCTTAACTTTAGCAAATTAATTTTATGTAGAACAATATTTACAGCAAGAATACAACGATAATTTCGCAGGTTTTTGCAACACCTGAATCTTTAGAAAGGGAAGTGGGGGGGACATTTATTCTTAATGTAATATTTCCATTTATTTGTCCAAGTTAACGATAATTTTTCCATATCACTCAATCACTAACAAACAAAAATTACAAATTCTGAAATATGAATGGAAAGCCTTATTAAGCACGAACATTGTTATGTTGGTTCAATGCAACCGAGGCGATCTGCTTAGAGCAATAGAACGATGATTTCGACTCGAATTCAAATTTCTAACCATTCAAATTAAGAATATTTTATTGGAAATTGGATGGCTAATATAATATGTGTATCTCGCTAATACGAAATGAAGGCAGTAGAAAAGTGCCGCTTTATTTTGTATACATTTTTGCCCACTTTATTTCAAGCAAATTGACACTTGTTCGATCCGGCTTAAAGTAATTGTCCCATATCTTTATTATATTTTAACAGAATACTAATCCTAAATAGGCTAAATCCAATAGAAAATTATATTCCTTACAAAGAATTTTTTACCCAAACGGTTGAAAGTTTCAAAACAAAAGAAAGCTCTCCTGTAAATATAAGGTGGCGCTAAATTAATGTCATAATATGAATTGACTGGCAGTTTAGCAAATGGGACCAAATGTCACATATCTACATTTATGAGAATTAGTTGTCAACAAGCCGTGGAGCGAAACACACCTCAAGAAAGTGGAATTTACTTACGGCCGACTTTGGTAAACTTGATACAAGAAGAGGACGATTTCGTAACAAAAATCATAATTGGCGACGTAGGCCATTTCTACGTTAACAAACGAAATATGAGTTTCTGAGGCACACAGACTCTACATAAAATGCATGGAGAGCCGTTGAACTGGCCGTAGAGATCTCTAGATCTAACAACTTTGGGGCTTTTTAAAATCTCTCGTTGACCACAACAACCTACGAAATTTTTGCAAGCCTTGAAAGCCACTTGTAACTTTCAAGAAGAAATCACCAATTTGGAGCGAGATGTCTTGCGAGCAACAAATCACAATGATGTAGAATGAGCGCAATTATGCATCAACATGAGAGGTGACCACAAATGGTCACGATATGATTTTTTCCAAATTAATTTTACGCCATCAAATAAATTCTTTTTAGTTTATGACAAAATGGCAGCCAGTGTAAATTATTTGATTACTCTTGCGCTACCTTGTAGTTAGATATTTATTCTCAATATTACAATGTTGTAGCTCAGTTAATCAGAATCTTTGGTGGGCATTAATTTGATGGATGAACTTTGAACCCAGCAGCAGCATCTTAAATAACATTAAATATCCTTCAATCATATCTTTTCTTGCCATGTAGTTTTGGCATTGGAAGCTTGCAAATCTTTCAAAATAATACATTGCAAGCCAATCGTTATTAAATCAACTGTTCGTTGCTAACAAGTTCCACTGTTCCTGCAGTTTTATTCATCAAAAGCTCTGCCAAATAAGCTTCCTCCTGAACAAGTCTCAAAAAAACTACAAAAAGATGCCTTAAAAAAGCAAGCAACTTTTTTAATTTCACAACATCATAAATTGTAATGAAAAAGCTGAACGATTTTAATTGATTTTCGTTAAAAGAAAAAACAGAGCAAAAACTCTAGAAATATTGAAAAAAAAAAATAAATAGAATTTATTTTTCCGTGTGTATGGGTTTGCATTCAGTCATATGAAAGCATCCTTATTATTTAAAATGATGATGCAAACAACAAAAATTTCAATGATTTATGGTCGTAAAAATTTTATTTACAAAAGGATGGTTGGTTTTTTTAATATTATTATTCGTATTGTTTATTAACTCCAGAGTTATGGTTACAGACTCATACGATGCTTTTTTTTAACTCGACATGTCTTTAATTTATGACACAATGACAAAAAAGGAAAATGAACCAATTTGTTAAATATTTTTTCTTGGCCTTTCATTTTGATCCTTTGCCTTCATTTTGCCTGACATGAAATAATCGTTGAGCAACATCTTAAATTTTGTTGCCTTCTTTTACTCTGCTGTTTGATTGGGACGTGAAATAGAATTTTGAAATTGTTTTATGACAATTTTAAAGTTTATTATTTCTGCTTTAGATTTTGTTGGACTTTTTATTGTGGTTTGGGAAACTTTAAAAAGGACAAACTTCTCAAACTCATTTCTCTTGCTTATTTTTTTTTTCCTTTCAACCGCTTGTTCTTTTATCGTTTTTCATGCTGCAGGCTAGTAAAATGTATAAGTATGAAAAACGACGACAAAACGTATGTTTCAACAGGGAATATTTAAGCACAAAAAAAAAACAAGATAAAAAAGACATTCAGATTTGATAAAGAAAATTAAACAAACTGTAGGCCACTCTCTGTAAACTGTGGTAATAGAAGAATTTGTACGACATTATCTGTTTCGGTAAACATTTGGAGAATGGTACGACTAACTTTTTTTTGTGCCAACATCGTGCAAATGCTGTGACGACTGTGGATATTACGGCCAGGATTAGTCACACATTTTCTCAAGATTATGTTACGCCCATTGGTGTAATTTAGTCAATTTTCTCGCAATAATGTTTGACCACTTCCGGCGATTAATATGTAGTAATATTTAAATTTTAGTTTTAATAAGAAAAGTTTAACATCCTCATCGAATCCTTGAGAAGTACATTATAGGAAGTGCATTATAGGACTCATTCAAAGGAAGATGTGTAGAAACAGGTGTATTTCAATTCGAAACTAGACTTGTACCAATTCGTTATGTTTGTTACGAAAGTGCGAAAGTTTTATGTACTCAACCGAATAATAAAATCTATTTCGAAAGAATAAAAATTTCATTTGAATGTCCAACTCTGTGTAACGAAGGCGAGTGTCAGCTAAACAAAAAAAAAAAAAAAAAAAAAAAAAAAAATTAGAAAATTTTCGTAAATTATTTGGAATATGGCAAATTTAATTAAAAATAGAGAATTTCAGCATTAAACATTTGATGATAAGTAAAAGTGTTTAAAAAATAAATTAATTGGTTTTGAAAAAAATTGCTCAATTCACCAACGTGTCATGGAGTACATAACTGCGGCAGCTGTAAATTCTCTAAAATGTTGTTTGAATTTACAAATTCTTTGAATTTTCTTACTGA
The DNA here is from genome assembly GCA_963681545.1 of Germaria angustata. Classification (NCBI taxonomy): domain Eukaryota; kingdom Metazoa; phylum Arthropoda; class Insecta; order Diptera; family Tachinidae; genus Germaria; species Germaria angustata. Next base: position 30,183,445 of record OY812999.1, on the reverse strand, counting down.
AAACACAATTTAGTTTTCCCTCTGACCACCACAAACAAGAATTTAATCATAATTTTTAATACAAAACACACATAAAAATTTTATCCTTCATCTATGATGTCCACACTGACCCATTTCTAGAAATCACACATGCTTCTGTGAGTTTTTTTGCCCCTCAGCGACTTTAAATTAGAGAAAAGAAAAATAAAATTGCTTAAAGAAATGTCACTGTTACTTTTCGGTGGCAGGCACTGGATGGGGACGCATTAAAATGCCTGCTTCGTGTTGTTGAGGCTGGTAAAATCATAACACTGGAAATAATTTAAGGGGGAAAAGAATTTTAATTTGTATTAATAAAAATAAAAAATAAAACGAATGGAAGACTAAAGGAACTATTAACTTTCATATTTAATGGCGTTTTCATATCTGATAAAAATGTTACACATGTTTTGCCCCCTCCTGCATGCTTGTGTTCTATTGTAATAAAATAAGTGGTAGTGCAAAAACAAAACATGTTCTATTCTGGATATATGCAACATAAAGCATTTATGTAAATATGCAACAGGCTCTACACTAAACTTTATTTCAAAATTAAATATTTAAGGATTTTATTGTTTTGTTTTTGCTTTATGCGAAACTTTTCTTGAGAATAAAATTTGTAAAATTATTAAGAAAATTGTTAATATTTTAAACAACTATTCATTTATTTTAGTTCTATTGTGATCTTGAAAAAGTCATTACTTTGCAATGGTGTCGGCAATAAGTGAAATTTGTTTTCCATTTTTAAGCCAACACATGTTTTTTTTTTTGGAAACTTAATCGCCATTAAATGGAATTGAAGCTGTAGAAATGTAAAGGAATGAGTTCATAAATATTCTTGTCGCAAACATTTAACATCGCCTAAGGAAACATTTGGTTTAACATGTCAAGCTGAAATTTTGCATACAAACTCTAACCAGGTTTTTTTTATATTTTCAAACATAAAATTTGTTGGTCACTTTTCTCTAACTTTTTGTTCAATAGATTAGCAGCGATACGCTTTCGTAGGCACATGAACTCAAACTTTTTAACACATCTAATAATAAACTATACTTTTTTTCCAGAATATGTTGGCGTTAGATTTTCCTTTCTTTTTTCTAATGCAAATAAATGAACCCAATTTCTATGGCTAGATCGTATTGTCGTTGCTGCTTGAATTTATGGTCTTTATGGTTATTGATAAACCATTATGCTGCTGGTATCAATCCTTTAGTCTTCTTTCCCTTTCCTTTTTATTTCATGGGTATTTGTACTCCGCTTAATGTTTTTGGGTTACATTTCTTGTTTTTTCAATACAAGCTGTTTTTTGTCACTAAATTTTCATAAATATGTAAATGTTGCTTGAACTTTAACGAGAACAAGGCCGTATTGTTGGAAAAAAAATATATTCTTTTAAAGTTTTTGTTTATTTTTATTCAAGAAGACATTAATTTTGTTGCCTCAGGAAAAGCGGATTTTTAATTACATGTGATTAGATAAAATTAAAAAAATGTTGCATAAATCCTAGTCTAAAGTGTCATTTTTGGTGGCTATAATGTTTATTAACTTAAACTGTTTTTAATATCTTTTGTTGCGAAATCTAGCGAATAAGTTTGCCTTTTCGGCAAGTGATGGCCTCAAATGCTTTTATTTTTTTTTACTCTTGTTCACAACGTCATTATGGTAAGTAAACCCACTGGAGTCGATTTTTTATGGTTCTGCCCCCATTTAACTTAACAATTTTCTGTTGTTGTTGTTGTTTCCCTTTTTTGTTGCAAATAGTTTAATTTCATTAAATAGAAATTTTCTTATTTTATATCACAATGTGTTGTTAGCAAAAGTCAAATAAGACGTTTAATTAAATTTTTTCCGCAAAAGCAAAACATTTAAAATTAAAAAAAAGTTTTGAAGTGGCAGATCGGAGTATCTTTAAAATATATATACATACAGTCGAATTCGTTTGTAAGAACATGGAGAATTTACACAGTTTCCTTTCGTTTAAGCGACGATTTTGCATAAAAGAAACTGTTTCGTTTAAATGAAATCAGGTCTTTAAAATTTTTCTACACTGAAAATAAAATAGATGTTTTCCAATTTTGTTTTAAGAATAATTTTGTAGACTGAGATTTTATTGCAATTAAATAGAATTCAATCGTCAGCGATAAATTATTAATTTCTTTTCTTTTAAGCGATATTTGTGGCATATAATCTTGGACTTTCCCAAACAAAATGTGGTTCACGCCAATTTTATTGAAGGCGAATTAAAGTGCTTTGAAATTTATCGTAAACGAAATTTAAGAATTTTTGTTTTCTTATAAGCGATTTTTCTTAAACGGCGCACCGTTCGTTTATACGTATTCCACTGTATGTATACTTCTTGCCAAAACTTCCCATTTTCTTCGCTCATTTTTAGTGTTAAAATTGTTATGGAAATTAATAAAAGATAATGCATAAGAACTTGTTGACTAAATTTCCAGTCCTTAATTCACTATATGAAAGCAATTTGTATGTGTGTGTGTGTGTGTGTGTGTGTGTGTGGGCTTCTATTTGAGTGTGTGCAGGAGTTTTGCACGCAAGGACAAACCAAGTTTCGTAAAGTATGCAAATGGTAATGAACGCTAATTGTACAATAATTAAGTTAAATGGTTTGTTACACTGAAAATATAATTTTTAGAAAATATTAAAAGATTTTCTTATAAAAAAAATATCGAAAGCAGCTGCAATCTATACGAATGCACAATCACAGCTTCATTTCGCCTTAAGTTGTATGAAAAAATTTGGTATTTTGCTTGAGTGTTTGTAATTGAATTTATAACATTTAATTAAATTTTGGCCATTAAAGCCTTGATTTTCAATGAAATTTAATGAAGTAAACAGATAAAAAAAAATTATGTGTCCTCGAATGCGTTCCAGAAATAATTTTTTTTGCTCCTGGAAGAAGATGTCCTCTTGATTTCCATATATTGCCTCCGAATATTACTACCTCTTTCGCAAGGAAGTTTCTATCGCATTATTCACATTTTATGCGTTTTTAAAATCATTCTCGATTTTAGGAATTTCCAGGAGGTAATTAAAAAATAACAAAAGCTTATTCTGCCTACACTCCCATTTAAATACACATATTTTTTTTTAATTTATTTCTTTTGTTGTATTATGGATTTATTAGAAACGACAAATATTCCCAATACTCATGGAATACGATTTCTTTCATGTGACTGTTGCAAATGGCTTTGCAGTAGCTTGTCCGGTTGGTCCAATTTTTTAGGACTTTGTTGACATTCTCTGGTCTTATATCACAAATGGGTGGGCGGATATTAGCCTTAAAGACGTGGATCCTTTTAGGATTGCTCACATAGCTTTAATCTTGAATTGTATTTCAGAATGTAGGGGACAAAGAGCAGCTCCTAGGTGGCCAATTGAACCACGACGGCTGATAACACGATTGAGGTGCACCCAATATCGATTGTTTGATGAGCTGTGGGTCATCCCGCTAAAACCTAAGATGAACCGAATTTGTAACTTAAATTCCAGGCCATAATATTTTCGAAATCTTGACGCATTCACGCTAGCCGTTGACTGGAATGGCGTTTCCAGCACTTTTCCAAATAAAAAAATTGGCCGATGATGTCACCACTCTAAAATGCCACTGTCTGTGGATACATTCGCTTCTCGGCAATGACATTTTATGGGTTTGCCGAACCCTAAATGCGGAAGTTTTTTTATTGTGATGTTGCCGTATTCGCGGAGATGAAAATACAAGTCGTTAGGAAAAATGGGCTTTCGGCCAAAGTCAATATCCGGTTAGAGCCTCTGCAAAGTCCAAACTCAGAAGCTGTAACGCTGTGGATGGCCGTTTGCCTTTAATTGCTGAGGCAATTGGACCTTGTAAGCGAATAATTCCCGATCCCTGGGCAAAATTTTCTTCATACTCGTGCCTGAAATGCCAAATGGTTATGATTGATGGCGGATCAACGTTGCTGGATTGAGTTGCAAACTTTCTGCCACATTCTCGTCGTACGACGAGGGCGACCATAAGTGTTGTTCGGTCTCCGGAACTTATTGCACACATTTGCGTAGAGCACTTGCTTGACTTCGGCCAAAACTTCTTTTTAACAAACGCACAATTTGGGCAACTCACAGCACTCAATTTGAAAATAAGTTTTCAATATTTCGGACAGAAAAAATCTGTCAGTGTCTAAATAACTTTAGACACTAAAACGTACTTGTACAAAAGTGTTTTTGAAGCAACTTATGCCAAAAATGTATATACCAATTAGTTATTTAACTTTTGTTTGTTGCGACCATAATCGTGGTGTTGGCTAATGCACTTTGCGTCTGTCTCAATTATAAAATATTTCAAATGCATTTTTCTTGCTCTTTTATCTCTGAAAGGTTTTTTTTTGTTTTTAGCTTTCAGTACTTTCTTTAAAAAGTAGGCAACAACAAAAGGAAGCCAAAGAAAAAAAGTGAAATTAATTTATTGAATTAAATTTTCATTCCGTTGAATCACCTCTGTGTTATTAGTGACTTAAATTTTTCTGGGTTTCTTTCTTCGCTTGTAAGAACTTCTTTTCCCTTGTCACTGCCACTCACTCAAAAGTAGTTTTTGCTGTTGGTCCACACTTAAGCCCAGAGACACTGATACAAGTACTTTTGTGATAGTGGCATTTCTCTTTGGAGATTTTCGTACTTCTTACACTTTCTTGTAAAATTCTTCGGGGAATTTCATTGTAAATATTTGTGGTGACAATATTTGTAAGCTGGATGGGTACACATAAATTTCATTTTGGTATTTTATCAAACTTAAGGACCAAAATAGAAACTTAATTTCGCATGGATATATTTTTGTGTGTTTGAATAGTTGCGTTGAACAATTGATAATGTCCTTCTATTGTAGCATGAATTGCAATCCCCAAAGCTGAATATAAAACCAAATAAAGCAAGTGACCGAATGAAAATAAGCAACTGAAATAAGATGGAAAATGTAAAAATAAAAAAAACTGAGCCACAATAAATGGACCACCAAGTAATGCAAAAAAGGAAAAAATATAAAAATTTAAGTTTGTTCACAAAAAGGCAGACATTAAATATGGGACGCAGAAAGAATAAATTTTATAATGAAGCAATAATTTTAAATTAAGTTAAAGACCTAGACATCCTTAAAGATGCCTGCTAAGTGGCAATTAAAGGTTCCGTATCCATTTTTGAACTGGCGTTGCAATTAAGCTTACATCCTGGAAACATTTCACCTAAGGGAAATTGAAAAGATCTCATCACTTCCACATTAAACGTCAGTAGAGGGTCTACTGACGAAACTTGTCCTCAAATAAAAAAACAGCCGCAATCAACCAGACTAGAAGGTCGGTAGCTGTTACGTTTTTTCCAAAACTCTTTGAAACGTCCTCATTCCTCAGGTTCGTATTTGATAGAAACATTTTCTAACAATGAATAATTATTAGCAAAACTTTATTTCATGTTTTCTAATTTTGAAAAGATAGTCGAGAGTATGTCTGAAAAAATTATGCGGAAAATGAATTAATTAATTAGGGAAAAAACCTGCCTTAATACAAACAGTGCCGTAGGTTTGATTGGAGGCGAAAAAAGGACATGTTCCATAATTATACATTATCAGCTCATTTGGCGCGATCAAGTCAATGTAAAACAAATTAGTTTGAAATAGGCCGCAGTACAAATATAGATTTGAAATTAAAAGAAGTGTTTCTAAACGAAGTTTCTTATATAAAAATTTATTGTACACCAATGTGAATAAAAATTTAACGAGGAAATAAAAAAAAATAATTCTACAGTGTAAAATTAATACGCCTTGGGGGAGAATATGAAAAATATTCAAGTCAATTTAGTCATTTTTCTTCATTTCTTCTTTGAAGTTTTGTGGTCATACATAAATATTTTTATATAATGAATGCCAATTAGACGTTATTTATTGAATCACAGACATTTGCTCGTATTTAGACATGTCCACGAGATTTGTGTTACAAAAAAAAATTTGTTACGTAAAAATTATTTTCCGAAACTTATTAAAAGATCCCAAATGTAACTCCCAGGATATGAATAAATTTTAAGCAGGAAGATTTGATACATATGAGCACTCTTTGGTATGAGTATAGAATAATCAAAGGATTATTTATTTAAATGAAAATAAGTAAAATTCAACTAAATAATTCAATAATTTTTGTTTTTATAGCAAACAAAATGCTTTTCGCTTAAATCCTTGTAAAATAAGGTGCATTTTTTCTTTGTTAAAATCCTGTTACATATAACAAAGAATTTCAATTTATTCTTCAACAATGCCTTTGCTATTTTTGCCTATCGTTGTTTTTGCTAATCCCATTCTGATTATTAATAAAAAATTTTTAAATATCATCTTATGAACTCTTCTGTTGAAGTATAATCAAAATTTACTTGATTTTTTTCTTCAATATTATTTTATTGCATTATTTTACCTTTTAGAATCATCTTCCACTGACGTTATAAAACTCATCATCAATTCAATTTCATGACAAATTATTATTTCTTCCTTTGCTCAAATGTGGTTCGCTTCCTAAATGTCACATTCAAGGATCTTCCTTCTGGCATGCAAACCACTAAAAGCAGTAAATAAAACACCCAACTGAAATGAACAAACACAAATTTGATTACGAGTACAATTTGAACATGATTATGAAAAATTTTAACTGGAGACTCTATTATTATTATTCTTGTTTTCATGAATCATGCCTTAATTTAAGTGGGGCAAGATGTATGTATAATCAAGAAGGAAATGTGTTCATAACACAGGCTTATCACTGCAATTAAAAGATTTTTGGTTACAAATAATTTGGAATTTGGTGGAATTAGACTTGGGTAACCAGCATACCAACAGCCATACAAGTAAAGTTGGGTCTTGTGCGATTCTAATATTCTCAAAAGCCGCAATTAGTAAAAATAAATTTTATGAGCAATTTTGAAAAATTTGCAGGATCATTAGGAGAACTTTTAAGCTGCTTTTTTGTTATTAAATTAACTTAATATTTTAGAACATTTTAGTTTAAAATAACAAAATTTAAAAGTAATTTCAAATATATTTTTAATTTTAGTCTGATCAAAACTCTAAGGCACTTGCTTTGTGCAACCATACCCATTTTTTTAAAGTAATAACTGCAACAGATTTAAAAAGCTCTCTAGAGGACAAGTAAGCAAAATATATATAAATACATATTATATGATATATGATGAGAAAAACAAAATTTATGAATATCATAAATTTTTTTAAACTGTACGATATTGTAAAATTATTCTCTTTAACATATTTTGTTGATTCATAATTCGTAATACTTTTCTTTTTATAAGCTTTTCTTTCAGACTAGAAAACAACATTCTCATTCTTAAATAAACAATTCCTTTACATATTTTTTTATTAAACGAGCACGACTCACATCTGAAGAATTCTTGCAATACTTGAAATCATTAAATTTTCAAAACTATTTATAATATTTTTGTAATAAACTGATTTATTTCCGGCAATGTAATACTCTTCGCCAAATTTCTTATTAAACGATATTAATTTTGAAAACTTTATAGTGGCCAGATTTCGTTCCTATATAATCCGAATCCCAGTTTTGCTCTTCTCACAAGCTGAAAATAAATTAAAAAAATTAATACAGACATTAACGGGTGTATTCATTAAAAAAGTCTTATTGTATGTTTAAAGAAAGTAATTGTTGTTGAGCACTTCTTGTTATAAACAATTATTACAATTTTGTATTCATAAACGTACTCGTAAAGCAATAGATTTTTAGCTATTGAAGGTTTCATATTTGTGTATGGCAGTTCCTTTTAATATTTCCTTTTAATATTTTTGATAGTGATGCTTAAAACCTATAATCGATTAATCGAATAGACAAGTTAAAATAAATTTTAGCAATAATTTACGAATAAAAAATATGTATTTTAGTGCAAATATATTTTATAAATTGTAGAAAATGTATGCCCCAATTACAACACTTAAATGTTGTGTTGTTTTGGCTACCACACAACATTAATTTATTTATTCTTTATGGTTTACAACATCTAGGTGTTGTTTATGTCACCGAGTTGCATTTTATTTGTTGTACATATTTCTAAATAAATACATACCTGCAAGCCAAAAACTGTTAAAAAAGGTTAAAGAAGCCTATATTTTGTTAGAAATAAATAAAAGAACAGCAAAAAACATACACGAATGGCGCGTATCCGGAAAGTAATTCGGTACAGTTCAAATCCATTGAAACTACCATATATAGAATAAGGATGAATAATTTTTATAAGACCAAAAGTTATTACAATATTTTAATTACAATAATATAATTTATAGTTTTATAAAAATTTTCCGCATACTACTCAGGTCGATTCGTGACCTGTGGTGACCAAGTTCTTTAAGGTCGCTCCCTTAGCTTCTATATAATATTTTCTTCGACTTATGTTTCTATCATCTCTCCATACACATTGCATCTATGTATATCTATCTATATGTCTATATCTCGTTTTTGTTTCTCCGATGTACCACAAAGGGATCGTTTATATTGTACCCAGGTGTGATCCGACTTTAATCTTGTAGAGCTGCAGATTGCCAATTTCGTTTTGCTGCTCGAAAATCAACTTAAAATTAAAACAAGTACAATATTTGAGTGGCACCGCTGTTCCGAAGTGACACACATGCCGCTCGTTCCGTGGCTACGGCGTAATGCAAACATATAAGTTCAATACACCGATATTTATGACCAAAGCTATCAGGACACTTTATAAGTATATAAAGGAAATTGTGAAAATACGGCAAGAGAACCTCAAGCGCCTTGTTCATCAAGGATTTGCACTTGTTGTTTTAGATTAGATCGCATTTAGATACGAGATGGTATGAGGCCCGTATTAGTTGGTAGGATTCTACAAATTACTTCAGATTAGATATGCAGACCTAAGACACAGTTTGCCCCTTCGTGTACGACTTTGAACAGAGACGGCTTCCTTGCCACATATGATCTGTGCTCTTCGTATTTAAGCTATTAATGATATAAAATTATCTCTTCATTTAGTAAAACTAGATTTAATATTTTAGGCAGTAGTTTCGCCAAACTTAATGTGGTTAATACAACTGTGACGCGGAGATGAGGCGCACAGTAAAATGAAATCTAAACTTTGGTATCAGATGTAGGTTATGGATCTACTAGGTCAGATTGTAAAGCCAGGATAGAGTAGAGTAGGGTAGGCCAGAGTACTACAGAAATGCATGTATCCAAATCGATATCCCAAGGCAATATTATTTTTATTACGAAGACTATTTTCTTAAATTCCCTAATTATGTTGACACCAATGAATTATATGAAGATAACAAACTAAAACTTTTTAATTGGCAAAAGGATAATTTTCTAATATTTATTTTTCATACTTTCCTCTTTTCGTTGCAGGTAAGTTGACTTTTATACGAGTTTCCAAACGGCTCATTTCATCGCCGGTTTCCACACATGAGATTTTATCAACAACAACAATGGCAGAAGCAGGAATAAGAAATATTTTTAATGAAATCGCGGAAAAGTTTTTCCTCCCTCGACTAAGTCGCTCTTTCAACAAATGATAAGTATTAACTAATAACATATTCTCACACCGCACACACACACACACATGTGAATCTTAATTTTAACAACTGTCTGTCAGTTTGTTTCCATTTTTGCAGCATGTAAAACATTTCTGAGATTCCTAGAAAGTCAAGGATATTTTCCTTGGAAACAGAAAATATTAAATATATTTTTCTTTTATTAAGTTTAAGTTTACTTACATTTTCCTACATATAAGTAGATGTTGCATGTTTGATAAGCGAAAGAAAAGTTTGTAACTAAAATTGAAAGTTTCTAACAGCCAGTGCTCGTTGTTGTTAATTTTATTTTTGTATTATAAAGTGTCATTTCAACACATACTCGCACTAAACTGATTTGAAATAAAAAACGAAATCGAAACAATCGAAACAAGGCTAAATATGAATTAGTTGCATGTGTGCTACTCTGTAATGCGCACATTTAAGATGTTGAAATAAAAAATAAGTAAAAGTGGTTGGTTTTTTTTTAGTTTTCAAAACTTTTCTTGTTTCATTTGCAGCTTTTCAAAATGCAAAAAGAAGAAACTTAAATAAAAAGTATGAAACTTTTATTTTTGTTTTCTTCAAACATAGATTTTTTAAAGTTTTGCTTTCATTTCGTTAAAAAAAAATTTTGTCTTGTTTAACAAAAACAATTTTCGTTTGCACCGTTTTCGTGGGGTGCAAAATGATTTTTATTCCGTCAGTAGATGTACTCGTATTTAAATAAATCAACAAGTGCTTTATGACCCGTTTTGTGCATGTTATTTTATATTATTTTTCTTCTACATATTTTTTATTGCATTGCTTTCACTGTACGCTGGCAAAGAGTGCTCTAGTTATTTTTGTTGTTGTTTTATTTCCATTCCACCAGAACTGCATCCTTGAAGTATTTGAAACACCACTGGCACTGTTGAAAATATAGCTGCTGCTGCTGCTGTTGCTGTTGCTGGCTGTCAGTACACCAAGAGCGCAAGTAGATACACTTACAATCATCCAAGTACACACATCCTTTCGCTTTCTGTTGCTCTGTGCTCAACCCAGTAAATTAAAAGGTTAAGGTTCCTCTGGAACTGATACGAAAGTAACATTTATCGTGTTGAAGGAAACTTTAAATTGGATTACACAACTTTTAAATCTACAATAGAAACTTTATGCTTTTATTGGAAATATATTTGTAGGTTATTTTACTAAAAGCACGCATCATTGTGATAGTTAAACATTTGTGTAATTTTTATTTAATTTCATAAATTAAGAATGAAATTTAGATTTTTGCAAAATTTCTTTTAAAAGAAAAAAATTAGTATTAAACAACTCTAGGAATTCCACACTTTTTTCATTGAAATAAAATTCTTCCACATTCTATTGACGTGTAGTGTTATAGTCATTTTATTTAATTGTATGTAAAAATTAGCTGTTATAGACAAAGATATAATTGAAGTAATGTTCAGTGATTCTTAAACAATTAATTTTGGGGCTTTAATCCGTGCACAATGGGCAATTAATTTCGCTCAAAGACACACAAGCGTATAAACTTTAAAATTGTTGATATATTCATGATTATAAGTAATAAAAATTATTTAATAAGGGAAAGGCAAAAATAAATTGTTGTTCTCGTTATTTTTTTAAGTGAAGCAACACTCATGCAATTAATTCCTTCTACATAAAGTGTTACCTTCTTTGGAAAGGGTGTAGTGTAGAGAGGACAGCTGGTAAAATTAGAAGATATATATATATATATATATATATATATATATATATATATATATATATATATATATATATATATCGAGAGAGCTTAAACTCTTTTTACCATTCTACTATTGCCCGTTTTTTAAATTAATTTTTGTAGCAAAGTGGCAGCGCCTCTGGTGTTAAGTATACGCATTAACTTTCTCAAGATGTAAGTGTAGCCTTTTTATTAATTGTTTTACTTTGCCAATAACAATTGGCACATCGCCACACTGGCATAAATCAGAAAAAACTCATAATGTTGATGTCTTCTCCTGAAATTACAGCATAATAAATTTAAATATTTTTATAGACTTATGCTCGCGGTCTGTCCACACATCAAGAGTATCGAAATTTTTCTTTCCAAATTTTATACATAATAATTTTCTACGTCTTTAAAATACGCATTGTAACAGTAAAATAATTTCCAAAATTTTAATAGTTATTGATTAAATTAAGAGTGCTGATTGCGATGGCTCTATTAGTTGTTTTTTCCAGTATCTCTAGTTTCAAAGCCGTTTAATATTTGCATAATTTATGCCTCTTTTGTATTATTAAATACCCAGATTTGTTGACCCATGTCAAAGAAAATTGACAAGAAAGTGGCCTCAAGAGTTCTGATAATAAGTGCGCTCGTCTTATGTTTCTCCAAATTTATTTGAAAATTTTTTCACTATTTCCTTTTGTCGGTAAGCTTAAAAAATATTTGTTATTTCTTAACAAATAATAAATTATATATTTATAAAAATACACCTTATTCTCTTTCTGTTGTATATATACGACTATATCTATATTTATTTTTTACTTTACTTTTTACTTTCTTAACGAAGCAAATTTGATATCGATATGTTTTTTTCTAAAAAACATTTTTTTGTCAATTCGCCTTGACCCATAATTAATTCAGTGTTTCAAATAATTTTTTTAATAGTTTTAAAAAGCCTATTCTATGCAAAATAATATAAAAAGAATTCTCGCAGCATCAAGAAAACACGTTGCAGTTTGGAATGTCAAAGAATTTTACATATTATTTTTTTGAAAAATTAAAAAAAATAATATTCAACTATTTTTGAACTAAAATCACTCCCCCTCACTTTATTCACTCTCAGAATTTATGGAAAAAACCTACTTTTCAAATAAAAGTCAACTTTTAAATGTGTATGGAAAACTGCTCTTCATATGATAGTTTTCCGATCTTGAATTAAGGTTTATTTTATAATCTGGTCGCTTGTAATACGATTTAAATGAACCGACAATACATGCCGTTTCGTGGGCGATAAATAAAGAATTTTTTTCTTTAAAAAGATTCTTGAACTTTTAAAAACAAAATGTGTTTTTCTGACTCAGAGTACCGTATAACACTATCAACATTTCAACTACATCCGAGCACTCGTAAACTTTGATGCAAATTCTTTGATATTTTTTTCCACACCAAAAATCGCCGAAGAATCAAAACACAAACTCACCAAAGAACACATGATAATGACAAGTGTGCCAACATAAAGAGAAAAAAAATCGCTAATCGAGAAATTTAAAAATCACCTATACTATTGAACAGACCTCGTATGTACTTCTGTAAAAACAATTCTCAAATTTATTCGATTGTTATTGTCTTGAAGAAGACGCCCAAAGACGTGTCGAAATATTGAATAAAACGACCTAAAGCTCGTTTATGAAATAATAGATGTATTAAAACAAAAAGGTCGAAAAATAGGTTTTGGAAAGAGTTATGCATAACCAAATAACACGTTTCTTCGATTGGAATAACATGATCGCTGAAAATCAGTCCGGGTTTAGAAAAACCCATGGATGTATAACAGCGTTAGTTGATGTCGCTAAAGATATTCGGAGATAAGTCGATAATGGTAATACCGCCTTTTTGGTACTGTTAGGCCACTCTAAGGCTTTTGATACTGTGGAACATAATATTCTTTGCTACAAATTACGTAACTTCTTTAATTTCTCCTCCTCTGCCACTGAGTTAATGTCAACGTACCTTTGCAAAAGATACCAGTATACCGGAACTAATAATAACAAATCAAGAGCTCCCCCTGTGTCAAGAGGAGTTCTGCATAAAAGTATAACATTTTTGGCATATTTTTGACAAGTCCCATGCTATTTAAGGCCAAAGTTGTTCTACAAACTTTTATTTCTTTGTCATTTTACGTCGCCTACGATATATAGTAACAAATATGTATTCACAGACAGTCTGGGGGTAAATATAGGAGTTGTTGAAATTGTTTGTTGGGTTTCCTTTAAAAAAAATTATTGGCAAGATTCAGATTTAAATCTGCTTTAACAGTGGCATGTGATGTACGATTTTTGCTGCTTGAAAGTATGAGTAACTAAACGTTTATATATTTACGACTATAAGTTTTAGTGGCTTAGAAAAGTATGTTAAGAATAAAACTAACATTTCATAAGTCAACCGCACATTTACGCACATGTATGAAAAAAAAATGAAAATTCAACTGAAATATACCACCAACCATTTTTTACAACAAGAATTTGCTTACAATCTTACCAGCAACTAAAAACACTTGTTCCCAATTTAAATTTTTATGACTGCATGAGTTTATTTTATTGTAATTTAAAATACTATTACTCTAATTTAAAAAATAATGGATGTAATCAAAAATTTAACATGTTTCAGCAAAATAAAGTTTCGTTGCTTTGAGTTGCTTTCGAACATCGATGTCAGTGAACTTTTTACGAATTTCCTAAATCTTTAAAGCCAAAAAACAAAATTTAAGACTTTACTCTTAAGCTCTTCAATACCTGAAAACTTTCCATAAAAAACATTTTACTAAGCAACATAAATTGTTCCACATAAATAATATTTATAAATATATAAAAGGAAGTTAAAGTTTGCATGTTATTGCTTTTTTTAGTATTTTAGATGCTCTCGAAATCTAAAACATGTAGAAAGTTTTTCTTTAATACTTTTGTATTGAAAAACGAAAATAAAAAGTTGTAATACTTGATTGAAATGTCGAGATTTATAGTAAATCCTTCAAACATGAAAGTGATGCTTGAAAAGAAGAAAAAATAAGAAGATTTACTTTCCTTAGTTTCAAGCAAATATTTATAACCATAGATAAATGCCATTATTTTAGTAATAGATGTAAACATACACACATAACAAGCTCCTTACATGAGTGTAGAGTGCACGTGTGCACTCCCATTATGCATAAAAAAGATATCATGAGATACATAATAACAAATGAATCCATAAAGTTTTGGTTAAATATCCATAAATATCCAAAATGGAAAGAAAATAATGTGATGTGCATTATCCTTAAGGCATCTTGAAGCAATTACTGATCTTATACTCCATAAAGTATGCTGTGCTTTTTTTTTGCTTAAAGTTTCTATAGATGTTGTGAATGGCGGCAGCAAAACATTGCATATTTAAATTGAGAATTTTTTATTGAATTTTTAGAGAGAAGGATATTTAGAATTATAAATTTGTGTAATTTTTATTAGTGATAAAAAATCGGTATACAGACACCGAGGGCAAGGCTAATGAAAAATCTACAAATTTAAAAGAGTAAAAGCTTTCAATGAAGATGAATTTCAATTTAACTAGCAGAGGCAAAAGCCATATTTTTTTTAGCAATGCCAATTTCGAATTTAACATAAATCAGATTAGATTCATTGAGGAGACGAAATACAGGAACTAGGACCATGTCCAAAAAAGTTATGAAACGACAATGTGGAAAGCTAAATATATATATATATTAAAACAACAATAGAATTCGTTTAGAAAAATGTAATTTCTTGAAAAGACTAGCGGCCATATTGGAGAAACGGATAGGGGCTCGTGCTACACACTATGAAGAGATGGTGGTTCAGAAAGTACTAATTGATGTATAATAGTGGGATATCTGAAATAATTTTGGAGCTTATTAAATGCGGTTTGAAAAAGTTTTTTTTTCAATCTCTTGATAAGGTTAATGTTTTTTGGACTTCGATCGATTTGATTTACGTGCTTTGCTGGTGTTTAGTTTAAAACATGGAATAACTTTCAGTAATTGCGATATACTAATTTAAATTTGTGAATTATCAGAAATTTGTTGCAAAAAATAGTGGTCTGTTTTTCCCCCAGGCAATTCAGAATATTATAGTATTTGCTTAGAAATATCTATTTCAAAATTAAAAAAGATAATATAACCATTAAATATACATTTTAATATTTTATTTATAATAGTTGTAATCAAATTTGTCTTTATTAAACCATTTGAAAATCTAAAGTGTTCCATTCCGAATATTTTTTGTTTGTTTTGTTTTTCTAAAGGCTACATTTACGGAACCGAAACCTCTTTCGATCGGGATTGACTTTATTAATATGGCTGTTGCAGTAGAAAGTCAGTTTAGTAAACATTTTAGTTCTACGTAATGCTTTTTTATTGGGAAGTTAACAATATTGAAGATATAAGCAATTTTGATATGTTTACTTCTTAATAGGAGGCCCAAGCAATAAGAGACAATCGCCTTTAAATTCTTTAACCATCTCTACTGATGATCTGAAAATTAAGATATATAGAGAAGCACAAGACGTTTCTCTGTAAATAAATTGGGGGAAGGGGGAGTCTTTAAGCTCCTAAGCAAAGTAATTATTGACTAGTGTATATCTGGAGACTACAAATTTTGGGTGCGTAATTATGGGTATAAAGTGAAAGCACGGTTGGTATAGAAAGGGGGAGACCGGTACTCCTAAACAAAGTAACTTTTAATAAATTATATGTCTATAGAACTAGATGATTTTCTACGTTACTGTGGGAATAAATTAAGTAAAATCATTATATTGTAGAAAGAACTGACGATTACCCACTTAGGCTTTTATTAGAATCAAAAAGTTTATTGCAGTTATATGATTAATTTCTGATTTATGCTAGAGGTCGTAAACTTTCATCGATATTTACAACGAATTAATAACATTATTTTTTTGGATGTTGTAATTTTTAAAGAAATCAGAAAAATAATAATTGCGCAACGTGCTGCGTCAACACAGTCTAGTCCAATAAGATTTTTTCCATAGTCATAGGCGCTGCTTTAATAACTACGAAACACAACGAATTTAAATCTAAATGAGAAATATTTCATTCCGTTTAAGATTCTTTGAAGTTCATAAAATTTAAAAATTAGTTGAGTATTCGTTTGTTTACTTGCAGAGATTCACAAATAAATGAACCAGTTGCTGATGTTGCATGTGTGTCAATGTGAAACAACATGTACAATCGCCTTAAGAAATTTTTTTATTTTTTATTTTTTGTTGATGTGAATGATCAACATATTTGTGCCTAAACGTTCACAGCTTAAACAACATTCTTTAACATAAATGAATTTAAATGTTTTTGCTTGAATATCACAAAAGAAAAAATCGTCAATAACATTAAAAGAAAAAAAATTAATTCTCGTATATTTGGTTTTTAAATAAAAACTGAGAAATTAAAACCATTTCTTTTTGCTGCTTGTGTTACTGAATTCATTGTTTGGTATGTATTTAAGACTGAAATCCAATTATGAAGCTTATGAAAATACAAAGAGAGGGGAACGCAAAAAACGAACGCTGCCACGTTCAACAAGAGTACATATTAAGTTCCCTTGTGCCAATTTGTAAGCAAAAGAAACAAAAGCCAACTACACATGCATGCACTCAATAAAGGAGCATACGAACCTTCCCAAGAATGAACAATCAAAACAATCATACAGGCAGCAGTAACAACGGTGGCAGCTGTATGAAGTAAACTTGCAACCGTATTAGCCAATGAAATTCGAAAATGGGTTGGGGAGAGAACATGTGCAATTAACAATAATTCCCTCGACATAAACGACGCCATCCACGTTATTTGCGAATAAACTTTTTAATGCCTCCACACTCAAACATACACGTTGAAATATTTTAGTGGAAAATCTTTATATTTTACATACGAACATACACACACACTTCAATAGAAGATTATTTATATGTATGTGCATTGAAAATTTTGTTTAATCCAACACTGTGTTTCTGTTTCTGTGTCACAAACGACTTGATAATAAAGTTCAAATGCAAGTTGTATTTAAAGTACATGCACAAACACATTGACACGCTCACACATACATACGTACACTCACATATATATATACACACACAAGTGCATTGTACTTGTGCAAAGTAGTTTATTTAAGTTTCACTAAATTCACTTCCAAGTACATGCATCGTATGAAATGATTTCTTAAAGTTTTTAGTTAAAGTTCTTAAAGTTTCTAACAAACTAATGACAATGCTATTGTTTTAAATTTTATTAAAATTCTCACGTAATAATTGCGTTCATTTTCACATGTTTTTCAAAAATGCAAAAATACAACAACAACATGAAATACATAATGGAAGAAAAGTATACATATATTCTTTCACCATCATACAACATCATACATACTCGTACAGTGAGCCATTAGAACTTCGCAACACTGTGGATTAGTATTCCATAAATGGAGTAAGAGATGAATTATGTACTCGTATGCACTAAATTGTACGTTTTAAGTCTAAGGAATGACAGCAGTAAATTTATCTTCCATAAGTTTGTCTTTAACCCTCTAAAGGGCGGAATGTTTGGCAAAGGGGATATTTATTTTATTTTTCATTCTCATGAAGAAAAGGGCGCTATAAATATTTTTTAAATTAGTTATTCGAGACATATCCCAAAATAATTGTATTTTGTTGCAGCTAACCATATCATCAGCTTTCTTCACACATAATTTGGCTGAAGAATACTGATGAAAGGGATATATTTCCGATTATAGATGGATTCAAAAATTTGATTCTTGTGTTCAGTTTCTCTCTCTATTAAAAATAATTAGCGTGAAGTTTATTTGATGTTGTCCTTGATATTTTTTTGCACTCAACTTTCTCATTTGCCATTAAGCAGGGTTAATACGAGGGTAGTTTGACGAAAGATATCTTATTTGGATAAACGCTGTTGTTTTCGGCAAAAAATTAAGTCTCCTTTAAGCTTAAAATACTTAGTGCAGCGTCTTTTTAGTTTTTGTATTCCTTTCAATTAATAAGGTTTCCAAGGCCCTAAAAATATACATTTATTTCAATTATGATCTCTTCATTTGCGCCAAGTGTTTTACCACCTGGGGAGCTACTCTCTATTGCGACGCGTAAGAAAAATGGTACCTAATCGGATAATCGGTACCCTTCATTGCGTTTACGCATTTTCCTTTCGCATCTAATTTTTTCACTTTCGCAAATCTGGCATCAGTGCACTCTGTAATACGAAAGCGTACGTCAAAATCGTTCGTTAAAACCAAATATCTTGCACTAAGAAAATATCGAACGCATCGAACTATCTTACGCATCGAAATAGAGAGTAAACCCCCTGGTTATTTATTTAGATTTTGAAACAGTCATTAGTCAAGGGGTGCTAAACCTTTCGAGTACGCTAGATGCAGTATTAGTTCGCAGACCAACTCATGAAATTTGGCTATAGCGACTACATCGATGTGTACCCCTGTATTGTGTTAATGGCACTACTTGACTAGATGAGATCATTTTCGCTTCAAATCAATATCGAATCTGTGCAGAAGATCTGCCGGTAGTTTGTTTAGCCTCTTCAAGATAATCGATGTGAATGACACCACATGCATTCAAAAAAAAAAAAAAAAAAAATGTGACCATGAACTTCCTTGCTGACAGAACCTCTTTAGCATTCTTTAATGCACGTCCACCCGAAAAACCCTCGATTTTGGCTGTTCTGCGATCATTTATGTGTTCGGATAGCACCCAAACATCGCCAAAAATTCCTTTGAAGTGGTCACATTGTTACGCTTGTAATCGAGTGTGAGCCATCGCGGCAGCTTTTTTATATCCATTGATTGAGATTTTTTTAAATTAACAAACACAAACAGCAAAGCTACCTGGCTTTTCTGCAGAAACACCCGGAGTCTGCGGCATTAGTCGAACCTGCAACCTTCGGACTTCTAGTCTAGTACAATAACTAGTCTACAAAGGCTAATGGCTACACAAATATCAACCAAGACTGACCAGAGTCAAATATGCTGCAAAAGAATTTGTCTTGGATTTGAGTGTAAGATCCATTCTAGCTGTGATTAAAAGCCAATACACCAGCACTGTCGAATCAGTTCTCATATACAGAATTCATATCAATTTAGAAATTTTGTTGAAAAAATATAATTGGTAAAAGATCATAATAAAAGAAAAATAAAAGCCTTTTGATTGTTTATGGATAAAAATTTAAATAATTCAAATATTCGCATGTATCAGCTACCGCTTCATTTTAAAATTATAGTCCTTTTGAAATTACAGTGGCGTACAAGCTTAAAGCTTCGGTCAGCTTCTCTTCCACGACTGTAGATTTTTGTTATTGCCGTCGGCAAACAAATTTATAAATTGTGTTTGTAAAAAATTTCCTTTTTTGTGTTACATGTAGCAGTGATACTGCAGGAAATCGTTTTGTTGTAGGCTCCTATCAGACAATCTTTTTGCGCTTTTGCGTCGACAGTAAAACGTATGTGTTGTTGTTTAAAAATAATAAATTATATTTTTTTTATTTACTCAAAGTAAAACTAAATATGTATATTAAAAACTTTTTAAACTCTTAAATTAATTTTGAAAATTTCTCATTACCTTAACATTGTTCTTATTAAATGTGGCATGTTGCAATTCATTATCCTTAAGTAAGAGGCCGCAATCAAAAATAAAAAGTTACAAGTGCTTTAGCAAACATTTGCATGTTAAATCGTTTATTGCTTACAAGTAATTGCAACAATTATTTGTTTGCAAAAATGTGCTTCACGAAACTAAGTTATAAACGCATTGAGGGAGGCATGATAAATGTTTCAAAATCATATAAAACTCTGACGAAATGTTCTGGCAATAAATTTGTATTGGCTTTAGCAGACATTTAGTATTTTTTAGGAAATTTATTGAATTCAATAAGCAGCCCGGTTATAGATTTTAAATTTTTTATCAACAACATTATATCAGAAAATTTCGTAAGTGTTAGAAACATTGATAAATTTAGAAAAAAAAATTTTAATAGTGACTACACGCAATTAATAAAAACAGTGTAGGATTTAGATTAAAATTCACATATGAGTACAAGGTGACGCAGAAGTAATGTCATAATTTGAAATACCTGCCATTCTGTTATAAATGAAAAAAGTTTATTTAAAACTTAATATTGAAATTTATTATTCGGGAGAATATCCCGGCGTTTAATTGTATGGGTGTTGAGAGAAAAATAAAACAGACTCACGTTGAGTATAATTGTTTGTTGTGTTGTTTGTATAAAAACATTCTAAGCCTACTATGATTATGTATTTGTTGTAATTCATATGCAATATTGAAATTCTCATATTGTATTTGTTTTATGTGGCATAAACATACGAGGTTGAATGTTAATAACATTATGATAACATTGTTATCAAACTTCTTAAACTTCACTGACGATTTGGTTTTAGCAACCAATGAAATGTCGGCATATGAAGAGCTAAAGCCACAACAAACATTTTTTCAAAGTTTATTTGAAACTTTAAAATTGAAGACATTAAAAAATTATATCGCTCAAAATTCTCTATATCTGCAGTATATTTGAAAAAAAAAACTTTTTTAACGCATTAGTTTAAAATTTATTATATATGAGTAAATTTGCTGGCTATTGTTTTTCAATTAATCATGAAATATTTTTTAGTAAAATGTGAACCAGAAAAAGCTTTATTGCTAATATAATAAAAAAAAAAAATAATAATAATAATGAAAGCATTTGTGATATTTGGCGTCATCTGCAGAAATTGCAACCAATTCAATTTATGACTTTAATGTTGCTCCACCTTGCATCATCTTGGAATTGTAGTTAGAATAAGAAATATAAAGTTATATATGATAGATGATACAAGCCAAGATTACAAGTAACAAACATTAATAGATTCTCGTGAAAAATTGTGTGTTGTAGCTTAAGCTGTTTTTGAGGTTATGTAAAAAGCTTCTAATGTCCAAGTTCTTCTTCCAATATATTGTCTATTGCTGCCAGGCTATCCATATAAGCGGCCATATTCATACAGATGTTTTATTTTAGCCTTGACATAAACATTAGTTAACAAGCACCTTAAGGCTAACAAACGTTTGTTATAAGATGTACTTAATATTGAAATTTTATTATTCAGGATGTTCTCCCAAATTAATCGTTTTCAATTGTGTGTTGTCATATGCCGATATTGCACTGGTAGCCAAACTAACTCATAAGTAGTTTCAAAACAATCAACCTTATATATTTATCATAAAACAGTCTAATACAATATGAGAATTATCTATCGTTTATGATTATTACATAATTTTGGCAACAAAAAAACCGACTTCATACAAAGAGCCAATCAAACAGATTTCTAAACCGAAGCTGCATTGAATTAGTTCAAAACCACCCGACATGATCCATTTCTGGTTTATATTTTGCCCCCAGGAAAGATTTAAATACTTTCTTAAAAAATTAAAACAATTTGTAGAAAATTTACGAATTGAACAACTAAGAATTTTGAATTTGAATCCCTTCATTAAAGAATGTGAATTTTTGTTAACCTTATCAAAAAAAAAAAAAAAAAAAAAAAAAAAAAAAACATAAAACAACAAATAGATCACAAAATATTTATGGATATTCGATTCCAACCTCTCCACGCGTGACAGGAAAGACATCTGTAGGAAGCTCGTTGCACACACGAGCCTTTTGACCAAAGAACCAATTTTTTTTTTAATTCGTAGGTGCGATTTGCAGATATATCGACCACAAATGGATACGATCTTAACGAGGAACGTGTTGTTAGGGGTCTCGGGAAAATATTCCCTTACTTCATTACAGCACATTCCATTTTAGTAACGATAAAACAGCGTAACACATTCCACGGTGCGACGATGCTCCATTGAGTCAATAGAGTTGACTAGTCTATGGTACTGTCACCAATGAGTCTTTTCGCTCTCTCCTGTATTCGGTCGAGTAGCTTCAAATAGACTCTGAAGCACCGGCCCATACATGAGAGTTGTTTTCCATTCTCGGTCGGATGTAGGTGGAATAAATAAATGATAAGGAGAAGGGGTGAAGTATTTCTTACACTGTCTTAAAAAGCGGAGACACTTGAATGCTTCTTTGGCGACATGGAACTTCATACTGAATATTAATGCCAAGCATATCAAGAGCTTTCGATTCCTCAATGCATGTACGGTCATACATTTATTCGTGAGCATAGGGCAGTGCGTCCTACGAGCATTAAAATCAAATCGATTCGTGAGACCTGACCCCCTTCAGGGATTATTATAAGATCTTGATGAAGCGTATTGTCCATATTTTGCCTCATCGCCTTAATCTCCAACGGAATGTGCCCATGGCCAAATAAATAGCAATGACTTATGCTGCTGCATCTATAAAGGAGCAAATACGGTTGGAAGTTTTACATAACAGGTCAAGGAGAAAAGTAAGAAACAGGGTAGGAAAGTGAACGGATATTCAACATGAGTCTATATTGTGTTTCGTTGGTATAATTTCGTAAAATTTCAATACTATACATTTTTTTCTTCAATTATATCCTGTAAATTTATTATATATCGCATCATTTGAAAGAAATTATAAACTCCTGCATAGAGCTGAGACTTGAAGCATTCGTTTAAGGTGCAAAATGAACCCCTATCTGTTGCAGAAAGAGAATGGATATGTGGGTTTAGAGCAGATATGAACTAATTTTGACATTTTTGTATAACAACTGTTTCTGAATACAACTTTACCTAAAAATGCCACGTAAATCCAGTTTGAGTTTCTTTAAATGTGGCCGAAAAGCTTTCAAAGTTAAAAATCCTTGCATGTATGTATGCGAGAGTAGTATATGAGTTAAATTTGATTAACTTAAGCAACTTATTGCTTTAGTTATAAGATTTGGCAAGCAATTTAGAAAATAACAAATATTAATTTAAATATTTAAATCAGATCTCAAAACATCAACAACAATATTTTCAATATAATTTTTATCTGTTTGTTGGCATTAAAAATTTATGTTGAAAAAAGATTGTGCAACATAAAGCCAAAGCTCAGAAAAGAAACCGAAGTTGCAACTTCATCAAAAGCGGAAGCAAATTAAGACCAGTTAAGTTGCTTTTCTTTTCTTTATATTTTGTTTAAAGTTGTCATTCATTGTTGTCGTTGTTGTTGCTGTTTACATTTTATATTATAAAGATATAAGCGGCAAGACTAGAACTAAAATATGGCATTTTAAAAGTCATACAACACCAAATGAATTTGCCATTTCTTATTGTCGATGCCGTGCAACATCACTGCCTCTTCCATTTCTTGCTACTCCATGCTACTAATCAAGTCAATCTTTATAAAGTTGAAGTTGCCTTTGCCGTTGCAGTTGCTCGTTGTCTTCTATGCATATAAGGCGGAATTTTTCGTATGCTTTTAATATTTTCTTTCTGCTGTGCTAAAGTAAAATTTATGTTGCAACTTTGTCGCGTCAAAAGATTTAAAGATTTTTATAAATTTCCTTTTCTTTACTGAAAGATAAGCAGATGATAGAAGAGGAAGAAGCATAGAGCAACAGAGAAATCATAAAATGAAAAAGCGAAGTTATCTTTGTATGAGTGTTTAACATGTAAGTGACTGTGCATGTGTCAGTGTTTAACGCGTGGCATATTACAATTCTTTTTGTTCCTATTGCAGCTTCTGAATTTTTATTTTACGATCATAAACAGCAAGCCACTCTATTCAACTGCTACAACTGCATTTGCTACTACATTGACTTGACTTAAAGTATAGCAAACTAAGGCACACACATACATACATACGTATGCTGCACAAACACATGCATACTTACTTATCAGCAACACATTACATACTCGTATTCAAAGTAAAAGTATGAAATGTGTAGCTGCACATTTGCATGAAACAGCAGATTTTCCATTTAAGTCTTTTTTATTTCATTTTCACATTTCATTTTTTTATATTTTGGTTAAAACTTGCTTTACTTTTGTCACTTTGTCCCAGGGAACACTTGGACTTAAACTTACATTGAGAACGAAGTTTAAATATGAGAACGATTGAGGGAAGCGAAAATGCTTTGGAAATAATTTGAAGACAATGAATGAATTTCTCAACAAAATGGAGGAAGTTGTTGTCCAAAATTATGTTTCTAATACAAATGCAGTTGGTTTATTTTCTTAGGATTTATATTTCTTACATTTTCCAGATTAAAGCATTTTTCCCAAGTATCTACTCCTTAGGGAATTGTAAAATTGCTTGCGATTTTCTTCAATCGCAATAATTTTGTATTTCTCTTTAGTTGGCAGGATATATGGAAAGGATAATTATAAAATTAATTTTTATTTGCACCTTGTTAGGAATTATTAAGACTTTGTAATATTAAGAAATATTAAATTGTTGATTATTTAAGTGCAGCCAGTGCCAGACGAAAAAAAGGATTCTACAGCTCCTCCTTGGCCTCCCGTCACTCGTGTACATCTCTCAGTCGAATGTTGCCTTTAAAGATTAAAATTTTGCAGGGTAGCGAGTTTGGATACTATTCATCTTTCTTTATTTACGTTGGCACTTGTTTTAACAATCAAAGTGTAACACTACCTCTGGAATCAAATTGAGAGACTGTCACCCTATACACGTTACAGCACTGGGTATAACTTGGCCGATAATCCAGTAGGGTCTTCAAGGATACAGTATTGAGTACAATCTTGTATGTAACTACATTTGTCAACAAATTGACTTGAGCTAAGATGTCTTCGGACATTATCGCGAATGTCTTTATTGTTATAGAGCTTTTAATCATAAATACTTTTGACGATTTACCTTAATCCTACGTCGACTACTCGTGCTGTATGCCATATTTAGTGCCATTTTTCTTACTAAGTCAATTTTTTGGTTGTATGTTCCGCTTATGTGTCTCTTCCGATCACACTTTCGCCCTTGTTGGTTTGTTTCTGACCCTCTTCCTTCCTGTGTATCTCTGGTTTTCTCTTCTCCATTATGTTCCTATTCACTATTTCATTGTTTGGGCGTGTAGTTGCCTACAATTGCTTGTTACAGCGGCGTTTCTTTTTTTATTTTATTTTAGTATTCATGTAACAATATGCGTATTCACTACTTTAAGTGCCCCGCTAAACTAGTGCGATGTGAGATCGAATGAAGATCTTTGTTAATATGTTCGTTGAACACAAGTTGTAATACAATTTGTAATTGTATTCGTAACTTTTAAATAATAAATAAATATGCTCTAAAATTTTATTTTATTAAATTTGCCTGCAACACGATATATTATTGAATGTCGATCGCAGATTCCCAGTTGTCTAATCGACCGGCCTGTTTGTATGTTTTTTTTTTGCTTAAGATGAATTTTCTCCTCTTTCCAACCTCTTCGCTAAACTATCATATATATATATATATATATATATATATATATATATATATATATATATATATATATATATATATATATATATATATATATATATATGTGTTTAATACATATAAATTGACAAAGAAAATTTATTGATTCAGTAATGAATTTGCTTTCTTACCAATTTAATGAATGTTAATGCGTCTACTTAACACCAGGGGGCGCGCAACAGCATTTTCACTACCTGTCCCATCGCTTCCACTATCTCTTTCGCGAAGAAGTAAAAGTTTAAAAGTAGTAGCCATCAATTACCTGAGTGTCATATCTCGATATGATATCAATATTTCTAAGTGACGAAAAAATTTGAATGCATGTTTCCGAATGATTCTGACCCACTAGTGAAATGTACACAGACTTTAGCTCACCGCCTCTTAGTCAATTTCAATGTATTTAAATAGGAATATTTTATAATTTACTAAATAAGTATATATTTAAAGGGGGAAGAAAACACATTAAAAACTCAAAACTTAATTAAAAATTTTTTATGTTTAATAGAAACGCGGCGAAACTTCACACAACTAGTCCCCAAAAGACACAACCTCGCGAACAACATGCTGAAATTATACGCCGGGCTTTAACGTTTGCGTAGTCCTTTTTAAACTTCGTTTAATATCAATCATGATAATACCAACATATCAGAAACGCTTGCGCTTCCGCTCACTGGGATAATGTACACACACACACACGCACACTAATACTTGCTTGTGTGCTCGCTTCTCTATGATGCGAATGACAGTAAAGGATTTAATAGGAAAACTTTTTCCAAATTGGAAAATTATATTTGTAGAACGCTTTTAAGGCATAAGATAAGGAGCTGCCGTACATTTAAACGAAAAGTCATAGCAACGCTGCTCCTTGATAGTTTGATTTTTCTTTGCATTTTCCTTTAAGAAACTGTGGTGGGTGGGGGTTGGATTGTAAAATCGCAAAATTATATTTATTTTCTTTACTATTTTTTCGGCAGTATTATTTTTCTATAAATTCATAAGACACAAATGAAATTACGCAGTTTATATGACACAGACAGTTACAGATGAAATGCAGATTGTGACATCATGTGGAAAAAAGCTTTTTTTCTTCCTCATTTTTACTATGTAAGTTTATGGACTTTTTAAAATTCAATTTATAGTCTTCATAATGACTTTTAAATGCACAATCGGTCCTTTGGCCAAATAAATAATAATTGGATGTAAAAAAACAAACTGCGGTAGACGCACAGTAGTGAGGCAGGCCTATGCACCCATTGTGCATATTGCACGAAACCATTCGTCTTGTCTTGCATAAAACGATGAAACGAAAGCTTCGTGAGTTATGAAGTTGCAAAAGGTGCATTATTTATTACTCGCTGACTCACTCAGCCATCATCATTATGGGGCACTTGCAATGTAACTAGGAAGCTGCAATTTGGGCAGAAGTAGATTTTGCTAAGTAACAAATAGGAGAGTTCTGCATCTATGGGCACGGTAATGTGAGAGGCAAAGTCGTCTGCAGTATATTTTTAAATGATTGTTAACCAGTTGAATATATGTACATATTTTTTAAGCTTAAGGCCTCTTATATTATTTTATTTTATTTATTGATATTTTAGCACCGTTCGTATACCATCTTTAGGATATTAACTTTATATAAATTAAAAAAATTAAAATGTTTGTTTTTTCAAATGTTAATTTTAAAATTTATCTAAAATGATTAAATATCCTGAAGTTGGTACTAGAAGAGTACCGAAACATCGATAATTTCCTTTATCGAAAGGACCTTAAAATTAAAAAATAAACGAAATGAAATGATTCAAGTAAACGGTGAAAAAAACTACGTTAGTAAAATTCTTGTTTGTAAAATGAAACAAATTTATTGATTTAATTCAATTTGTTTTAAAATGAAATCCTTCGCTGAAATACTCCCCCAGCAATAATCTTTATAAAGCATTTTTAAGATCCTTTTTTACTTCCATTACCCGATTCAAATGTGTTAATAATTTATATTTTAAAACTTAATTACTAATATCCTTCTTTCTGCATTATTTTGGTATGTGAGCGTCTGTGCAAAGTGCATTTGTTTGTATTGCAATATCTGTTTAAAATAAGGACATCCTTTAGTGAAGAGACAAAGAAATGAACATTGAGCAGAACAAATAATTGACAGTATTAAATTAATGCGCTTAAGCAAAAGTATGGTGGTGATATTTAAGCATGATAATTAGTACAACTTTGGGTGCGTTTGTAAGGGTAATATACGCACACATGTACTCGTATGTTGTGCTAAATCCACACACACACATTCATGTAAACTGCAACAGCCATTGCTTAATATCTTGTTAACGCACAAAACCAGGTAAAAACCTTTTACTGTAGCTGCTTTTTCAACACAGATTATTGAAATTTATTTAAAAACTTAACTCTTTTATTTATTAAATGCGTCAACCACACTGTGCACTGTGCTGAAGCAAAATATATGTTATTTAAGCAAAGTGTTTAAGTTCCTTCAATAGGTGAGAAGAGTTTGATCTGCAGTGTACTTTGAAATGAAATATATATCCATGCTACAAGAAAAAAGTTCTAATTTATAAATTAACGTAGTGACGGCCGTATGAATAAGACGCTACTGGAAGTGGATAACTGCCATACCTAAATAAAAGCGTCAAGCGCAACGTGTTTTTACGCCGAGCTTTAACGCTGAAATGCCATACCTAAATAAAAGCGTCAACGTTATGTCAAAACGATTAAAACAGGGTTATCGAACAAACAAATAAAACAACCCTGATTATTTTAACAGGTTGCCGGACGACATTGTTGTTTGTGATTTTGTTATTAAAATTTTGTTATTTAAATTAAAATTAAAATAAAATAATTAAAATTTGAAAAAATTAGTTATTTAGAAGTTTTTTTTGTCATTTGGTAACTTTTAGAGCGAATTTTGGTTGTAAAAATTTTTTGGTTGTGGCAGCACTGAGCATTAATGACACATTAAAAAAATAAACAATAGTACTTCTGCAGTCAACTTCACTTCTTTACGCGTTGTCAAAATCGGATTTTCCAATAGCAAAGCGTTGCCGCCGCGTTATTTCGGTATGCTCCATACAAAATGAGAACTTTTGACAGCCAGACAACGTTTGACGCGCCAATTTAGGTTTGGCAGTAAGCAGCAGCTCGTATTTTGCAAGATCTCATTTCCTGTAGTCTCATAATTGATACAAAATCTTAAACAACAATTCCGCCATTCAAAACAAATGCTGAAAGGCAGTTACGGTATCCAGTATTTATTCTATAGCTACTTCTTTATACCGATTTCAGATAATTTTGTTTCAATTGGGCCGATAAGTAGCAAAAGATGTTTAAAATGCCATTTATCCAGGAGAAGAAATCCCCAATTGGAGAGAAAATAATTTCTTAGAAGTAAGAAATGAAACTTTCTTGGGATATATCATTCATTATTATCCTACTTTGCAACAGTAGCGTTATACTGGTTGCTTTTTCGAACACTTCATTCTTCAGTGCGAATAGAATTTTTAGAATTTTTTTTACGACGAAATTGGTAGCTTTCAATATTAGATAGAGGTCCATAACATCTACATCACGATCATTTTTACCCAGAGGAAATAAGGGAAGTTGTTCTTAAGGAATAATGATCTCATTCCTACCAAAGTTTCTGTTAGTTGATAAAATCTTGATTGAAAGCAGTATTTTGTTAAAGTGATTTACTGAAACTTATAATTACAAATTGTCACAATTGGTTAGTTTTTATCCTTTAAAAAAAATGAATTTTTAGCATTAAATAGCTTTTTTATTATTTAACATGAATTTACTTTCTTGAAAAAAAAATCTACCCTCCTTAGTGTGTTGAAGACAGTTCATAATTCAGTTAAAAAATAGGTCTTTATATGTTATTAAACTCATTTAAATAGCAGCTGATTTTGTATTTTTTGTTTACATCCAAATCCTTGCATTTTCATGACTTCTCAAGATGCTGTTTTTAACTATGCCTCTCGCAAAACTTTAACTCTCGCAGCTACCTCTTCTCTTAATATGTATATTATCTTAGTGTCAAATTGTTAAGACGCTGATTTTTAAAAATTTCGTGTGATGAAGTAAAATTTCCAAGTTCGAGTCTCCATTTCCAAAAAATACCAATAAAAAATTATGCCAACAAAAACAAAATTTCTAATAAAATATACATGTTTTCTATATATTTATGTACGATGTAAAATATAAGAAGGGGGTGAATAGCACATGAAAAATCGTTTTTTCATAGCATCTTGCATATAACTTCAGATTCAATCAATATGATCTAAAAAAGAAAAGATTTTGCAATGGCAATAAAATTCAACTGACAACCGCTTTGACTATGAGAACAGACGCCTCTCACAATCCGCTGATATTTGACGGGTGTTAAGAACATCGCCCAGGGACCACCACGTGAAGCTGTGTGAGTCAACTTGAATTGTAATTGATAAGGATCACCCTGGATTCACCAAATAGAAGAAATTTTGCCTTATAATTATACCTCCTGGTCACGCTGTCAGTAATATTATGTACTAAATATAATCTCAGGTTGCCATCTCAATACGTCATGGAATTTTGGGATTTCTCAAATGCAGGCATTTCGGAACTAGTATCCCTAGTGCATATACATGATAGAAACAATTTTTAGTGGAACGAAAATACTATAAAAATGCTTACTTTTACCTCCGCATTCATTTTCGTTCGACATCTCTTTGTTGCGATTTGGTAGTGGGATGCAAATCAGGTGTTTGTTGTTTAGAGTGTTTGCGATTGAACATTTTCGAAATCCCACTTGTCCTAAGTAATTGAAATTAATCTTTCATTCTTACATTTTTCCTTCCTAGTTGTGTTTTCAATTTAATTTACGTTTTCCGTGGTAAAAATAACATCATTATTATATTTTTGAAATTTCGTAATGAAATTATTTCAATTACGCGTACAACTGACTTCCTGCAGTAGATTAACTTCTGGTCCAACATAAAATGACCTTAATGTAATAAAATAATTTGAAAGCAGGAACCAATAATATAAATCTTTAGTTTTTATGCGAGGACCATTATTACGATGTAGGTTTAAGGAAGATATATGTTTGAAATCACACCCAAATTGGCCATTCTCAGCAATGGAGCACTTGATAATAATGACACATGAGTGAAGGAGGAGGGAAAATCGCAAAAAAATTATTTGAAAATAAAAAGTGTTTGTGAAAAGGTGATTTATACTTCCTTTCCTTTCCTTACTTTATTTCCAGTTGCAACTTTTTAACTTTCCTTATTTTTATTTGATTTGGTTTGTTGAATAACAAAATAAAAAAAGAATCGCTTAAGATATTCTGTTTCAAAAAGTGCCTTAAAACAGTTACAGCAGGGGCCAGGTGATTGAAATTCATAAAGTGCTGCAAGTTTTTTACGGTCAAGAAATTTTGCAAGCTGACAAACAATTTCCTTTAAGTTCATTCATTTGTTAAAATTTCCTTAGCCTTGGCCAGAAAAAAAAAGAATTGAAATAAAAAAGTTAAAGGACAGAAAAGGTTCACAATGTTTGCAGATATTTAGAAAAAAGGAAAAGGATTTACATGTTACCCCCCATTATGCTTGTTATCTCTTACATTTAAATTTTTTTCTTGCAATCCTTTGTCCATGTTATAATTTAATATGTTTTTATGTTAATTTTCTTTATGTCTTAGGCGTTATACGATGTGTGATGAATTGCGAAATTACCATTTTCATGGAGTGTTGGAGCGAAAACTTACCCATCATTTCATTTTAAACTAAATATTTCCAATAAAGTATCGATCGAGTATAAAGTGAAACAATATTTTTATATTAAAAATTCCTTATGCGTAATAAATTGCCACACAATCATGCTGCCCCGTAAACATTAAAGTGGGAAACTTCTCTTTCTCCACTTATACTTTAAAAGACATATCGGAATAGATTATAATATTCCAATATGCATTTCAGCCAAAACTTTAAGGCAAAATAGCAAAGTACCATTGATAAAATATTCTAATGTATAAATATTTTTAATCCAAAATCATATTGGCCCTAATCACGAATAAATGTTTATGATATATGGCAAATTATCATTTTTGTTACAAATATCTGCGTTAATGCTGCACATTTAATTAAAATTTGAAGTTATTAGAATTGGACGGTCGTTGCGGCGAGCAATGAATGAAACATATAAAAATGTGAACCGGAAATACCGATGCTTTTCCAGTAATAATTATTTTATATGGCTTGTGTCTTTGCTAACAGAATTTGTGGTTGATGTTTTTATTTGAGTAAAATTCGTTGATTTGTTGTATTTTGCGCTAATGCCAGTGTCCTTTAATTTACGCAGAGTTTGTTTTTTATTTAATTATTAAGAGGGATCATTTTCGAACTTATAAAAGAAACAAATATTCATAATATTCATCTCAACTTTAAATAATAATAATAATAATAATAATAATAATAATAATAATAATAATAATAATAATAATAATAATAATAATAATAATAATAATAATAATAATAATAATAATAATGTGTTTTTTATATTCAAAACAACACTGTCATTGCAATATTATTCTTATATAATACCTAACGATTATATAAAGCAAGGCTCTAAGACAACTTCCGTTTTATTTATTTTTTTAATAAACTAACAAATGTACTTAGAACACGTCTTCCTAGATTTCTCATGTTTAACAGCACGTTCAACAGAATCCTGGTTTGTGTCTAGGGTTACAAATTTCGAAATTTATCTACACACACATTAATTCATGAAGAAATTTGATCGTGTAACTAGGCGTTGCTCTTAGATTACAAATTCAACTCTGGCTCATCCATCAATGGCGATTTTAAAAATTCGAAAAAGTGAATATTTTCGTTGGCATATGGAGAAAAACATATGGCGGCCATTTTCTTTCCAAAGTTCAAACAATTATGGTACCAATATTTTGTAATTGTTTGTTTTTGAAGGCAAACTTTTATATTCTTTTGTATTAATGAACAACGTTCAATTGAGTTTGCAAATTTGAGAGTAAAAATATTTACAGTGTAAAGGAAAAAATTTCTTCATAATTTCTGCACAACATATCGCTTTGCTCATAGTGGGAACATAATATTAGACTTCTGTCTAATCCACCCTCTATCACCTCCAGATGATTCATCCCCATATAAACCTCTTCTAAATAATTTTGCGCTTTTCAGCTAAAAAAATGTAATTTAAACGAAACTGTGTATTCTTTATTCAGAGATAAATTTTATATAACGCTTCCTCTACGAGTATATTCATCCGTATGGACAACATTGTAGGAAGGCGGGAATGTTTTCCCTCCCAACATGAATTAAACAACCAATAATAATTCATTCACTTCATAATGTTGCTTCTGTTGAAACGTACCTTTCCAAGAGCTTCAGCTTAACCAGCTCCTGGCTATAATTCAAACCATCTACTTAAATTAAAACTGCTTTATAACTTCATATTAAAAATTTGCTGCTATCGTTATAATTATTAAGAGTTTATCTCAAACGACCCTTATAAAGTTGGATAAACAGGCTTTAATTATTAAACAAAAAGATTACTTTGTATGGTAGACTTCCCCAATTTATCTTCAATGAACTCTAAAGTAAATTTTTAATACCTTGGGACGTGGCAATATGCATTGTTTATTAACTTGAACTTTAATTTTGTTTAATCTCTACGATCTTAGCCCAATACACACCAGGCTAAATATTTAACATGTGGCAGTAAATGTGATTTTTAATCTTATTCTGACACTAAGATAATTTAATTCATTGCAAAGATATGCTTAACAAATGGATCTTCATATCTCAGCTGGAGGTGAGGTATATGGGATGACAAAGTTCATGCAATTGTTCGAACAGTGGTATACCCATGATTTATTTAGTTAAATTTAGAAAAGGATGAAATGTTGTTGTTGGCTATGTGATTAATTTTCGCATAAAGTAAAAAAAACAAATAAATATATATGTTTGATTTCTTAATAAGGAAAATATTGCCATTTTCTTTTCTAAAAAAAGTTAATATTTTTATTTTC
The DNA here is from genome assembly GCA_963681545.1 of Germaria angustata. Lineage (NCBI taxonomy): Eukaryota > Metazoa > Arthropoda > Insecta > Diptera > Tachinidae > Germaria > Germaria angustata. Next base: position 30,149,613 of record OY812999.1, on the reverse strand, counting down.
AATTGCAAAAAAATCTACATTATGTTCTGCACATCCTTTCTTACTAAATTTTCAGTTAAAGAAAACAGCATATGTTCCTCAAATCATTATTAAATAACTTAAGATTTGAGAAGGAGTTTGATTTCACATCCTTTTGCTTTTAAAATTACATTTAAGTGCTTACTGGGGGTATTAAAATGAAATTACAATCTTTTCATCATCATTAAGATAAAAGAACATCAAATTAATCATTCAATACAAAAACCTGCTGGTAAAATATGCTGCCATTTTTGTTGTTGCTTTTAACCTCGTCTAATAAATCTTTAAACGAAATGAGGCGGAAAACAAAGAAATCTATTTGATTTGAAAATTTACTTAATAATGCGAAATCTTCTCTTTGTTTTTTTTCAGCTTTAGCCGTTTTTACGTCAACACTGGCTGATGAATCGCTAGATACGCGGGAAAATACAGATCTCACATTAAAATGTCGTTTCACAGAACAATACGATGCTGAAGATTTCTCATTTTATTGGGCAAGATGGACGGCGAATCCGGTACAATTTGAAAATGTTGCCATTGGTGATGTGCAATTGAATTCGGGCTATCGGTAAGTTTGCAATTGAATATACGAGTATTTGATTTGGTGACAGTGTCTTGTGATAATTATTAGAAGCTTTTGTTGTAAATAATGTTTCCTTTATTGTCACGTTGTTTATCATGCCACCAACTTGTTTAACAATAGAAAGTAAAAGAAATCCATATAAAAAATTAATAGTAAAAACTACATCTATCAATAAAGAATGAATTAAGTATTTAGTTGAAGCAGCTTAAGCGTCACAGCGAAAAAAAAAATATTAAAAATTTTATATTCAAAGTTTCATTTACTTAATGACTTTAGATCAGTTAAGCATCCCATTAATATCAGATAAGAGAAGTAAAACCAATTCAATTCGTTTCTTTCTCCGACATCAAAATTATTTTTACGTTTGAAAGGGTTTGCTTGTAGTTCGGTCCTGTGCCCGAACGCGCAATTCGTTCAAAATATTGATTTTCGTACAACTCCCCCATTTATGCATCGATTTTGATAAAAAAAAATTTATTTATAAGTGGAGCTTGCAGTAATTTAAGCGGAAATCTGGCAGGCAATATTTTTTAAAATTTTTTATTTAAGAAGTTATTTCCTGCAAATAAAATATAAACTAGAAATGAATTATATCGGTTTTCAAACTAATCCCTAGTTTTTTTCGGTTTTACAATCTGTTCGATTGGATCTTTTTTTCCAGAATTATTGTTAATCAGACTTCAGTTTGATATTAATAAAATAATTCAAGACGGGTATTAAATATAATTTCTTGACAAGGAAAAATATACGTGTTGTTTTGAAGACAAACATAAGAAGAAAGAAACGACATGTTGCTTTATGGGAAACTTTCACATCCACGAAATTTAAAATGCTCTGTTCACCATGTAAATGTACACATACGTCTTGTCCTTGGCCTTAAAAATTAGTCTTTATTTAAATGAATATCCCTTAGCCTAGAGATTTAGGAAAATCTTAACTTAAATTTTAATTCACTCTTACTCATAAAACGAAAATTTTATATTTTACAATAAATATTTGTAAGTTGTTTTTTTTTCCATAAACTTTCTTCAAACAAAGTCATTAAAATCACAAGTTTATGGCTGGTCTCATTGATGGCAAGATGATGTTGAAAAGCCTTAAAATATGTTTTTCATTTATTTTTTATGTGATTTAAGTAGAAATAGTAATGAATTTTATAACAGCGACGCATAAAAATGGGTAATAAAAAGCACATTTAAATATAATTATGGCACTTGCCACAGGCAACAAGCGCTTTGTGCCAGTGGTTTCTTGTCTTAAATCCGATTACTCATTTTGATTTCATTTCTATTACTGCCACATCATGCAAAAATAAATAAATGATGATAAATTAAGCATCGATTGCACAATTAACTTGTTCTCAGTGAAGCCAAAATAAATGGATGAATTTTAGACTCAATACTTTTTTTTGTTTTTGTTAAATTATTTTTTATAGATATTTGTAAATGTAAAAGTAGATGAAAATTTTATGTAAGTTATTCTTTTCTTTTGTCTTTAAATAAAAAAAAAATTGTGATCAAGCAGTTTGTTTATCTCTGGCGTAGCAAAATTTTCTTTCTACTGGTTTAAGTTTTTCAAAATTTTTGTTCAAAAAGCATAAAATGTAAATAACAAAAAAGAAATAATAATAAAAATATTGCAGCCAATATAGAAAAGAAAATTTTAATTAAAATTAAGTTGTAAAACAATTTGACCACAATCACTAGAGTAAAAGCAAAAATGTCTTTAAAGTCATTAACTTTACACAAACTTTGCTAGTTTGTTTTTGGTAAATGGCTGGCTGGCTGGCTGGCTGGCTGGCTGGACTGGCATAAATGCCTGATGTTGGTAGGTTCGTTTGGCAGGTTAAGTGCCTATATACTTTCAAGTTGGCTTAGTTGTTTGTTTGGCTGGCTGGCCGGCTGGCCGGGTGGTTATTTTAAATACTTTCTTGTTTAGTTGACATGTCTCTGGCATAACGACTTACTGCTGCACAACGCATTAATATTTTATTTATGTACAAGAGCTGCATTTAAAACTTTTTGTAATTGTGTTTATAAATTTTCTTGGCCAAATATCTTTGCCGTTTTGTAGTTCTCTTTGAAAACTACACAAATAAATACTTTTGCATTCAAATTCCTTTTCCATACTTGTCTGCATGAATATTCTCTAAAACCATAAATATTCTTAATAATACAACTTGAGGTTTAAGCAGAGTTTAACCAACTATTTTTTTTAAGTTTTTGTAAAGAGCATTTGGTATTATTTCTGTTATCACAAAAATATTGTAAAGAAAATAATAAATTAAATATTTTCATCACATAAATAATTGTGGTTGAGAAAACTAAAATGTTTGTCAATGTTTTATGACGCAACTCATTAAAGAATGAACATATTTAAACTTGGAAATAATCCAGTGATTCCAGTATTTGGAAATACCAGTAACCAGTAAACATTTTACTTACATTTCACTCGTATAACAAAAAAAACTATAGCATACCTTTAGGCTAAATAATGTAAACATTTAGGCAGTACCCAATAGGAAGAAATTATGGTTTATGTGTATGTTTTCTTCCTGCTAGTGCATGCGGTAGTGGATATCGATTATTTATTTTTGTTCAAAAATATTTACTTGTTCTATCTCTACTGCAAAATTATGTTGTAAATAAAAATATACAAAAATATATTTAAGTCATAGAGTCTTCTGGCTAACGAACTGATTTGACTCCTGTAATTGTGGATTAATTTTAGCATAAGCCTCCTGTCATTTCTTTTAACACTTGTGACTAATGCCTGTGTTATTATATAATGGAGTTCCAAACAAAATGTGTGTGAAAATAAATTTCGAAATTTATAACCCTAGACATACACCAGTTGTCATTATACGGTTCTGTTAAGCCCCTAACATATGACTGTTAAACATGACAAATGTAGTAGTACGTTTTGCAAGTGGAATAACGTTTACATTGTTTAACCTAGTGGACAAAAAATGTACCACGCTAGCCGTCTATTCCATACCATATAATTTTTTTCTATAACATGAAAACACAACAGGACATTTGAATCTTTTTTATACCAAAACCATTATTAAGGATTCCAAGAATATGGAAAGAAATAGGCGGATAAAAATTTATGTCATATAAAGATTTAGTGGTCTTCCATGATCCCCAATGGCCAGAATATCCAACAGTGCGTTTCTTTTCAAAAAAATCAGTTTACCTGATTTTATAAATTTTCAATTTCTCTAGAAGATGAATTTAATGAAAATGGTAAAAATATGCGGGTACAAATTTATGTTATTTTAAGATTTATTGCTCCTCCATGATCCCCAGTAGTCACATTGCTCCTCCATGATCCCCAGTAGTCAGTATGAGTGGAAGCGATAAAACGCTCGAGAATGACTATTGCCGGTGAAATGGAAAAATACTTCACTGAGTTCAAAAGTCGTTCAGTTTGTGCCAGTAAATCTTTCGACTTTGAATTGCTAAAGCGAACAACTTTAACGTTATCACTAAATATTCACTGAAAATAGTTTCAATTATTTGTTCTTAATTTGGCTAAATATCCGTTTTTAATAATTTGGCAGCAGTTTGAGAACGAAGCTTTTGCAACCTCTTTTTTAATTTTTTTCCAAATAAAAGAAAGAGAATATTTCACTTGTCATACTTATAAAAAGAGTTCAATATTCTACAGACTTTAAATTTTAAACTCATAAATGAAAAACAATAAAAGCAGTTGCATTTGGTTTCGCTTCCTTTTGCGAGATATTTTCGCTTTTATATAATTCTTTTAAGAGTTTTGTTCGCTAAAAAATGCTCCTAGCAATATATTTTGTAAATATTTGTAGAGAAATATGGGAATAAAGAAATTTAAAATAAAAAATTAATTTTATATAAAAAACTAACAGCAAAACGCCAACGCTTTTTACTAATCTCAGGTCAAGCAGAATATAACACAAAATCACACATACCAGGGCGGGTCAATAGGTCCTTGCCCTTTTTAATGAAACACACGTTTTTGGATAAACATTTGAGCTCTATACACTTCGTCCAACAATAAGACTTGTCGAAGTCACCAAAATATTTACTTGTTTGTGAGATAATATTGGAGTCAAATTTCTCCGCCGTTACATTTCTTTAGGTTTGGAATCAAAAAATACAGTAGAATCTTAAAAAAGTTAACCAAAATGTCCCAAGGGGTATTAACTTTTTCGAACTTTTAACTTTTCTAAGCGGTTTTTTTAGTCGAAAAAAGGAATAAATAAAGTATGTATGTAATATGTAAACAATTTTTTTGGATACAAAATGTTCCATTTTTATTAAAAGACATACTTATAATAGTTTTCATTATTACAAAAAAGAAACTTAGGTTTAGTTTGTACTGGGTGTTCAATTTCACAGTCCCGCTCAATTTTTTTTTTCGCATAAAAATAGTTTATAGAAGTTTAAAAAAGCAGTCAAGGCTTGTTTGTTTCTTTTCTTTTGTATAATAGCTCTTGATCATTTTCTTGCGCATATTGATTAGGTCTGACACATGATTTGCATCATTGTTGCTCTCAAACCATTTTATAACGCTACAACTACTTTCGAGAAACTTACTTTAGATGTATACGCTCTAAAAAGTTAACCGAAAAGTTAACTTTTTAGAGCTGCACGTGGATTATGAAAAGCTGTTAACTTATCCGCGTGTTTAACTTTTATGAGAGTTAACTTTTCTAAGATTCTACTGTAGTTACTCGGAACTGAATCCGGAGAATAGGGCGAGTGAGCAATTCGTAGCTTAATTCAAGGAGTTGTGCCATGGAAACTACATTTCCGTTGTCCTTGTGGAAACGAACTTTTTTAATCCTTTTTTAAAATCCTCGTTAAATCAACAAAACAAGTTGTCATAATTATTGCTTTTAATTTTTTTTCACTTTTGAAGGTAGACAATGTGGATTATACCGCGTGCATTTCAAAAAACAAACTGTCGCAAATACTTTATCGGCAGAAAAGTCTAAGTTGGTTTTTTTTGGCGCCGATTTGACCTGAAAAATCCACTGTTTCGGCTGCTGTTTGATCTCTGGTGTGTTGTGGTGCATCCACACGGCACAAAAACTCATACATTTTGCAGTTGGAACAATGCTTAACACTCCTGCAAAGTTGTCACGGAATAGCGTGACAAGTTTTTTATGCAAAAAGTTCTCTCATACCGTAGTGATGATTTAAAATTTAAACCACTGAGCCGTGTGGTGATATGCCTCTGGCTTTCACAATCTGTGGCACTTTAAATTTTGCATCGGCCATATAGTGAATTTTCAATTGTTTCGGGAAATTCCAAAGGTACTGACTTATTTGCCTACCCTCGTACTTAGTTCATTCAATATGATGAAAAAGCTGAACCGAAAATGTTTTTGATGTCACAAAAATTATTACATTTTTACGACCGTATTTCCAATAACGTGGTATTATTGGTTTAATGACCACAGTTGTTGTTAAAGATTTTTTTGGCTTATATTATAAATTATTATTATTATTATAAGTTTGAATTCAAAAAGTACCATAACAGATTTCTAGCAATTGAACGTTTTATATTTGTGTACTGCAATTATTTTCATTTCCCCTTTTATTTTTAATATTGTGGTGCTTAAAACGTGTAGACTACTAACCCGGTAGTCAAGTGAATATAAATGTTTCATGAATATATTTTATAAGTTACCGAAAGGAAAATTAGATAGGAATCGTGCTGAAAAGCTTATAATAAATTAACATATTTTGTTAATAGTTGTTTCAAGATATTTTTGGATGGAGAATTTCTTTAAGTTTTGCTTGCTTTTCATTATTAAAAATAAACAAGAAACGATTCATGAATCTGCTATATTTTTCTTGCAACCTGTGTACAATTAGGACCATTATTATAACTTGGCTTTAAGTAAGGGTGGGATTTTATTGGATGAATAATTAGTCTTTCATTATTCAAACTTTACTTTAACCTTAAAGGGAGCAATGGGTTACAGCAAGTCATCCCACCTGTAACTCTTAACGTGTGGTCTAGTAATTTTAAGTTGCTATATTTTCATAAGTTGCCACATTTTCTACTTAATAATTACAGCCATATAATTTCTGAACTGCTTTCTAACCGATTAAGTTAAATTTTTCCTGGAAGATGGCCATTTTATATCATGTCTCATTTATTTTTTTTTTATGTAAAAGAACTAAACCAAAAATATATATTTTTATAAAAAGTAAAAAAGTACATATGAACAGCCGAAAGTAAATTTTTAAAAGAATAAAACTTAATATTGAAATCTATTATTTTGGGATATTCTCTCCAACTAATTGCTTAAAGTTCACTGACGTTTTGGTTTAGCGATCAATAAAATGTTGGCATATGAACAGCTAAATCCACAACAAACTAATTTAAAAAAGTTAATTATTAAAAAAACTTAATTCTAATTGACAATTTTACAAGAAAATATGTGACATCTAAGTATTATTTATAATTTTTTGGTCTTAATATCCGGCAAAAAAAATGCACAAATATTTTGTTCGAACACAACAAATTTTAATGATTTTAATATTCATGAACACACATATAAGAATAAAAAACAAAGTGTTTCCTCTACAAAGTGTTTGACATTTACGAAGTTTGCTTTATATTTAAGGATTTAGAAAAGCCCTGTCATACACAGGAAGTAGAACAATATTACCGGAAATATTAAGCAAGTACTCGTATTACTCGTACTCGTTAAGATTAATATTCGGAAGTAAGTAGTGCAAATTAGGATCAATTCCCATGGCTTTAACGTAGGCTTGTCATTGCAGGATGTTCTCTGTCTTTAATTCCTTCCTATTCACCAAGTTGGAAGTTACCTTCATTATGTTGAGAAAAGTCAAAATTACTTTCTGTGAAAAGGGTAAAAAATTGCCAATAGTTTGGTTTGGTCGTCTGCATCAATTATTGATTGCAGATAAATAAGGATTACATGTAGATTTATGGAAATAGGTTAGGTTAGGTTACGTTGATTGGAGGGGTGTGATAGCCCATGTCATACGACATACACTTAAGCCAGTGAAGGCTTGTTGTGCACTCCCTTTAATTATCAAACACAAACTGCCAGAGTTCTGCGGCAGGATTCGAACCTGTCACCTTCGCACTACGAGTCTAGTACACCACCTACTGGTATGAAAAAAACTATTTTCAAAATCGCGCACAGAGTTTTAATGACTTGTAAAAGTAATTCAGCTTTTTATTAAAATATTTATTGACCTAACTTCTTAAGAAGTTCAAGAAATACCCTGTAGGACTCTTGCAGCAATGATAATGTTATTCCTTGCGCCTGGGTAGTTATGATTAACATAACAATATATTTGATCATTAGGGCAAATATTAATGACAGTTTCGATTGTTATTGGGTCAACCATTTTTTCTTTGCATTTAACAATTTTACTATGTGCCAAAATGCAAAGTATTGAAGAGTCCTGCATAGAAATTGGTAGTCTCACTTCTATCCAAACAGCTGCAAATAATCATTGATATTCCGAGTTTTTAATCCCAACAACAAATACTTTTTATTTACACATATACAAACGAAAGTCTAGTTAAAGAAATTTGTTTAAATAATCCTCGAATGTAAAAGGACATTCAGACAAATAAGGATACAATTTAAAGTTCAACAACAAGCTGTCCAGCGACTGCGACATAAATAAAAACCATACAAAAATAATAATATTTACCAGAAACCACAATAAACAATCAGAGCGCTCAGCAGACACTCATGTAACAGAAAAAAGCTAATCTCTATAAAAACACAACAACTTTATACAAACACAAAAATATATAGAGTACATGCATATAGAATTAAATGCATATACACTTGGACACACTCTGGTGTACTCGTATAGTTGAGGTCCTTTAGGAATCTTTTGTAAATTAAACTAAACTAGGGAAATAAGAAATAAATACAGCAGGATTTGTTCTAATATTGTGTTGCCTTAAAGTTTTTGTTGTTGGAAAGACCCACTATCGCAGCAAAGAACCAAGTGCACATTATGATAAACGTTACTAAATGAGCATTCTTTCCTTTAGGAACGTCTGGCTGTTGTAAGCTCTATGGAACGGATTTTGAATTTTGCTGTGGTCTCCGTTTTATTTCTATGTTCCTTGTACATTTATCAACACCAGCATATTTTCTCTTAATACTCATAAAAACACACCCACACCCTAATGCAAGCACTATGACATAAATTGCAATTCTTTTGTATTGAGTGTTGAGAAGTTTTATGAGTAAATAAAATGGTTTAAGTGCAATATTTATATAAAACGGAGCAAGGATATAGTATGAAACACATTTGAAATAAATGAACATCGAAACGACAGTGTTGTACATTAAATAGACGAAGTGTTTAAAAGGGATTTATTGTAATATATAATGCCAAACAAGCGTTGGAACAATTATGTTTTCTCGTCGAAAGAAAAACAATTATGGATAAACAATAAATACACTCGAAATATGGAGTACATAAATATTCCAGAGCAATTTAATAAACGAATCTAAAGATTTGTGTTCTGTAGGACGTTTTCTTTTGTTCTTTGTGACAAAATCATGTGTATTGGCCTATGATTTCTTATAAATTTGCCACGTACCGAAACACCTTAAAAAACTGTTTTACTGCAAATCGTCTAAAAAAGTTGTCTATGCAAGACAACGTTCCTTCTAATGGTTACAAATACAGCTCGAGGCCATCCATTAATTGAAAAATAAAAAATTAATGAAAATTTTCCATGTCACAGGGAGAAGAAAAAATCACTTTAGCAAAGTTAGTATATCTCCCATTTTAAATAACACTGCGCCTTATGCAAAATCTGCTGGGATCCTCTTAAAGTATAGATTACAAAGATTATCTCAAAAGAAAAAATAAAAAGGATGTTCTCATATACAGACATGTTGCATTAAAAAACTGTGGGCCAGATGTTACTGCTCTTTAAATTTGTTTAATTAAAATTTTAGTGGAGTTGTACATCATCTGTGAATTCGAGAACAATTTCTGCGTCATCGAATTTACTTTCTAAGTGCCACAAGGGTTTTGTAGTTTCTCTTCGAGAGTTTTGCGTCTCGCTTTGGCACGGTTTGATGGTTTACCGTGAACTAATTTTATTGCTGTACAGCTTTTTTTCTTTAAGATGAATTTGACATTCACATTTAATTTTGAAATAAAAAAATAGTGGTCTTTGGAGAATAATGCTGGCTTCTATATTTGCGATCCAATTCAATGAACTAGTGAAAAGTTTTTCTGTTTAAAATCTTAAAATTCCTAGTCGAATCACTTGCATAAGGTGGCAAAACTGAATGAAAAAGTCCATAACAATCTGGAATTTAGTATATAAAATTTATAAAATTCCTCGTACTACAAGTGGTTATTGTATAATGGCACTTTTGAAATTGGAAGGACACCAAAATCTATACAGCTTTTTCAGCACTGCAATCCCTGCTGGATTATTACTGAACGTATGAAAAAGCAAAAGAAAATATAAAAAATCTTAAATTTCTGATTAATACCACTCAAGCTTCATTACCATCATGATTCCTTTCAAATTCAAAAAGAGTATTTAAAGCCAAGTAATAAAGGCATCATATGAATCTCGCCAAAATTCAAATCAAATTAAATAAGCGAATACATATGTCTCATAAGCAAATGGAAAAAAATATATTTCAATTTAATTTACTATTATTTTAGAAAAAAAAATATTAATAAACATTTACTCCTGTTTTAACGTACTAAGTTGCGAGGACCCATGTGGTTCGCTATAACCGAGCAACATCGTATATAAAAACCAATTGTATTGTTAACTACTTATGCAAAAGAAAACAAACAGGACGACAACGCAGAAGGATATTTGAAAGGAAAGTGCTGAGCTCTTCTTATTTGAATAACCTTTAATTTGCTTTGTAGGTTTTCTTTCATTTCACGCATTTATTGTTCTAGATTTTCCTGTTCATGGTTCATCTCATGTCAGCCACATAAAATACCCTAAACGTTTCTTATTGTCCGTAAGAGAGTTTTTTTTTAATATTAAATGGACGTAAAAGGGGCTGCACAGTATCGTGCACAAAATCGTTAATGTGTATATAAACAACTTTAAGGCTGCAACTCACTTAAGTTTAATGCAATCCTTTTGTTTTTGCTGTTTTATTTTTTATATACATTTGGAAATAAGTTTTCCAGAATATCCTTGATGTAAGAATTGAAGCGCACGTATGAGTTTCTTTTGTTAAGAAAGAGAGGAAAACGAAAATATCATAAGTATATATAAAAATAAAAAAATTAATACAACAGGGTAAAAAATTAAAGTTTTTCAGAACAACAGAAAACACTCAAATATAAAAAGCATTCAATGGAATGTTTATACAATCATAAACACTCTCCCATGCTTATACATACGCACACACACACAAACATACACACATCCATGCATGCAAACAGAAACACAAATGCTGATAACAAAAAGTAAAGCACGAATGCATGAAGAAAAGTCAAAGGAGGACAAACATTTTAACAGCCCTACACAAACACATTTATAACCGGTACAAACACTTGTACCCTTTCATGTGAATTTTTTCATATTAAATGTACCAATCTGCTGGCATATATATACTTATATGCCATTTTATATATTTCTTTGTATACACACACGTACTATCGATATTGTTTTGTGTACGTATGGATACACACACACATACATACGTGTAGATATGATCTACTCCCAAGAAAAACATTATTGTATTACATAGAAGCAGCAACCCAAATCTTATGCACGTACGCCAGCCTGTGCACATGTGAGTTGACATCCAAGAAATATCCTTTTTTCTATAACAACATAAACAAACTGTGAACAGCATGTTTTTAGTATTTTAACCAGGTAAGTTTTTATAAGGACTACAAAATCTGTGTCCTGTTACAACGAAAATCATGAACTGCATACAAACAAACGACAACTGTAATAACATTGACTATAGACTTACGAGTACGACATGATGGCCAACGTTAATAACACAATTCAAGAATTTCAAAAAGAAAATTCTTCAATTGAAACTTTTTAATACATTTCTTCGTATGTGAACCACTGAGACGAGTCTTGTTATGAAACAAATTATTACGACCTGTTTCTCTTTTAACATTTTAAAAAAATATAAAAGAACGCCTATAGAAAATGTGAAAAATACATTAACTTCATTTGTGTGGTTTTCATATCAAAACATATTGAACTGTCCTTTTAAATTGTGTATACCAACACTATTATGTGTTAAAAGTTTTTTGGACTTTCTTAATTTTCTTTCTTTGTTTTGTTTTCTGACCAAAGGTTAAATTTATTGGTTTTTCTATAAAAATGTAATACATTTTCAATGGCAATTCGTTTTAGTTGACACAGTCACTATTGGCTGATTTCCTTACTACTTAAGCTGTGTATACACGAGGCAAACGAAATAACAGCACAGCTCACACTACTATCGGTCTGTCACGGCAATATTATATGCGAAACACGTTTTGCGTTTACTAATATCGTTTTATAGTTTCTTTGTTCTGCCATGTTAAAAACTTAATGTTTTTATCATTTCCTGTGCCAGGATTATATTTTGCATTTTAGACGTACAAATCTATTTAGCTCTTGGGAAGTTCTACAATGTGCAAGGTTATATAACCATTCTTATGGAGTTACATACATATGTACATAGTTAAAAAAAACTTTTTGTTTAGTTTAAAAAGAAAATTAAAAATGTGTTGTGTATCATAAATACATCCTGATAAATACGTAGTATATATTTTTTTTATTGAAATACTTATGTGATTTGAAACTTATCAAATTCGTTATTCATTACATTCGCCAAAATAACCATTCAATATTTCATTGGTTGTTGTTGTTTTAGCTGAGCATATGCCTGAATTTCATTGGCTCTAACCAAATCATTAGACCCTTTAGCTTTCGAAATAGGTTTTGTAAATTACAAATAGAAAAATATGATTGAGTTCTGTTTGGATTCTCATATAGGGTTTGTAGTTTTTTGTATAAGTATACGAGTTTGAATGCTTTTCATTATTTGGCTAAAGTATACTGATGAATTGGTTAGTGCCAATGTAATGCTGGTATATACTAAGCTAAGCCTTTGGTACTATGACGATATCATTTATTGACATCTAAAAGAGTGTCTAACGTGGAACAATAATTGGAGTTGTTAAAATCTAAAGCAGTCTGTTGGTTTCGGAGGATCCTTGGGCGCCATCACCGATGTTTCTCCTATAAATCTCTTTTGTGATGTCTGTTGCATTTATTATCTCGTCCACATACTACGCTATTTTTATTCGCTGAATAACTTACCGCATTTGCCATTTGTTATAAAACTTGTGCCATAAGGAATTGTTACGTTAGAAGAATCACGTTTAAGCTTCCGAAAACAACCAGTCAATTATTGAAGTGAAGTGTTTTTTTTTAAATTATTACCAAACCAATTTCTTACTTACCCTTTATTATCTGAAAAGGATGTTACGACCCTTTGTAGCCAAGCGAATTAGCTGGACACTTTCTTAATCTGCCAGCGGCCCGTTAAACTAACCTTCTTTTTCATGTTGGTACTTGTGCCACCCGATGTAATGAGATGCGATTAATTAAACATTTATTAATGGATTTAAAATAAATTCTATTTCTGTATAATATTTGTCATAATTGTCTAAAGCTATTTTTCTTCGGCTTGATGTCAAATTTGTCAAAAGTTTTATAAATAAAAAACTAATTTTTATTTGTTTTTTCGTCTTTTATTAATGTTTTCACCAATATTTCGATCAACTTCGTTGATCATCATCAGGGAAGTTGATCGAAATATTGGTGAAAACAATAATAAATGACGAAAAAAAACAAATATAAATTAGTTTTTTATTTATAAAACTTTTGAAAAATTTGACCTCAAGCCGAAGAAAAATAGCTTTAGACAACATTGAAAAATCATAGGTCAACAAATACAGCTTTATCGAGATTTGTCATTAAATTTATGTTAATTCCTTTGTTGATTTATTCTAGTACATTTTTCTCAGTGTAGTGTCACAAACTCTCTATATATCCGTGTGTCAGATGTTTCTAAACATAAAACATGCACCACTTGTACACATAAAAGCTCATCGAACCAGATTATGAAAGCGGCAAGTGAAATGGCAGAAATAAGTTCAATTAGAATTATTACGCTTAAGGATCATAAATAAATAAAAAAGAATTACAAAAAGCACTTGGATATTATTGATAATTTGTCAATTACTTGTTATGACTGTTCTTTTCTTCCGCATCCAATAAATGTTATCAGTTGGGACAGACATAGAAAATAGGAAAATATTGAAAGTATGAAGGGAAATGTGAAACAAGTCTGTTTTTCAATTTGTGTATTTTTCCTTTAGGAGATCATAAATCTCAATGCTTTCAAACATTTGTCTTAATTTTAAGCTCGACCATAAAATTTTATAATAATTCACTGTAGTCTGCAGTGTCCAATTAAAAGGAATGAATATCTCTCCAAATCATTTGCTGGCAGAGAGAAAAATTTGTTTTGTAGTACAGGACGAATGTGGCTGCACTGAAATATACTCATATAAATAACTGATTTAAATATGAATAATAGAAGTCTTTTAAATGTATTTTAGTGGTAATAGACATGGGAATAAGAAATGTTTAAACACATGATAATTTTTGACAAGTCGATCAAATTTTTACTAAATATAAGGTTTCATTTAATTGATTTTTATATTATTTTGTTTTACATTCTGTCATAAATTTATTGAATGATTACAAAAGCGAACGAAAAAAAAATTAATAAAAATAGCTGATGCCAGCATTTCATTGAGAGTAACCAAATCATGTTTGGAAAGCATTCTTACTCATATACTTATACAAAAATCAACAACAACTATATGAGAATTCTATAGATTTCAATCATATTCTTCTACTTGCGAATTACAAAACATATGATTGTGTATAATAGTTTAAGAAAACTCTTATATCAACACAACACAACGAACAATTATAATCGACTTGCATCTTTTTATTTTTCTTATTAGTTTGAATGTTTTTCAAATATGATTTGGCTAAAGAATACTGATGATTTGATTAGCGCCAATGAAATGCTGGTATATGCTCAGCTAAACCAACAACGAACTATAATTTATTTAAATAACTATTTTTGGAAAATATCTGGAATAAAGAATTTAATAATTATTTAACTACATAAAGGCGAAAATATAATACTTCTTTGTCCTATTTTTATCACAAAGTATTTCCCATCGGAAAAATATGTATATTATAAAATTTCTTTGTATCGGTTTTGAACGAAAATTTAAATATGATTTCACTGAACAGTTACGCAAAATAAAATTAAAATTGACAATGACAGTGCCAGTGCCACACCAAGTTTAACTACTTAAATTTTTTATTCATTTATTTTATTTTTTTTTTTTATATGAAAATCGAAATCTATTTGATATCCTTTAATATTACGGGTGACCTGTGCACACAAATGCAAAAATTTAAGTCAAATGCTGATGTCTGTATCACCCGCTTAAGATCACTTTAGCCATTCTACACTTACAAATGATACGAGTTCCCAGTGATTTCTTAAGAAGATGTGAAGCTTGTTATTTATTTATTGGCGTTTGTGCATTTTTAGAATTATTTAACAGAACTTCATGTATTTTCGAAACAAGTGTATGGAGCAATAAAAATGAAAACATATGAATGGCTGGTTCATTTCCACATTGAATACAAAAACAACATGTCCATTTGTGAGTAAATACTCGTAAAGGGTCAGAAAAGGAAGTCACTTCATTATTTATTTATTTTCAAATTTCTTTTATAACTAAACGAATTTTTCCATAACGTGATGCTCTCGTATTTCTTGGTAAAATAAAATTGAAGATGAATGTGACTTTGTAAAGGGTCTATCTAAATTCATGCATAAATTAAATTAAATATTTATTCCTATTATATAAATATGTATGTTTTTTAAATTGAAATATAAATGATTTCTACTAATTTTCACTCTTCTGTCGATATTTTCTATGAATATTTTGTTGACATGCATCTGAACCTTTTGTGATTTTAGAATTTAATTGAAAGCGTATAATGGCAATATAAAAGGGGAGAGCTTATGTTTTTCGTTGCGTTAAGGCCAACTTAATGGTATTGTTATGATAATATTTTTTATCATTTGGGTGTACTCGTATGATGTTGTACGTACTACTTGCTACTCTGTCTGGGAGGGTAAGGATCAGTTGCTTAAAAGGAAAATTTATTTTCTTATTGTGCCGTTGCTTGCTTTGATTAATGTCGTGTCTTGACAGGGATCCCATTACTTGTTAATAATAATTTTGAATAAATAATAATAATCATTGGAAAAAACTCAACATTTTTGGAATAAGAATATGTGCATACTTGTGTCTGTACATACTTGTCTGTGCATGTTTACATATGTACTATATTTCATATGACACCAATTGGCATATAAATAAATAATTGGTGCGTTCGGCTAAGTTACTGTCATATTTTTTCCCAACTATTTTTTATATTGTAAATATTCAATGTAAATTGTACGAACAATAAGTATTAAAATCTTAGATTTAATATTAGTATTTATTAAAGTCCAACCAATGTCAGACAAACGCGCTAGTTTTTGCAGGTCTTCACATCTGTCGTGTTCGGCTAAGAGCAAGAGTGTCCCTACTTCTCAGCCATGTGTGGCTTTAATATTATTAAATGTTGTAAGTACGTGTAAATGGTAAAATATTTTGAAACTGAAGCAACCTTCAGGTCTTGACGAATGCGCGAAATTTCAAAATACCAGTAACGGTCGTAATCATACGGAGAATTTTATTTTGAAGACTTTAGAAATTACTCTTTGAGAATTTCAAGTTTTAGAAAATCGGACGATGTATTCTCTCCGCCATTACCCTGCCCAAACCCACACCATCATATGAGGGAAGAATCCCTGATTTTTTATATAATTTTTTTTTTGTTCTTGTAACCTTGTGGTTCAAAACAAAACAAAAACTTGGGATCTGTAGCTACAATATATCTAAAGATATTAAACTTTGAAGGTGCAAGGGTGTTGCGACTTGGATATTTTGGGCGGAACTGTGACCGACCCCCTATTTTCGGCCCCCATCAACTTAATGGGCTTTATATGACAGCTTTTTAGTTGGTATAACAAGTACACCAGATTTCATTGAAATCGAAGAGGGTCAAGATTGATTTGACATGGAATGAGCCACGAAGGATTTTTTTTTGGTGTCTTTGAAATTTTTCTGTATCAGACACTGTGGCGGTGCTCCATAAGTGAATTGCATAGCACCATATTGGCTTTAGGAGCGCGTTGTGTGGAAAATGTTTTCAATGTAGATTTTTGTAAAATTTCTCCTCATACGCCAATTGTTTTGAGCAGCCTTTAAATTCCTTTAGATCATGCGATTTCCATATTAAATGACAATTAAGGTTGATGTCTACGTATTTTACTTCACTGTGTTGCGGTACAGATTAACTATTAATTTTAGTTGCGGGGGACATGTTTCCCTTCGCAATGTAAATGTGATATGAACACATTTTTGCTATTCCACTTTTATTCTTGATGCTCTTAATTTTTTTAATATTGAAATGTAAACCTGCGATGCTTTTTCTGATAAATTTTCTTCTGATAAAATTTTCCACTAAAACCCAGTGGAAACTTTATCAGCGGCAAACGTCAAACAACAAACAACAAACAACACGAAAAAATAACATAATCGGAATTTTTCATGGACAGAGTTTGACAGTTGCAGGAGGTAATGGATGATTTCTGTTGTAGAGATGCATATACCTTTATAAATAGGCCTTAGACGAATAGAGAAGCATGCTGCGACATTACACGAAAAATTTCGTCCAGTGTTGCAGGAGTTAAGAGCGTCTACACAATATTGGTTTTATAATAAAAATTTTTTTAAGAAAAATACAGAACTATTCTAGACGTTTTTCTGACAAATTTTACTAAAAGGTTGTTAGTTGTAGCAAGTATGGACTATCTTAAGCCACAATCTATACAACTTGCTAAAAATGTTTATATTTTATTATAAATTTTGTTGATTGAATATTTTTATATATACTCGAATGAGTATATAACTTTTAGAGATAATTATAAAAAAGAAAGAACGTTTAAAATGCCGAATTCCGGAGGTCCTTCCTACCATCTTTAGGGAGATATAAACACAAATAGTTTCACGAAGGCTTATCGAGATACTGGATTTAAGAAATACAAAATAGTCATTAAGCTTAAATTAATCAAATTAACTGACATTTAATCCACCTGTTTCGAGTCCCACACAATTCACATTAATTATTTTTTGTTACATTCATTTTATTAAGGAAAGAGGTGTGGAGCGACCAAATTAATTAAACATCAATTGAACCAATACAGTACAAAAAATTGCTTTTTATTTACTTTTTATTAGTTGTTGTTTAATACAAACTGCGAAGCAGGAAACGAACGCCCTTCAGGCTACTAGTATAGTATACGTAAATAATGGAATTAATTCAGTAATGTTTAATCCAAATGAATATTAGCGATATAAAATTTCTGTAATTGTAAACATTTGCCATCAATTGTACATTAAGCCAAGTTTACAACACACACTGCTGTTGATTTTTAAAGCGGAGAGTTTGGTGTTCTCTTGTACTATATGTTTTTTTTTAATTTTAAGTACATTTTTCTGTTCTTGTTGTCACTTGCCAGTTTGAATTAAATTTTGAATACGCATAGCAAGTACATTAAGGCGATACTTAACCTTTTTGCAAATGCTATAATTTAAAAGTGCTACTTGCACATGACCATGAATAGGCCTATTGTGCTAAATAAAGGCGTAATAATTACTAATTAGTAAGTGGAGTGCTCAATATTTTTCTGTTTTAATTGAGTTTTTTCTACTAATGGCAACATGTTAATTAAATCAAATTCAAATTCAAGTGATTTCTGTTCTTAAAAGCACCTTAGGATGCATCTCTTCTTATTCACAACGATTTTAACATTTTTTCTTATATCTTTTGTACTTTTATCATTCATATTTTTACATTATCAATTAAACTTGAAATGTAGTTGAATTTTGTTCTGGGGATAAGGACTTTGTCCTTTTGCATTTTCCCTCATTTTATTGAAAGGAAAAAATATTCAATTATCTTAATTAAATATATATTTTTTTCTATTTTTCACATCGATTTTAACACTGTGATAATATTGAACATTTACATTTTGCATTACACTGCATTCACGTTTTTATGTTCCTTTTGCACATTTTTACATTTTTACAATATTTCAATTACTTTATTTGCAGGCTTGATTTTCGTCCTAAGAGCGGCATCTACGATTTGCAAATTAAAAATGCTTCATACAATCGTGACAATGGTCGCTTTGAGTGCCGCATTAAAGCCAAGGGCACAGGAGCTGATGTGCATCAGGAATTTTATAATTTAACCGTGCTTACACCACCGCATCCGCCCGTCATATCACCTGGCAATATCGCCATTGCTACCGAGGATAAAGCAATGGAATTGACATGCAGTAGCATCGGTGGCTCACCCGATCCCATGATAAGGTAAGTAATAAATATCATTTTCCTTTTCTTCTCCTCCACACTATTCGTTCGTACGCTTTGCTGGTGATTGTTGAATGAATTTTTATAAACACAAATACAAAAGTGTATATACATATGTGTCTACATCATTGTATCGTTTACACACACACAACTGCAATTAAATGTGTGACACAAGTGGTGAAATTAAGTCGTGGTCATTTCATTGTGTGTGCCTTTCGTAAAAACAGGAGGGAATTGCTTCTGTTTATTTTGCTGAATACAATGAAATTTTTCCTTCAACTGTAAGTGGCGCATTTCTCACTTTTTGTTAGATTTGATTTATTTAATCATTCATAATGTTTTATCGCCTTTTAAGCGCTATTTCGGGTTTTATTAACTCGCACTATTGGAAAAATTATGTTTTTATTTGCCTAAGTTTTATTTTGCTGTTGTTATAATTTCGGTTTTTAAGCAAAAGTAAATATTACAAGAGTGATACGAATTTAAGTGAATAAAAGCGCCAAGAAAAGCTTACGCAATGGGAAGACAAAAAAGTTGAAAAGCCATTTTCGCTGATCCGGATCCATGTTAATTGCCTGCAGGACGATAGGAATGGGCAATAACAAACACGCGAAAATTGTTTTATTAAAGGGGATGTTCTGTTCGAGCAAAGTTCCGTGCACATCGATCATTTTATGGTAGCAATAATCGTCCTCTATTTATGGATGAATGGGTACGTCAACAAACAAAATTTTAAAATTTGGGACGCCACCAATCCACATGATATCCAAGAGCGTTCAAGTAATTCCGAAAAAGTCCCTATTTTGTGTGGTTGGCTGCGTCATTGGCGCTACACGCTCACATCTTCTGCTACATTGAACATTCTGCACGAGTGATTTGAGGGCATGGTTATCTCACGTGGAGGTGATATGAACTGACCGCCGACATCGTTTGATTTGACCACGTTAGACATGTTCCTATGGCGTTTTTTTAAGTTACTGATGTATGCAAATCAGCCACAAAATACAGCGGCCCTCCAAGCCAACATAACCTTTGCCTTCGGTCAAATTCAGTCTAATTTATGTGCCAGAGTCATGGCAAATTTAACATTTCGGATCAACGGCACTCAGCAAAGTGGTGGTTATTTGGATAATGTTGAATTCCTTACATAATGACATCGATAGGTCTTTCAAATGAAAAAAAATCAATGATTCATATTTTGTTTTATTTAAATTTTAGGAAGCGCTTAATTAAGGACATTTAGGTTTTTTTGTACCATTTCCGTGGCACTACTTCTAATCTCTCAATATTCAGTTCAAGTAAGCGGGCAATCGCATTGAATAATGGTGTTTTCTTTTCTAAAAAAATAACATGTAACATTTTTTACCCTTTCAAGGCGAAAAATGGGTAATGCAAAGTTACTAAGAAACTTTGCGAAACTAAAACTTTCTGAACGAGAACGCCAAACCGAACATTTCGCAATTGAAAATTAAAATATTACCCTTTTTTAAGAAAACGGCAAAAGTCGGCCGCATTTAAGGTGCATTGAAATGTACCAAAAATACCAAACTCGAATGTCTAGAAAACCTAGATGTTGTGTTAAACTGCGCTTGCAATCAGAGGTATTTCTTGGAGCGATTTTTCGTTTTTTCCTTAAAATTTATCCCTACACACGATTAAGACCAAAATAAATATCAGGTACATCCATGTGTACACTCGTTTCTCTTCGTCTTGCCTTTCTTGGCGACAAACTACACTAAGAAATGGTGCAAGAAAATTTTCTACAAACGCCGAATTATTAACTCTTTCAAGTTTATTCAATGTTTGCAACTTAGGAAGATCCAACAAAACTTACGAGTGCATACATCCTGTTCATTAGGGTATGGTAGTTATTCCATAAAGTTTTAATTAATATCGGTGCGTGTGTACAAATTAATTTCATAAGAGAGCGTAATAAATTGTTATTTTCTGCAAAATTGACTCGGTATAAAATTCTTTATGCTGAAATCTCTAAACGTGAGCAAGAATGTGGAAAATATAATATTGTATTACAAGGACTACAATAGAAAATAATAAAAATTTAGCAGAATAAATAACTGGCGACATATGGCCTCAATTATGGAGACAATTTGAATGAATCTCTGTCTAGTTAAACTATTTCTGCTTAGAAAAGAATATTGAAATCTCTATCCTTGCAAAATTTCACAAAAGAGAACCACAAAACGTTAAATTGTTGCTAAATTATCAATTCATTAACAAGATTTTCATTCCAAAATATATGTTGTTTGTGTATTTATAATAAGGAATTTTTGGCTTAGTCTTAATTCACGAAATAAATAATTAGATTTAATTTGTATAAAAGAAATGAAAGAAAAACTATTTTACAACAGCACTTTAAATTTATGCTAAACGGAAGTTGGCCAAAAATTATACACAACCCCACATAAATACTCGTACATACTCATACTAACAAAAAACAATTTCAGCAAACGTTTGTGTGAGTGTTTGTGTGGGAGGGTTAAAAGGAATCTATGTAGCGAGAGCCAACAATTGTGCAGCCTTTTTGCATCATTATTGCCGTAAGGAAAACAAAAACTATTGCAAATATATTTTATGTTTTAGTAATAAACCCGGTCCCATCATGCCAACATTGCGAACGTTATAAAGATAGAAAAAGTATCACGATCAAGCGGCATAAATTATTGACGCGAAAAAACTGAAGAGAGACCACTGAATGAAACCAAAACAAAATCATTTTTTTCAACTGCCATTTGCCACTGTTCATTCCGTCATTCATTGATGATGACAATGATGATGTTGGCGTTTGTAAAGAGAAGATTAACTGCGGGCTTGAAAATAAAGCGTTCTTTTACCACCAGCAAAGGCAGCATTTTTCACTTTTGTATTCCTCATATTTTTAAAGGAAATATTTTTGAATAAAATTTTATTTATCATATTTTTATATTTTATTTTCTCCTCTCGTTTTGCTCTTGTTTCATTAACTTTATTTCCGGTTTGGCAACGTGCAATGCTGCTGCAGCTGGTATCGCGAGGGCAGCAATGCTTTACTGCAAGCTATTATGCTCAAAGGAGGCTCAAAGGATCAACCCACCAATGCAACACTATCCATAGTACCTCGTCGCGAGGATGATGGTGCCAAGTATAAATGTGTTGTTTGGAATCGTGCCATGAATGAGGGACAGCGTTTGGAAACCACAGCCACGTTAAATGTTAATTGTAAGTACACTTGTTCTTTTTTTCTACTCTATTACTCCTTTATTTCTCTTCTCCTTTGCAATGGGTGCATTGTTGCCCGTACATCTGTAAATGCTTACAAACACTCCCATATATTTTGTCTATTTAAGCCCATCAGTGGCAAATAAATATTTAAAAAACAAAGAAAAACAAAATAAAATTATATATTTAACTTGTTAAAACAGGACACATGCATGTAACAATTTGCAAATAACAACAACAAAAAGCAAACAAAAATTTTATGCCCAGAATAAAATTGCAAACTAAAAGCCAAACAGGATTATGGCGTAGGATTGTCTCTGTTGGTATTAAATAAAAATATTTACAAAACACTAGCGTTGCTATACAAAAAATTGCTCCCTTTTCCTTGGCTTTCTTCATCATCAATGGCTTTTATTTGCCTGGGCCATTTGTTTCTGTTGCTAATTGTATTTATCTTTCCAATAACAGCGGCTTCATATACTATATTTTTTTTTAATTCAGTTTCGCTCGAATATCAAAATGCCAAACAAATCCTCTGTTTAGTCTTTTTTGTTGTTGCTGTTATCCTTTTGACGTTAAATTTTTGTTTTCGTTCTGAAAGCGATTAATTCCGTAATTGTTGTTTTAATTCATGAAGCACTTGTTGTACTTAATTTTTGTCCTCATAATATCCGCGATAAGGTCAATACGAATACAAAAATATTAACAAATTGTATTTAAATTGAGCCCACAGCAAATGGAAAATACATTGGTCTCAATTAATAGCATTTATTGACTTTAGTTGAGATATGACAAGCAAAATGTCTTTAAAGGAGCAGTGAGGTTGGTCTCATGGCAAGAGGCTTTATCACTATGTGTGCAAAGTAAGTGAATGGAATAAAAACTGGTGGGATAATTTCGCACTCCCTCATTGGATACTTTTAAAACAGCAAAACTGGTGACAGGAAGAGGTAAAATGTGTTGTAGTGTGCTAGAGTGATCATATTATTACAAGAATATTTGGAGTATCTGATCCTTTGTTAGATTTATTGGTCGCAATTATCAAGGCCATTGCAGATGAATAGTTGGGCGGGTCACTGAATGTAACACATGTTTTTTGGGAAAAAATAATTTATTTTTCAACATATTCCCTTTGAGCTCTATACACTTTGTCCAACGTTTCTTAAATTTTTATTATCCCTTTTAAAAAAATATAGTAGTCGAGGTCATCAAAAGGAATATTTGTTTGTCCGATGATTTCATCGTTGTAGTCAAATCTCTGTCCGTGGAGCCATTTTTTCAGGTTCGGAAACAAAAAATAATCACTCACAATTCGTAGTCTAATTCACAGAATTTCCCCATGGAAACTGCAAATGCATTGTTCTTGTGGAAAATATCCTTTTTTTCGTTGTCAAACGCAGTTGTTTTTTGTTTTCAAACCCTCATTAGTTCGCCCCACAAAGTTGGCGTAATATTCGCCATTGATTTCCTTTACCATTTTGAAGGTAGTCAATGTGGGTTATACCACATGTATCGCCATGACTTTACTGGCTGGCAAACCCACTGTTTTGACTGCTGTTTGGGGTCTGATGTGTTGTGATGGACCCACCTTTCGTCCACGATTACGAAACGGTGCGTTAGCTAGTCCATATTGCGTTTGAACAATGCCAAACACTCCAGCGAAGTTCTCACATGATTGCATTTGTGGTCCATTGTGAGCAACAGCGGCAGCCATCTTCCGCAGATGTTCTCATACCCAAGTGATCATCCAAAATTAAAACCATTGGACCGTGTGATATGCTTACGGCTTCCACAAATCCCTCGCACTTTAATCTCCAAACGGGAATTTCTTCAATTGTTTCGGGATAAGAGACCTCAACTGGGTGTCCAGAATTTTCGGCATCTTCCATGGTTGTACGGCCACAAAGAAATTCAGACCACTTTTTTACCATTGATAATGCAGAATTCCCGTATCAGTCCTTGGTTTTAGTGATGTTTTACTTCCGCAAAACATTATACTTAATGAGCTCACGAAATTCACTTATTTCCATTTTCTCCTCAAATCACGCAATAGTCTACTATCGATTGCTGTCAAGCACAAACCAAATGACGCAGCTTGTTCAAATTTTGACAGGAATCAACTGACAGCTGCCTGTTGACATGAGCATTGTTGCCCTCTCATTTAATGAGATTTCATTTGCGATAATACTCCCTAACTTTCCTTTACCCAATGGTTACAATTTAAATCCTTTAAGGGGTTGGAAGTACATCTGCACGCTATTATATTTAAAATTGTATTCAATAACTGAAGTCATTCGTATATTCAAAATTATACCTTTTATTCAAGTGCAATCATTGGTAATTGGAGGTCGTATGTATAATATAATATTATAAAAGTGACGACTTCAAATAATAAATCATTTAACATACATTTGTAGCTCGATGTACATATAACGGGTGGTCTAAATACAAGTAACGGAACTGATAGATTTTTTATCTGTATGCATCACTGAATATCTGTTAGTATAATACCTCCGCGGACCAAAGTAATTCGCTTAAAGTTTGGAAAACGATGGAAATATTGAAAAATAATCGAACGTAGAATTTGGCCGAAAAATAATATTTTCTTTGCAACAAATAAAATTGTGGCATCCTGGGATTTGAAGGCCAGCAAGTCATTGGCGTAAAGCCGGTGCATCCACAGAGAGTAACAATTTGATGTGGATTTGTGAGTGATGGGAGATCTTTTTCCGCACATGCTGGAAATGCCATTTCAGTCAACGGCGTGTTCTATAGAGCCATGATTGCGGAACTATTTATGGCCTCAATGGGAAGATATGAATTCGGATAATATTTGTTTTTAGCAGGATGGCGCATCATGTTACACATGTCATCACAGCTCATATAACTAAAAAAAAAAGAATCTTGTATTTGGAGTACCCTTTAAATGTATCTTTGTACATTACACCAACATTTAATCAAATACAATTAAACTTAGAGGACGATTGTGCATAATAATTTTGTCCATTTATTTGAATGAGTTCACGAAGTTATTCAAATTACTTCCACACAAACGCAAACGTTCAACAAAAAGTCATCAAATACAGAGAAGGAGGTTCAACCCACAAATGAACAATGGTAACTTTCGGTTGCATGATGAATATTTATTCCTTTATGTGCTTTATACGGAGGAATTTCATTATTTTTTGATTTGCTTTTGCTAAAGTGTGGCAAGTGGCTTTAGTGTTAGTGTCGTTGATTTAGTAGATGTTTTAATAGAAAACTAAAATACTTTCGGCTAATAAATGATCAATAGCTGCAAGCTATTTTTAATTTGTATTTAACTCGTTTAGCGCCATAATTTCACTTTAAACAAAGTATTCTTCCCAAAGTATTATACTCGTATAATGGAATTTTCAGTGGTAATTATGACAATTAATGGTGTGAGCCTTATGCAAATGACCTAACAGGGCTTATTTAAATGAGTCCAAGTACATTAAAATTAATAACTTTGTGTTCAATTAACATCGATTTGTCAAAAAAAAAATATTATTATTTTAAAAGTATAAATATGACCAGAAGGAGAGATACAAGTACTGTCTCCTTGCAGATGCCTTTATAAAGAGGTAATGAGTTCAAATGATAAAATATATTCTGCATTAATATTTTATCTTAATGTATTATCATGGCATTGTCATCGCTGGCATACATTTAGCATAACGATCCTAAAATGGTGTTTCTTAAAAGTCACAGAATATTTAAGAGCAATTTAATACTGAATATGCTTTCCATGGGTGTGACTATGGATTCGGTTATGTTAAACCGACAGCTTTCGCTCACTTGCGTCAATGACTTAGTCCTTCGTGATACCTGTGAGATATAGAGCATAAAGCAGAACAGAGTAGTAAAGTAGACCGAAAGCATAAACATCCAGAGTCTACGACAGGAATTGACCTTGCAACACACCGATCGCTACACTGTCCATTACATTAGACAGTATGATGCAAGAGCACACAAGTTTATCCAATACTTTACCAACTGGTGAATTCGTTTTGTTGCCAAGTGTTGCATTTTCGCGCTAATTAATAGATTTTGCTGCCACTGTGAGCGACCTCGTGTAAACCTGCTCAGTCTTCATTTTTTATATGTGGTGACATAATGTTATCATTCGAAAAAGAAGGACACCCTATAAAAGAAAGATCTTAGTCTAAAAATATAAAAATAGAACAATTGTTAAACGAGTATCATACGGACCCAACAATGAAATTGGCTGTTTTTGGAAATTATCAGTTTCTTTTCCCAGGAAATTGATTTCGACATTTTTCGGCCCCTGGAAATTCTTTTAGGATCTATTTTCATGGCCGTTCGGTAAATATATACTGACGGTTTTTTTTACCTGCTATTGTTAGTTCTTTGTTTTTCTTATTATTTTTTTCCGATAGAACCCAACTGATCCAGAATCTATTACTCTTTTTGTCATCTTTGCTTAAGCACAACAGACAAACAGGATTGCTGTATATCCCTTTAATTTTGCTGTAAAAATATATCGAAGGAATGTATGATAAGGATCACCAGTTCGTATTTATTGAAACACAGGCGTATTCATAGATCAATGCCAAATAGTTGTTTATTTATTATTTTATCTATCCATTTGTTTAGTCTATGGATGAAAATACCTTATGGACAGAGATTGTAGAAGTAGAAAATTTTATAGTTTCACATTAGTTGATTAAAAAAAAATAATAATAATAAATTACGTTTAATATTTCTGTGTGCCACTAAAAAAAAATATTTCAAAACTAATGGTGAGTTTTTGCTGAGCAGTGAGAACGACTGTGGCGAACTAGTGGTTTGTTATTACAAATGGCCTTATTGCTTACCAAATCAATCTTTACTTGAGGCAGTCCATTACCTCATACAAACCATCTTGCCGCACCTGCTAAACATTAAAACTCGAATCAAGCAAATTCATTAACTACCAAATTAGCACGTTACGACTTTCATTCTTGCAACGCGAATTTATGTGATGACGGGTTCATTTCGTTTGTTTGTTTTTTCCCTCATTTTTTATCCTGAAGTCTGTTGGCAATTAAATAATTAGATACGACTCGTAAAACTTGAAATACTTAATTGGAGATATTTATTAATCAATTAATTGAGAGGGAAAGTGTGCGTGCGTGCCTTGCGGCAAATCGGTGTCAATTTATGTGCACAGCTGTAGCAAGCCATTTTGGTTGAGCATATCCCACCTTATAATGGCCTACAAGAATTTGTAATTTTTGGCTTTTTTTATTATGTTATCTTTGACTCAAACCGCAAAACCCGGGCCTTAAACCAATTCAACACACAAGTTCATAGAGGCCTCACCAATTATTTTGATTGCTGGCTGGCTGCCTTGGCAACATAAGGGACGTGAGTGAAAACTTCTCTTACTGTACCTCGTGAACATATATAATTGATAATTATTGTGAAAAAATATATGTCAAACCAATAGCTGATGATTTGAATTCAGGTCACATAATCCTCGAAGTGCGCTCAATACCACTCAATCCTGGGCAAAGACCGTCTCACTATGAGTATTTCAATAGCATAGACGACCATTTGTTTTGCAGCATTTCATTTTTGTTGGATTTGGCCTACTTGGAAACAATCCTATTGTAGTTTTCTGTTTCGTTCTCATTTAATATACATGGATAAATATCCTGCAACGATAGTCATACAATAGGGAGTTCAGCGAGTATCAAATTTCGTGGCGACCCAGTGTTAATAAACGCACTAATGTAATTAATACCTAAAAACTCCTAACGAGCACGGCGATACATGGTTTGGAGTAGTAATTGATGCCATTTAGACACGCAAATCTGATTAAAACGTGGGGCCGATTGATTTTCTAAATACATAATCAATGCTTTCATTTAAGTAATTGCAAAAAAATCAAATAGCAACGATAAAAAATTTTGTAAATAATTTATTTAAAAACATCATCAATTATGTGCGAAGTCTATCAGATATTTATTTTATTGAAAAAATTAAAGTGTACCCTGTCTGGAAAATTTGCACACACAAAACACATGACTTGTTTCTTTCGCACAGTGTCATTACGCAGTACTTCTTCGCCGAAAATGGGTCCTTAACAAATATTCTTTAACAAAAAAAAAAAAAAAAAATATGATTTAAGCAAAACATGAAAAATTTACCAAATAAAATCACGAAATGTCACTTCAAGCAGATGTGTAGTCCCTACACATATCCTTTTTTAGTGGACATTACAGATTTACTGAACATCTTCTAACAACAAATCGTGACCCAAACTATAAAACTGTTGCATTCAGTCTCTCGCAACACCTTCTTTATAGAAAAAGAACCATTTAAGTTTTGCTATATTTCCTTCAAAACATCCCTAAATCATTTTCGAATAATTGTATTTTCAAATAATTACATTAAAAAGTAATTAACCTTGTATCTGTGTGTATGCCTTGCAGCTGTGTTAATGTTGCAGAAAAAAAATATAAAAGTTGCATAAAAGCACAGTATAAACTTCCTTCTAAAAAAATAATGCAATTTAAGGCAGCTCAAATTATACACGCAAAGAAAAAATATGATTGATAATGTCCTTTTATGTCTATTGCAGCAATACATAATTGAGACAACTAAAGTATTCTTATGAAAATCGTAGAAGAGCATTGTAATGTAAGATTTTTTTTTGCCACTATAGTTTTATTAATTCTGTTATGTTTAATGTGACCGTTTCCACAATATAAAAGTATGTTACGTAAAGGACTTACATATTTCTGTCAAAAATTTACTCAACCTCTTCTTACGTTGACATTACAGAAGTGATAAGAAAATTTAGTTGGAAACATTATTTAAGAGAAAAACTCTTTAAAATGGTATAGAGAGCATAAGTACACAGAAAGACATGACTACGTGTGTGTATATATCGTGCGCTCTTAGTCCATAAGAACCATTATAGTATCCAGAAGGCATAACTATACCTTGCGTATCCATGGGAAGTTGTGTTATCTGAGCTCCCGAGAACCAACCAAAACTTAGCACAAAGGCCATTAAATCAGTCAGTGATACTTCTCTGAGATAGACCAGGTCCTACATGAAACGATTGCGCTCCTGCAGAAACGTGTAGTAGCAAAGGAAGTGTTGAACCGGCTCTTTCTCCTCTGCGTCGAAGTAGGACTTGCACTAGCCATCATAGGAAAGTCCGAGATACACCGACATGACTATGTCCGAACGCACAGTGGCCAGAAGCTGATTTGTGCTATCGATGCCCAGTGAGGGCCAACAACAACAACTGCTGCATATCATACAAATGGTGATTGTGAATCACCTGTGTTCCATCCCGTTCTACGTCCATTCCTTAAATCCGTTTGAAAGCTCAACCAAGGGGATACAAAAATCCCCTCGTAAGTACATTAGGTCCAAAGACAAATCTGCTCTTGCACACCCTTCAGCCCTGGTAGCCTTCATGTCCCTTAACTCTTAACCTGGTGTCGTTTTTGCACAGCTAGGGATTGAATGCGCATATCCCTGATGGCTCGTTTCAACTGGCCTCTGAGGAAAGCCCCATAATTCTTTTCGCAGCTTCCATTAAGGCGTATACCTCTGTTTAGAGCACGATGTAGGTGCTGGGTAACGTAAGTTGGATCGAACGGTCAAGATCCTTAAAGATTATTACCGATACAGTAACAGCATCCATTTTCGAGTCGTCCGCTAAGACCGAAAACGCACTATTTCAAATCACACCCCTATCACAGGCAGACAGCCGTTCCTACCGAATATCTCATTTGTATTTATGAGGACATTTTACATAGTTGTGATAAGCATCACAACATCAAACAGTAATGATATTTGCATTTATGATTTTAGGAACCATGTTTTTCTTTTCGTGTAGACAAGAAACTAAAAACTGCAGTAAAATTCACTAGCTTTTAGGATTTGAAAAGCTTAAGACGAATTTCTGTCCTAAATATTGTTCTGTTTTTTATATTTTTATAATACAAAATATTTCAGAAATACAAAAAATTTTATATACATTTTTAATATTTAACTTTTTTAAGTCTTTTATCAAAACAAAATTATCAAAATAAGAAAGAATTGCATCAATTCATAAAAAATTATATTTTCACAACTTATTTCATTTTATATAAAAAAGCACACAGACTTTTTTCATGTGCAATTTTTGACAAAAAAAAATCGGTTTCACCGATCTCTTGTGATCCAAGAATTAATAGCAATTTTGATACAAGTCCAACGCATATAATTTTTAAAGATCGGATGCATATATATATTATATGCAAAGGACTTTTGCCATGCCCTCACGAAACAATTTACTACCGACGAACGATATTTCATCGGAGAGTAAGCAAGAACTGCTTCCACCCTTCACCGGATATATTTCCCTAAATAATTTTCAAATATTTTCCCATGCACTTTAAAAAAGATTTCCATAAGATTTTTTCTTTTATATTTTTGAGAACTACTGGCGTTGGTTGTGGTGAGTGGGAGGAGTACTAATTAAAGCATCAATTAGTTGACTTTTGTTTTTATTTTTCTCATGTTGCATGTCAACTTCAATGCTACGAGTATTATCATGATCAGTTTACCTTGTATTATTGTTGCAACTTAAAACACATCATTTCATTAAAAAAAAATCAAATACAAAAAAATTAAATCACTAACAAACAAGTGCAAGTAAAGAGTTGATTGTACCTTCGTTCGTTGTCATAAATCCTATTTACATTAGCTCTGCAACACTGGGGTGGTGGCGAGGTGTTACAAAACGTAGGACTTGTAACACAAGTCGCGTGATTTTATAAATGTTTTATAAGTGCTACAACAGCAGCAACAACGAAAAAAGGACAATGTGGGTTGGATGGCCACTTTGTATGTGGTCAGGTGGAAAATTAGTAATTCTTGCGGTTAATCGCATCTAAAGTTAAATGTAGTCGTTACTGTCGTTCACGTTGATTTGATTGCAGGTTTGTTTAAATTATACCCTTACATGTGTCTTGTGCGTGTTTGTGTCTGTGCGTGTGCGTGTGTGTGTGCGTGTGCGTGTAGTTTAAAGTTGGTGTGTTGGCTTGATGATATAATTAAGCTTCATATTAACGTCTGTTCGCTTTGAATTAATTACGCACTTAAAGTTGCGTTTTTTTACTTACCAACGTTCCCTTAACAATTTTAACTCTTTTTTAATGTTAGAGTAATTAAGGGTTTGCCAATAGTGTACAAAGTATTCGAATAACTGCTGAAAAGATGTATGTAAATATGTACTCTTATATACATACACATGTAAATATAGTTTCGAACAAATAATTTAATATTTTATATTGAAATAATTTTTTTATTTGTCCCTTTGGAGTTTCGAGTATTTAAGCAATTTGTAGTAAAGGGCCAAATAAACCACACAAACGATTTGTCAAACGGAGTTGAATTTTACGATTTGCGTAGTTTGTGATTCATTTTTTATGTTTGTACGAATGACGAAAAAATTATTTATTTTCTAGCATATTTGATGTTTGTCAAACAATTTGTATAGTGTATGTTGTCAAATTGTTTCATAAAAACAAACATTTTGAGTGCAGACGACGCGGAAAACTAAAGTGAAAGAAAAAAAAAAAACAAAATGTTAAATCGAAATTTATAAAAAAACAAATTTATATGATGGAAGGTAAAGTTAAAAAACTACAGTAATAGAACTTTAAAAAATGGAGATTATGATATTTTATTTGAAAAATTAAAATAGAAGAATGCAGGGAGCAAAATGGCCGCGGTACATTCATTGTCAAATCTCATCGCAATCAAAAATCAACTGAAAAATTTATGTTTGAAAAGACTACCGGACTACGCATTTTTTATTAAAGTAAGAAAAGCGTTTAGCCAAATTAATCTAATTAAATTAGATTATTTAATTGTAGTTGTGTCGACCTCCGAATTTTACAGGCTTTATCTACAATGCCGATTTGTAATATACTCGTATGTCCTTAAACTATGTATATTTTTACATACATAAGTGCTCATACATGTAGACAGTCACTTTTTACAACATTTCAATTTTTTCTATTCTCCTTTGATCTCGCATAGATGACATTTTACATTTGAAAAATAGACAGACAGAAATTTTTCCAATTTCTTTTTTAATTCATTTTCGCGGTTTATTTAATTCAAGTGCATGAACATTTGAACTGAAAAAAAAAAAATATAAAACAATCTGAAGTAAATTAATAGAAATGAATTTCAATAAAAAGAAATATGGAAAAACTAGTGTAAAATTTGTTTATTTTAGCAGCAGGAAAAAATTTTCCTGACGATGCCAGTCGAAGTTTTGGCAAAATATTGAAAAAATAAAACTAAAAATTATTTATTTAAATTGCAAGGACCTGCAGTTAAAATAATCATATTTTTATAAACACTAAGGGTCAGAGGGAATTAAAATATACCATTGGAAACATGCAACGAAATCGATGAAGTAGTTAGAAACAACAGAAATAGTCAGTACACCTACAAGTAGTTGTGTGCTACGCGCTACATCTTCGTGCTCTCCTCTACCAATATTGTCCGTCAATTTCCATAATTCCAAAGGGACATACAAATTTAATTTTGAGTAAAACGTTTCACTAGTTTTATTCTATTTTCTATATTATTCACTCAATATAATAGAAGTTTTCAATACACATGCGGTCTTATTGTTGAATTTCTTTTTGACTCTGTATCTGTTCGCTTAACTATCAAAATTTACTTTTTAACGTACATAAATATTGTGAATTGAATTTTTTTTGTGTGTTTTTCTTAAATAAAAAATTTTTATAAATTTAGTTTAAAATTGTGAAAATTTTCAGGAAGATATCCTAATGATTATGATAAATCATTTTCACGATCTAGACTGTTTATCTCTTTAACATGTAATGATTTTACCCACAGCTGTGTCTATGTTACCTGCTTTAAGCAATTGAAAGCTCTTGAAGTTTTAGCGCGTTGTTTAATTCGTTATGCAACGTCCTTAAACTTGAAACATGCGCACTTACATAAGTATATAAAACATAACTGCCATATCTTGCAACATATCAGTTTCGTACATAAACGACAATGATTCAGATAATTTTGACATATCAAATACACTATGCCGCAAAACATTTGTTCGTGACAAGGATAAAATATAAGGTTTTCATATCGACGAGAACTGAATTTCTTATATTAGGTTATTAGTGCAACCATCTCCTCTAGGAGGAGGCACTACCAAAAATATTCGAATGTTTATGATGGAAATCTAAAACGTTTGCGTGCTGTCCTTACAAAACACGCAGTTAATTTCCCATTGTTGTTTTTACATAAATTTCCCATAAAATATATCGAGCCTTTGGTGCAATAACGTAGTAATTCAAAAAAGCTTGTTTTGCAGAAATTGAGTTTAAAGTTTTGAATTTACACACAACTTAATGGTAAAAGAAAATTCGGTTCTTTTCTCAAGAGCTGAGTACACAAGATATTTTTATGAAAATTTTACAGAATATAAAAAACGACAAGGCGAATAATTTCGTAATATAACCTTAAAAAATTCAAATTTTGAGTTACTACGGTATTGCACCAAAGGCTCGATATAGTTAAAGTTGTTGACAGCAGTTGCATTGAACCCTTTAGTTTAAATGATTATTCAAAATAAAAGGGCGTAAAATGTGATACATGTTTCCTTCTTTAAGATTTAATTGAAAAGAACTTAAGTCCCGCTTTTAAAGTTTGAACGAAAC
Source organism: Germaria angustata (assembly GCA_963681545.1). NCBI lineage: Eukaryota > Metazoa > Arthropoda > Insecta > Diptera > Tachinidae > Germaria > Germaria angustata. Next base: position 30,115,453 of record OY812999.1, on the reverse strand, counting down.
CAAATCTTTTTTTCCATTCATTAAATTATCCTGCTTGTGTCCTTTTCTACCAGCAACAAGCCTAACGTTTTGTGTATTGTTTCTTTATATTTATTCATTAAATATTAAACATTTTAAGTTGAAACATTATAAGTACTAAATGTGGTATAAACACCATGTATTTATTTCAATAAAGGCCCCTATAAGAATGGTCAACCAATCTTGAGGTCTTGGGAAGTTTTTTTCTTAAATGTCTGCTGATTTTTTTTTTTTTTTTGTCTACGTCGTTGTAAGGTGTTTTCATTATTTTAAATGTGTTTCAGCATTAATTTAAATTATATGCAGCATAAAGCAAACCATCAGAATCATTTAATCACACATACCCTCATACTAAATGAGATGAGGGCCAAAGCTATAAATTTTCTGCTACTTTTTTGTTATTGTTTTTATCCTTTTATTCTCAGTGGTTGGCTGTTGTTTGGAAACTTCTAACATTTCTACTTAACATGTATAATATGAGGGCTTAAGTAAGACGTTTTACATAAAAATGAAATTGTGGCTCTGTGAGAAACCTGCCAAAGGAATTGTAAATATGATAACGCTTGCCAAAAGTTTTTTTCTTTCTGTTTTAGTTCATCTAGTACCACAGAGTACGAAGATGGTAGCTGCACCAAATGACTAAAAAAAATACGCGACACAATATTTTTAATAAATTGGTGTCATAATAATCTGTCAGAAAGCCCAACTCAATTCAAGGATTCCCTGCGTGTTGTGAAATCAGTCATCTATTGATCGGAGATAGTCCAGCCAAAGGTTATAAAAAATCCTTTAAAAGGATCATAAATAAGCATATTACGTCTCGGAGTAATCAAAACAATGTAGAAAATGTCTAAAGTTTTGTTTTTAAGGAAATTTAATGACTTCAGTGTTTTTGGTGTAATTGTTAAAGGTTTATGCACCAATTTAATTTCTTTTAATTTGAATCTTAGTTTTTCCAGTTTAGAGCCTCATTTACACCCATTGATAAGAAAATTAAAAAAAAAATTTGATATTAAAAGAGATTAAGCAATGCAAACTTGGGTAATTTCTAATGATTTTAACAGGATGTTCTCTTTTTTGACAACTTTTCACCGATTTGACAGTTCTCATCATTATGTGGAGCTAATCATAAAAGTAAACATTTTATGAATTTTTTGCATAGCAACTAATTTTATATTAGATAAGAATTGTTTTTTTCTTGCCAGTAGACACGATTTCTTGTTTCGTATGTGAAAGTAATTTTATCATTTTTGGTTGAAGAAAAAATAATATTTTTATGCTGTTGTATTTATAAAAAGGAAGTACTTTCAAATAGATTTTGAAAAATTTTTAGGACTAATTCCTATTTTAAATTAAAATTTTTGTCAATTGGATCCTAGGAAGTAGAAAAAATTCACAAACGGATCCTTTGGAAGTAATGAAAATGTCATTCCTAAAGCGCAACTTGAACTTTTTTCCATTGGGCAGTTTAATAGATTTTTAAGGAAATTTTACAACGAGGAGTGTTTACCAATTATTCGAGTGCCTTCAATTTCAGTATTAAATTGATGTTTTTCTGTTTGATATGATCTTAGAGTTTTATATTCCTAATTTTTTTAGAAGTCCGAAATTTTTAAAAGTTTTGGAAGTTTGTATTTGGGTGAAACACATAGTTTAGCCTTGTCAAGAAAGACAAATTGAAAAATGGAACTTTTCTTTTTGTGGGAGAAAACATGGAATAGAGGAAGTTTCATCACATCAGATTCAAAGTTCTTGTTGCAAATCACCACTTTTTAACAGCGTTCGAAGTGCCTAATTTTCCACATCCATTTAGTTTTCATTTCGAAATTTCCCCGTTTTGAAGTTTAACCCTTAATATGAATTTCATACACAAAGTCCTTGAAATCGCACCAATATCGCTACATTATTATTATCTGTCTTAGCGTTCCTTTTCCCTTCCATAGATTAAATCTACAAACTCTTTCATTTTCAAGGCCAACCCAGTTTGTTAAGCCATGAGGGTTAATTTTATACTTTTTTGTTAAGTAGATACAAATTATGGTTAATAAATCCTTTCCTATTCAAGTACATACACGCAAAAAATTTCAGCAAATATTCCTGTATTCTAACAAAGCAGGCTGATTTGTAAAACCCAATGGAAAACTTACTAAATTATGGATTTCCTCTTTATTTTCCCCCTGTTTTCTTTTATCGTTATATTGACGTGACAAAATAATTACTTAAATACCGAGGGGAATAACATACCGTGGCAAAATATTCACATTGAAAACAGACGATGTCGCATGTTTAGAAATTTTTACATTAAAATCAAAAGTGATAAAAAATTTTCTATGGGGAAGGCACGTTTTCCCAAACCACAAAGGGGATCGATAGTGACATGTATGAAAATATTTGAGGCATACAACCAACACACTTAAATTAAAATTGGTCACACAAATCAGAAAGATAGGAAAAGTGTAAGGATAATATTTGGTAAATTATTGAGGGTATTAACAAAAATAATACCAACACAACATTATGTAATAGTAGATATTTCCGAATCTAATGCGCCTCACCTCAACCGACTCCTAAACCACAAATATTTCTATGTACTCACGGGAGCTTAAATCTGTATCCAATTATTAATTCAAATAAAACAGTTCGTATACTTTTAACTTGTAAAACATTATCCCGATTTCTAAAACCGATTTTGTTATTTGTAACGGATTCTAATCTTTTGCTTCTGAAGACTAAAATCTTTCCTTTCGTTTAAAAATACGATAATTATTATTTATTTAATACAAATCTACCAAAAAGCAGAGGACATAAGCTTTTTTGAGAAAAGTGTCTTTAATATTATAGACAACAATTTCTCTGAGGATATTGTTGTTATTGTTTTTATTTAATTTTTTTGTAAGAAAAAGAGCAACAACACGAATGTTTTGTTTTTTTTTTTTTTCAACTGACGTATGCATGTATTAGTGGCAACTTTAAATAATTATGCTTCTTCAAATACTGAATCGGTTTTTATAAAATAAAGTTTGAATAATTTGAGGCGAATTACCTTTAAAATTGTGCAATTTGCTGTCAAAGTCGGTTGGTTGTACGACTTGATTTTCAGTCATTTCACTTGAGCTTTATAAATGGCTTATGAGAAATTCATACGACTTGAATTTCATAAGGGTGGTTTGTCCTTTGCAGAAAATGGTGATACACTTAATTTTAAAATTCAAAATCGAAATTATTTATAAAAAAAAACTGGAAATGAGAATTTACTAATTTAATACATATTTTTTTAAATATACAATTAGCGGAGTTGAAAACAAAATTATAATAATAAATAAGATTTTAAAAAAGTAATGACAATGTTGAGTTCAGGATATGGAACTTGTAATGAAAACTTGGATCCTTTCTGCATGGCTTAAACATAAGCTTATCATTGCATCATTGGTTAAAGAAATATAATATTTAATATGGAAATTTATTTTGGTATATTCTCCACAACTGACTGTTTAAACAATTAGAGTTTTTGCAAACTGCTATGCATATGCCGACATTTCAGTGGTCGCAAAACCAAATCTTCAGTGAACTTTAAGCTGGTTGCAAACATTGAACCTTGTATTTTTATGCCAATTAAACAAATTACAATATTAGCATTCTGTACTATATATGATTATTACAAAATACATAATCATAGTAGTCTTAGAAGGCTTTTACACAAACAATGCAACAAAGAATTATACTCAACATGAGTCTATTTCATTTTTCTTGCAACATGTATACAATTAAATGCCCTTTGGGTGTTAATGACTGTAGATTTAAAGAGATAAATATCTTTTATTATAAAAAGAAAATTTTTTCAAATTGACTTTCACAAATTTGTGGAAGTAATTTCTATTTTAAATTAAAAACTGGATCGTAGGAAGAGAAAAAATTCGATAATATATTCTCTGGAAGCAATGAAAATGTCATTCCTTGGGCACAAATTCTATTTTTTCACAGGGTAATAATAAAAAAATAGTTATAATAATAACAATAATGTTAGTAAAAAGAAAGTATACTCGGAGTAGGGAGAACCCAGAATGTATACAACTGCTCGATCGAGGGGACAGCCAAAACTCTTTCATGAAGTAGTGTATCAAGGGAACCTTGAATCTAATCACTACTGCGTAGAAAGAGCTTTGCATTTGTTGTGTGATATTGCATATAATAAAGCGATATAAATATAATAATGTACTTATTATACAGTCGACGTATTGTTAACTTGGTTTTCGTTCTTTTAACCCAAAAATAAGGACAATCTAATTCACGTGTATGTATTATATACGGCGATGGTGTGCTTGCGTGGTAATATATTGGTGATGATAACGTGTTCTCTAAGAAACTTATGGTGTGACCAAATGCATCATATTATGCATTAAAAATGGTAACAAAAACTTTTTAAAATAACGTCAGCGACAGAGCTGTAAAATATTGATTCACTATGAATGACGAACATTTAAATGGATTATATTTTTCCAAAAAATAAATGGAATTAAAATATGAATGCGTTCATAATGAAACAACAATCTCTGAATTTATTTATTTTGTAAATAAAATTAAAGGAATTGAAATTTATAATGAATCAAAACTTTTTAAATCATTCATTTAAGGCATACTACGAATTGAATGAAAATTTGAATTATTTCATTAGGCAACAAAAATTTCTAAAGACAAAAAACAAATTTCAATTTGTAAAATTTCTTTTTGATTCTTATACAGATTCTAAGAATTTTGATAAATAAAACAACGACTGAATTTCGATGCGTTTATTTGATGAACAAATTATATGAGAAACAAATTATTAAAAGAATTTTTTTTAATAGTTCTTTTACAAAAAAATGTTTGTGTATAATGAATTAATAGAAATTTTAGTTGAATTCATAGTTTTGTAAAATGTATGGCTAAAACAATTTCATTTGAGTTTTAACTGAATTTATTTATTTTCTTCGCAAAATGAATTCTGTCATATTTTAATCAATTTCTTAATTAGATAAAAAGACTGCATTCAAAATAATTACAATTCACTGTTTGAATGATTTGCTCATTTACCTACATCTCTGGCCAGCGTGCGGCACAAAGTAAAAAATTATGAAGAAGAGTGATTTTTTGCAGCGCGGAGGATGAGCTACAAAATGGATTATAACTTAATGAAACCAACTCATTTCAATATATTATTTTTACAGACGAAAATATTTATAGGAAATTTTTCGATGTTAAAATTTTTCTTAAAATCAGTCTCGATTAAGGGGAACAGTCTGGATTAAGGAACTAATCACCTCTAATCTAGTCTGAGTCTTTTGTAATAATAATAATATTAATCAAATAAATTAAGAAAAGTTCTCGTATGTCGCAAATTTGAAAAACAATGCGGTGAAAAATATTCGGAGATTTAGGAAACTAGACAAACTTAGAAAAATAACAGCAATTAAATTTTTATGAAGAACTTCATCGAATTTAAATTTATACTTACGGAAAATCCCTAACACATGTGTATTTACATTTTCATTGTTCTGAATTTTCATTTTACTTTGTTTTAATAAAATTGTTAATTACATGTCATTATTAGGACACTATGTGCGTTCCATTATTGGAGAATAAGATGATTATACAAACAAATATGTGTCAAAAAGAGCAAAGCTTTGAAATATTTTTGAAAAGCATACACAAAAAAAGCTTTACATAAGAATTCTTTTATCTGTTTATAATTCATAATAGATACCCCATTCAATACACATATTTGTTTTCAATTAAAACATAATTATAACTAAATATAATATTGATTGAGGTAAAATAGAAACAATACACTAAATAATAATTGTCCATAAACAAGCAACTTGACCTTATATACATGCACAATCACATAAGTATATGCACACATACACGTACACGGTGCATTTGTGTGTTTTAATAAGAACGTGCAAAGTGGAGCCTAGAGATTTGTCAAATGTCAACATCCACTTTTACTAGATAATAGAAGCAGACGACGTACAATTATGTAGACCGAAAGTAATTGATACATATGAAAATGACAGGTTTCAATTACAAAATAACATTAACATGAATAAATACTATTAACAAATGCATTAAAACATTGTAATACACAAAAACCTCTCTCTCTCCCACACAGACACACACACACACAAATACAGACACACATATATTTAAAGGGCTGAAATAACATGTTTTACGTTAATAAACATGGCGATTGTCATGTTTACAAACACTTCGCAATTTGTAACTGTCCCTGTACAGATGTATGTGAGTAATGTACGACTAATAACAGACGAACCCTCCGAGTCCTCCAAGGATGAGTTGAAAAACAATGAACAGGACTTTAATGACGGTGCGGCAGGGGGAGAGGAAGAAGGAGAAGGACTGGCAAAGTATTTTTAATTGAGTTGAGATCATTTACTTGTATATTTGATTAACCTTTTAAGAGCCCCATTATGCCCAATCCCTTCTTGAATTGTTGACTCGCCCCTATACTCCTGCATTTGTTTGTATGTGAGTGTGAATACACAAATGTTTGTATGTTGTATGCGATAATACAATTTTCTTGTCAGCCATCAATTAAATAACTTTATTTACACATGAATTGATTATAAAACTTTCTTTTACTATTATTTGTTGTATTTTTCTCTATTTCCATTCCTGTGTATGTGTATGTACATGCCCATATCCACACGTTGAAACTCACATACAATAGTTCGTTTGCAAGCAATTTTTTTTCGTTTTAGGTTTTAACCTTTTCATTTATCTTATTCAGCTTTTTTATATTTTATTAAAAAGTCCTTTGGGTTATTGTCTCTCACTCTTTGCCATTTCCGTTTCCTGTTGGTATACAAAAAACAAATTTACGTTAGTTCACATGTGTGCTTAACAATTCATATTTATTTTTTCTTTTTAAGCTATAAGTTGTGTTGTTGTTGTTGTTGCTTTTCAGCTATTTGTAAATATATACATATACATATATTTGTATTTAATAGCAAACAGCTTTGATAACAAAATACTTAAAAAAGGATTTAGGTTACATGAAAAACTCATAAAAACTGATACGAAATATAAAAATAGTTGCATGTAAACTAGCATCGTTATTCCTAGCTCTCTCTTCCGGCCATATTAAGAGACTCTATGAAATACATATTTATGCACATGTGTAATTTTCTTTCAACAACGGGGGAACATGAAGTTCACACATAAAAGGTGTGAAGCCACAATCCTTTGGACAAATTGTTATCCACAAAATAAACAAACTATCTTTAACTCTTACATTTACTTATTTACCAGCAATATACAAACCGACTCACTTAGTTCCTTCTAAAACTGGAACACAATCACACACTCGTACTCACAGACAAACCTGCACACATACGAGTACCACACACGTTTTGCATATTCACTTTGTGGCAATATGTATGTTCATGTGTTTGAGTGATGAAGGTGTTTGTTTTAAATCTGTTTTCTTTCTCTAAAGATAATACTATTTCTTGGAAAGTCTAAAATGGATTTTATAAAATTAAATTTCAAAATGTCCACAGTCAGTTAGAGGAAGGTTTTTTATCCATTTCATAATTTATGCATTAAATGTTTACGATCCTTTAAAATGTTATTTGTGCATTACCTGTCGCTACTAATAGAGGAACTGGCGTAAGGAAAAATTCATTTGAAAATATGACAAAATTAGAAGAGTAAAAATTAGAAATAACACAGGAAAACTTTCAAAAACATTCCATGACATTTTGTCCAAGTCCTAGTCAGAAAAAAATTTAGTAAAATTATTTTTTTTAAATACGCTTACTTCTTTACGCCGGAGCTTAAAGTAGAAATTGTTCCCAAGGAATGATATTTTGATTGCTTCTGTGATTTTTTCAACTTCCCAGGAATTTAAGTTAATAAAGTCGTGCTTAAACTGTAAAGATGTATTTATTTCTACAAATTTACACGAAAACAGTGTTTTTTTTTCTAAATTTTTAATAGAAATCATGTGTTACTTTCACATAAAAAAAAACCAATTGCGTCTATTAGCAACCCAGTAAATGGAAGTCATTGGGAAAGAATGACATTTTCATTATTTCCAAAAATATATTTTTGAAGGAAGTCAAGTTGATATATTTTGATTAAAAATATGAATTGCTTCCACAAATCCTTTACTTTTTTTTAAATAATTACGGTCGCTTCCAGATCGGTTAATTGGAATCAAAAAAGAGAATATTCTGCAATCAAAAAACGCCTTTTTAAAATATCAAATTACCACACATACGCATGTATGTATGTATGTAGTTTGATCTAAGTCTGTAGGTTGCTTAAAAACTTTCATATAAAAATTTTTTAAATCAAATTTTACCAAATAATTATTTAATTCACAACGCCCCTTGTAATGTTGTATATATTGTATAATTGTATTACCTTACAATAGTGTAAATTTGTTGTTGATAACTTGCACTAAATTTGTGATAAAATAATACAATACCATTTCAGATGTTTTGAAAAAGTTGTAATACATTCAGAGATGGGAGTAACTTGTTATTTCGAGCATTTACTAAACATTTTTCTAATTGGTTAAAATCATTAGCATCAGTATTTGCTTTGATTTTCGCCATCCACAACAATTTTCATTACAAAATTAGCCAATTTTATTTAAAGCTATATTTTGGGAAAGCAAATATTAAATGAATTATATCAGTAGAAAATCAAAGCTAATTACTGCTACCTATCTCTGATTAAAATGTAATATTAAAAAAAATAAAAATATTGTCAGCAATAAATAAAATAAAAGAATTAATATAGAAAATAGTGCATTTGATATTTTAAGTTAATTCCAAGTCGACAGCAATATATTGGCAATTGTGGGATCGTTATCGAGAACTATTGTTGCCCTACAACGAGTTCAGAACTGGTGTCTTTTTTTACTATCGACTCGATGTGACGTTGACGCTACAATAATAAAAAGAGAGATTATTACAACAAAAACTGCCTGTTCACTAGATAATAAAGCGATACATGGCACACCTTAAAATAGAGGCTTGTAAAATGATTTAAAATACTATTTTAATACGTCCCTTAATGTTTTATATAACCGATTACATAAGAAGTAAAAGAGAACAATAAGACCCATTTTAAGTTGTAAATATAAAAATTCATGTCGCAATTACTTATATTAAAAGTTAGTGTTTGCCTTCTTAGCTTAAATAATAATATTCAGTCATTGTTATCCCTGGAATTCGCCAAAGATAAGCCCACATAATTTTCAAAAATTAAATACAAAAAAGCACAAATACTCTTACATAAATTTTCATTTCTATAAAATTTTGTATGACTAAGGGAAAATTGCTTGCCAAAATTCATTCGATACAAACGACCTTGTACCACACGTACTCGTATGCGTGTGTGTCTTAAAGTAAATATTTGTGTTTCCAGAAAATTCAAAATTATCTAATAGATAAATTCCTTAAGAAAGAAAGCCAACATGTTATTTAGGTTAAACAATCAAATGAAAAAAATCTGTACTAAAACGCCAACTAGTGCAGAGAAAAGATTAATAATAAAATAAACACATACAAAAACAACACAGCAAGGACATATTCTGGCTTCGAATACAGGCACGTGAAAAAAACATTTATATTGTGTCTTCTTCCTTATTTGTTGCGAACCATGAAAGCAAAATAGAATCTTGACAAAGAAAACAACTCATATATGTACGAGTATACACTCATACACACACACACACACACGCATATGTGCACCCTTGCCATGATAAATAAAGCGTTTTAATGAAAACAAACTTAAACGCAACAGACAAACTTATTCCTTTACTCGTATTGTAGCAACAAATTTCCAGCAAAATTTATAGCCCAATAGAAGAATGTTTTTGTGTACATTTCTAAGGAGAAAAAGAGAGAATTGATGGCATTTACTAATGTGTGTGTGTGTGTGTGTGAGTGAAAGCTAAAAGTCTATTTTCATAGCAACATTAAGGATTCAAAAAGCTTAACCATACATTCATTCTTAATGTATAAATACACATTAAGAAAAACATCTTAAAGGCATCAACTGTGGCATATAAAACGGAATTACATTTAAAACGCTTGACATGCACAACACAAATACAATCAAATACGAGTGTGTATCTATGAGAATGTATCTGTAGTATATATGGTAGTACGTTTTAGAATTCAAGCGATAGAACGAATTTTTAAGTATTTCCGGCTTTTTACAATATTTCCTAATAATAACAAAAAAGAAAGTACAAAAAAACGGAAAGACAAAAGAAACACAAACAACCGCAAATATTTACTAGCGGGCCCACACACAAACACACGAACACATACATGCACGTATCCATAAATACATGAGTATTTTTAGAAATATATATTAAATTGAGGATGATAAAACTGATGATAATGTTAACTGATCAACTTTATACATGTATACACACATACACGCACACACTCACATTTGACACATTAATGTTGGTTTTTATATGCGATAGTAGAGGAAACGGAAGCATCTTTTGTTTTTTACCCCTAGACTTAAACAAACATGAAAATTACATTTTTACTGTTTTCTACATTCACTTTACCGACTCGTAGTAGTAAAAAATTATAGAAAATGCTCTAAGAGACATGAATTGTTAATATGAAAATCAAGATATAAAAATTTTTTCATAAAAAGAAAGAAAATGTTTGAAACACAAACAAATTTACCACAAATAAGCCCTAATACGATGGCTTTCAACATTTCAGCATGACACTTGCCAACATCCCAATTTATTCTTGATGTTTATGGAAAGTATACTTTTACAGCAATAATATCTGTATCCTTAAATAATGCCGCAAAAGTTCTGAACAAATATTCTTATTAATTCTTATGCTCTTAAATATTTCTTCGTTATGTGACTAAAACAAAACATTAGCATTATTTTGTTGCTTGCAACAGCGCGCGAACATAATGTTGAAAAGCTTTTATTTTAATCGAGGATCTTTGCAAATATTCAATGAGAACAAATGACTTTCTTTTTGATAGTTATGGAAAATCGATTTTAAAAAATTTGTTATTTTTTGTTGTAGTGAAATTTTAAAATTTATTTTTATTACATACTGGGTGGGGCCTTCCACGATGCAAACGGTAATAAATTGAAGGTTTTGAAACACTTTTTTTTGTAATTTTTAGTAAATTAAAGAGAGGGTAGAGAGCATTGAGAAAATGTAAACATTTTTGATTAAAACAAATTAGGTAAAAAAACTATTTTACACTTTTTTCGAATAAATTGAAAGGTCCTTAAAGATAAAATTTTAAAAATAACCGAATATTATATTCACGTATACGTTAGATTTCGTTGACGTTTCGCCCAATGGTACAAAATGATGGTATTATTTTATAATTTCAGTGTTAAATGTTTTTTTAAAATTGTTATGTATGATTAAGAAGATGACATTTTTTCCATTATAACATATATATCTTGTTGTACCCCGTCTATTTAAGCTCGCAGAAGCGAAACGTTTTTCATGGCCATCTGTGGAGCTGGCGGGGCTTGAATTGTACTTTTTTCGCAAACGATATTAAGGAAACCTCCCACATTCTCTACTGATATTTATGATTTCATAACATGTTAATTAGTTCTTTGTAACTGCATTTTTCTTCATTGAAAAATCTCTTGATTTTACTTTTTTTCGCCGATTAACATAAAAATGTAGTCTATTGAAAAATCCTTAGTCTTTTTCTTATCATATTTGATGGCAGCCTGTTTTAACACAAGGTCGCTGGTCAGGCTGACTTATTGGGTACAATGACTCGAAAATCTTATAGAATTTGTAATTTATTTAAAGTTTCATTTATATTTTAATGTTTCCTCAAAACAACACAAAACGATTTAGTTGTCGTGTGTTTTGATTTTAAGGACTAAATTCTTTGTTAATATCAATTTTAATTTAAAGTGCAAATTGGTTTAATAAATACTTTTATTTCAAGACACGTTTTTTAAAAATCATATTTATAAAGAGTGCAAGAACTTAAATTATTTTAATGAAACAGCAAAACACTTTTTGGCATACTTTTAGGAGGCGGAATAATTAAAAACTTTTTACTAGAGAATTTTATTTAAAGAAGTTTTGTGGGTCCTTCGTTAGTGGCTTTCAAAGTACCTCTACTCTTTGTGTGTTTAAGTTTTGCAGCTTTAATAATTTCTAATAAAATTTAAGGGCCGCTTATGTTATTAGAAATTTAAATTATATCAGCTGTATAAAAAAAGTTGCGAGAAATCACAAACCTATAAATTAATAGAAAAAATTATAACTAAAATTAAAAAAAAAATCAATAGACGTTATTTCATACCCAAGTTTACGTGTTCCAAGGAATAAAGGAAATTATTGAAAAATTTATCCTTACAAGAAAACTATAGGCGAATACATCTTTGAAGGTATTCTGTTCGTCAAAGCTGTGCAATAAAAAGCAACTCATATTCATCTTTTGAAACACCTTTTATTATTTTTTATTGAATGGTTTCTGCAAAGAACATTTTCTCTTCTTTGTAATTAAATAACTTTGTTTATTACATAAGCTTAAGATCCATATTAGAACTTTCAATAAAATTTAAGATTTCTTTTCGATATTTTGTTGCTTATCAGTGACTTTTTCTAGAATTTTTTAAATAATAGTTTTCATAAAAAGATCTAATAAAAATGTTTACCTTAAATATTAAACAAATTAATTAATAATTATGTTACAAAAAAAATTTCATTCCTATTTCAATAAAATAAATTTGGTGTTAATGAGAAGATCTAAAGCTCGTTTAGTAAATAAATAAATTTAATCCTTTGAACATTTTATATTACACAAAAATATATGTACAAAAAATGTCTCACAGAAAGTAACTTTCAAAAAAAAAAAATCAAAATTTTTCAAACAGGATAGAAAACACATTTTTCATAAAGGACCTTTTGAGAAAAGGAATCAAATTTGTCAAGAAGTGTAATATTTTTCAAGAGCCTAAATGGAAAAGTTTAAGTATTCTCAGGCATTATTGCTTTAACTTTTGCAGCTTTGGCTGTTTAAAATAAATTGTCTTCGGTTTATTCTCTTAATCCTTATAACAGATGTGTCCCTCGTGTTACACTCTTCATTTGCCAGACGTAACGATATAAAAACACATACATACATACATACACACATACATACAAAACAGTAGTTTTATAGGTATTAATATTTACTGATAGAAAAGAAGATAGATGAATAGCTGAATGAGGGGATAACATCTTAAATGTTGTCTATGATGGCATGTTAACAAAACTAAAAAGTTAACAGCAAAAACCGTATTTTCGTAAAAGAGCAGAACAATTTTTGTGTACGTACGAATGTGTTTAGGGATGTATGTAGATATTTTCTTTAGAATAGTGTTTCAGTTATTCTCAGCCTTGTTTTCACTGCAAAAGAAGGACTCGTGTGCCAAGATTATCGTTGGACGTACATATATTTTTTTCTTTTTATTTGGTTTACGAAAAATAGTTGCAGGGTTGGCCGTAATAGTGGAATTTTTTTTATTACGTCTCACACTGAACAAGCGGTTACATTGTGAGGTTTTATTCTGATTGATGCTTTAATAAGCATTACAATCGTTAATATCTTGTTTAACTTCCATCAAAGAAATGAGTGAAGAATTTCCCTGCTATTTATTTTATTTCTTATTATTACTTTTACTATTTCCCTCTAACATGACATTTACTGCTAGATTTTATATGTGTATTGGCTGGTTGCTAGCACTACATTCAATGAGGATCCTTTTTCCTGCTTGATAAGACTAATGAGTTCATGGAGCATACTTTTAGGATTAATTTTAGTTGGTAGTTTATTGGAATTATCCCATTAAGCTGTTGTGGATTTTCTTTTGCATAGTGCCTCAAGCCATTATGGGAAAGGAATGAAGAAAAATTTGGTAAAGAAGGAATTATCCACTTGCTATAAACATATAGACAAGTGAACTTAATAAAATGAACTTTCTTGAACTAGAATTTAGAAAAAAATCAAAAAATTTTGTTTTGTTTGTAAATTTAAAAAAAAAAAAAATAACTGCGAGCATTTAAAAAAAATCCGAAGATTCAGTGAAACTTTTACTAAAATTATTGAAATTTTCTAAGAAATAAGTAAAAAAAAATGTAGCAACATGAAAATTTTAAGTGAAAAAATGGCCTTGGAGCCACACAAAAACCATTTTTAACTCAAATTGAGTAAATTTTCCTACAATTGATATCAATTGTTAATTTTAGTGTGGGAAAGATTTGGTATTTCCTTTAGCGTACATCATCACCATCTACGTCTATTCATTTGAGCATATATTTTTCAAACACTTTCTTCTTAACCCGGAAATCGATAGATGATTTTTACTAAAGATAATTATTTTTTTTTTAAGTTATTGCTTGGGGGAAAAGTACTCACATTTACTTAATCAAGAATTTAGATTTTGTGGCAATTTTCTCTTAGTTCTTTTCAGATGAACATATTTCCAATAAAACTTGCCTCAATTTTACTTTTCACTTGTGTGATTATAATTTGTTAATTAGTCTGTCTGATACTTCTTTAGCACATAAATAAAGAAAATAAAAATTCTCTAGGGAAGGGCAAAATGAACTCGAACTGGCGCAATGAGCTTTCAAAAAAAATTTCTTACTTTACTGATGGTCAAAATAATATTTGTCGACTTAATAAATATTATCCCTATAAGGAGTCATCAATGGCTTCCAAATAAGTTTATAATCTCATTGAAATCATCGCATAATGTCTTTATATATATGTATTGCAATAATAAATAGTCATAAAGTTCTGTCAATAATTTTCTGCTAATAGAAATTGGCAACAGTTGTTGTCGTTATTGAGTGTCTGCAGCAAATGATTTGGCAATAATAATTAATGTGTCTTTCCGCCCACTTGAGCTTCTGTGTGTTTGCGAGTATGTTTAGACAAGAATTTGTTGTATATGACATGTCATTTGCTGTCAAAAGCAATTATTCCAAGTTTTGATTATTGAAGTTTTGCTTTCGTCTTTTTCTATCTCCCGTGTTTGTGATTCTTTAAAATACTTTCATTCGAACACATGATAAATAAATGTGACATTGATTGTCTAAAGATTTGAAGGCATGTTATTCTTCTTTCACACACGTGTCGAACGGAACAAAATTACAAACAAATATGTCAATTCCAAATGTCATAACAAGTAATTAAGTGACGACAAATACTAGATATTACATTACTAAAATTTTCAATGCTAAAATAACTATGTACGAATAGATGAATATTAAAGTAGAAGAAAAAAATTTAATTCCATTTTTTATTGCCACTTCCATTCATACCACCAGCTTCCCTCAATATCAAATTAAAGCAAAATATGCAAATAGAACTTGAAATGCGTTATTGCCCACATAATACTGTTTTGGTATAAAAGCCGATCTAAAAAAAACTTAATAAATTTGTATTATGACTCTTACAAAACAACAGGCTGAAAAAAAGAACAAAAATAAAAATTGTTTGAATTATTTTATTGAAAATTTTATGCATAAAATGGTTCATTAAACAAATGAACATGATTATTATTTCAATGAATGGATTTAAACAAATAAACGTTTTAAAAATGTCGCCTTTTTTAATGAGTTTGCGATTGTGCATCCTAAAATTATGCTGTTATTTTTAGCTCTTGTGGAAGATAATTTAAAAACCATTTCCGGTTTAAACGAACTAATATCACTAATTTATTGTGTGGGTCATAACTAAAAAAAGAAAACAAAATAGAAGAATTAAAAATTACAGCATTCTAATAAAAGAATAAAATATTTTGTATTCAAAAAATTTTGTTGGAATTTTTTTAAATATGCATAACGATATGATGATTTATTCTGAATTATTAAAAAATTTCTTTAGTTATGACAGTCTTACAGCAAAAGAGTGATATGTTATCCACATGATTGTTTATAATTCAAGCAGTTTAATTTTTACCAATTTTTATTTATTTGACTTATAACACGTATGACTGTTTGCCTTCCTTTTTAGTAGACTATATCACGAGTTAATTTTTACACATGATCGATCATAAAAGCTCAAAAGAGTGCTTCGTGCATGCACACGCCTGCCATAATTTTTTTTATTCATGTGCTTGTGTACTCCTTAGGGATGTTTACTTAGGTTCAAATTTATTTTTGCTAAATTTTTGCGGAAAAATTAATAACGGCTATTGATATTATTTATTTATGTCGTTGCTATTTTTTTAATCCAAATCGCACTTGATTAACTTCTTAAATTATTTAATACTGAGCAAGAGGACTTTTTACTAAAAAAAGCTTTTCAGACTTCATATGAAATCCGATTTGCTCGAATTTGAAAATTTGACAGAAACATTAGGCGGCGTAAAATTGCGGCTTTAACAGGTGCTCGTAAAGGAAATGGATTTGTTTAAATGCAGATTCCTGCTAATTAAAAGAATAAATTGGAAATTCTAGTAAACGATGCTTATTTGGTTAAGGACTTGATGTCAATAAACTAAAATTATATACAGATTAATTAATTTAGATGTTAATGTATGTTTGTAACACGAAACTAGTAGTTTAGTTTAGAAAAAAATAATTTTAACAACAAGAAAAAATTCAACTCGTAACTCCGAGTTGCACAGTAGAGCAAAACTAAGCTGTTTAGGGAGCGGCATTGGTTTTACAAACATGCTTCAGAAATAAAAATAGGACCAAACAAATTTGACTTGAGTATAAAACAAAGTGTTAAGGAATGGAAACAGTTGATAAAGATCTCGTTGGTTGATGTGGATATTTTAAGGATAAGATAGAATGTTTTACAAAAAATTTGGTATATATGTCAACCAAAAAAATTCTCTTGTTCCTTTTCACTAAAGTGATTTGCATAAGTTGCATTAATTTACTTACAACGCCCTCCACATAAAAATTTACGAAATGCATGAAATACACATGACCACTGAAGATGGGGTGTAATGGCCACCGAAAAGAGTCTTACGACACATATTTTTTCTGGCATATTGTTGCTATAAGATTGAAGGAAGCATGCATCAAATAATAGAAAGAACTAAATATTCAAATTATAAACAAACCACAACGTTTTTTTCAGAATGACCTTTTTTTAATTTATAAGAAAATTCCAAGAAAATAGATTTCAAAAAGAAGTGTAAAATTCGTGCATAAACAACATTTTCAAGCTTTTAAGCTTGAAACGTCAATATTAATTAAGCTGTAATTTTTTACAGATCGTAATCTCTTACCGATAACATTAATAAAAGTTTCGATCGTTTAATATTTATCTTATTAGAGCAGAACTTCTTGCACCTGGGCAATTTTCCTATAACATTATATTTGCATTGTTCTGCAAAACTCCAGCTTAAGAAATGCAGAAACAATCAAGTGTCATTTAGCGGCTTATCCTACATTTTTGCGAACCATCGCCCTGGACAAGAGAGGAACACAACGGGTTTTAATTTGTTCTTGTATGTGGCGAATACGTGTTAATGTTCATGCTCAGAAAAATTAATTACGAGCATTTCCTACACACATGTGTTTCGTTGGCTTTTATGATTTGTGTATGTATTTGTGAGTTTTCTTTTCCATGGCAAACAGCCTTCCAAACATTGTTGTGCGTATATATCGCTGCTTTAATGTCACATAGATGTGTCTCAAAGAAAAACGAACTTGGCAAAATGCGATTAAAAGTTTTTAAAGTTTTGGCTTCCGCATCGAAACTTTTTGCTATGACATCAGTTTACCTACAAATGTAATTATGATTTTTTTTTTTATAAATATAAAGAGGATATTCGGGAACACTTTTTCCTGAGTAGTTTAAAATTTTTTTCGTTCCTGCATATAAAAAGGATATTGAGGAGTACTTGTTCAACAATAATTAAAAGAAATTGATAATTGAAGTACATTGTTGTTGCATTAGAGAAGCAAACGATGGCAGCACATGAATGGAACATTAACATTAGCGGTATGCACGAGCCGAACTTATGTGCCACATACGTTTCGTTCAATATTTATACCAAGTTTATGTCTAATGGAGTCTGCCAATTATGTTATGCTGCATGGGTTGAAATTGAAATTTAATTTTTCCTTGTTGACCTTGAATTATTGCCTGTTGATAAACTATTTCTTAACTTAACCTACTAAACTAGACTAGGAGATGTTTAATTAATATTTTTCCTTAAGTGATTGTCTTGTGTTTGTCGTATTTCGATTTTGGGAATCTCCGTTTTCTTTTTCAATCTTAAATTTGTTATTAAATACAAATTGATAAAAATTTGTCCTCATATTAATCATTTTGGCTTTTCTTTTGCGTTTCCAGTCGCTTTTAGTTACGGGCGAAAATCAAAAATTTTTATTCTGTCCAGCCGTTGTATTTTATGGATTTTTTGTAGGGTGTCTTCTTTGACCAGTGGCTCGTGTACTGGATTTGTCGCAAGTTCAATCCCTGCCGCCGAATTTGGGTGTTGCTGCTTTTTGTCTTCTTTACTCTTCTGCGTCCAAGTTACCATTCTCTTTCTATTCCGGGTATCAGAAATGGAACAAATTCTTGACCTAAGTGAGCGAAAATTGCCTCTTGAACCCAACCTATTGTAAGATCCTAGGCAATCGCGTATTTTCCCAGTACTTGGTTCGGTTTGAATTTTTATTTTTGATCTCTTAAATTTGTATTGTAAAAAAATTTTAAAACGCAATTACCGCTTTTTACAACCCGACTTCAATAGCAATAAATACGTTAAAATACATTGCAGCAAACGTCAAAATTACGTTATCTCCAATTAAGATTGTTCTTTTCATTGCTGACAGTAATTAAAACGTCAAATTTGGTTGCAAATTGTGAAAAAACCTCATATTTATTCCAGCAGCAGGTCTCTTTTATTTGAAAAAATATTTTTGCAATATTTCGCCAGGACTTCGATTCGTAATGTCAGGAAAAAAATTTTAATTTCTAATTTAGGGAAATATTTTTTTAATATAATTTTTGCAGTATTTCCCTAGATTTTCGACTGAAAAAATACAATTGAGAAATATTTCCTCAAATTGAAGAGATCTGCTGCTAAAATAAACAAGCGAGTATTTTTATAAACAAAAATGGCCGAAGGATATTGAATATATATATATATATATATATATATATATATATATATATATATATATATATATATATATATATATATATATATATATTGTCAATTGTGTTTAATATTTCAAAAAAAAAACAGGCCATATGAAAATACTTTTCAAAAAAAAAAAAAAAAATTACTTGAAATAATTTAGAGAACTGTGTTCTCTACATTGAATCTTCTCCTTGTTTTCAATTGTAAATATACATACGATCGTGTTCTCATACCTTTAACATAAGCGAAGCAATATCCTTCGGTTGTCCTTTCGGCGTTATTGCCCTATTGTCAAGGTATTTATTGTTAGTGAAGACGGGGAGTTAGTGTTTATTGGCCATAATGCCATTTGTTCGTAAAAATTTACGTGCATGTAAAATATCAAATACAATGAAAATATTTTCTAAAATGTACATGCGGACTACAATCAACATCTGTTCAGCAGCAATATGTGATATGTTTTTGGCTCTAGTTAAAATATTTTTGTGCATTTATGCTTTGGTAGGCCTAAATTTGAAAATATTTTGGCAGGAAATTATATTTATTTCCACCATATTCTCGTTTGCCGATAATTAGACGATTGCGTTGAGTATCATGACATCCAAATTGCTTTTTAATACATTTTCAAAAATGTTCAAATTTCATTGGATTTAATGATCGTTTGGGAAAATCATTTTAATTTGAAATAATTTTCAGAGAGCTTTTCGTGAAGTTTGACTTGTTGCCTTTTTCACACACTTTTTATTTATTCATCTCAAGCGCACAAAACTAAATTTCTATTTCGAATATGTGTCAACATGATTGACTTGTTGGTTGAAAATCATTCGCTTGGCCATGGCTAATAATTAAATTTTGAGTGTGCGTGTTTGTTAGTAGCTGCATACTTTCATTTTCCCACGTGCAGGCAGACATTTGGCCACCATTAAAGTGTTATTTCACTAGAGTCCAAATCGATTTATATCAATGGAAAAATACCAATTGGAAATAAAAACCAGTCACCCCATAAACTATTGATAATTCGCGAAAACAAGTGCGAAATAAATTGGCTTGTGAAATATTTTACGATGCGTAAATTTTAGAATTTTCGGTATTATATCTTCAAACTTGAAATGCCTGCGCAATTCTCACAGGGACTTTTTTGTAGCTGCGTTCAGTTCGTCACATCCTCATTGGCCAGATGGTGTAAATTCATTGGTATGTGTGGTTGAACACAAACAATCAATCATTTCATTCATATTCTTGGCTTGATGTGCCAAATACTTTTCGCAATTTTTAATCGTCATTATATAATTGCAACTTGCTTATTAAGGCTTTATTAATTTTACAACAAATTAAATACTAAAGAGATTTCTTAAAATCCCAATTTATTTATTTTATTATTATTAACAACTATGAGAAATATAAAAATTACGTGCTTGTAGTAAGTGTGCGATCATTAGTTGCCTCTGTAGCCTTCTCAGGAAAACTTTCTCCTGAATCCTAATGTTTTTTTTTCATTTCTATTTGCGATTCAGTGAACTACACTACACATTACACAGAAAATTTATTCATTAAGCGAACAGCTTGTGGAAAAAGTAAACTTCTGGCAGACATCTTTCCTGTCACTATTCCCCCATAAACAAATTGCCCATTTCCAGCATAATTCATGGCGTGAATAGCACACATTCCCTTGGTACAGATCCACAAGCAAATGCTCGTATTAAAGTCACTTGCATCAATTTGGGACGATTGTGCAACAGGCTGCGTATAGTGCAGTTATATTTTCAACCGACTCCATAAAAAGGAGGAGGTGATTCATATACTCGTCTATACTTTATTATTTCATTTTATTATATAATCCGCGTTATTTTCGACATTTGCGGACTAATCTTGTGGCACATTAAAGCCCACCATACCGTCGCTCTAGCTTCAATTTTTATTTGAATGAGCCGCCTTGTTCGTTTAAGGATCAATCACTTTAGCTCCTTGATTTATCATGATCGGGTACTTGTAAGGCCACTACGAAGTGAGATTATTGTGGAAAGAATTGGGAAATGAGTTGCACTCCCCACCTCAGAGTGGTTTATTTTTAATAATCGTATTAATTTATAGTGTTTTCTATAATCCTTAACAAAATAAATCCAGCTCCGCCAATATGCACCACATCCAAATAAAATTCACAAACAAACTTTTATTTTTAAGTAATTAAAATCCATTAAAATTGCTTTCCATTTACAAATATGTATTTTCTAATGAACGATGCCAAAGAAATTAATAAAAAAAAATTCCAAGAATTTCAGAAAATCAGTAATAACTTTAATTAACATTTATAGTGCTTTCGAAGTTAAACAATCTCCGTAAAACTCTGATTTTATTTTATTGTTTATTTTCCTAATGAAAACTAAAACTCAAAATTAATTAAAGATATAAGTTTACTTTCATTGGTGCATTTGTATTCGTGAATCGTTCTGTAACTGGCGGATATTTGATTAATTTTAATTACAAAATTTTTTGATTTTAATTAGTCGAATTGAATTGAAGCCAATTCAAAAAATTAAGCTTTTCAATCTACTGTTGTGGAAATAAAAATCATTTCATTTTCTCTAAATTGACTTTGGAATTTGAAATAAATTTCTCCATTCCTTTCTTAAAATAAAGCAAAAATGAAAAGCTAAAAAACGAATTAACTTTTCCGCTCAATATGTTAAAGTTAAAAAGTTTCACAAACTTTTTTACGAGCTTATTGAAGTGTTGTTGTTGTTTTTTTTTTTGCCAAAGTTACACTCAGTTGTACTTAAAAGTTCTCAAGATGATCAGTTGAAACATTTATGTTTTTAGATTTAAATGAAGGCAAACGGAGAAAAAAGCAGCTAATAAAATTTGTAATCCGTTTTTAAGTTACAAGTACTTTTCCTTTCGCACAGTTCTTTAGTACAAGTTGCCTTAAGGGAGAATTACGTACAAGAAATGCGAAAGTAAACAAAAGCGCCAAAACAAAACTGGGTCAAAATATGCAGAGTATTTTTAGCTGAAGCAATTATAAGAAAGTCTGTGTTACTCTCAGCATTTTATTTAATGTCCAAGTCATTTTGTGCTCATTTCCTTTCCAAAAGTAGAATCATAAACTTTTAAGGAAATTTGCTAAAACTGCGTTTAATACATATTTTGTCTTTAATGGAACAAAAAATCATTGCAGTAGCAAAAATATTTACCGGAAGTTTTTTTCAAACAAAAAAAAAATATGTAATACTGCTGCATGAGCGTGCATGCTCATACCTCAGTCTCTCACATATTGAGTATTAAAAAGAACGGAATCGGAAATATTTAAACGAAAAGGAAAACATACGTGCAATCTATTCTAAAATGTTCTTACACCTGTACGACTTGCTGTACACATGTGTTCAACAAGAATTATAAAATGAAAACATACAAACCATTTAGTCTTGTTTACATTTAATTCATTTATACATACATGTGCACTTGTAAATATCTATGAATTTTTTGTTTAACTGTTTATGTTTTGTACTGTATTTTCCTTAATATGTGGTTATTTGAAATATTTTTGTTGCACATACAGACGTGAAGCCATATAAATATCTGCAATTGTGTGCGTACATATTCTGCAGCATATCTACTTCTGTGTACAGAATTGTAAACCATGTAGTTCTCAAAATGTGTAGTGACCCAGTCACGTGCAACAAAAAAAGTTGGCTTTTTCATGATGGTTGTTTTGTAAATTTGTATTGTGCTTATCTTTATTTTTTCTTTAAAAGCTTTTTGAAAAAAAGTTTGCGATTAGTTTTCCCTAAATTTATATTTTTTACCAAAAAACTTTAAAATTTTCAAAACGGTCACTCATATTGTTGATCATTCTTGCAAAAGGGAAGAATGTACTCACGAGCATTTGTGATTCAATTTTCATATTCTTCTTCTCGTGATTCTAAGTTTAAACAGTAGGGATGATTGCAAAGGGTGGAAGACTAAGATGCTGATGAGGCTTGTGGCACATATTCCCTAAATTAGTAGTAGTCAAATTTACTTCCCCTGCTATTTGTAATCATAAACCCATAAAAAATAAATGAAACATTATGCTCTAATAAAAACTTAACAAAATCTGATGAGATTTGAACTCGAGCCCATAAAGAAAATTTATTTTCAATTGGTTAACAACTTGTTTACCTTTTCAAATACAAAAAATTAAATTCAATATTAATTATTATATTCAATTATTCGAGCTTTAGATCTTTATTTTAATCCCAACATTTCACTGGATGTAGTTTCATTATTTCCAAGTATTCCAGTAGATTAACATTGTAAATAGAAAATTAAATAATATTGAGGAGGAGTAAACTATAGAAAAGGATATATTTTTAGAAATTCTTAGATTTTGTACTTCTGGTAAAATGAATTTTTAGTTCAGAGAAAAAATATACACAAAGGGATCACCAGTATCTCCTTTTGTAGAAGATAAAGTAAAGGAGACGTTACTTGACGAATATTTCGATAGATGATTTATTTTTCATAATTTCAGAGAGTGAAATATAATGAATGTTAGAATTTTTAAACTCATAGCATGCAAATCTTAAACTTTTTATTGAAAAATGGTGTGATCTAAGTCAATTGGAAGACAGGAATATAGTTTAAATATAATTTGGTATCAAAGGAAGGAAAGGATAACAAATTTCTTCCCGAAACATCCTAAAAGAATTATAATGAATACTTCCTAGAGTTCCACAAGAAGAATGAAATAAAGATTTGGAATATATCGAATGTTAATGGTTTCCCAGTTTGTGTATTTTTCAAATTAATTCCACAGTATAGAAATTCGAGTTAAACTCGTAATTCAAACGTGGTTTCTTAACCGAAAAATCTCATAATCATTCACTTTTTTACCTGTAATGATTATACCGATAGAAAAATCTGATACATATAACGATAAGAGATATTAGAATAGCTAATAGAATATTTGATAAAGTGCGCAGATTATTAAGTAAGACAAATGATGGAATTGTCTAATATATTTTAAACTACATTAAACATTTCTAATTTCTTAAAATAATAATAAAATAAATTATAGACTAGAATGGCAGGACATAGATTTGACCAAAGGAATAGAGATGTGGCATAATAAAATATAAGACGGTATATATGAAACGCTGTTATGATTTTCAGAACAGAAAGGTTTTGCATATAGGAAATAGTCCTAAACGTAGAAATATGTTAGAAATGCTCCAGAAATGCTTTATCAGACAACAGAAAGAAGTACGAAATCAATGCGGACTGAGTAGGCTTATATTTATAGACATTTGCTTATTAATAGGAAGCGGAAATATGTAGGGTTTATGACCTTAAAATGTTAGTAAGTTTTGTTTCTGTTATTAATGGAAAGTTCGAAATTTTCTTTTTGTCAATTTAAAGGTACCGCAAAACTCAAATAAAGTCCTTAAGCTCGATTAATTGAATATAATATTGGTCGAAAAATTTATAATGAATGAAATATATATAAAAAATTTATATATAAAGAATTTTTATTTAATTTGATACTCTTTGAGAAGCGGAAACTTATTAAGAAAAAGCGCAAAATTAACAGTATGATATTCTTTAAATTAGAGCGATAAATCGATGAAGCTTATAAATTGTTACCATATTTTTAACCATTGAGTAGGTGTCCTTCAAAGTCATTGATGCATTTAAGGACATGAGTGTGTCTGAGCCAAGATAAAATTTGAAAAAGAGCAAACGTTAACCGAAATAGTTTACCGAATACTTTTACTTGGGTCTAGCTGTTGGATAATTAACATCTGCACCTGTATGAGTTGTGATATAATCCTGTCATTATAACATGTGATCGCAATCAAAAGTAATTTATAGTTCAATAGTTTCTACATGATAAATCTGCAACAACCACGTAAACATATATTTATACCATGTATTTATACATGGGAGCAAAT
Source organism: Germaria angustata (assembly GCA_963681545.1). Lineage (NCBI taxonomy): Eukaryota > Metazoa > Arthropoda > Insecta > Diptera > Tachinidae > Germaria > Germaria angustata. The sequence goes on along the minus strand of OY812999.1, from coordinate 30,090,352 downwards.
TACGACCTTTTAAAATGGAAGTATTTTAAAAAAATCTATATGAAAATAGATGCCCTGTTAGCGAATGTTCTAGCGGGTAATATTCGTGATGCACATGTAGTATTTAATTTTTAGTTGTCAATATTGGATTTTTTGTTTGTTTTAAATTTTTTTTCGCTTTTGCAACAGCATTCCATTTTAGAGTTTCTTTTGAGGAGTATTGCATTGAATACAGACAAACAAAAATATAGTCCGTCCTAGTTCAAAATGTGTCTGCACATTAATACTGTCTTCGGTTGTATGAAAAAAGTTAAAAAATCACCATTAAATGGATGTCTTCAATTTTCCAACTAAAATGGGAAAGCAGTTCACCGATATGTTTTGTTATATACGGCAACTAGTTTTTGATATAGATCTACTCTATTTATTCCCTAGATATTTTATTTAACACTTATTTTGGTATTTCCATGAGCTCGTGATTTTCACGGTGTTATACACGGAGTGAAAATGGAGTTTCTTTGTACAAGCGCTCAAGTTTGCTTGCGATTTTTCAGAAAACATATTAAGTTTACTGAGTATCAAGTTTGTTCTGTACATCCTGCTAATTGGTTGTAATATTCCTTTGAATTTATTTTTTAGAAATTGTAAGATTTTTTCGATTTTGTGGACAGGTAGAATGAAAATTTTCATGTTTCACATTCATGCAACATGGATATACATACAGGACGTGCCAAATAAACAATGATAAATATAAAAAGAAGTACACCATTGCTTTGATCTAGAAGCTTTTACGAAAAGTACTATGAATGATACTTGTGTAGCCACTCTTATTGCTACTTGCAATGCTTTTTCTGTTCTCTGTTACCCAACAGACATTAGAATAATAAATGTACGGTTGAGTGATTTTCCCACATTAAGGACTACACAAATATTTAGTTTGTATATAAAAAACTTTATGTAATTATTTATTTGCAATTTAGCCATCCTGTTTCAGTGTACCCTGATCTATACCATCTCTGTCATTCATTTCTCAACCTGCGTATCAAAAATACTTTCACAAGGACGTGTCAAACGTGATATTGTAATGTGCCTACCAGCTCAGCGGCAAGAATTCTTTGGAATTATACGGCTTCTGGAATTTTCACGATCGCAGGTTGTAAGCTCTGCATTCACACTTAAATACGTAAACTGCCGTGTAATACACTCGCAATCATTGATGATCTGTTCTCTGCTCTCTTTTCTTTATCACTTCATCACTTTCCTATGTCTTTCCCCTCTTCTTTCCTAAGGAAACACAGTGGGATTTTAATATTCTATCCGAGTGCACCAAACGTCGTTTCTCTGACCTGTTATACACGGTTATCCTAACCGATCCTAACTCTGCTAGTAGTTCTAAGCTAAAGCCGTGGATTTAAGCTTTTTGTCTCTTGGTGCTGTACTTAAACAATTAATAATTCTAGAATTAAAATCTTGTAATTGTTTTTCTTATATTTTTCTGTTATTTGAATTTATTTAAATTAAAAAAAACAACTAGCAGAGGGGAAACTTTTACTGATCCCAGATGGCCTTAGTACGTTCAGCTATGCTCATACAAAAAAAAGGTGCATTCGAAATATTCCCAAACTTAAAGACCAGCCCCATTCACAACCTTGTGCATTTGAGCGGGGAAATTCTTGCAATTGTAAATATTTGCTATTAATCATGAACGGCCGTTTTTGGTTTGGTTTGAAATAGTTGTTGCTTTTAAGCCACTTGTAAGTTTTCTTACCACCGTTTTTGTGCATTATTTAATGAAAATGAACTTATTTTCATTTTTGAACTCTTCCTGAGACCATTTTACATGTAATAAATTCCGTAAAATGGGCTTATTAAGTTGTTTATTTGTAATTTAATTTTTTTTCTATATTCTTTTCTTATTTTTCTTTTGTTATTGCTGGCTTTCGGTTTTGCAAATAAGTATTGCATATATAGCCTATTTGCAAAGTTTTGCATATTTATTTATTTATTTATTTTTGTTATAAAGAGAAGTTACAGTCAGGCTTAAGGTGTTACTTCTTTGTGAAAAGGTATGATAGGGTAGAGAGAACAAGCAGTGAAATTAGAAGACATAGAGAAAAAGCTTAATTTCCGTTTTAAAACTCAACTATTATTATTTTTTATAGCAGAGTCGCAGCGTCTCTGGTATTAAGTAGACGCATTAAGTCTCTTAAGCTATATTGTGTAACAATTTTAGTAATTGTTTTACTTCGCCGACGATTCTGTTAACTTTACCGACGACGGAGAGCGCTTTAATGCTATAAAGATTAGCGTATTGAGTATTTAATCGCTGTTACTGTTAAGTGACCAGTGTTATGCCTTCATCACTTAAACAGTCCAACAACAATTAACACAATGCCACACAAAGTAAATCAGAAAAATTCATGATGTTAATTATGTTTTAATGACTTGTCTTCAACTGGGATCGAACCCAGGTTTTCAATCATAAATTGCTTTGTAGTCAACGGCGCTAATTAATTCAGCCAACAGCACTTCAGCAAATGTTGCATGTTTACAAAAGCTTTGCTCACCCAAACTGGCATATTTTATCAGTGTGTTGTAGAAATATTCTTCTAGAATTTTGCAAGAGCATTTGCGCAATATTCTGAATTGCGCTAATAATTAATATTTTTTGTTATTTTATTAAAAATATAAATTTTTCCTTGTTTGACCCCTACGATAGTTAAGTACCCATAGATCTTCATTCTCATTAAAATAAAGATAATTATAAAGACGTATTGTAACCAAATAAAAGTTCATTTCAAAACCAAATTGTCAGAATTCTTTTCTAAAAAAAATAATCGTTACTTCTAATTTATAGAAAATTTTCCCTAAAATTAAAGCACAATATTTTCAAGTTATTTAAAAAATGTTGGGTTCAGTATTGATTTTTGATTATTTAAATGGGAAAAGGTGTATTTGAAAATTTCTCTACTCCCATTTGTTGAACATCCCAAACAGAAAAACTTTAATAAAAAAAATCAAACGCTCACAATTTATTTCAAACTAAATTTGCTGGGTTGCAATAGTTGTTTCTCTTGTTGTAATAAATTTACTTTCTACACGTTTGAATTTCAACTCTTCGTTTTACTTTTAGTATTTGATACTACAGATCCAAGAGTATCCTTTTAACATTTATGGATAGTTGGATTGTGTTTACACATACTGATACATTTCTAATGTATTCGCATGTGTACACTAATAAAAATGAAAAGAAGAACAAGAGACAAGTCTTATCATAAGTTATCGAAAGTTTTTGCTTTTCTATATCCATTTCTTTATAAAAGTAATAATAATTTCTCATAGAGCAAAATATAGATTATGTGTGTCCATATACACACACATGCATAAAGGCGCTTGTGTACTTTCTATTTTCTATTTTAAAACAAACTCATAAGTTTTATTTAGAAAACAAAACTTGTGCATTGCATAGTTTTGCATAAAATCAAACAAATTCAAATGTTTACTCGTATATGTATGTAAATATACAAAGGTAAATATAACATTTAGATACCGTCTCTATTGTATGGTGTTAAAAATCTCAAAGAAAATGCTTTGCAAACGAACACAAAACATGTTGCATTTACTACTAGATGAATTTTATTCAAATGTGTTTCTAAATATGCAGATTTCCACACTTTATCTTGTTGCAAGGTGACTGGATTTGTTTCAATATCTACACATATACTCGTACATACTCTCATATTCACACTGTGGACCAAAAGTGAGACATTAATTTTATTTGCTTATTTATTTAATAATTCAACAACATAGAACAAAAAGTCTTCTACAGCAGGAAAATATTTTTGATAACCGACTAGAGTTTTTTGTAGAAAAGAAGGATTTTCAAATATTTTCACACAAGTTTACGCAACGTCGCAAAATATTTTATACCAAATTATTTATAAATTAATTGAATTATTTTATTGAGTTTGAGGTCTTCTTTTTTTTAAACAATATATTTTTTTTTTTGATTTTTCAATACTTCAACACCCTGTGGGTGTCTTCTTCAGGAAAAAATATTTTATAAAATTTGAAACAAACAAAAGAAAAAATTTAAATATTTTCAATATTATTTGAACCAACAAAGAGAATCCAAGTCTAATACAAGGGTGGTTCAATAGAACCGTGACTTTTTGAACTCACTGAACTGAAAAGGAAACACTGCTTCAGTCAGGATGCAGCTGTCAGTTGACTCCTGTCAAAATTTCAACAAGATGCGACATTTAGCTTGTGTTCGACGGCCATTGATAGTAGACTACCGCGTTATTTAAGGTGAAAATGGTATAAAAAATGGTTTACTGAAGAAATTCACCATATAGTGTTGGCCGATCGTAGATTAAAAGTGCAAGAGATTGTTGAAGCCACAATCATATTACATGGCTCCCCGGCTTTTAATTTGAATGATCAAGTGAATATGAGAAAGCTTTCTGTTTCTCGTGTTTGCACACAATCGACCACAAATGCAATCGTTTGGCAACTTCAAAGGAGTGCGCCTTTACATAATCGTGGACAAAAACATGGACACACCAAAAGACAGCAGATCAAAAAGTAGTCAAACATTTTGGGTTTCCCGGCGTGAATTGGGCAAGGCGACCATTTTTTGGGCAGTATAATCAACATTGATTATCTTCAAAAGGACAAAACAGTCAATGGCGAATATTATGCCAAGTTATTGGGTCGCTTTAATAAGGATTTGAAAAAATACCGCATTTGGCCAAATAAAACATTTTTCCACAAGTATGCACATGTGTGTAGTTTCCGTGGCGAAAATCCATGAACTAGGCTGCAAATTGCTCTCTCCGGACTTAGGTCCGAGTGACTTTTTCTTGATTTCACACTTGAAGAAATGGCTCGGCGGAAAAAATTTGGTTTTAACGATGAAATCATCTCACATACAAATACTCCTCTTAATGGCCTCAACAAATCTTATTGTTTGGAAGGGATAAAAAAAGACGAGAAATGTTGTATACATACAGCTCAAAGGAAAGTCTCTGATTTTGTTATCCAAAAAACAAGTTTCATTCAAAACGTCACGAAGCTATTGACTAACCCTCGTACATAACAATTAATTAGTGTAAGTCAATAGACTTACTTTTATTTGAAAAAAAATGATAATAATTTTTAGCAACATTTCCTTTTTTTTAACAATAACTTTTAATGTATTACACGAGTAACAGTGGGCATAAATATGGAGGTCTGACCCTTTTATAGGTTTCATTTGCTAAAGCCCACAAAATATTTGATGGGTTTTTTCTTACAGATATGCAATTATTTAAAAAAATGTGATAAATTAATAATTTTGTAAATCATTTACTCCTTTTTGAATGCATAAACATTATAATCCTTGTCTCTAAGATCCGCTTGCCGAATTCTTAGTATTTCAGCATCTCACTATTGCTAATTAATAAAAGTTTCTTTTATGATTATTTCATTTCTTTTAGCAGCAAACGATTGATTTTATTTGCACTTCAATCGATGAGCATTGACAACCAAAAATAAATAAAAATTAACAAAGTCATAAAACTTATTAGGATTTGCCCGGGCATTAAATAAGGCAAATAAAATCAAATTAGTGTTTATGATACTTAATAAATTAAAATAGAAAATGCATGAGTTGGTAAATAGTTTCCACTTGTTTCCTTCAAACTCACACAAACAAATAAAAAATAAGAAAAGCAACAAATTATAATACATAATAATGAAATTGAAACTTTATTTGTGAGTTGTTTATTATTGTTTAAGAAGAATATCAATAAAACTTTACCAATAGCTAATACAATAAATACTTCTCTAATAATGTTTTTTTTAACATTTTACAATATAAAAATTTTATTATCAATAAACGCTCAATTTCTACATCACAAAATCTTAAAAACTTCTTAATGAGATATTATGGCGAAAATAAATTTCGTTTTCTGAAGGGGGAAAAAATATGTCAATTTGCTCATTTCGTATAGACACTATTTGCAATTTTTATTAAGGATTTAAAACTTAAAAGAATCAATGTGAAGGAAAAGGAGGAAGAATTATATTAAACGAAAGCGTACGATATATGGGAGTTGAAAAAGTTCAAATCAGGCGTGCCACAAAAACTATACCGGGTCCATGATTTGGTCCCCTTGTGTTATCTGTTATAGACAGAGATTGAAAACTTGAAAACAGAAGACTAAATAAGAAAAAAATACAGAAACACCTCGGGTTTACGGCAGGAATCGAACCAGCAGCCCTATGACTACTAGAGTCCACTAGAGTCCATTAGACTGCTCAAAAAACGATTAAAGGAAATACATTTTCTTATTTTTCTTTTATTTCGAACATAATTCATTACTCTTTAATTCTATTTGACTAGTGTCCGTAATAATTTTATTTTGTAAAGAATTGGACATGAGGTAATGCTCCAACGGAACAATGGAAAATTATACTTTAGCTTCAGCCTACAATTTTTGTGTGGTGCTAGATGAGTGTAAAATAAAGCCACTAATACAAATCATGTACGCGAAGAGCATACGAGAATTATAATTATGTCAACATATATTTTGTTCCTTTAGAACATAATCTCAAGTCCAATTGTTTTTCAGTTAAAAGCTTTATAAGGTTGCAAAAACAGGTATTTCTGACCCACTGCCAGAATCCAAATGATATAAGAAGCAAATTATATAGATGTTAACCATGCCGATTTTGTCGTAAAGCCGCAAAATATTTAGAAAATTTTATATCAATTTACATAAATTTTTGTGAAAATCACAGCATTTAATATGTTCTTCACATAAGAAATATAATAAAATCTCTTCGGTTAAAGAAAATACAAACTCTTTTTGACTACGAACGGCTAATATTTTTGGTTTCGTAAACTCGGCTGAGGAATATGAAACAATTTCAGCCCCTTCAATGACAGCGGCATGACCAATGATAATAAAGATGGTGACGGCTCCAAGCCGGCTAAAAACCACAGGGATTAGACCTATGACGCATGGTATATTGCGATTTGTTAATAAATAATTAATAATTTTAGTTTATCGACATAAATGCTTTGATTTCTTGTTGTTTGATGAAAATTTCGCAATTATATAATACATCCAAACGGGGCTTGTGTTGGAAACCGAAGCATTCGTTGCATCTTATGAAGTCCAAAAATACAGAAAATCGCGTCTAAAACAACAGCCAAATTTATCGAATCTAATAAAATTGTAACACTGGATATATGAACTCTACTAGTGTAATGCATTTTGCTGGAAATAGTCCCCTTTCCAATTTCGCAGTCATAAAAAAACGAACCTTACCTGTAGCAGGTCAGACGAATTCTATGGACATTTGAATACGGATAATGCTCTTAACCAACATCAATGGTTGCACACTTTTTATTAACTAAGTTCTTAGTTTCATCTAAATATTCTAGTCAGTTTGATACTATTTTATAGATTTTTTTTACTCCAGCGTTAAGTGGAGTAAACTTGTTTTAGTAGCTTGAGGTGCTACCTTATGAGGCTTATGGGCTATATAGATTTGGGGACTGATATTTTACTGATAACACCCAAAAACTTGCATCATACATATTACCCAATCCCTGAAAGAAGGAGGCAACCAGGGTAAGGTAAAGGTAAATGCAGGTTGCGCTTGTGCATCCAAGAGGTGCTAACAATAACTTAGACTGCAGCGAAGCTGAAACTGGGAGGAATCGAGCTCCCTCAGCGACTTATCTGGTGCCACGGGAATAATAGCTCATATAGTGTCTCCTTTAGGGATTACTGGTAGCTGTGGCACAACCCAAATCGCAAAGAGGACTTTTTTGGCCTTGGCTCTATACTAGGGCCTTGTTGCCAAATTCTTCTGCTACCAATAGTTAAATTTCTAGTTGCCGCTGCCTATAAGAAGTAGAGTTTATATAGCTGCAGCTCCTTAGGGAAATGCTCTGTCACGGTCTGTGTTGTCATGTATAAAAATTAACGCCTGTTCGCCGATTAGCGACCGTAATACGAGTGCAGTTGTGGATGCAATGAGCTCTTTCATGTTAAACTTAGCGGAAAGAAGCAAGATATTGGCAGGACAGTTTGATTTTGCAATGTGTTCGTGAAAATTGAATTAAACTTTCTTGGAAGCAATATATATAATCCATATTTCTGTGTGGTGTAATCAACAAAGCTCTTCTTTCACCGTAAGTGCAAATTGTTTGCCACACCGAGAAATATATTTGAATCTTGATCTTTTAAAGATTTTATGGATTTTTTCATAATCTGTATAGCGTCCACAAGAAGTTGTTTAAAGTGAACTATAAAATACGTTTTATTATTTATTTATTATAGTTCATTCACAATTATTGAACGAGTGCTTTTTTTGTGTTCCTTTCAGACATCCGCCGCTGTCTGTGCTAAGATAAGCTTTTCATATAACTTTTCTTAATTAAGATTCGGAATAGTTCATTTGCAGCAATATTTTTATAGAAACATTCATTGAGTTCCTATCAAAGTCTTCAGAACTCTTACAGCTTTCTTTCGCAGAGCAAAGATGACTAAAAAACTTTGATTTATCGAAAAACGGAAAATCCTGGATAACTCTTGAAAGCTTATTAAAAATAAGCTTCAGTATTATGCAAATCATGTTATCAATAAGAAAATATCTCGCTGAGAAATGTATGAGTTTTTGTGTTGCGCTTAGCGGGGTGCTTTGTAATTGAAAGAGTTTAAATATTGTTCTGTAGCATTTTAAAATTTGAAATATGTCTATCAAATTAAATTGAGTATTTCATATTTTCAATCCAAGAAATAAGCAGTGGGGAATTATCTTTGAGAAAAAGCCTAGAATATGCCTTTTCGTTTAATTCAAGAACAATTTTCTCATATTTATGCTTTGAATGTATCAGGAAAAAAATGTTTTTTATGTCAATAATATTTGTAGACATGCCATTGAACACTTAAACCCGCATATTAAAATTTGACGAACAATCAGTTTGGCAATTTTAAGGTTGAGAGTTTCACAAAAATATCTCAGAAAGGAAAATCCATTTCTTTTCATAAGTTTAATTTTTGGATCAATTCTTAGGCTTGATTTACATACAAATCAAAATTATTTATCAGAAATATTTTTATATATATTTGCCATCCTTTGACATAGTATCACAGCAATTCGTCAGTATTTTCCAGAATTATAATATTAGCTTATGATTTGGGTATTTCAAATACAATTACTTGCGAAGATTTGCACACCTTCACAACAGCAATTTATCATTAAAGAAGATTAAGCGGTTATTTTCTTATTTTTTCCTTTCTCTCTTTTTTGTTTCAAATTAATTTCGTCTTTTAAAAATCGCTGGAAAATTATTTTGTATTTTGCAAAATGAAAAATGTACTCTTTGAGGATATACAGAAATTAAATCAGCTCTACTTCTTATCTTCTCTCTGTTTATAAATAAATTACAAAATCATTTATAATATCTTCAGCTTGGAATATACTTACAACTTCGTTGCATATCACGAAGTGTATGAAAAATTTATAAATTCCTTTCATATTCCTGGTTAGACACATATACACACATGTACATGGGAAGAGTAAGCAAACCAGGCCAGGGATGGCATAGGGGGTTTCACAATTGTACCAAAAAGCTTTGCATATTGTACTTTTTAACAACAAGAATAGAATATATGAAATTTGTGGCATGCAACCTTCTCTATTCGTTGGTAAAAAGAATATTGAAACAAACTGGATATTAAGACTGGAAATTTCGTACGATTTCTTGCAACATTGTTTTGCTCCAATTGTTTTACTTTTTCGCCATATTGGCAAATAGAAAAAGTTTCAGTATAAATATTTATAGTTTAAATATTCTAAATCAACAACTATAACAAATTAGTTGAAATATTTATTTTAAAACATATGCGTGATCCTTTTCTAGGATCTACTCACATTTTACTGTCTATTTCTCTCTTCTGTTGCAATTTCATTCTGGATGGTTACCGTGTATTTCGATTCGAAACGCGAAAAATTAACGAACTCGAATGATCGATCTACGTGATCGAAAAATAAAATCCCTTTCGAAAGCCTATTTCTGTATTAAGAAAACGACTGTCAATTGCACAAAAATGATAATAAATTTTGTAGGCATATAATCACGTCAGGATAAGTAAGTGTCTAATACATAGAAATGTTAGTATTGATAATGTTGTGTTATTCATGTCGATGCATCCAGGACAAGCAAACAGCATCTGCTAATGCTGATGATAAAAATTGATAAAATAAAATATGTTGCAAAATTTACGGACCACATGACAATGAAGTGGAAGGATGAGAGAAGATGCTTATATTTTTTTAATGCCCACTTTCATTGTAAACATTGCAACCTTCTGAAAACGAATTAATTTTAAGCCGTAAAGAAATCCCATATATTCTTATAACGAAAAGGACAAATAAAATTTTTAAACTTTCTTGACTGAATAAATAAAATAATAAAATACGGAATCAATTCCACTTTCGATCGAAATTGATTTCTGTGACAGGCCTGATTATTTTCCTTTCACTAATTTGTTTTGTTTTTGTTTCTGAATATTTTAGTGAATTGAAGTTTAAGCTGCAAACTTTTCTAATTTTTTCCTCATGTGTTTACGAATAGAACTCCCGTCGTGTTGATCGAGTTACGGAGATACTCCTTCCAAATTTAAAGATGAGTGTGGAAAACCTTAAATCACTTTTGTCTTTTTTGGTCTAGAAGCTTTTGCATTTTGTAAAATCTTATATTAAACGATTGAAATATTTGAAGCAGGAACAAATTTGAGTTTCTAAGCATTCCAAATAACAGTGTTACTATTCTATTAACCTCCTCTGTGGAAAAATTTTCTTTTGAGGGTCAAATTAGTTCTCCAAACTTAGCGAAACTTTAAACATCAGTTGAACAAAGATAATTTTCTTCTGTCCCTATTTTTGAACTTATGGAATACAATGGAGTTCACTTATATGACGTACATCGGTTATAAGACATTTTCGTTCATAGCGAACAACTTCTGCTATAAAACAACTGTAGGTGAAATATTTCGTGGAAATTATTGCTACGACGAAATCGGTTATAGCGAATTTACGTTTATAACTCGAAATCGTTTTAAAATACCGAACGCGAAAATACTTGCGTGGTTTTTGCGCTCATAGCGAACAAAATAAAATCGTTAAAGGTTTGTGTTGATATTCTAAAATAATTATTTACCATTATCCCATAAAGTGATAAGTGAATCACGTTTAAATTAAATTATCGCCTCAACAAAACGAAAATTCTTTATTATTCTGCTTAAGATAAATTTCGTTTCAGCTCAAGAGAAAATTATTTATTTACTGCCTGTGAAACACGACGCAGTGGTGGCCCATTTTGACTGTGCATGTAGTCCTAAGTATCTCACTTTTAATTCTAAAAACGTTTGAAAAAAACGCTGAGTTTTTTTTTAAACGAAGTGATTTTCGCTTGTCCGAGGTCTGTTTAAGTGAATATCTTGTTTAAATTAACAACAAATGATGATATTTCCCATTTTCTTTCATCGGAATTCGTATGTACTTCTATTTATTAGAAGATCTCTTCTATTTTAAGAAACTTTGTGTATAACGAACTAGATAGGCCGGTGCCGAACTATACTTTATGTAATTTTTTACAATATGTTTTTCCAACAAATGTAATATTTATTACAATTTTTCGAGATTTCCTCCCAATTAATTATTTAAATAAAATTTTTTCATATGTATTGGCCCCTTAGCTCTTCATGTGTCCGACATTTTGCTATTGCTAAGCAAATCATCAGTAGGCTTCAACCTGTTTATAAACCTGTTTATAAAGCATTCGTATGCTTGTATTTATAAAACTTCCAAGAACAATATGAGAATTTCAATGAGTTCAATAGTTTTTGTAAACAACGTTTATTCGACTTGCATTTCTTTTCTTAAAATTATACATATTATACAATTATTCGGTGACATTGTGTGACAATAATTATAGTTATTAAAAAAAATAGAATTCAAATTTCTAATGCGAGCATAAGTTGTATCATGTCATGTTTTCATAAAATTTTCTATTCCATGGCAATACATTATTCTTTGTATAACCATAGTCAATGTCGGACAAATATATAGCAAAATTAACAACTAGTAAAAACCTTTTTTATATAAGAGAGCATTTTTGTAAACAGTATTGGAAAGATATTTAATTAGTCCAATTTAGAGTTCTTAAGACCAGCTTCAAATTCGTTTAAAAATACTACGAGTACTTATGTTATAATATTTGTCCAATCACTTGCTAATCACTTCCTTCCTAAATTATGACATACGTACCAATATAGTATAGATATATACATGCAACCAAGTCTTCACGTGAATTCGGCTGTTGATACAACTCTGGATGATTGTTTAGAAAGAATAGAATTTACATACCTGCCTGTATTTATTTTCAATAGAACAACTTCAATAATGAATTGCGACATAAAACTACTAAAATGTGGTGCAACATTGTGTACCTCTCGGAATCGAATAGTACCAAAAAAAAAGTACAGATTGTACTGTAGTAATTTTGCCATCCCTGATGTAAACCCAATAAACAGAACGTCATACGCTTGAAATTAAATGCTTCTTTTAAGATAAGACTTGAGGTTATGATGCTCTGATTCCGAATTTATGTTTATAGGCGAATAATTTTTCAGCGAGTGATATGTTCACACTTATTTGTGTATTTCTACTGCCTGTTTATATTGAAAACAAAAACAATTGTGAAAATCTTCTATTCGTTCGAGCGAACGGACGAAAAAATGAAATTAACCGAAATGGACAATTGGTCTTAAACGAAAAAAGAAAAATTAAAGCTAAAATAGTGTTTAGCTAATTTTTTATGATTTTGTTTAATTATTTATTTCTAATACTTGTTTAAAGAAAAATTATAAATTAGGGTTTGATGTCGTATTTCACCAAAGTGAAGAAAGAATAGCGTTATTTTAACGCTAATGTTTTTTCTTTTTTTGTAGAGAAAAATAACAATTTCATTGAAATAAAGCGACCGCCTCTCGTAGGTGAAATACAAATTTAAGTTATTGTGTTTATTCGTAATTGAATTGATTAAGAAAATATACCATTTAATAGCATGAAAAATACAAAATGAAATGAAATAAATTTACACTTCCCATAAAACGCTAATGGTGTCGGTGTTGTGGGCACAATTCTCTCCAAACACTTTGGATGTTCCCACAGACAAATTTGCATTTCTTAAAAAAAAAAATAAAAAACTTTTTATTCACATTTGAAAACAAAAACCAATAGAATTGGATATAAACACAGTTAAAAATGTGATAAAAGAAAGTTCGCTTTTCCTATGATTCATTTCAGATCTAACTTGGCTCAAATCATTCTCAATTTGAGATCTAATTTCAGTGTTCGTTGGGTGCATTTTGCGTCAGCCAAATTGTTAGAAATTGTGTATTACGGGTAGACGTTTGTTCCAACATAAAGTTAACAGGACAGTGAAAAATTATGCATAAAATAAAATAAAATAAAATAAAAATTATAAATATGTCTGTATGTTTGTGTGTGTGTAATAACATCAAACAAATAAGTTAACAAAAAAACGTGCTTTTTAATATAGAAGTAGATGTTGCTATTGAGATGAGGTTTGATAAAAACTATTACAACCACATAAATAAATTGTTGAAACATTAAAACAGAAGCAGGAAAACATGAAAATGCGCTCATGTATGTATGTGCTTGTACATATGTGCAGCGAACACTACATACATACATATTTATTTATGTGCATCTTATACAATTCTCGTACAACATTAACTTTATCGTGTTGGCTGCTCTTTTATTTCATTCTTTTCTTTCTTTTCCATGTTCTAAGACAAACATGATCACGAATTCAAAGAAATAAAACCAGATGTACAAGTTTGCTTGTCTTCAAGAACGTTGTAACGTAATAAATGTTGTTTACGCGCATCTGTAAGTATGTTGACTTCGCTATGTGTGCGTGAGCGTGTGCGTTACAATACAGTTATTCCCAAAACTAAATTGACCCTACAAACAAAAGGACGTTTATATATTCGTAGTTATATTCGCCAAAGGCAGCAGCAGCAGTACATGCCGCATACTGCAAGTTCTTTGAATATGAGAACTTATCGATACACAACCTGGGTGTGCTTTTGTTACGGACGTAGGATTATTTTATTAACGTGAAAAGCAAAAAAAATTAGTATGAGGAGAGAAACGTGATAAAAGCACGGGAAGCACTGCACTCACTGGATGACTTACAGTTGAAAGGTTCCATGATCTACATATATTTCGCGGAGCGAGCAAAAAAATGTCCTTATTTATATTATTTGTCAAGCAATTTCTTCTTTTCCTCTCAAGAAATAATCCGTATCCATAAAACAACCAATCACGTTGTAAAAAATTTGAATGTTTTTAAAGTTTAATTCTGTCCTTAATATTGAAATTTATTATTTCGGGATATTCTCCCCAACTAATCGTTAAAACAATTAGAGTTTTTGCAAAATGCATTTTTTGTTGCGAATGTTTTAAAATTGCTTAAAGTTCACTGACGATTTGGTATAGCAACCAATGAAATGTCGGTATATGAACAGCTAAAGCCGCAACAAACAATGCATTTTGTTTAATTCTGTCCTTTAAAAGTAGCAAGTCGATTTATGAAAAGCTGAATTTAGTATGAAATATTTACTTGTGGCGTGCATTTGAATAAGAGTTTGCAAAATTAAAATCTTTTCTTAATTAAACAGACCTGGAAGGGGAAGTCTCTGCACACATCAACTCACTAACACATGGGATCTATTTTTTATTATACGGGCTGGTCCAAATACAAAAATCCTTTTAAAAATTAAATAACCTGTGCAGGCGTAGTAATGAGCTGTGTGACACATGATGAGCCATCCTGCTAAAATCAAGGATTATCCAAGTTCGTATATTTCATTTCAGGCCATAAAGAGTACGGCAGTCGCCTCTGACTGATGTGGAGTTTTCGGCGGCATTTGGAAAATAAAATCCACTCCAAAGTGTCGATATCTGTGGATTAGAGTTGTACTTATCAGATCTTTTTCGTTCCGTGAACTAGTTCGTTCAGTTACTTCAATTTCTATTTTTATTTATTTTCTTACATTTCGCAAAAATTTGTTTTATAACAAATAAAATTATAAAAATGTTGAAATTTATTATTCGGGAGAATATCCCGACCAATCGTTATCAAACTGCTTAAACTTCACTGACGATTTGGTTTTAGCAACCAATGAAATGTCGGCATATGAAGAGCTAAAGCCACAACAAACATTTTTTCAATGCATTTTGCAAAAAAACTAATTATAAAAATGTTTTATTCAATATTTTTGAATATTTTAAATGTTTAATTTCAAAATTATATTCTGTTATTAAAATACACTATATCCTCTGCAATATTTCCTTGTTTATATTAAACAGCTTTTTATGGAAAATTTTGGAAATTTTTTTTCGGAATCTTTGTGGTGCTGCCATATTTTCTGACCACTTAAATAAGAGTTCTAATTTATGACTGATAAACTGAAACTATTTGAATACAACTTAAATTTAAATAAAAATTAACTAAATACGCAATTAAATATGAAGTCAAAAACTGGCCATTTATACTCGTATAAGGAAGAAAGTTGGAAAATTACAAAAACTGTGCAAGTAATTCCTAAATGTCTCTTAATATCTTTCCATATGACGTTTTCAAAATCTGGTCACGTATTGGTTTGTCTTTGGCAGTACCGCACTGCCAATGTTAATGTTTTCAACTATGAGAGGAAAATTAAAATAAATATCAAAATTCTTGACACTCGTCATTATAATTTAGGTAACAAAAAAAAAAACATGGTTGAAGGATTGACAAAAACATTTGCGCACTACTGATTAATTTGATTCAATCGTTCAAATACAGCAGATCTGTGGATGCATTAGCCTCTCGGTAGCAGGGTTGCCACTCATAAAAATTTTTTCCTACCAAATTTAATTTCAGAAACTACCAAATGGCATGTTAACCTTCCAAAAAATAAAATAAGCAGTTATAAAAAAAGTTTTATAAAAAGTTTTAAGTCCTCCAACATTTCCTGCCATGAGAGATACTCAGTCCGTGGCCAATCCAATCATGTTGCAAAATGGGATGTTATGTTGATTAAAAAATTCTTTTATCAAATTGTATATAGATATCTAGCCACTAAAACTAAGCATTTTTTTTTTTTTTTTTTTTGATGAAACATCAGTTGTCTCATCCACAATTAAAGAGAATTTTTTATTTTCTAAGGCAGTTATGACACCTTCGCGACCTTGTTGTGCTATTTTGTCCATTAATTGGGTGGATTTTGTTCTACCACATTGTAATTGCTTAGCAGTAGCGGAGACCGTGCAACATTCTTTTAGTAAATTTGGCAAACTATCCACTGGTAAAATTGGCAAATTGTTAGTGACTAAGAACATAAATAAATTCATTTCAGCGTTTTTAACTTGTTGGTTAATCGAATCCTCTTGCATGTCAATAATAGATGAAAGCTGATTATTAAAAATCATGTATGGATGAAAGCTGATTAGAGTGAAAAAAAATTAAAACTGAAATTGAAAAAAAAATACCAAATTCACGACGCAATCTACCAACTCATTTAAAAACTACCAAATTTGGTAGGAAACTACCAAAAACGGCAACTCTGCTCGGTAGTTGTTTTGTTGATATACGATACCGAGATAAAAATTGCACCTCCTCAGAAAAGATGATTTCTTGAACAAATTCGATGTGCGATGGTTTTTCGATATTTCCCAACGTTGTTCAAGTGTAAAGCGACTCATTGTGGTACGCGAACTTGTGATACTGGCTAACAGCCAATTTTTCGGACAGAAAAAGTCTATTAGTAAATTATGTAACTTTGATTATATAATTTTGAAAGCAAAATGTAAATTGTTAATATGAAACTGTTTTTCATCAGAGAAGGGAAGGGAAGTTAAGAAATGATGAGAAAGTATTAATGTACACGATTTTCTGAAAAAAATTTTATGATTTCAATAAAGTTTGTGAACCGCTGACCGAATACCATGAATACAAATAAACATGTACATTTGCACAATTTATTGTGGAAAATAACAAACAAAATATGTTTGCTGTTTTACACACATTTAACATCTTTAGTCCACAAGTCTGTTCGTTCTGTTGTAAGAAGACAGACATCGAGAAGTAGCGGCCATACAACATTAAACTGTAGAATTCTAATGAATTACGAGTATAGAGTTTTATACAAAAAATTATCGTGTTATGGTAGTAATGGCTGTTTTACTAAACATTGCAATAACAAATAGTTTTTGCAATGAGAAGAAAATTTATACAAACCAACAAACAGCTGCATGTTGCAACTAAACATGAAACTAGTAGCAACATTTTCTTCAATATTTCTTATTTTCTTATGTTGTTATTTTGCCTTTAATATTACAACATCAACATGTACTTGAAAAAGTATTTAAGATACGCATCTTAACTTTTGAGTTCCTTTTAAAAGACACAAGTTTGCTTTAACATTATTTTCTTGTTTAAAGTAGTGAGACCAGGGTCAATAGCTTTAAGCCAATGTGGCCATAACTTTTATTTCATAGAAGTAAAATGAGAAGAAAACAAAAAATTTTGAATTACAACCAAAAGATTAAGAAGTAAATTGAGTTCATGTGCCATGCATGTTGCAGCCAGCACTTTGAACAAGTGCTTTCGTTGGAAAAGACATTAATTTATTAGCAAAAAAATAAACAAATATACTTTCAATAATTCCAGTTTATACGTCGTACGATTTCCTTTACGGCTGGTGTTCGACAAGGCCCCGTCGCTAAATACGACACACTTGTAAGTAAAGACGATAACTCCCACAAATCGTTTGAGAAGTATCTCATGTAATTGCTTAATTTCAGTGTCAATATGCCAAACCACAAAGAATGAATTGTTGTTAAACGATGTTAGATATTTTTTTTTTTTTTTGAATTTTACACATTCAGTATTTGCACTCGCAAAATTCAAGGCAATAAATTACTTCTGACAATGACAAAATTCTGTCATGTAAAAAACTTTTTACTTTCTGTGCCCCGAAAATACGATATTTTGGTTTTAATAAAATTTTACAAACGTAAAAATTTCATAAAACTGTCTCCAAATTGAATTCATAATTTTTCAATTTTCTAAGTTTTCTTGAAACTAAGAAAAAAGTTATCCAGAAATTATAATAAAAAAGCACCACAAGCTTAAAACTGAAGGCGTAACGGTAAAGGTTAACCCTTTTCCAAGAATGTATTGATCATAAAATTGTTACATGTTCAGATTGATATCGAATGCCGTAATATGCCCTCAGCACGTCATCGTACTATAAATGACCAGATTAAAAAAAATTTCAGAATAATGTTAAATTTTGTTTTATTTGAAATTCGACATTGCATTCTTTTAACTTTCTGCCTGTTGCATCTTCTCTATCCGCATGTTACAAGTAATCAATTTAAAGATGTTCTTGTAAAATATGATACATTGAAACACGAATAAAGATATTGAAAATTTAATTATAAATTTGATCTCACTATCATCTTCGTAATGGATCATAATTATAATCATTGACATCGACAGCGTTAGTATGAGCAACACAAAACAACCATATCGAGAACAACACCAATATTATCTGCAATATGAAGTAGATGTTGGTGGTATTTAGCGTAAATGAGATATAAAATTACTCCAATACACACACTCAACATGAAGCACTTGCATATAAAAGAAAATATACACTCATACTCGTATATATAAATATAAGAGACGTGTATCAAATATATTTTACTTACAGATAATCGTATGTAGCTCTGTAGATACTTACACCCTTACGTGCTTAGACATCTTGCAGAGGATGATGTCATGAAGGTTGTAAGCGAGATGATTATGATTGTAAACGTATACCAATGAATTGTTATATAAATGGAATTAATTATGGTTGTATTACCACAACTACAAGCGTACATGTACAATATATATTACATATGTATAGAAGCATATACATATGTACAACATACACGTCCGTTGCTCATTGGCGTACATAAGACTGTCTGAGGGAGGGCTACGACAACTTGGAAACAAATTTCTTACCTCTCCCACTACCCGCTCAGGACTTTTTTCATATTTTTGAATTTATAATGCACAACACAATTTTCCTCTATATTAGAGGACTGCAACCTCCTCCAGAAAAGTTATCTGTGTACGCCGTATATTTTATTTATCGCTCTGTGTATTTGTAAAATATCTTGCGATTATTTCGAGTGTACTGAGGTTAGTATTAATATTATCATTATTATTATTATTATTTCCTGTTATAGGAAGCAAACTTTAACTTTATCCTTAATACATTTCGTTATTCTGTTGCCATGTTTGTACATCTCACTGCATCTGGTATTACGCACATCTAGTCTTGTGAAGTCTTCTTAAGCGAAATTATTTTTTCAATTATTGTCTTTCGTGTTTGTTGACTTTGCTTGATTTGCTCCTTTAATATTTTGCGAGCCTCCGGCAAATTAAAAAGCACAAAACAATATTGATTGATACAGTTTCCACAAGAACAAATTTAATTATCAGTTGTAGAATTAAATTAAAATGTGTATAATTCAAAAAACTCAACAGGAAAATTTCCAAATAAACTACAAATAAATACAGTTGAAGATTGTGAAATTAAAATCCGTATCCCAACTTATTCTTAACACATGAAGTTGTTTACACTGTACATGGTAATTATGCACAAATTTAGAAATTGATGCAACTTCAATCTCAACAATAAATTGCTCTGCTATTTCGTTAGACGAATAGAAGATGTTCTGGATAGCAAAAAAAGGTTAATCATTGATATCCTTCTTTTTCAGTTTCCATTTTAGGAACGTGTTTGGCAACTGAACCACTAAGGAATTTTAATGTTCGTTTATAAGACAGGCGATTGCATGATAAGCGCACTGGTTCGCAACCCAATCGTTTCTATGTGGTAAATTTTTCATTAAAAAAATTACCATACCCCTGAAATTCAACCATGGTTTTATTTATTGCCCATTTTTAAACGAAAAGTATCTTGTAAATTTTTTTGGAGTCCATAGTCTCTCATTGTCGAGCGTTTAGAACCAATTGCCACCCACCTAGACCTTTAACGGTTGTTACTGCCCTCGTTAAACACAAGTCTTAATATAATTTGTAGCCGTCTGATCCGTAAAAAATATTAGTTGTTGAACGCTTAAAGTTTAGCAAACTTTCTATAAGAAATTCTATTCCAAAAAAGTATATGAATATTTTATCGTGTTCGCAAAGCAATTTGCAGTTTATGATGTAAAAGAAACGATTACAATTCCATTGCAGTCGTCAAATTTGTAAACAAGAATTTTATTTTGAAGCAAAATAGTTTGTTTTTTGAAATTATAGTTTCTATCATATAAAATTTTCTATGAAATAAAAACAAAAGCGTAATGAATAAAAAAGAATATGCACAAAGAGAGAACTTGAGTACCGATTATACCTATTTTTGTTTTGGTTGCACATTTCCTCTGAGTTTTGTTATGCATTTTGATTCAATTTTATATGAGCTAAAAGCTGGAGTCAGATTCAACGCAGTCTACGCTTCAACGCTTTATCGACTTTCTTCAAAAAACTTGAAGTAGAGAGTTTGCATAGAACAAGATGTACATAACAAAGTTTTTGACTTGTTTTATTAATTTTTTTATAACAATTTTGCAGCGCCTCTGGTGTTGAGTAGACGCATTAACTTTCTTAAACTGTATTCTGTAGCCATTTTACTAATTGGTTTACTTAGTTGACGATTCTGCTAAGATTAACGTGGAAGGCGGGCGCCGAGATGTACATTATCATAGAAGCATATCAATCGCTGATGGTACTGTTCACTGACCAGTGCCATGCCTTCATAAGTTAAACAGTCCAACAACAACAACTAACAAAATTCCACAAAAATTTATTATATCACAAACAAATTTAGTGATAACTTTTCCTGAACAGTGATCGTAATTTGCTTTGTAGTGGACGCGCTAACGGTTGCAGCCAAAAGAAGCCCCAAATTTTCACGTGCTGTATTCCCCTGACAGCTCTTCTTCTTCGTTTATACGTGCTTTGAGGATTGATGGAATAGATTGAAAAAAATCCTGGAGAAAAGCTATTTCGCTGTCCATTTCGATAAAATATTTTAATAAATACAACTTTTTAAAGCGTCAGAAGCATTCAAGGCGTTGCCGCGTGAGACTTCATTTTAAGAGTCAATATAAATAAAATTTATATCTGGAATAAAAACTATATCTGGAAAATCCTCACTTAAAGTTGGCTTATTGGGAATTTCCTCACTTTAAAAGATTTTTTAATACAATTTTACTTAACAATGCTTAAGGAAGCTGTTTTAACTTTTTATAAATTGCACCGCAGTTGTATTTCTTTTAATTCAATAAATAATTAAAATAATAAATTTTTTGTTTAAAAACTTCTTTCATTATTATTCATAATCGTACAAACGTAAATTATTTTGGCGACACATATTTCCCAATCTCAGTTGAAATAAATTTTTATGGAGTTTAAATTGCAGTAAAAAATTTATTTAAAAAAAAAAAAAACAACTAAAAGTAGGGTAATATAAATTTTCTATACGACAGGAAGACATAAATTTGTTAATTTTTTTGTCTCAGTTTTTATAGCTGTTCTATTGCTATTACCACAATAATCTGTACGCAACATGTTTCAATATGTTGGGGAATGTAAAACAGTTTTCTATGTTTTTTTCTGGTGTCAGCATAAATATTATCGTTTTTTCTCCAGAATGTTGCAAAGCAGTAGCACTCTGCAGATGTGATATTAAATAATAAATAAACCATCGCTTCCACTCGGTCTTGCAACATTCAACAAAAAACTACAACATAATGTTTTCATTTCATTTATCATGTTTACGTGTTGCGGTTAGATACAGTTCCACAGCCAATGCGAGTCCATACTGGAGGAATATGAGTGCATGGCATGATAAGCTTTATATATTTCTTTCAAACTGCAATTGGGTCATAATTTTGTTAGAGGGACAGAGACTAGTTGTTTTTAAAACGAAATTGCAATATATGTATTTATAACAAACAACCTGAAACGAAATTATACTTTAATTTTTTTTTCATTTTTTCATTTTGCAATAAACCAGAAAGAGGTGAATTAATTGAAATTGATTTTCTAATACAAGTGGCATGCTGAAGCTCGTTTTTGAACGTGAAAAGTAACATAAATTTTTGAAGTACTGGACATTTAATGGCCGAGATCGTCAATGTTAAGATAATTTTAAGAAGGAGAATGAAAATTTTGTTTAAAATATTATTTATCAATATTTAATATCAATATAGTACTCCATAGAGGTTATATGATACCACTTTTCTAATGCTTAAGCGTATAAGGATTTTGTTTCGTTCTATTTTCACTAACATGATGGCATCTGATTGGAAATCTTCTAAAATATTAATGAAGTTCAATAGATGAACTTTAAATTTTTCATAATTGAGGAAGTAGTGCAAACATACCCGTCACTTTATGAAGATGAGTACAGGTTCATTATTTTATTATAATTGATCAGTGATGTTAATTAATATTTGTTAGCAACCACATAATTCAATATTGCTGATCAATTCTACAGTGTAAATATTGCTAAGTCCCCGACGAGACGGGCAATTTCAGTTTCTGCATTTTTTTAATTCTCATTTAAAATTGTATGAATTGCACGATGAAATTCTGGGCTTTTAATTTTATTTATTATTCATCTGGAATTCTCATTTAGTTTAAAGTGTGAATAATTAAACAAAAGGGAATTACAAATACACATAACTATTTACCACGTTACCTTCTCTCTGAAGGTATATAACAGTTGGTAAAAGTGTGAAGGAAGTTTTAATTGCTTTCACTACTCTGCTATTGCGCCTATTATTAATTTTTAGAGCAATGTTTTGGCTCTCTCTCCCTCTCTCTTCTTTAAAGTAAATTAAAGGGTAGAAAGTAAAGAATGCACAAAAATGTAAAAATTCTTCTATATGTGAAAAGCTTAATAAACATTATTTTTAAATGAAACATCAAACATGTGACTTGTAAAAAACATTTTCTTATTCTTATGACAGCACTTTTCTTTAAAAAATCTGCATTAAGTCAAACTTATGCTCCTGCGAAGGCACACTTTGACTCACTTTTATAATGTTAACGTTTCAGTCTCATCTCACATCGTTTGAACGATACCCAAACTTCTGTTCTGCTTCATTTTAATGATAGATACAATCTAATTCGTTAAACAAATTATTGTATTGTGAAAGTACAATTGAATTATTTGAAAAGTTTAAGGGGAAAAAAGTTTAACAAGAAATTGTATTCAAAAACTTCACAAACTTTATTGGCAACGCAATCGTGTTCAACAACCATTTTCTAGTTGACGATGTAGAAGAATGTTCGACATTTCATTCTACTAGTCATATACTACGTTTATACGCACGTCTTATTTACAAATAAAAAACAAGAATGTTGCCGTATAACTTTTTTATTGTAACTTATTAACTCACTTAACAAGTCGTGAATAACGACACTATTTGCAAATAAAAAGGAAGACGTTGCCACTTCATGAACGTTTTTTGTGTTTTACTTACCAAACAATCATATTTTGGTCACATGGCATCACTAACAATAACGCAAGTTCTGTATGCAATTTCCCGTATAAACAGTGAATTAGTTATTTGCAAATAGTTCTATTTGCAAATAAGACGTGCGTATAAACGTGGTAATATACATATAAAAAAATATTTATTATTTTGTTGAAATATAAATTTAAATAAATTATTTATAAAAATTACGAGTTTCTTCATCATGATAATAAAGGGAAAATGTGTATATTAAGTAAGACTGCAAAAATATAATGAATAATAGAAGAATGAATGAAATTAATATTTTTTTATTTCTTATTTTGTATTTTTTTTTTTTTTTTATTAATTTCGTGATGCATTTTGATTCAAATGATCTTTTGTGATCTTTTCCATCACGTGGAAGCAATAACAAACTCCTACTAAGATCTCAGGCTTTATTTTTAAAGTGCAACATATATTTCTATATGATACATTAAATAAGATATTTGAAGCAAAAAAAATTATGTTTTGGAAATATCCAGTTTAAACAGAATTAATTATTGTAGGAATGTGCCCACTTTAAAATTTTGATAAAATATTTTTTTTAATATTTTGTTTAAAAAAAGATTCTAAATATCTTTTGAGTTTTTATCAATTATTATGTATCGCTCATTTGCTCAAACAACGTCATAATTTAAAAAAGACTAGTTTTACAGAAAACGAGCTTAAAGTTCTTAATTTACATAAAACTCAATAAAAAATCTATACATGAATCTACTTTCGGGGGGAGTTGAAGAAATATTTATATGAATTTTTTTATTTGGTAAGGAACACTATGAACATTAATCCTGCATTATTTGCCAAAAAAAAATATTTTGACTTATAACGTTGTTTGAGCAAATGAGCGACTTTGTAACTCAAAACAAAAACGAACTTGGCAAAATGCAAGTACATTTTTCAAAGTATTACCTTTCATATAAAAGCTCTTTTGTAAAAGGATATTGAGGAATACTTTTTCGTTAGTAACTTAAAAATTTTGATTTCTGTGAATTTTGATTTAGTGCAACACTAAAGGAGCGATATGTCTAGGAGTAAAGGAGAACTGCCTTTTATAATTTTGCAAATAGTCTTAAAAGTCTTTCTATGGAAGAGCTCATTAATAGCGCTTTTTGTACATGTAGCAGAATGTTGCCGTTTTGTTTGAAATATCGCGCAGATATTGAAGAAAAGCGCAAAATAATTTTCAACTTGTTTGAAATTGCAACAAAATAATATTTATCTATGTCTTAATGCTCTGTGATTTAAATTTGAATTTGTGTCTTTTTCGTATTCTTCTCTTTTTAAGATAATTAATATAATCGGAGGTTTTTT
The DNA here is from genome assembly GCA_963681545.1 of Germaria angustata. NCBI lineage: Eukaryota > Metazoa > Arthropoda > Insecta > Diptera > Tachinidae > Germaria > Germaria angustata. The sequence continues at coordinate 30,065,332 of OY812999.1, read as the reverse complement.
TTTTAGTCTTTAATGACTTTTCTAAGAAGAAAATTTGTATTTGAAGGAGAACTTAAGACATTAAAAAAAATTTAAGTAATTGGATTTAAGTTTAATCTTCCTAATGCTTTGATTTGTAGCCATATACTCGTAAATATCAGCCAAATTGAAGTTCTTGTATTTCACATGCTCGACTCCCTATTGATTTATGTTTATTGTTCGCCTGTCGTATTTCCACCCAATTTAAGATAATTATTTTGTTTTTTTTAATCTTATTTTAATTTTGGTTCTTATTAAATTTACTGCAAACTAGAAAAGAGAAAGTTTTTATTTCTTAACCCTAAACCCTTAGTTGTGCCCTTTTTCGCACCCTTCCTAAAGACTACTCTATTACAAAAAAATTTAACTTACGTTTGCTTGTCACCTGAACTCCCAAACAATGAAGAAATAAAGTGCTAGGACTCGTATACTCTTCTGAAGAAATGCTTCTACTTTCCCCATAAAATTATAAAGGATAAGGGCAATGTAGCCTTGATGAGGCTTCGTTATTCTAATGTACTAAACGAACTGTGACACCCGTTCCAAAATTTTATTCTATTTTCGAAGTATTGGAATTTTTCTTATTTTTAATTTTTGAATTTATTTTTATACAAAATATGTGGATCGTTTGCGGTAGACTAGTGGGTAGTGTACTAGTCAGAGCGTCGCAGGTTCGATTCCTGCCGCAGACTCGGCTCTTCTAAATCCATTCCCTTTCTATCACAGGCATCACTTAAGTGACCAAATCATGGACATTCGAGTGAACGAAAGCTCCCAAATTCTTATATTTTTTTAATTCGGATATTCTCATTGTTCATGAAATTTTGATAACGGAGCTGTTGTGAATCCATCAATATATTGTTTTAGTTCTTATTTGGAATCTTATTGAAATAATGAATTTTTTGTCGAGTATCGTTTGTCATATTTCAATATTAATATTTTTGAACTAGACTAAAGATAAAATTATACTAGATTAAAAATAACACTTCAGCTTATTCCCTAATCTGGGGCAAAACTATAGAAATCGAAACAGAAAAGTGACACTTGTTAATAATATAATTGATTTTCAAACTTTTTAAATTTCCTTTATATATTTTTGTCAATTGTTTTCTGTGTGAAATTTTGAAAATTTTTAGTTACAGAAAAATAACATTTTTCATAAAACATCGTTAATTAATTTTTATTTCTCTGTTTCTCTAGATCAATTTTTTTATGTAAAATAAAAATTGTAAAGCATTTTTTTTGGACTTATTAGATTATGCAAATGTTTCCCTATACGAGTAATTTAGTAAAATTTATATAAAATTGTTTAGTGGAAACTCAATGTTTAATGAAATAGAAATTTTCTTGTTGGCATTAACTTTATTCTATACTGAATTTTCAAAAGGAGTTGTTATATAAATATTTTCCGGTAAATAGTCATTTTGATTTTTAAATGACATAAACTTTTGTTAATTGAATATTTTTCAAAAAATTAAATTTTTAGATTAACATAATAATTGTTTGGGTATTTTATTTAAAGATGAATTTTTTTTTTTTGCAAAAAATCTCCTTAGGTTTTGGGAAGTTTTGGTGCTTTAGTTGCCTCTGTTATTTCTGGTGATGTGAAGATGTTTGGTTTTCGAATTTCTATTTTTTGTAAATTATTAATATAAAGAGAAGTTTCTTGTATGTATCGATAATCTTTTTATTGTTATTTTTTACTACCAAGGGATTTTTATTTGGAATTTGATGTTTTGTTGATTTTGGAGAAGATTAAATGAAATCGATATACCTGCAGTTCTTTTGGGGGAAACACGAAAAATTACATAAAAAATTACAAAAATAAATAAGCGATATTTTTACTCATAAAAGTCTATAAACTATTTGGAGTGTTGCGCAACTAATTATTGTAGAATGTACAAACGGAACAAGTAACAAAAAATTACCTACTCTTGCCACCGCTGGTAATGGGTTTTACAAAATAAAAAACCACTTTTTGTAGTTATTTTTAGTAACCATAACTCCACTAGACACGCCAACACCCCCTGACTTTGGACAAACTTCATTCGCAGAACTTGAACACCAACATGTAAAAATTCCGTCAGACGGCCTCTTAAAGTTTTAATATCAAATCAATATTTCCACTCTCTCTAGAGGTAAATATCAACAACTATACCAAAAATAATAATCATAATATAGAGAAGTATAGGAAAAGAAGTTTGACATTTGAAATTAATGAATAGAGCCGGAAAGAATTAAACAAAATAGCAATTGGAATAATCGTGCTGATTGGAATAGTTTTGTGCGGAGGCACGAAAAGTATAATTTCATTACTTCCTGCAAAACTCTACACGGAAATTGAATATAATTTCTTTTTATTTTATTAAACACAAAAACAATATGGAATGTTGTGTATGTAAAATGTGATTGTTTTCTTGAATGCTCGGAGTTTGCATGTCAAAGCTTCACATTCATAATACAATCTACACATGTACATAAATACTTGACTTTGTTCTGGTAAAATGTTGTTGCTGCTAAAAACAAATTCGGTAAATTGTAAAATTTAATTTACAATTTAAATAACACCATCCAAATATGAAGATGGAGTCAAATGTGCATATGAGTACAAAGATAAGACCTATTTCCGATACTGATCTATAAACGTTTGTTTCTATATTTCAAGTTCAGTGGAATTGTTCAGTTCTTTTCTTTATTAATTTTTCGTTTTTGTTTGATTCAATACCATTTTATAAGCAGCACAACAATAATCAAAAATGTAATACAATCCTTAGGAACATATAAACAGCAACCGCAGGAGAGGGAAGGAATAAGATGAAAAGTACGTTTAAGAAAGTAAAAGCCAGTTCCAAAATCAAACTTCCCACTTAGTATTAGAAGTATAACAAAATTGATTATATAAATGAACTATTAATGGAATGAATTTGAGATTCTATTTTTATGTTGTAGTCATTTGGCAGAAAGAAGGCATCAATGCCAATAAACGAATACATATTTGTTCTTTATTCATTAAATGTTACTATAGTGTTCATTTTTATGATATTTTCTAAGCTTTTATTTTCTAAAAATAAAACAAAAATCAAGCTTGAGGAGAAAATTTGGTATACGAAGATTTAAGTACTTTAATATGTTTCCTTTTATTGGTATTTGTTTGTTGTCTACGCACCAGAATTTTAATGCAGTTTTAATCGTACAACATTTTAAAGCAAGACTATAAATAAATCGAATATATTTTGCTAATTTTTTTACTTTACTTTTGCTTAAATTCGTTTATATATTTAAGAGCTCAAGTGATTTGACTGTCATTCTGTTCTTTTTCAATGTCTGGTTGGTTTGAAATGGAAATGGCAGCAGACACACATGTGTGTATATGATTCAATACTTCGAAGAAAAAAAAATGCAGTACATAAATATGTCAAAGGCTCCTGAAGCGTTTTACAAGAAGAAATAATAAAGAATGTAGAGACAAACAGGATTAAATTTCACACAGAAATAACTAGTGAGCATACATATACAAACTTATAGAAAAGTATTTATTAATCAAAGGAAGGGCATATAATTTTGAAAAATCATATCTTGAGAACTGAAAACTCAAAATAAAACTTCATCAATTCAAAATTGAACAGTAACATATCAATGTTGCTCAAATATTGTGAATGTTCGCTGTGGTGTGCTTTGCTTTATATACTAATTTCATCCATTTTACAATTGCAAATTCAATTACCTGCATTTCCATATCCGCTCCCATCTAACCAGATTGCGAACCTTTTGAAAAGCATCAAAAAAATTTTAAATCGAAGCACGTTTGTAAATTCAGCTGCGACACACGTTTCCTTTTTCAATGCGTTGCAACGTCTAAAACAATATTTATTATTTTTTTCACATAAAGAATAAAATTATTAAAAAAAAACATGAAATAAATCAATTATTACATTGTCCTCTATATTATTGAGTTAAAAAAGAGGACAACTTAATTTCACGCAACGAAGAATAAGTTCAAATTGTATCAATTGTAAAAGAATCTCTTTCTTACAATTAGAAATATAAAAATTTAGATTTCATCTAACGCACACAGTCTAATAAATTACAGGTTGACTACTAAAATATGGAATATATTTAATTTTTAGAACAGATGAATTAACGAATGAGCTCAAGGATATTATTTAAATAAACTAGGTAAAATTCTAAAACTTTCGTCCGTTAAAGGTACTGATATCTAAATGAGGACCAAGTTCTTGAACTTGGCAATATTTTCCTCTTTAATTCTTTTCCATATTAGAAAGGTGAAAATACCCATAACTCTTTCACTTATTATAAAGGTAAAACTATTGCCAAATTAGAAGGTTGCCTAAAAATGCGATGGTATTTTACATGTTGATCTCAATTCTTTTGACAGTCGAATTTTTTGGGATAGAAACCTGGCCTTACTCGTATTTTCATATTTGAAAGAGCGGAAAGTTTACGCCTTCATCCCATATCTGTACATAAAGAAACTAAAAAAGTATACTTTCTGAAACCCTCCTTGAGGAGTTACAATCAGAATCTTAAAATAATTCTCCCCATACAAATAAGGTGCACCTTAATGCCTCTAGTTAAAAAGTTCACATTTTGAGTCTTTTTTGATTATTTAGTCTCCAGGACCCACCTGTATACCAAATTTCCTCTCTCCAGCTGTAGTAGAAGTGACCCATGATATTTGTGAGTGATAAATTTTTTCACCTGCATATGTCCTCGGGAAACTTTTCTAGTAAAATTTTCAAAATTCCCCTTATAACGTTACCCATATGGAGTATCTTTACGTTTCTAGTTTCATTATTTCATGACTAAGACTGCTTTTCATAAAATTTGTCGTATGAAAATGCCAATACAACGTAGAGTAAAACGTAATAACAAGTGTTGTGAGAAATCGTATCAAATTTCATGGGCCGCTAGCTTCACTATAAATTTTGCTTCAACATCCCTCTTAACAGCGGACAAAAGTAGTTGCATGCAACAAATTCAATGACAAAATGCATAGCGTCAGTCCAGCCTAAGTGAAGCAAAGTTATGAGATGGTAAAAACAGTCCGAACTGTTTTGTGCAATATACACATTGTGTCTGCAGGCCTGAAGTTGGCTTGTTGCACTAGCGTCCTTACGCCTTAATTATTGCTTTGCAACAAAAGATTTTCTCAATTCACAAGGCCTGGGATGGTGTATTCTTGTAAGAAATACACCTTGTGATTAGTTTTAGTGCATCGGTCGTATTTTGAATTTTTAAATATCAAAATTTTAAAATTAAAATTAAACATAGAATGACTTAAAAAAAAATAAAATATATTGGGCTTATTTGTTTTAACGCAAAGCACTACAATTTCGCATCAATATTTACAACGTTACATTCCAATGAAATGATCCCATATGGGTAGTCAAAAAAAATAAATCAATCCCATGCATGGACTCGATACAACTTTTCCAAAACATGTGCAATTCTATGACACTGTTTCATTGAAAATAACCAACAACAAGTGTACGCACGCTATTGTAACGTAATCCAATAACACAACCGATCAATTAATACAAGTGGTTTGTGAATTGAATAAACATATGAGACTGACTGTTTCAATCTGCTTAAAGATCATTGCATAAGTATATATTAACAATAAAATATTACGTCTTTATATTAATATTTTAATTTAACTATTAAGTGTTTTGGCCCTCAATATACCGTAGTTTTTACAACGATACGTACAGTATTGCTGATTTAAATATTAGTTTTTTTTTTGTAATTTTCGTCTCGTTTAGCTTAAAGCAAGTTTACTAGAACTTTCATCTTTGTTTAAAGTCTTATCGATGCTTTACACATTTTATGAGATTTTCCCGATTTTTGGTACGTTTATTTATTCAAAGCGATAATTTATGGCGATTTTCAGCATGAAATTTCCCCTCCTTTAATTTTTTCATATTGTTTGCCAATAAGTGTTTAGTTTTTTGATATTTAGTTCCTTTTTACTGGTTATTTTCAGTTAATTTCCTTAAATGAGTTTTCACGATTATGGTTGAAGGATATTTTGCAAAAGATTTTGATTTCATTCGTAGCTTGAGCGATTTTAATTCCTTCCCGAAGGCTTTATTTACCGGTTTATATATATTTTTCAGAAATTTTTTATGTTTTGGAGGTGATTTTTTGTTGTTGTTTTAATTTGTCTCTTACTTAAGGTTTAAGCAATTCTTAAACAGTTCTTGAATTTCTTTCCAAACATCGTAATTGATTTTTTGTTTTATAGTCTTAGTGATAAATATTTAACCTTCGGCATTAGAAAAAAATTTCTTACCAAATTCGTGACAAGGTAGGGACTGGCTTGTTGTTTCTCCTTAGAACTTGAGGAATTACACAAGTCTTTATCAAATGTAGGTCTTATGTGCTTTTACAAAAGCAATAAAATTAACATTGAAAATTATTTATAAAGAAAATCTTGAGTTACATCCTGGCCATTTTATTAATAGTTCTTAGTTATTGTTAATGGGAAGCGAGTACGAAAAATTAACCACAAATTGGTTCCATGTTGGGCTTTTATTCGCTTAACCTACTCGAGGAATAAATTTTTTTTTTTTTTTGCAATTGGACCAGTACTCAGGGGATGACCCCTATTTATGCAGTGCATTGTGCTGGAACTAGGAAAATAGGATAGGGTGAGGAGGATAGCGGGAGTAGTGCTTATGGATATTCGACTTGAATCTCTCCACGCTGGGTATGGCAGGAAAGACATCTGCAGGGAGCTCGTTCCACATACGAGCTGTTCGATCAAAGAACGAATTATTTCTGAAATGCGTAGTGCGATTCGCTGTTATATCGACCACAAATTGATGTGCTCTTAATGAGGAACGTGTTGCTCGTAAGTAGGAGCGGATCTCGGGAATATGTTCCCTTACCTCATCAGAGCACAGTCCATTGAAGTAACGATAAAACAGCGTAACACAACCCACGTTGCGACGATGCTCCAGTGAGTCAATAGAGTTGGCTACACTATTGTCACCTATGAGTCTTTTCGCCCTCTCCTGAACTCGGTCCAGTAGCTTCAAAATAGACTTTGAAGCACCGGCCCATACATGAGAGTTGTATTCCATTTTCGGCCGGATGTAGGTGGTATAAATAGTGAGGATATCAGAAGGGGTGAAGTATCTCTTACACCGTCTTAAAAAACCGAGGCACTTGAATGCTTCTTTGGCGATATGAAAAATGTGCTCAGATCATCGAACATCGCACTGAATTTTCATGCCCAGAACATCAAGAGCTTTTGATTCCTCAATATTTATATCACCCATAATTACAGATGGAGCAGCATTTACGGTCATACGTTTATGCGTAAGCATACAGCACTGAGTCTTCCGGGCATTGAAATCGACCCGATTCGCATGACCCCATTCGGAGATTGTTGTAAGATCTTGATTTAATGATTCGACCATATTTTGCCTCATAGCCCTAATCTCCAACGGACTTGGCCTATGGTCAAATGAGTAAGAATGGCTAATGCTGCTGTCATCTGCAAATGAGTAGATAGGGTTGGAAGTTTTGCAAAGTAAGTCATTAAGAAAAATGAGAAACAGGGTAGGAGATAGAACGGAGCCTTGTGGTACCCCTGAATTTATCTTGAACTCGTCTGATGTGATCCCATCTATAACAACTCGTATAGTGCGATCACTGAGGAAGCTCGATATAAACCGAGTGAGGCCATTACCAACACCAAAAGCAATTAGTTTTGCCAGAAGTGCCCCATGCCAGACTCTGTCAAACGCATTGGAGATATCCAGAGCCACCACCTTACTTTCGCCAAAATGGTGAATGGAATGACACCATTTCTCCGAGAGGAGTGCTAGTAGGTCACCAGTAGAGCGTCCCCTACGAAAACCATACTGTCGGTCATTTAGTAAATTGTTGGACTCTAAATACCTCACAAGATGAAAGTTAATCATACTTTCCATCACTTTGGAAAGTGCGGAACATATCGCTATTGGGCGGTAATTTTCAGGGTTACTAGCCTCTCCTTTTTTGGGGATTGGCGTTACATTAGCAACCTTCCAGCACAATGGAAATTCTCCAGCATGGTACAATGTACTGAAAAGGTTTGCTAACGGACGAGCTAGCGTCGAACAGCACTGCTTCAAGACCAGTGCTGGGATTCCATCCGGTCCAGCAGATTTATTTACATTGAGCTCAGCCAATACCTTTTTAACTGCACGTGCTCGAAAGAATATTTTTGGCATAGTTACAGATACTCTTTCGAGGTCGGGCAGTGGTTGATTGCTTTCCGGCAAGTTGGAGTTACTTGCAAATAATTCGGCCAGTAGGTTAGCTTTATCAACCGGGTCAGTGAATATTTGGTCATCCTTTAAAAGAGTTGGAATTGTAGAACTAGCATTATCCTTGATTCTTTTAACGAATGACCAGAAGCTCTTGCTGCCCCTAGCAGCAAGAGCTAAAGCACGAAGGCGCTGCTCGTAGTGAGCTTTTTCGCGTCTTAGTACTCTGGCACACGAAGATCTCGCCTTTTTGCGCAGCGAGTCAGTATCTGGGTTCTTATTTTTCCGCCAGATATTGAAAGCTTCCTCTCTGGATCTGACTGCATCTTTGCACGTCTGATTAAACCAAGATTTGGATCTCTGTTTAATCACTATTTGCTTTTTTGGAATGAAAGCTTTCATTCCTAGCAAAATTATACTTTCTACCATTTTTGCCATGGCATTTACGTCACTGTCTTGGAAGCATAGTTTCCAATTGAAATGCCGAAAGAAATTGTTGAGCTCTGCCCAATTAGCCTTTTCGTAGATATATTTTAATCGTCTCGTAGCCGGTCGTGAGGCGTTATGAATTGCTGAGAACGAAAAGGAGGCAGATATGGTACAATGATCCGAGTTGCCGAGAGGTGCATTTACGCTTACTTCATACTTTTGAGGGTGCGAAGTGAGGAAAAGATCGAGAGTATTGTTTTGGTGCCCTTCAACACATGAGATATGTGTTGGTTCATTAACTAATTGCACGAGGTGGTTGTAAATAAATTTTTGTATTTTTATGAATGACAATTTATTGTTTTTATTCTTAAGAGCAAACATTAAAAAAGGGAATTATTTTTAAGCTCTAGGATTAAAAAATTCAATATTTTTCATTTTTTTGAATGACAATTAATTGTGTTTATTCTTAAGAGCAAGCATTTAAAAATAAAGTGAATTTTTTAAAGAACTAGGATTACAAAAAATTCAACATCTTTCACTACGTTAAAGAAGAAGCAAACAATTTTTAATAAATCACTTTAGGGGGGCCCACTGTATAATTTATGAGTTCATAAATTAATATCTTATAAACGTAACGACAAGCATTTCCACCTGTGGTGAAGAACGTAAAAGCCTATTATTACAATATATTCCTTGTGAATATACTCGTATTTCCATGTTGTGTTAATATATTTATACACTTCAAAAAACGATTTCTTGGCATTGGTTTTCATCATATCACGATACCAAGTTTAATAGCATTTCCATATAAAGTTTTTTCTTAATGTAACGTATAAAAAGTAAGTGCCGTGACTGCTATTCAAGTGCTGCTATTACTATTTATAACATTTTGCAATAAATAGTGAGAAGGACGAAACCCATAAAATTCTTCATAAAATCAGCTAAAATTTAACGACAGACCATTATATTATTTGAGTCCTTGAAAACGTAAATAACGTACAAACAAAACCTAAAATCATGACATGAATACACGCAAACTGTTTTATTTTATTATTGCATTTTCATTCTGCTGACTAGTAATTTAAACGCTTTAAGCTTTACTGTTTAGACTTTGTATTGGTTTCTTTATACTTGATCTGATTAAAAGGTGCGGACAGCCATAAAGTTGTTTACTAAAAAATGTTGGCGATATGTAGGTATGCCTTCGAAATAAAATTTTTTTTGTAAAGCTGACCTGTGTGTTAAAAACTTAAGCTTCGACTTTTTTCTTTTATGTGATTTTAAAAGGTGATTTTTTAGCAACTTTCGTTTTGGCAACACTGTTTTTGACAGTTCAGCTCTTTCCGTGTAACACGTTACTGTTAAACATGTTCAGTTTGGTCCATAATTTAACCATGAATCGACTTACCATCGATGAACCATTTGTGTCTTAGCCGCGGTCTACATTTATGTACATGTAATCATCTTTCAACATTGAATTATATACATAGATCGTTCTATCGACTCAAATAAAGACTTCTAAATTTTATTTGTTGTTTTAATCAAATCCCAAACTTCTTCAAAAATCACACTTTGTATGAAATAAGACACTTGCTATAAAACAATAGTGCCTTCTTAGACTAGTAGGTAGTGTGCTAGACTAGTGGTCCAAAGGTCGTAGGTTCGATTCGCGCCAAAAACTCTGGGTGTTTCTGTAGACAAGCGAAATAGTTTCGCAGCTTGTGCTTGTGTTGGCCAGAAAATGAATGATGACTATGGATCCACTTAAATTAGATGAAGTTTTCAATGTTACAGATTGATATGTGAAGTGATATGAGTTTCACAACACGAACTGTAGTGAGATTCACTAATTCATTTTTAACGACGATTGAATCGTTAAGAAGGAATAATTTCCAAACAATAAGCGCTGCTGTTCTCTAAAAGGAAACTATTTTTGTGTTGTTACTGAATCGATAAGTAGTCCGCGAAGAACGCATTGTTTGGCAAAACCTCAAGTTGTTGCTCTAGAATAATATGCAGAGATATTAAAGCCTATATATATATATATATATATATATATATATATATATATATATATATATATACAGTCGGGACTCGATTATCCGTGATGGTCGGGACCAGAAGCATCACGGATAATCAATTTTCACGGTTAATCGAATATTAATTTTGATTATATAGTTTTTTTTTAATATTTTTATTATTTAACAAATTAACATTGGTGTACATACATACATATTTACATTGAAAAATAATTCAAGAAGTTTATGTTCATTTTTTAATTAATTAGTATGTATACATTACATTTTCTACTAAAAACATGAGGCGAAGAAAAGGACATTAAGCAAAAAAAGAATACAATTTCTTTAAAAAAAAGTCGTGTGTAATGTTGTTTGTCTAATACATATTCAATTCTCAAATTTCAAAATTAAACTAATCACTTCTAAATGCTTCAGACTCATCGTATGCAAACAAGGGAATTTCCCATTTTCATATTTATGTATTATATTGTATGTATGAATTTGAAGTTAATAAAAAACTGCCATCACGGATAATAGAAGTAATCACGGTTAATCGAAGCAAACAATTTGAAAACATTGCAAACAAAAAACAATAGACTGATCTTTGGCCATCACGGTTAATCAGGGTTACCGGTTAACCGGATCACGGATAATTGAGGCCCGACTGTTGAAAATTGTTGTTCAAAATTAATAAATTTTATGAAAAATTTTTATATGACCTGTTTGGCAAACATAAATTTATTTATTTTTTTATTCTTTCTTTTGCTCTACGTTAATTTTTAGCAGAAATCCCATTTGATATCAAATTAAAATGAAGCCTTTAAAAAGTAGTTGGTGAATCGCATAATCGTAACTGGAAACAGCAATAATTGTTGATACATTTTGTTTTTAACGAATCCTTAAAAGTTATTGAATCGCGCTACTGAGGTCTAACCGCCGCTGTCGATATAGAATTGCGCTATATCGCAACCTTCGATTGCTATAGAAGCGAGTTTTAATTTTACAATCGTACAATATTTTCTTAAATTTGTACTCATTAACAAAAGTGGTATTCCAGTGGACGAAATTTAATTTTAGATTTATAAACAAAGTTGTTTTAAAATTTTTTATATATGAGAGTCCTGCTTGTCAATCGCTACTATAAAGGCCAATACCGAATGTTTGCTTTGTGTATTATATTCGATTCATTTGCCTGTAAATTTTGAGATTTAAATAAAACTTTCTTTCTTCTTTACAACTCGTTAACAGCTGCTAAATGCAGAAAGAGTCATAAGAATCCTTCAGCGAAAAGAGAAGAATATGGTTCTTAGCTGTGTCTATATATGCTTTTGTCTATATATATTTATATACATACATACATACATATGTAAATTTGTATTCATCTGAACCGGAGGATGAAGATGGCTTTCATCGTGTTAGAAGAAAAACGCGATATAAAAGTGTTGTTCTTTCTCTTGTTCTCTGAAAACAAAACACATACTAATATATTTACTGATCCAATTCCTCCAATACTTTTTTACTTTAAACTTATGTTTGCTAAAACTGTGTTCAAACCAAAAAATTAAAAAGCTTAAATTTGGAACGATTTTCCATCATTCCATTTCAAATTTGATTTATCAACTCAAGAACTTCTGCCATGCGCCCTCTTCCATCATCCCACGTCAAATATGATTTATCAACTTAAGGACTTCGGCCATGCCCTATCTTCAAAGGCTTAAATTTTTCTTAATTTATCATCGAGCATAGCTGAGGCATGATTGCAATGACAAGTGAGCAGGTGAATTATCGTGATGTAAAAGCCATGAATTGTTTTTTCACAATTCCATATGGCATGAGCCAACTGCTATGCTTACATACTCTCCAACTTTTCTACTAGTGATTCGACGATTCTCCATTGAAAACATTCCTCAATTTCTGAACAGTTTTACCGGTTTTTGAAGTGATGGAGCTTCCAGGACGAGCGTCTTCATTCACATCATCTCGACTTTCTTTCAAAAGCTTGTACAAATTGTGAAAATTTTTCTGACTCAAAGCACAATTACCATATTCCACTCTCAACATCTCAAGTGCTTTGATCACTTGCAATTCCATTTTTTACATAAAATTTTATGCAAAAACTTTGATCCATTTTTTCCACAGCAGAAAATCGCCGAACAAACAAAATTTCAAGTGAAATCTTTCCTTTTTTCCAAAATTTTGATCGCCAATATTGTATTATTTTTATTGTCTTTGTGTACTATTTTTTTGAATTTTTCACCATGAGAAATAATTCATGTGGAAATTCTGTGACTGTTGAGACAGCATTAAGAGGACGTATCTAAATCTTTTTTAGCCCTCGTTATAACACTAATCTCTATCTGGAATATGTGCCAGGTATTGACAAACTTCAGTGTGATTGAATAATCATTTCGTATAATGGAAAAAAATGCAAAATAGCGTAATGAAATTTCTTAAAGAATTTCACTGAATTTTAAATTTATCTAAAATTTATTTAAAAATTCTGAATTTTAAATTATGTCATTTACAACGGTCAGCGAAAATGGCAATTCAAAGGTTAAATCGTATATAAATATGTACGTATGTATGCACTACGTATTTACATCTGTATGTGTGCAACTAATAAATTTCTCGTGTTCCGTGACTTTATTAGTGTCATTAAGAAATGTGTTTCACTTGTTGGTTTTTTTAAGTTTATTTGCTTGTATTCCTTGTGACTTTATTTCAGTTCATTCTCTCTATTAAATTCTTTACAATCTCAATGGCGACTGGTGGCAGATCCAGTCATAAACAGATAGTGGTATTAGGATAGAATGTGTCTATAGATATTTGTAATTGGAATGTGAGTGGTTTTTCTACAATCTGCACCTGGTGCATGAAAGGACGGATGGCGTGTTGTGTGTAAATAACTTGTGAATTGAAACCGGTCACATGGTGCTGAGTGTGCAATTAGAATGTGACCGTAAGGACGAAGTAAGACCATCAACATTGGATATGACTACTGTTGACAAAAGTTATTAAACTATGGTGGCTTTACGATACTAGCTGCCCGTTGTTGCCGCTGTTGATAGCAATTGAGACCGGCAGCCATAAAGGAAAATGCTTTAATTACTCTTTCCATAAATTTGAAAATAAAGAAGATTTGAAAAAGGAACCCCCCTCTCACCACAGCATATCCAGTTGAATAGTAGATGAGCACAATAGCAAAGAAGCTTGACTTTTGTTTTACAATTTGCCGGTATTTTAGCGGTGATGAAAATTTTCATTAACCCACGGTTTTAATGACTAGTAGGACTATGCCAACAATAAACTATTTGATTATGAAATATGGCCAAAAATGATGTCGCAGGTGCGAGTAAGAAGACCATAAGAAATTGCTACTTTCAAATGGTTTATGTGTGAGGATGTTCAGTTCTTGTTTTTTAATGGCTTATTAACTCGTTAGCAACTGATTTCGTTAAGACTTTTTTCTATATTGGCAATATCCTTCGGTAATTATGTTTAAATTATAAGAAAACAATGCACGTTCGTGCTTGAATTTCTATTGGTTTTCAAAGAATATTCCTTGAGATAAAGACTGGCAGCAAATGAGCGAAGTTAACAAAAGTTGGCATCATTAAGGTTATTATTAATATTCTTTATGCATTGAATCAATCATTATTTATAACCCAACAACACACACACACACATACACACATAGAGAAGGAATACCATAAATTCACCTTGGAAAAGGTATACGAATGAAATAACAACCTTGATAAACTTGCCTTTTGGTTTTCACAAAATGAATTTTCATTTATATGAAGACTTTTGTTTCTCATTTGGGAATTTAGAAAATGCCGACCATTGAATTTTTCTCTAACCAACATCGCTTTTCTTACGTTTTCTGTTAAGCATGATTTTATTTCTTAATTTTTATTTTTCTTTTTTGCTTCTTTCCAGATTATCCACGAGTTGAAGTTGGTCCTGAGAATCCACTGCGTGTTGAACGTGATCGTACTGCAAAATTAGAATGTAATGTCGATGCAAAACCTAAGGTGCCTAATGTTCGTTGGACACGAAATGGCCGCTTCATTACATCTAGCCTCGCCCTTACCATACCCCGTGTTAGCACACAAGATGCTGGCAAATATGCATGCTCGGCCGACAATAATTTGGGCAAGACAGGAGAACAGGAACTGATATTGGACATACTATATCCGCCCGTCGTAGTAATCGAGTCGAAAACACGAGAAGCGGAAGAAGGCGAAACAATTAATGTGCGTTGTAATGTCACATCCAATCCTTCACCCATAACGGTGGAGTGGCTGAAAGAAGGTTCGCCTGAGTTCCGGTATTCGGGTGACATTTTAACATTATCATCGGTGAGAGCTGAAAATGCTGGCAACTATATTTGCAGGGCAGTAAATATAATCCAGTCTCATGGCCAGGAGAGAAGTGAACGTATTGGCAATTCCACAGTTGCTCTGTTAGTGCGTCACCGTCCCGGCCAGGCTTATATTACACCGAATAAGCCAATTGTTCATGTTGGTAATGGTGTCACCTTGACGTGTTCGGCGAATCCTCCTGGCTGGCCAGTACCTCAGTATCGCTGGTTCCGTGACATGGACGGCGAAATTTCAACCACTCAAAATATTTTGGCTCAGGGACCCCAGTATTCCATTCCCAAAGCCCATTTAGGCAACGAAGGCAAATATCATTGTCATGCCGCCAATGAACTGGGTATTGGCAAGATGGCCACCATTGTTTTAGAAATCCACCAGCCTCCTCAGTTCTTGGCCAAACTGCAGCAACATATGACCCGTCGTGTTGCTGATGCCGATTATGCAGTAACCTGCAGTGCTAAAGGTAAACCAGCGCCTTCGGTGAGATGGTTAAAGGATGGCGTAGAAATTTTACCAGAACTAAATTTGTACGAGGTGGTCACAAACCCCGATCAAGGTCCCAATGGCATGGTTACTGTTCAGAGTATGCTGAAATTCCGCGGCAAAGCTCGTCCCAACAATAATCAGCTAGTGCCCGGTGATAGAGGTCTCTACACTTGTTTATATGAGAATGAAGTCAATTCAGCCAACTCCAGCATGCAATTGCGCATTGAACATGAGCCAATAGTTTTGCATCAGTATAACAAAGTAGCTTTTGATATTCGGGAAACAGCAGAAGTAGTTTGTAGAGTACAGGCATATCCGAAGCCGGAATTCCAGTGGCAATTCGGCAACAATCCTTCTCCTTTAACTATGTCTTCAGACGGGCATTATGAAATAAGCACCACTACTGATAACAATGACATTTATACCTCCGTCCTGCGCATTAACTCTTTAACTCATGCCGATTATGGTGAATACACTTGTCGTGTTGTCAATTCGCTTAATACAATTAGAGCGCCCATACGCCTGCAACAAAAAGGTGCTCCAGAAAAACCCACTAATACACGAGCTATTGATGTAGGCTCGAACTATGTTACTCTGGCCTGGGATCCAGGTTTCGATGGTGGCATAAGTAATACGAAATTCTTTGTCAGCTATAGACGAGTACCCATGCCCAGAGAAGAACAGCTGATACCTGACTGTGCCACGCTAGCGACAAGTAACACCGAGTGGATGGAATTCGATTGTCATCGAGATAATCCTTGCAAGGTGACTCCTTTGGATCAACACCAAAGTTATGCCTTTAAAGTAAACGCATTGAATACAAAAGGCAACTCACCCTATTCCAATGATATTCTGACAACCACTAAAGTAAGCAAGATACCACCTCCGCTGCATGTTACCTACGACCCCAATTCCCGTACGTTGGGCATAAACGTGGGCGCCACATGTTTATCTTTAATAGCAGTGGTGGAATCTATGGTTAACAGCGATACGCCCATGGCGGCGTGGGAAGTAATTGATCAAGTGAATTTGCAATTATCGGGCAATGGTCCCACCTTCAAAGAAACTGTGCTAGACCGTTTGATTGCTCCACGCCGGAGTCCAGCTGGCAGGGCTCTGGGACACTCCATTAGCGAAGACCAAGATGATGGCATGAATTCTTTGCCTCTTGAAGATGACAATAGTCCAACCGTGCGCGTGAAATTATGTTTGCGTTCTAACCATGAACACTGTGGCGAATATACAGATGCAGAAAGTGAGTACCAAAAAGAAAGAATTTTAAATTTGAAATTAATTTAATTTTCAATTTTTTTATTGTTATCTTTTCAGTTGGCCGTTCTTATATAGCCGAGGCTTCTGCTTTGGCCACCCCGACCTTAATCGCCATCATTGTTTCCTGCATTGTCTTTGCTCTGTTTGTCGGCCTGCTGCTGATGTTCTGCCGCTGCAAACGCAATCAATCGAAAAAGAGTGCTGCTGCCAAGGATTACGAAATGGATTCTGTTCGGCCGTCTATTGTTGCAGCTCAACAGAGTCAAGCTCCACCACCTTACTATCCAGCAAGTGGCTTGGACAACAAGGCTCTTGAACACTCTATGGACTTGGCATTGAGTATGGAGGAGCAAAAGAGTGCCTTGTATGCCACACAAAATGGTTACAGCTATCATCCCAGTACAGGTGTTGTTGGTGGAGGCATCGGCATACCCGGTCATACGATACCTGGTAACGAATGTAAGTACAATACACATTCAACTTATTTTACAAATACTCTGTGAACGTTTATTTATTATTTTTTCTACTCGTATATATACATATATTTTTTACTTGCGGTTCATGTTTTAAATATTAAAAACTTTTTCGTTTTCATTTCCGGGTCATTTTTCATTTTGAGACAAAGTGAGAACAAAAACACCAAATAAATAAATGCTGCACAATGTTTGCTACAATTGAGTGATATATCGACGAACAATTACACTTGAAGAATTCAAAATATATTTGATGAATTTTAGAGTGAAAAAAGATTAAAAGTCGGTAACCAGCTCCTTTGTCAATAACATGCAAAACATTAATCGATGCTTTTTTCCTTATGATTTTCGGAATTTTTTCTTGTGCCTTTCAATTCGTTCAGTGTAGAATTTTAATGGTCATCCAATGGAAAACATTTGTCATCGTATTCGTATATTGCTTCAGCATTATTGAAGTGATTTTTGCACTTTTTTCTTCTTAATTGGTTTCCTTAGTGAAATTATTACATGACCATGCTGCTGCGGTTTATAGTTTTGCTGAGAAAGCAGTTTGGCTTTTAATTGTTAACAATCAAGGTATAAATAACAGCACAAACACCAACAACAAAATTTCCAAAAATCCTTCGTTCAATGTTCTCCATTTACACTACATTCAAATGACATTTGTTTATTCATCTACCTCGCCCATATACTCCTATATGCGGTTCATATTAAATAAAACCTTTACTCATCTTCTTCTCAATCGTTTGCACTCGTATATTTTATACACACATACTCGCTCTAAAGCCTAGAAACAGGCAAACATTTACGTGATAATAAAAAAGACTGGGGAGTGTTAGTGAGGATGTGGGTGGTGTGTTGCCAGATTCACTTAGTTTTTGTACTTTGGCTCTAGGATTACCAAACACGTTTAAAATATTAATACAACATTCCCCTGGTACTGGTGTAAATTTTTATGTACGCGACGATGCTGGATGGAAAATTAGAAAAATTTTGTTTTTTCCCATGCGTGGGTTTTGATGCGTACACGATACTTCAAAGCAAAGGGTTGTTGAAGATGGCGGAAGAAAAGAAATCGCGCAATACGAAATGATAACGAACATTTGCAACAACAAAAAAACAACATCCAGATACATGAATTGCATATTGGAAAAAAGTAAACTTGCTGTTTCTATTTTTTTTTTTTTTTTTGCTATTAAAGCTGCGATAATTATAAATAATGTTAAAGGTCGAAAATTTTTATTCATTTATATTTGTTTATCGCTCTGTCATATTTGCTACAATTTCTTTCTTACGCTACTGACATCTTAACGACACAAAATCAAATTGAGAATGAATGTTCAACGAGACATGCAACACGTGTATGTTAAAGCATTTAACAACAAGTACCAAGTTTGACGTCAAGCAATTTGATCCTAAAATGTCGCCTTTAGAAATTTTTTTAAGTGTTTTTTTTTAATTTTCAGTGTCTCTGGGGGAAGGACAAGGAAAGTCTTAATTTGCATTAATTCTCTTATATTCCATTACGTTTGTTTTATTGGAAATATATTTATATTATTTATAAAAAAACATTACCTTTCTTGTATTCTTCATTTTGCAAGATAGTCGAATGGTTCTATTAGCAAAAATTCTCACAGACACCTAAAAAGTTTTAAAAACAGACAAATTACTGCAGATGATGACTACTTTTCCTTGAAAAAGTAATATGAAAAAATTGTTAACCTGAAATGACAAACTTGAACTCGAGCGAAATTAATTAAAATTTTAAGCAAACCAATGCAATTGAAAATGTTGCTTAAACAATTACACTACAATCCATAATAAATCATATAAAAGTAGAATCGAAATAACACTGTGTCCATGTCTTCATTGTAAATGTTCCATTAAATCTCTAACGCATCCTTATGTTGCATGAATTGAAAACATGGATATTGTATCCATTTGATGGTAAGAATGATTGTGTGAAGAAATATTCCGATATCGGTGATTGGCGGTTGTCAGTCCAATCCATTAACGCTTGAAAATATGTTCGTTGCTTAAACAAAAAGATGGTTCCACAATAATATGCATGTCATTTCAATATGTTTTTATTTATGACAACTGGTGGAAGCTCAACTTTACAAAAATGTACGCGTTCCATTTTTTTTTTTGTTACTTCTTATTAGCAATTACTACTACATTTTGCTGACAATATATTAAAATAGGTACGGCAAATATTGTTCGTATTTGCTTCGTTCGTCATCCACTGTGATATGTCGGCCTCTCTTAAATAGGCATACCAACTAAAACCCCCCTCATCACTTTGGGAAATGTTTTCACCTCGGAAACGCTTTCACATTATGTCGAGGTAGCTCCCAACACCTCTTTTCTTTCACCCTCTTAGTAGCGGTGGTCCTAACCTGTGTCATGTTGTGAGCTGCTGATTCTCCTTTTTTGTTCGGAGCACACAATCGATGTGCATTGCCACCATATTCTATGCTTCTATGCGCATCACTTGTCATCTTGTCGACGAGATTTTCAGTCGTGATCATGACCACGGGGATAAGGACGCCGAAAACCACATAACAAATTTGCTTAAAATTAATTTATTTTAATTCATTCTGGAAATTTAGGAGTTTCCAATTAACTCTTTGACTAAGTCAAATGCTACGTTGTAGCATAATAACTGTAAGGGTTTCAGGCCTGAATACCTAAACAATTATGCAATTGGCGACCAACTTTTTCTGCCAACACAACTACAGTCAGCGTTACCATTGTGAACCTAAAGAATACTATTTTACCCTTTTTTGGAACCATTGAACCTTTTATGGCCCTATTCTAAAATTTCCCTTTTGTATCATTTTAAACAATTCCCTGCTACTTTTTTGTAATCAAATTTATATACATATCAGACATATACGCTTACTTTTCCTCAAAATACGTCTGCAACTGCTGCACGATTTTTTTTTCAAAACCAACACTGTTGTCCTGGAAAATAAATTTCGCAACGGTAACGCTGACTATAGGTGAAGTCCTTAAAAAAGAAAATAAAAATACTATATATATATTCTCTTTCTCTCCCTCTCTTGTTTAACGTGTTCCTTGTGCGGCGCGTATTCCCAAACTCATTGCCACTGAGTTAATGATTGGGTAGATTTTGTGGTTTTGCACATTTACAACACTGTCATTTGAACACAAAAAGGCAAATAGTCGTACACCAGAACAATTCATGATTAATTGCTTCCATTGTAATGAATCTGAAGCTGAGCTTTTATGGCAATTCTGTTTGTTTTAATTATAATTTTTGTTTCTAATCTATTATATTATTTGAATATGGATTTTATTTTCTTGTACTTTATTAAAGGCGTTGAGCGAAACTTAAGGCTTTTAAAAGTTCGTCCCTTTTCCATAAATTTCTTTGCTGTTTGTTTATTATTGCAATACGGGTAATTGTTACGGGATAGTAGTGGAAAGTGTTCGTTTACTTGGATAAGTTGTAAGGAGACAGTGTAAACAAGTGTAAGAAATTTAGAGACAAAAAATGTATTATAAAGTTTTTGCTCGTAAAATTTGTTCTTTTAAAGATTGCAAAAGTTTATATAAAGTTTTTGCTAGTAAAAATTGTGCTTCTAAAGATTCTTTCACGAGCTTCTATTTATTTATAAAACAAAGAATTCGTAATTATTTGTTAATAAAAGAAATCAAAAAGTAATATTTTTACGAAAATAAATTATTCATTAACACCCGTCAAATACCACAGATAATGTCCGGTTTGTACCCATGTGTTCGAATCAAGCAGTGTAGAAAAGTGCACCTGAAACGAAATGTTGCACCTAAAAATTGTTCCTGAAACGTATGAATTGTAAATACTAATAGTATAAACTTCTTTGTAAATTTTCAAAAAAAGAATATCTGCTTACGAAGGAAAATAATATATTTCTTAAATTTAGGAACGACAACATACGACAAACATGTTTAAAACTCTAAATCAATCACTCTCGCTACTTTAGCTACAAATCGCTAGTAATGAAGCATTCATTTATATTTTTCTTTTTCTGTGTAAGTTTTTGTATTACTCTCTCGTCACATGTTTTTTACTGAGAAAGTAAAAGAACAGACCTATAATCTATGGAGGTTAGTTGTAGGGTCAAGGTCCTTACGACCTGCACTTTTTCAACTATCTCTTTGAGGTTTGTTAGCAAATTGTTTATTGAAAATGCAATATTACAATCTCTAGGAGACCACAAGTTCTTTATATCACTGAGCTGCACTCCTTTTGAGGGTTAAACCATTTCCCATAAAAGCTAATAATATTTTTATATCACGGTCGCCTTCGTAGAGTAGTAGTTAGTGTATTAAAGTAGTAGTCCGAAGGTCGTAGGTTCGATTCCTACCAAAGACTTTGGGAAAAGAAAAATTAAGTTAACACTTATAGGACAGTGTGAACAATTCCATTATACAAGAAATATTTGTGAGTGGCTTGGTTCCATTTGTGCTACCAAATGTGCTAATGTGAGCTAATGTGATACGCGACTCATAGCGATTTATATGTTCCTTGTAGAAATATTTTAGTACTGTTTGCACAAATATTTTTTAGTCTTTTTGAATTTAAAAGGTTAATCTAGAGTTATAATGCTCGGGTCTGGTAGGTCAACAACACAAACTGTTTGCTTTCTATCAGTGAATATATGCACTGTTGCAAGTTTTAACCATTATGTGGCAATAGTTTAATAAATTCCTCTTTGTTCACACAATTTAGTCTTTATATTAGAAACAATTGTATAGAACTTAGTTAGGATCACTGTGAGAGTTGTAAATGGCTGTTTGTCGCAAGATCTCGATTACATGTTGACCATGTAGTGTTTGCGTTAAAGCAGTTAAGCCAATAGTGTACATACTGCTTCTAATATCCTTCCTCTACACTAATCCTACATCTAGTTGTCCAAGATGTTGTTATACACTGGGCTCCAAAATTAGCTTGAATTTGGCTGAATGTAATCCACAAAATTAAAACTCATTGCTGATTGATTAATTAACGTTTCATTGCCCATATTTGCTTTTTCCTCTGACCTGTCGCGTATCCATAGGGAAAGAAGAACGTATATTTTTAATCCAAAGAGTTTAAGGTTTTTATTTCTATTGTATCGCTAAAAGGATGTTGTAGGTATGAGTTTGTTCTACCAAAAAATCTTCTCTTCCTTGCAGTTCCCTGAAAAATCTACTTCGTTCGGCCCCTACTTCTTATCAATATATTCAGCTTAAATCGCTACCGCAAAAGGGACTTTTTATGTTTTATTTTTATTTGGCTAAGTAAACACTACCAAAAAAATTTTAATAGCCCCTTCCCACAAGACGGCGTAGAGTACAAAATCGCAATTTCGTCCCTGGTCTCTGAGGAGCATGTAAAAGGTTTGTGTGCGGCTGTTTTGCTGATTATAAGATTTTTTTTTTAATTACAAATATAATTATAATTGCTAATAAACAAATTTAATTTGATTCTTTCATGTTTTCCTTTTTGCACGTATCGGTTACACGTTGTAAAAACAATAATTATTGTTATTGGTTTTTGCGGCAATTAAAAATAAACAGAAATAAATGTTTGTTGCTGTTAATGATAATTTTCGTGGAAATTCGATTGGCCACTTATGAATTGTTCGCCAAATAAAATTCATTTATACAGAACTCATTAACCAAGTGAGAATAAATATGAAAATTATAATTATCAATGTTAATCAACGATTTTATATAATATTACTTGGGCATAAAGCAACTAATTTATTATGTTTGTATGTACTCGTATATACAAAACACGAATTATTATTCTAAATGTTCTAAAACAAATTATTGTTCTAAATTGTACTAACGATTTAATTAGTTAAATTAAGCGCCAGCATAATAGGAACAATTATTAAGAAATATATATTTTGAACTAAAAGCATGTCCTTTGGAAAGTGTTTAAAGCAAATCCTTTGGAAAGTGTTTAAAACTTGAGTCAGTTTTTATTTGGCTTTGGTTGGGAAGAAAAATATGGTGAAACTTTATTCGAAGTAACCTGCCAGGTAATTTCAGGACGTGCTTTAGCGCACTTGTTCAAATAGTCAGCTCAGCTATTTTATGAAATGTATTAATATTTATCAAAGTATTGCCGAAATATGGTTGAAAGTTGACTCGCAGCTTTTTCTTATTACAGCTTTTTACATAATTTTTAATTATACAATATATGTAATCGAAGCTCAAATCACTTTCAGATTCTTCATAAATTCTCTGTGATCTATTTTATTATAGTCAATTTCAAATCATTTATTACACGAGTTCAGAGTTCATAATTCTTTGAAAAGCAGTGGCTTTTATTATTTTATATTATTAATTATAATTTCGCTTATTAAAGCTGTTTAAATTTACTTTTACCTTTTCTAAGAATTTGGGTTAAAACGGTATTATCGGAAATTTATCACTTAAAAACATTAAAAATCGCTTTTAAAAGTACTAACATAATGTAATAGGGAAACGTTAAATGTTTTATTTTCCCCTTGCAAACAGGTAAGAGTTCACAAGCCGTCGACAAAAATCAGACCCACTTGGGCCCAGTTTGGTCCGTTTCTGTTGTCTAATTGTTGATACTTAAATGTCCTTTGTACATTCCCATCTAATTTGGAATTTAACGGACTTGATTCCCGAATGAACAAGTCCATCTCCATAATATCACAGGTCAACAGGACCGCTACCGCCTGCACCATTGAGCTGTTCAGGACTGCCCGCCTTTTGCCGATAGAGGCGGACAGTGGCAAAATAGGTATTAAACCATCTCCCTCTCGTTTAGAGAACTTCCGCAAAAGTATTTAAAGGAAAGATGCAGGCTTCTGTTATGGACACAAATAAGACAGTGACCGTCAGTACCGCCCCTGTTGCTCGTAGCCATTCTCTGGGAACCATCAATATGAACTATCACATAGTATGATCATACTTTGGATAAATGGATCTAGTCTCCCAGTTTCTAGTCTCCTAGTTTCCACTGTATAATCAATTTAAACTACTCAGCTCGACTACTACGGTCGATTGACCTGCCCTGTCTAGCCCGACCGCGGTGATGTTACCGTAAAAGCTCCAAGTTATAATGACTTCCATCTCATCCTCAGGTGCACGGCATTCTAGTACCAACACGAATGTCATATAAACACCTGAAAGAACATTTAATGCCCTCTTGCTGACGCTAAAAATTCGAATATAATGACCGATTGGATGCTCTTCCATTTGCGATATCTCGGACTCAAGAATTCTGCATTAGTCCGGGAGTCAAAATTTTATTTTCATTGGAAAACCAAGAATATATAGCCCTGCTTCCAATCGTCAATGGGCGTGGTATCAATGGAGTGTAGCCTGCACTCCATTCTACAGTGGCACCATATCTTAATGCCGAGTTCATCGCCAAATGTTTTTTCGCACTGCAGCCAGTTCAGCATAATCAACATAGCCTTTGATTGTGTGGTGCACCTGTTATCATCTAAGATGAATGTGCGTAAACTCAATGTTATGATCGGAGATTAATTGGACTTTCCCAGAGCAACCCATCAAACGAACGCCCCATTTATTAGTTTGGGCACTACATCCATATTAAAATGGCATTTACCCCAAGGGCTATCCTACAGTACGTGTATGTAGTATAACGGACAAAATTGCCTGCACCGCGGAGTTCGTTCTAATCGAACTCCACTGTATTTATTTGCTGCCAATTTTCCTACATCACATTGTTGACACCGTAGGAGACAATAAACATTAAATTAAAAAGATTTATTTAGGTTTCTTAAGAACCGACACTTGAAAAACCAATAAGTCGAACATACTTTCATGAACGCAATTTAGTTTTTTCTTTGTCAAAGCCTTTTCAAAATATTTCACTTCATTCCAATTTGCAGTGTAATGCATTTTCGGATTTAAAGTTCAAATTGTTAACCTTCTTAACACAACATTAAAATTATTAGTGCATAAGAAATCGAGCATAGTTTTAGGGTTTCCATGTAAAGCTGTAAAAGTTGTTAACATTATTCAACCAACATGCAGCGGAGGTATTAACACATACACATACACACGTATGTATGTTGTACGTATAATGAACTACTCCCCATTTCCGTCGCTGCCACATAAGAAACATAAAAAGTTTAACATCATCGTGCATGTTTTCAACATGATTTCATTCATAAACAACAATTAGAAAAACATTAAAAACGAAAGAAAAAGTTTAAAAAAATATTAAATGCACAATACAAATTGTACAGGGCAAAATGTGAATGAGAATAAATGCAGTATTTGTTTTTAAGGTCTCAACATAAACTGAAATGTGAAAAATTCCACACACAAAAGCAGCATTAAGCCAATTAAAAAAGCAACAATCAAATTAGTGCTGCGAGAAAAAAAATGAATAATTGCTAGAGAACTGTTGCAAATGTCTTCTAAGCACATAAATGATAGTGAAGGAAACGAGTGACATACTCTGAAATTAAAATGTAAACTGACGTATGCATTTTTCTACATGAAATTGTTTTAAATACTTAAAAATAGCGTTATTTTTCAGTAGAAATATTCGACACAAATTAATCAAACTGGGGCAGCGTTACTTTCCACAATAATCGATTGCATAGTTTTGTCAATCGTTTTCTGGTCCTTAGATGTCATATGCCTTTAATCATTCATACGAGTATACCGTGCCGCATCAGATTCTTCAGCCAGTTAAACTATCACCTCCAAGGCGGATCTATAACAAGGCGTATAATTGGTGACCAAAGGTTCGTCATCAATACAAATGTCAGTTTTTTTAGTAACTTCGCTCTTCCAGCGAAATGTTTTTGCGCTAGCGACGTATAGAAAGTTAGGATTTCTTTGAAGGAAGAATTTATGGGCAAATTTAGGATCGATGTTATCAATGGTCTTCTAAGTCATCAATACAATTCTTTAATTTACGATTTATACTCGGAGTTCAATAATATGTTTTTCTAAATTTTAGTTAATGAATATCTTTGGATCTCCCAAGTGAATATTTTGCTTCATGGGAGGAAGATATACATCACTTAACTAATGGTTTTATTAGGATGAGGAACTATAAAAACAATCTCTTTAACTTAGCCCATGATGGAATATATTCAATAATTTTATGTGCAACATACGAGTATATAAAAATTAACATGTCCTATTGGACACTAGTATTTATTATTAGTTTTTATTTTTTAATAGGATACAAACACACAAGTAGGGCAAAATATGTGTAATATTTTTATCAAAAATAAAATCTCCATTAAAATTTGCTACTTATGCTTTAAAGAAGACACTCGATATTAATTTCTTAAGGAGGTTAGTCCATCCTCTCAAGTTAAATGTTAAAGAATTTTTAAATTGCTTATAATTATATATTAAATCACATTTAACTAAAAACAATTTTGCCTGTTATCAAACAAGTTGCAAGGAACTTGGTTAATTTGCAAAACAGCTAAACTCGAGGCCTAAACTCCAGCATATTCGTAATTTTATTAAAGGTATAATATAAGGAAAGAAATAAACTAAAGAAAAAATGATCTGTCCGCACTTTATATATTTATTATTTCATATTAGTGGATTAAAATGGAAGTCGTTCTCAAGGAACGAAATTTTCATTGTTTCTAAAAATCCTTTATTGCATCTTATGAACTTCCTAGAAAGTTAATTTGACAAAACTTGTATTGAAAATTTAAACTGTTTTTGAAATTTTTTGAACATATACATATTTCTTTAAATCTATACAAAAAATTATTCTCTTGTAATTAAAAATTGATACAAATACCCGCTCATAAAGAAAAGGAAATCCTAATTGTTGGGAAATTTGTACCCTCTCGAGATATAAAGTGTATTTATAGTAGCAAATAACTAATTGAATATAAAATTATTTTCTTTACAAAAGCATCAAAAACATAAAAAGGTTACGTTCCTCCACATAGTGCAGATAGCTTTTAAATGGATTGATAGGAATCCAATGACAAGCCTAATATAATCCAAACTTGAACCACTTCCAGAGATCCTAATCTCAGCTTTTTTATGGCTTATTGGAACCTCCGCTTATATCGGATTTACACACATAATACTTGTTGCGCAATATTTCCATTCACTTGACCAGTTGCTGTAGGTGGCCTGTCACATTTTAAAAAACTGTGGTCACAGAATTTATTTTTTCTATTAATTTGTTTCAGAAATTATTTTATAAAATTAAACTTGAATAAATTACCATAAAGTGAAATTGTTAGTAGTGCAAGGCAATTGGTTGTAATTGGTGTTATTGCACATATACTCGTAACTCTCCGGAACTGTTACTGAACTAAGCCAGGTTTAGGTAATAATATTAATAAAGGATAATTCACTGAGTGATTCACTGTGTATATCATAAAGGTTTATGATATATAAAGGGCCGCTGTGGCTTGTAGCTGACTTA
This sequence comes from Germaria angustata, assembly GCA_963681545.1. Classification (NCBI taxonomy): domain Eukaryota; kingdom Metazoa; phylum Arthropoda; class Insecta; order Diptera; family Tachinidae; genus Germaria; species Germaria angustata. Next base: position 30,037,546 of record OY812999.1, on the reverse strand, counting down.
CATATACTTGCGACTTAAGAGAAACCCCACAAGAAGATGTCTTAACGAAATAAAATCGCACGATCTCGGTGGCCAATTCACATCACCTCCACGTGAGATGACCATGCACTCAAATTGCTCGTGCAGAATATTCAGTGTAGCATGAGCTGTGTGGCATGTAGCACCATTCTGTTAAAACCACTTGTCGTTGGTGTTTATATCATCCAATTTAGAAAAAAAAAAATCCGACAAAAATTCTTTTTATTTTATTGCCGCAGTCAATTATTAGTTTGAGTGTTAAAAATTCTAGAACAAATATTTGTTTTATTTTCAGTTGTGTTGTTGTCTGATACAAAATATTTACTAAATCAATGAACTTGACTACTGCAAATTATATGTAGTCTTTTCTGTGTTCAGCATGGTCTTGCCAAAGTCGTTCACAAAAAAAAAATGGAATTGTGGCGCCACCAGCCAAAAATCCACAAAAAACAGAGACTCTTTCAAGATGCATTGAACTTTTTTGGATCTAATGTGGATTGGTATTTTCCTGAATTCGACAATATTATTTGTTGACGTACCCATTTATCCAGAAATGGAGGACGATTATGGCGGTCGTCAAATCTGCGAAGCGAGTGGTACATTGCCGGACAGAACGCACATCATTATAAAACAAGCTTATCATTTGTTGTTGAACACTATGTACGTTCATGGTGATTTGTAAATAAATGACAACCGATCTGTCAAATGTATCTTCGAATTTATGGCCGCTATCACCTGTCATTACATTTGTAAATCCCTTTGGCAATACCCTTATAATTATAAATTACTAGAACTTATTCGTACCATAATAAGTGAATGATTTTATTTCAAACAGTCATAATATTCTTGCAATTGGCTTTTACCTGCCATATGACAACTTGTTGCTACTGATGGAAATACTCTGGGGAAAACTTTTCTTTGGTTTTTTTTTGGCTGCAGACTAATAATAGTCCAAAATATAACACATATTTACAAACCGTATTGCTAACAAAATGAATGAGTATAAAAAGTTATTAACTTTTCATACACTTCAATTTGATTTTTTTATTTGATGAACTAAAATTAGTTTTCTATTTAGCTTCTTCACTTTGAACTGCAACTGCATTTAACCCTAAAAATCTGTCATTCCTAACACACATTTTGGCTTGCAACCATTTATTTAGCCATTATATTAGTGCGATTATCAGAACATAATCGTACAACAAATGCTTGTGCTGCATTTGAAGTAACAGTAACATTTGCTGTTTTGAAATAAATTAGGTTACAGGGATTAGAGCAGCCACATTGACCAGTTGTTAAGTCGACCACAAAATCCGCGTAAAGCAAATTTATGCAAAAACAGCAATAAAGCCACAATAGCAAATTGCAGCTCTATTTTAACAAAAGGGAATGTATATTTGGTCTAAATAAACGTCTGTTGGAGACATTTGTTTTTGTCTCTTGCCTGCAACATCGTTCGAATAAACTTTAAACTAAATGCTCATCTATCGAAAAGGCAGCGTTCCATTAGTCATTTGCATGATTTTTATGTATTTCATGACTTTACAAACGTCCAAATGGCAAAATTAAATTCTCATAAATCTAAAAGCAGATTGTCAAAATGTCTTGTAGAAATAAACTTTCTTTTGTTTGTGTTTGAAAGGAAATTTCTTAAATTTGTTATTTTTAAATTTTATTTTACGAGTATTTTTGTATTTTATTAAGTTTGACAGCATGTTTCTCGCTGTGTTTCTTCGTCTTTTTCAATTTTCTAAAGTGACACCAGTAAACCAAGAAAAAAATATCCTTAAGGCGTTGTAAGAGACCGAGAAGATCTGTTGTCTGCAGTACATATGAATGTGTAGTACTTTATGTTTTGCTTGCATTTTATTTTCTTTAAGGAACGAATATTCCTTATATTCCTTTCAGGGAGGCAGACGGATACTTAAAATTTTACTTTTGATAGTTTTATTTCCGTTTTTATTGTTTGTTTTTTGGGGGCTTTAGCTGTTCATATGCCGACATTTATTTCATTGATCGCTAAACCAAATCGTCGGTGAACTTTAAGCAGTTCGAATACATTCAACTTCATATCTTTATGCCAAAGCAATCAAATACAATACGAGAAGTCTCTATCGTATACGATTATTACAAAATACATGATCGTATTAGAATGCTTTTATACAAACAGCTTACAGTTCACTGATGATTTGGTTTGGCCACCAATAAAATGTCAACATATGAACAGGTAAAGCCACAACACATAATAAATTACTTTTCAACTCATTTGCTAATATTTGTGATACACTTTTATTTAAAAATAATTCGGCAATGGCAATACTGATGGTGTGTGCATATGAGTGGGACTAGAAACGAGTTGTGAGTGAAATAGTGCGAAATTGTTGTTTAAAAGTCTAGCTAAGAACAATGCTTTTAAGTCTATTAAGTTTTACAAACGGAAATAAACTAACGCCCTAATAAATTTTTCATTTATTTAATTTAAAAAAAATATGCATTTTGCCAGTTTCAATGAAATTTGTACCATTTTGTTTTTCGGTTATTATCTTTTTATTACTTCAATTTTGTCATTTTATTTCACTCTGTCACATGATGACACAAAACAAAAATAAAAAACAAAGTGTGATTTCAAATGTTGTAAAATTTGCCACATGAAAATAAAGTTTTTAGGAAATACGAAAACTACTGTTTTACGCCTTGTGGCAAAAATACTTGATTATGATTTCATTTGATATGCAAATGTCTGTGTGAAATTGTTTTTAAGTGTCCCAAGTCCCTTCCCCATAATTTCGTCTTTTCTAGCAATTAAGCCATCTTGTATGTAAAACTTTTCACTTTATTTTTATTAGCTACTAATCCCCAACATATGCTATAAGAATACGCAAAATGTTTAGCACAGGCTTTGACATACACATTGAAAAAACATTTTTTTTTATAGCCTTATCATTTATCCCAAGTTTTTATACATTTAAGATTTTATGTTCAAAGTTTTAAACTTATTTTCAAGTTAAAACTTTATGTAATAGAGTATTCCATATAGTTTCTTGTAAGTTGTTTTGTTAACATTTGGAAGAAGTCTAACTCCCATAAAATTAATAGGAGCTAAAGAAATTTTATTGAAACCAGACACACCGCAATTGAAAATTAATGTACATACACACATGCACACACACACACACACACACACATACATACAGTTATGATATTCTTTTGTTCAAATTTAAAATTCGGTTTTTAATTGCATATTGTTAGGAGTAAAAACAAGATTTGTAAATACTACTCTATTCACAAATGTGTTACCTTCCTTATATTGTGTTAACAACTATTCCATTTGTTGTTGAACAAACGGAACAATAAGTGATAATGAGTCTTGTGTAATTTGTTAAAGATTGCATGAGGCATTCATGATCTCTTTGGAAACAAATTCCAAACGATTAGTTTTTGTCAAGCAAATATTTGCCAACCAAAACTAAAGCCAGTAACGAAGAAGTCTTAAACAATAAAAGTCATTAAAACATATATGAATTAGATTCAACATGATTATCAATTAATTATTGCTACTGGCTATGAATGTACTCGTACATGTCTTGTTCACAATAAGAATTAATTTATTTCCAAAGAAGATAAAATATTAAAATGGTATTATTTTGATTGCAATTAGCAAATGTATATGGACAGTTGTTAATAGAGAAGATTAAATTTCTTCCTATTATTACTATTTATTTTCGATTAATTTGCGAGGGGGTAGTGGATTTTTGTGTTTATTACATTTGTCCAGTAATATCCCAACAGACATTATGGTATGTCCTTGCTTTTCTGCTTATCTTGTTAATTTACTTATTCTCCTCATATTCAACTAATAGAAGTAAAGTTGAATGGCAGTGAAACTTACTGCATTAGCAGTGTCAAAAGATTGCAATACTATTGTTTTCATTAATTTGTGTATTTTTTGACCCGTACTTAGTAAAATTTTATTGGGGTTTTCTTTTCTTTTTTACTAAAAGCCAAGTGCTTGTGCTTGTACTAATGCCTTTAATCAGATCACTGGCGTTTACCAGCACCTCTCTTTAGTATATCTTCCATTTTCCTTTACTGTGAAAGCATCTGTCTTGGACTGTCTCCGTACCTTAAACTTTATTTTATTCCATTCGATCTATTTATTCTTAACTTTAAAATGTTTTAGAATTCCCACTAATATATTATTTGAGCATAAGACCTAATGAAACGGTCAAAAAGAGTATCGAAATATCGATAATTACGACAGAAAAAATTTAAATTTTTAATTAGTCCTGATTGTGTGTAAATAATTTTTTAGTTACAAAGTATAGAGATATTGTTTTAGAACACCTTAATCAAATGGGCACAAAGTGGAAGCTTAGAAAATAGAAGTCTGGCTGTAACTTTAACTGACAACGTTTTCAGACAAGAAATGGCAAGTTCACACGATCGATAGGTTTTTGTTTACTAAAAAATATCAGATCTATTGTCATTCAGTGCCAGTACTCTAAGCATATGACCGCAACTGATTATTATATATGTGATAGAGAACAAAGAGAATGAAGGCAAATGGGAAAAGAAACTTAAAACTTTTTAGTTCCTCCATGCAGTTGCAACTTTTTTCCTAAAGAATTTTTGTTTTGTCCTTGGTTTTTTTTCGACACTCGGGAGTCCATTCAGCGACTATCCACATGTTAAATTTTTGATTAGCTGAAATATACTCGCTGCTTTCTCACAATCAAAAGCTTTGTCCAAATCGTGGTCGCAATTTATTTCTCACTGTACGAAAATTTTTGTCTCTCAGATCTTATGCCACAACGTAGCAAAGTACTCTGGTAAAGATAAAATTTTTTGTAGTGGAAAAATTATATGTTTCTGCTGTGCCAAATGATAATTATTTTTGACTGCATAAAATTTTTACCATTTATATAATGCGCGTATATTACGATTTGATAATTTAAAGATTTTAATTTTAACCTTGATGATTTTTTATATCCATTCACGCGAAAATAAATATTCGATGTAATAAATTTTTGTTGTTAGTGAAATTTTATTCACTTCAGATCCATCAAAATTTTACTCAAGCGAAAACGTTGCGACGGTTTAGCACACACGCCCTTAAAAACAAAGGATTTGTATACGAGTATTGTACACAAACATACAAACGTATTTTATATTTGACAATGATGCCATTGACAGACGTTCATAATATCGCGCATTTGACAATATAAGATGAGCTGACAATATCTGACAATGGTATGACAGTGGCAACGAAGGGTGTTCAAACGATTGCTTCCAGGTAGCAGTCTGACAATAATTTGACAGGGATTCTTCTGACAACTTTGACAGACAAAAATCGTAAGTTCACACGATTGTAAGACATTTTCTGTACATGTTTCTGGCAATACGAGTATTGTTATTGAACAAAGCTTTACATTGAAATATTCGAACTTTTGTTCATGATTTATTTTTTTGTTCTATCTTCATACAAAAATCTTATTTTGTGTCTGAATCTCAAAAAGGCTTAAGTTGTGAAGCTCTAAGCTTTTCGTTTATTAAGGTGAATTGAAAATACTAATTTACATCAAATTACACACGTTATCTATTATTTTTAACAAACACTTTGCAGGGAAAAGTTTCGTATGTCTCTTTATTTGAATTTTATTTGTTTTTTTTTCCTTTGGGAGGGATGACGCATTAGAAGTACTTGAAATCAATAATTAGTTCACTTGAGGAGTTCTGTTAGTATAATAATAAATTAAAAAATAATAATTAGTGTAATATTTTTGCTTAACAAATGATTATTTAAATAGGAAAAGAGAAATTACTTATAATTCTTCGTTGGATCGTACAGCCTTTTTGAAGAAAGAAGCCAATTGTCTCCTATTTAGTATTAAATGGACTTATAAAATAAAAATAAAAATTACTTCACTGCTTGACCGACTACCAAAACGTTATATATATTTTTTTATTAAAGTAAATTGCGACTATTAATAATTAGTAAATAAATTAATAAATTATATTTTAATCTGTGGTAACCATTAAACAGATTTTATTTAATTTTTGTTTTTAGATTTTCCAAAAAGTCTCATTGAGCGCTTTTGTCTTTAAGTTTAAATTAAAAAAATGTGTCTGAAATATCATTGAAATTTCTTATACATTTAAAAGACCTATCGATGGCATAATGTATGGAATATAAAATTTTTCAAATGTATGACGAGGTTTCGCTGAATGGCGAATGGCATCGAAAATGTCAAATTTCCCATAACTCTGGGGCATGAATCCAGCTAAATTTGACTGAGCCATTTTTATTTTGCCCACTGTGGCTTGTGACTTATTTGCATAGATTCCATAAGAAATAGTCTAACGGGGTCAAATGGCACGATCTCTTTCACATCACACCCTCGTGAGAATATAATGCCCTTAAATCGCGCGTAAAGAATGCCCAATGTCGCATGATCTATGTGGCAAGTAGCGCCGTTCTGTTAAAAGCGCATGTCGTTGATGTCCATACTCGTATCATCCAATTTAAAAGTTAGCAATTATCGATATTTAGCGCTCGCCGTTGACGGTTAGGGCCTTGTGAACGTCGTTCTCAACATATTATGGACCAATGATGCCTCCAGTTCAAAATACTAACCAAACATTGACTTTTTCGGGATGCATTGCACATTCTTGGATCCGATGTGGATTGTCATCGTCCCACATTCATATGCCATATGTAGCTTCAACTGTCAAAGTTTGAAAATCCCTATTGGAAGACCCATTATAATATACTTTAATGCGAAAGTACTAACTTTTTTGTTACTGTTAAATTAAAGAATACAAAAATCTTGTTTAGACTATTTATATATATATATATTCATTCCTGTAGTTCCATGGTGGAACAAAGGGCCAAACTACCAAATAAAATAAATGAAAACAATTCTCTTGCAAATTAATTCCTTCTTTATTCAGATGAGTTTGTTGTTGTTGCTGTTGTTGCTTTAAGGAAATTAAACAAGATGGTTGCGTTAATATCTTCAACAATCACTTTTACTCTTGGAACGTCTGTGGCTTAAAGAGGAAACTTTTTTCTATGGAACTTTGTAGCCAGCAAAATTCAAAAGAAAGAACAAAGTGCAAACAAGAAAAGGGGGAAACTGCCCAAATAAAGGTTGAAATTTTCGTACGTGTATATATATTTTTTTTATGGCATTAAATACAATATTTCATTTTCATTTCTTTCAAATTTCAGTTCTCTTTGTAAAACTTTTTTGAAAGTTCAAACTGTGTTACTGCTCGATGCAAAGCTTTTTTTGTTGCAGAGATTTTGTTTAAGATAAAATACTTTTTAAGTTTTTCTTCATATTCTGTAGGTTTTATTTGTAAGGAACGAGAATGCAATTTTGTAGCGGTTTGCTTGTTTAGCACTTGAAATGGTTTATCCACACATTTCAGTACAAACAGACCAACACACATACACAAACACATGCGTGGTCATTAGGGTGGAGCGGCTTTGGAGAAAGTCGTACATTTGCATTCAACTAAATTGTATACAACTAAATTTACTGATAGTATTTCAACGCAAAAAAACTCTTTTGCCTCACAGATTGGACTCCCTAATCAATTATTACTATTAAGAACGGGTTACTGGACAAATGTATTTGTTACAAATATTTTTTACGTTATCATTTCTGCGACGAACAACGATTTTAGATTTTCCCCATATACTGAATCCCCAAGTTTTTATCGTATTTATTGCTTCCCGGGGTTTATTTTCTTGTCATTGTAATAATAATTGTAGATGTTTGAAAATTATTTTTTATTTATTCATTTTTGTATTTATTAATTTTATGATTATATTTTATTAATTATGTGTCTAATTTACTATAAAAATACGCTCTATTCGCTGGAAGTATTGAGTCGAAAATATAAGATTTCCTCGAAAAATTAATGATTTTTTAATTTCTGAAAATCCCATGATCCCGTTTTAACAAGTTCCGGGATTCGAAATATATCACTTCTGAAACATCCCGCGAATTCGACAAAACAATAACTCTACTGAGTTCAAAGAACAAAATTTTAAAGATCTGATTTCGTTTAAACGACACGGTTTTCGGAAGTCTTTTTAACTAAAAATCTTGATTAAGCGGATATTAATTGCATTTTTGCTTAGGCGAGTTCGAATTCAGTGAACTACAGCAACAATACAAGTGATACATCTTTACCAGTATATGAATTCTTGAGCAGCACTAGGAAACTCAAATAGCTTCCGAACATTTTTATTATTAAAGAAAATACTGACTTTTGCGCCTTCCCCTAATATATTTGTATATACATCTGAATGTTACGTTTCTTTATACCAAAATACGAGTAGATCTCCAACCAGGCTTTTCAGATAGATGCTGCTAAAAAGTGCAACAAGGATGCATGTTGGTGCTACAAAAATGGTTTGGTTTCTGCTACGTGATTTAGAAGAACCACCACGTGTATGTGTGTGTTTGTTTACTTGTATTTTCCAAAATTTTGGTGATGGTGATGTTACAGTGAGGTGCTTCTGTTGTTTGTTGTTTCTGTTTGCGTCAATGTTGCTGGTGGGAGCATCGTCATGTTGTTAAGTCATATTGTTTGTTTTTAGCTGATTGTAATGGTTTTTAACAAAATTTATTTCAATGTTTTTATTTTTACACGAAAGCAGAAGCCATTTACGTTGGATTTTCTGTAACAAAAAAATGCTTAAAATATTTAATGAGACACCCAATTTCTTTTGGGATCTTATTTATTTTATTATTTGCAAAATTTTCACTTACAATTGAACATGACAAAAGATTTTTAATAATAAAAATTCTAAAATTACTGAAATTTTCTGCTTTTATTGTAAATGATTTCTATAACTCTTATTTAGCCCTTTTGAATCGATTTCCCACTTTCTTTCGATTTGCAATCTTTTGTGTTTAAATTTTTCGTATTTTTTCTTATTGTAAAATTAACAATGAGTCTTGCTGTTGTTGCAATGCAATTGCATGGAAGTGGATTTTGTCAAAGATTTTGATTTATTTATTTGATTTGCTTTAACACTTTTTTCCTCGTCGAACAAAATCTCCACTTAACACTTTAGGCCACATATTGCTGGCATGCAACCGAAAGTCTCAACAATTTTTTTGAGGCAACAACATGACTGGCACAAAAACAACAACGACGACGAAAGTACAGAAACCACAGCAACAATTATATTTAACTGTGACAGCAACAAAACGAGTCTTTACAACGAAAACTCTTTAATCGTCCTTCTCCTGTATGTATGAATGTTTTCCGTTTGTTATCCAACTTCCGCTTGCAATATGGCGTTGCTCTAACAGTCTTATTTTTAGTTGTTGTTCACGATGTTGGCATTTTTATTGTACTTTCAGTATCTTTTTCTAGTTTGTTAGTCTTTATTTTACTTTGTTGTTAAGTGTATATATTTATATATATTTGGTTGCAAGGACATATTTTTTTGTCGACATCCGTTCGTTTTGCAACTTCTTGTTAAATCGCTGAATTAAATTTAGTTTTAACTTTTATATTTCTGTAGATTTGATTTGTTTGCAAAATCAAGACGACAGACAATTTATACTATAAGTCGTGATAGTTGTTGCTTGATTTCGAAGTAGCAGCAATTTAACAAGTAGTTGCTGCAGTAACGAAATTTGTCAATTCATTATTGTCCCTTTTGTTTCGAGTTTTTGTTGTGTGAGTTTCTATTTGTCTACTTTGTTGTCAAAGGCGTTTCTTTCTACTTTATTTTCTTGTATTTGTTGAATGCATTAAAGTTTTTCGCCAGAGCTTTTTTATCAGTTTTTGTAAGGAATTGTCCTCAACTTTTTTTTGGTTTTGTTGTTGTGTTGTTATTCATTGATTTCTTTTTATTGTGGTAAGCATTAATTTATGGTCAAATGGTATAGAACAATCGGGATAATAAATCTATTGGACTGTACATTTTGCAATTTTTTCTTTAGCTTTTAATTTTATGTTCTTAAAAACAATAGAAGAAATGGAAAATTTTGTTAAAGAAAATTTGAAGAATTGTTAAAAATGATATTTTGCCTAACGAATGGATTGATAGATAATGGAAAATATTAAAATAATCAGAGTCTTTACGAAAACGCTTAAATACCTCGCAAACTATGCAAGTAATGAATTGCAATTTTTTAATTCAATTACACAAACCACAAAGAAAAATTATGATATAAAAAATTAATGGCTACAACACCAACAAGCTGTTCAATTTATTTTTAAGTTGTAGCTAATTTATGTTTCGCAAAATATATGTTACGAGGGTGGGTCAAAAAGTATGTGATTTTTTTTATTGAAAAGCCAAGCATTGCTCCTGTCAACAGGCATGTGCTAGTTGACTCCTTTAAAAATTTTAACAAGCTGCATCATTTATTTTGTGCTTGACAGCTATTGATACCATAGAGACCAAATAAAATTCAAAACACTAGGTTTCATGGGGTGAATCGATGCCAAAGAAAGTCAAAGTGGGTTTGTCAACCAAGAAAGTCATGGAGACCGTTTTTTTAGGATTCACGCGCTATAATCCACATTGACTACCTTTAAAAGAGTAAAACAATGGCAAATGTTATGCCAACTTAAATTGTTAATTATTTAAAAATTTATTTATTCATTTTAAGCCTTTTGTTGCACAAAAGTTAAGCATAAATCGTGAAATTGCGGCGAAAAGTAAAAGTGAAAAAATCTAATTTTTTCCTTTTGAATTTATTTTTTCTAACTTCCTTTAATTTCGTCTAATATTTACGATTTCATTCTTTACTTGCGTTGCACAAAATTACCTTTATTACGTATTTTTTTCATTTTAAAAGACAATCCACCCTTAAAAATGTAATATCTTCCTACTTCAATCTTATCCTTTAAAAAAGTTCATTATTAGACTCTGCGACCTGAAATCAAGCTTAAGGGTTTCGAAAAAAATTTTTTTTTTTTGTTTCGCTTTTTTGTGTGGACCGGTCCACTCAAGCGGCCACATAGTAGTCATAGGATATAATAAGCAAATGTTAACGTCAACCAGTGTTGTCATTATTGATCATTTCTACCAAATCTGATACCCATTTTTCCTTTGTCGTAAGGTGGTAGGGTAAGACTAAGTACTCCAAACACAGCTGTTGAACAGCGCGACTTACAAAATATAGTCGGTTTATACAAAATCTCTAAGATTTGGGCAACCCTTTGGATTTTCGATTAGACGAATATGAATATTTGGAATATTTGCCAGGTGAAGACAGTTAAACAAAATAGCCAGCAGCAGCAACAGCAACTCTAATTTTATTTTTTCTTCTTCTTAGTAAATGTCTGCGTGATGCGAATAGAGTGAACAAAGAAATTAGAACGGTTTTTCGTTATTTTGAGCCCATTGAAAGCCAATTTTACATTTTCAACAGATAAAGGTAAAACAGTTGTTTCTTTTCTATAAAAAAAAGCATTTAGAGATCCTCTCAGTATATTTGAGAACAAAGGACATTTTCCCATTTCAGAGTTCCTTGCAACAAAAAGGTTAAAGTCACTTAAATTAGATATACAAGGGAAGGAATTCAATGTTATAAAGTGTTCAATGTTACTAGTCTTTCACAGAAATGTCCCATATGTCCAGCTTCTTAGGGCTATAACTTCGAAACCATAAGTGGGATCGCGCAACTTATCCATCATATAATGTAAAAATAAATGGATGATATGTTTAGTTATTCTTAAAAAAAATTCGAGAAGATCAATATTAAGTCTGAATCGAACAATTTTGTAACTACCCTACGTAAATGGCTTTCATTAAGAGACCTATGGTTAGAATGAAATAACAGTGGGATGCCATAATTTATATACATTTCCATGAAGTGAATGAATACGTCTAATAAATTTTATATACTACCCATCCTAAATAATCTCAGTAAATAATTTCAATCCGAAAGTTCAAGTTTATCATAATGGGTGGCGTTTTAAGAGCTTTCGGATTTGATATTAAAAAACACACGGTTAACGTGTAAATGTTGTCCGTGGCTACGCCTCAAATGGTTCATACGCTGGGCCCAACTTTGGCATACTCTCTCCAACATATCAGCCGGTATCTCATGAATAAATTCTTCAATATTGACTTCCAGTGTGTCAACCGTTGCGGGGTTGTCCCTATAGGCATAATAGTCTAAATCGCATGATCTGGGCCGTTAATTGATCAGCCCCAAACGTGAAATAAACTGTTCACCGAATTCCCCTCTCAATTGGGCCATTGTTTCGCGTGCTGTATGGCATGTGGCGCCGTCTTGTTAAAACCCCTCTTCTATTTTGGGCGAAAAAATTTGTCCTCATCGCACGGTAGCGCTCGCCATTCACAGTAACGTTCCTACCTACGGCAATTTTTTGCTTGTTGACGTATCCGTTCAACCAGAGACTGTTCGCTGAACACAATTTTCCGATAAAAAAAAGTGGACAATGCACTTTCTTAACCGATTATGAATTTTGATAACAAAATTCAATAATCTGCAAGCGTTGGTCGTTTGTAAGTCAATTTGCGGTTGAATTATGAACCAAACTGAACATATTTAACAGTTACATGTTACACGAAAACAACTGAGTTGCCGCCAAAAAAGAAAGTAAAGTTGGTAAAAAATTCACCCTTTGTAAGAAGATTTTCAGCAAAGTTTAAGTTGATTGTAAAAACAAATACCATATAACCATATCTACGATCACTTACATTAAATCGTAAAGTTTTATAATCGTTAGAAGTGACACAGTAAACTTAGGGCCAAATCAATTCAGGAAAAGCCATACAATTCAGTGCAAAGGCAATTAATAAAAATACGTCTCCTGCAAAATTTTTTGTTTGTCCCTTTAGATTTTTTGCGGTTAAGGCACGATGTGTTTGATTTAAGAGGGTTTTCAATCACACATCGCAGGAAGTCCTTTCCCTAGTGGCAATACTGATGTCCACACGTCATGTACATTTTCACTTAAACTCTACTTAATGAATGTTATACAAGCATGTTTATGCATGTATGCAGTGAACACACATACATCACTCTCACTCCTGCACATACATACATGCATACATCCTTACAAATAAAAACATTTAGATTAGTTAACAACCTCCATATATCGTAAGTTGTAACCAACACCTTCTTATCACGTCAAATTTTTTATGTTCTCACTTTTGTCATTTAATTCTTTCCATAATAAATTATGAAAATATTTTTATATTTTAACGAAGCAAGAACACATACAAACAAATGCATTCCTAAGGATGGAATGAATTTATATTTCAAGAAAATAAAACTTAAGAAAGGAATACAAATTTTGTAATATTTTGTTCTTTACCTGTTTAGCATAACAAACGGCTTTGTGCCATTTTTATATTCATTTTTATTATTTTAAAGCATAAAAATATTTGTGATGATGTTTGTTTGCTTTTTATGTTTCTTGATAAACTTTTAAAAGAATTTAGTTGCACAAATATAAAGGAATGTTTACATAATTTATTTATATTATTTATTTATTTATTTTATTTAGTCTTACGAATTAATTCTAAGACTAAAGGTTTCAGCGGCGCTAGCTGCCAGGGCTATCGGCTCTTACATAATTGAAATTAGGGTGAATGACGGCCTCATTACTTACCTTTATTCGGTCAATTCAAAAATGTTGTTAGCAGTGCTGCGAATTATTCGGGTTTTATAATTGTTCGAATAAAATTTTACACTTTTTTCTTGTTCGACCAATTGAATAATTTTAAAATTTTATACGAATATTCGACTGAAAAAGAATAAAATAGCAAAGGATATATTAGTTTAACGGCCTTATTCATAAAAAATATTGTATGTTTATTAAAGGTTTATTTGACAAATATCCCATAGAAATTTATCAAATAAGCCCTTAATAAACATACAATAATTTTTATGAATACGGCAGTAAATCTTTAAACAGCTTAAAAATGTTATTAAGAACGCGATAATATTCGTTTGTAATACGAGGTCAGGTCAATAAGTCCGTGACTTTTTGAATGAAACACTGGTTTTTGGATTAAAAAAACCCTTTCATTTTTCAATATACTCCTCTTTGAGCTCTACGCACTCTGTCCAATGTTTCTCCAATTTTTTTATCCCTTCCAAAAAATAAAATTTGTCGAGGTTATAAAAACAAGTATATCTTTGTGAGATCATTTCACCCTTGGAGTCAAATATCTTTCCACTTTGCCATTCGTTTAGGTTTGGAAACAACAAATAGTCACTCGGTGCTAAATTCGGCGAATAAGGTGGATGAGGGAACTATTCGTAGCCTAATTCACGGAATTTTACCATGAAAACTGCACATGTATGAACATTCGCATTAATTGGTCAAATGCGGTCGTTTTTTATCTTCTCATTAAATCGACAAAATAAGTTGGCATAAAATTCGCCTTGGCCTACTTTGGCGCCTATTCACACCGAGAAACCCACTGTTTTGACTCTGGTGTGTTGTGTTGGATCCACGTTTTGTCTAGGGTAACGAAGTGGTGCAAAAGCTCATCCATATTGTGGTTTAAAAATTCCACTCTCGCACTTTCAATCTCCGGCCGACACCATATCGTATATTTTTTTCAAATTGTTTCGGGTGTAGAAGCCTCAACTGAGCATCCAGGATGTTCAGCATCATCCGTGCTTGTACGGTTTGAGTGAAGGTTTATTTCCACAAAAACCGATGCTTCATGAGCACACGAAATTCACTTTTTCTATTTCCCCGTAATTCTCGTGGTAGTCTGTTGTCAATGGCTGTCAAACGCAAACTAAATGCAGTGTTGCTACTGTTGCTGTTGTGTTGCTTAAAAGGCGGGAATTTCAAAAGATTCGTATAAGAGTACAAGATTTCATTTATGTCTTTTAAAATAAGCATGTTATAAAAATAGATAATTAAGTTTTTATCTTGTAAACTATTCGTTTTTTTTTTTAATAAAAGAACAAGTAGAAATTTTTGTTTTTATTTCTTCTAGATTAAAATTTCAAATAAATTTTGTTTTGTATTAACCGTTCGCGTTGCTACTTTTATATGTTTATGTCCGTGTGAAATGTCTATCCACTCGTCAATTACTACGGAAAACCGCCCATTAAATTCTTTTTTGAGTTTTAAATCGTCCACAACTTCTGCCTTTTTCGCAACTAAAATTATTCAACATGATTCCCTTTAAAGGCATTTAATGATTTTTTAATGTTTTTTTTACCAGTTTCTAGTTTTTAAAGACGTTAGCAGACAGTCCATCTTCAGCCAAACTCTTAAATATTATATGTTCGACTGAATTATAATATTTTTTTTTACATTCCCGAATTACGTCAGTGTTAGATTTCTTTGGTTCTTCATTAAATCTATCAATTATAATCGTATTATTTACGGGTATTTTAAGCAAATTGTACAAGAGTGGAGAAGTTGTTTATCCGTGACATTTGTAAGCCCTAGGACACTTTTTATAAACAATTTGGCTTTTCTCACTGTCTTTCTCAAAATACTTCCAAGCAAAGCTCACGCCGTAATTTAAAACGAAATCTGTATTGACTTGTATAATTATTACAGAAAAGTTTACTTACCTCAGTTGTTAAGCTGAGTAATTTTTTAATAGTAATTAAAAAATTTGGTTCATTCGAACATACTCGTATTCGAATAATTTTTGTTCAAACTCTTCCCCTTTCTGTCCAACTCTAATTCTTGGTCATGGTTGCAACTTTTCAGGAGGCATCTTATTTTGCTATAATTTATTGCTCAAGTTATTTCACATGGACTACGGTTTTTGTGACATTTTAAATGTCAAGTTTAATAATTAATAAAATTAAGTTATAAAAATTAAAGGGTCACAAAATGGGTTTGAAGGACCTGGTTCTCCACTGCTTGTTTGAATTTTTTTGGTTTTTTTATGGTGCCTTTATTTTTCGTATAAAGTGCTTTTTCGAAAAAGGAAATGTAGGAAAAAAAACTTTTTAATTAAATTACAATGCCAACAGCTAAATAATATTAAAATCATTTTTACATACAACAACTGTGGTATGAGTGTAAAAGACAAAAAATGTTGCACACTCAACATACTTATTTTTCGTTACTGCGGCATTGCAAATGGTAGCAGCAGTAGTCGTTGTGGCAACTTTAGTTGTGAAAAATTGTAGTTGTGGTCGTAAGCTGACGTCTGAGGCATTATAGAGTGGCATTTATACAGAATACGTGTAAGCAGCATGAATATGTATAAGGTAGTGTGGCAAGTGGCAATTATTATAAACACATGTTTGCATTGTAGTCATAGTAAAAGTACATAAACAAAACCTTATGACATTTTATGTATTTTTATGTTTTTATAACAAATGTAAATTTGTTAATGAAAACAAAAGACGAAACCACAATATTACATTGTTTTCTTCTATATACATACATACGTACATACATACACATGTAGATCCATGTAATTGTTTTAACTTTTTTATGATTATTAACTCAAATAAAACATTAACACTCAAGAAAAATATATAAATTGACTGAATAAAATAAAATATCTACAGCAATAGACATTAAATAAAATTTATTTCCTAAAAGATCTAATCGTAAGAACACCTATTGAATATTTAACTTATGCAGCCATGTTCTGTAAATCGACTGGTTTCAGAAATCGAATAATTTCCATAAAGGAAAAATCTGTGTTCTGTAAATCGTGTGTTTGTGAAAAAATGCACTCAAAGTTAAATTGAAATTAAATAATTTAAACATCAAAAACATTAAAAATGTCAATAAATGAATACATAAATATATAAATATCGTTTAGGGGTCATGTTTTTTCTGATGTCTTTAAAACTTTGACAAAAGTGATATTAATTATCCAAGTAATTCTTCTTCGTACTTGGAACGTGTTTTTTAAACCTTTTAACTGAAATATATTAAAGCTCATATAATTTGATTGAAATCAATAAAAAGGACTTTGAATTTCGCAAACAAATTGTAATTTAGTGGTTCCATAATTACACTGTACAACAGCCAAAATAGCCTTAAGAGAAAAGTATGCGAAGTATATGGTTTTTAATGCGCTAAACTGAAATCTGCTCTCAGTTTTTTTCTATCACGTAGACATTTTTTTCATGGGCGTGGCTAATTTTGCCACCTAAATTGGTCTGACACACTAATTAGTATACTTCCCTATAACTCGAAAACCGCTATTTCGATTTTGATATATAATAAACCAAGAGATTCACTACAAAATTCTGTTAAAAAATTAATAACCATTTTTTCCTATCTTTTATTGTTTCGGAGTTATTCAGAATTAAATAACGAAAAAAAAATATTTTATGTGAAATTCGTTAATTTTTTTGTTTTAAAAATACAATAAAAAATCAGCAACACAGAAGTTTAAAATTTTTTTCATTTTCAAGCCGCATATCGCAGAAATAAAACAAGCTATAAATCATAAAAATCCGTCAACAAATCTGGATTCTAAATGTTTAAATTGTGTACCTGCCCCCAATGCCTTTTCAATAGTATCGCCAAATGTACGTGTGACTGCATTTAATGCATTACACACATTTTTCCATTTTGGGGTACCTGCTTTAAATTTCGCTCAGCGGACTCTTCTCATTTAATTTTTCAACCAAAAAAAATATCATAATATCTATATATTTTTGTAATCTTTTGACTTTATTTTCCATAGCGATGGTAAGGACTTACAAATTTCAAAAGATTCCTTAATTTTTTTTTTCAATTTTAATTTTCCCCGATGTCCGCCCTCTATAAAAATTTTGTGTCTATGAAACAATTTAAAAACACACTTTAATCCACAAATATCCCATATGAAAACAGACGAAATATCAAAAAATTTTGATTTTCGTCAAACAAGCTTCAAGCGGCTGTAAAATTAAGCTTCATTTGACAAGCCGTTTGTGTGGTGTACTTGGCCCTCAAATTTATTACACTATTATATTAAGTCTCTCATGCATATTTTGAGTCTCTCTCTTATGAAATTCAAATTGAATGAATTATTACACATGTAATCAAAAGCAACGATTAAATAGAAAAAAATTTCAGATGTGCTTCGAGCATTGGCCACGTTTTTTAGCTCATTTCGTATTCAATCAAGCATGCGTAGTGGTTTAGTTCTTTATGAACATTAAATCTTTTGATCGCATTTCTTATTCACATGCATACGACTGTTCGATTTTAAATGATAGAAATGCAATAATTATTTGTTGTTTATAATTTCAGCTGCAAATTTCACTCCAGTTGCGTGTGTAACGATTTTACCTTGCAGCATTTCGTTTTTATTATTGCACATAGAAAAAAGTTTGATTCAATAATGGACACAACTATTAAATACGCGTATATTTTTTGTTAATAAATTCGTTATCCAAACAAAAACAAAAGTTTCCAAACGATATTAGTCGTCATTATATTTAGCTGTAATTGCATAATGGGAACTTTTTTCCCACTGCAATAGTATTATTTAATTTAATTAGATTATAAGAGTATAGAACTCATTTTAAATTTGCTTAACATCACCAACTTTAGTTCCGCACACTTTTTCATGGACGGGAAGGAAGCACCGTATCGTTGTTTCGGTAATTTTTTTTTACTGAATCTAATGTTAGTGGCTGCTAAAATTGTAGCAACATTTTAAATGTTGGCTAATTTTTTGTTGCTGTTAATAAAAATTAGAATTGAAATGTGAATTCGCATGCTTTTCTCATTCGAATTCCTTTCACATATTCTCTTAAGTTATAACAAGTTGATTGTCATAACCAACATAAGATGAATGTGAATCACAATTCATTCACAAACAAATCTTACTTTATCTCTATGACAATAACAATTTTCCAGTCAATCTTTTTTTCTGTGTGTCCTTATGATATTTTCAGATGTTGTCAAAATGACTCCAACCTATTCATGTCAGTCAAGTTTAACGTTCATATTTCCAATGGTTATAATACGAGTAGTTCATCTAAAGTGTAGCACTTAATGGAACGTATTGTTTAATAAGTCTTAAAAGTTCGGATGAAAACTTTTTTGTATCCGAAATTTTTCAGCCTTAATTCGAATACTTATTTCTTTTGAACAATCCTTTAGTGTGTCTGCAAACTGTCACATATTAATTTTTTTCACCAGCCTTATAAACATTTTTACAACGTCTGGTAATTTTGCATCATCTGCTTATCGTATGTATGTTGTTGACATTACCGACATTTATTCCAATATTTGAGCCCAAATCATCCTTTGAAGTGGGTCCTATAACGTTTTCTTTGTTGCTGGAATCTCGTGTTAATTAATGCAAACGAATGTGGTTTGTCAGGTATTGGGGCGGTACGAATCTTTATACAAGTATTGAATTGAATCTTGCTGCGGTCCTTTTTAACCTAAATATTACCCTTTTCCAATTCAGTCACGCTCTTACTGATTTAATTTTTCATTCAACTTCATGAAGGAATAGGTTTTTCTTGCGATCATATTTGATCACTACTGCTCTATACTAATCAGAATGCTGTCTGCCCAGAACCAAATCTAGTTGCTTCATTGTCATCTAATTATTAATGACCTTTCAATTTGGATTTCATTGCAATGAATAACTATATTTAGGAAATATTGAGAAAATCAAAGTTTTCATGCTGCCTCGAACATTTCATTTTGCTTTCAACTTTAAGAAAATTTCCATTGAAATGTTATATGGAAACCTTAAAGCCGACTTCAGTCCTTTTGTCCTGTTTTTATGACAAATGTAAATGCATGGTTGAAATTTGGTCCCATAGAAAATGAAGTGGAAATCAGAGTTACAACATGGCCTCCCGAAATATCGGCTATCGCATAACTTCGCCACTCATCGAATGACTTTCAAAATGTTTATTTAAAAATATATTGGAATCTTCTTTGGGAGTAAAATGAAATTAGAGTCGGATGATATCGGACTTTAAACTTTTGCATAATTGTGTAAGTTTTGTAATCTGCTATATTTTCTAGGAATAATTATTAATTTGAAAAATTTAATTAAACAAATTTGTGCAAATGTTACTTCAAATCTTCAAAGCTTATCTCATACAAAGCTTCCTTGATTTAATTGAAACAAATGTGTAAAAATAACTTGCCATATCTACCTGTGAAGAGGGTGTTATTTAGTTCATATTCTTGAAAATAATGGCTCATTCATATGAAGTTTTGATAGTTTTCTTAACGTTTTCATATCCTCTTGGTAGTTCCGTCTATTAAATTATTATTGTGTTTATATGTACTCGTATGTATATTTTGTGCATTTTTAACTTTTATGTTAAAACTTTATAACTCTTGGCAAAAGAAAACTTGGGAAAACGCATTAACACTCTTTCTGGTTTTTTGTTGAAATCTTTTAAAACGTTAATTGAAAAAATATTTTGAAAAAAATCTATGCTTCAGCTTTGACATGGCAAACGCCAGTAGAAATAAAATTTTTCAGCTTGTAATTTTCTTAACTTATAAATCAATTGCTTTGAAGTTAAAATTGTATTTAGCGAAGAAATAAAATGTTTAAAAGTGAATCCGAAGAGCAAAGTCATTGAACAAATCATTTACGTTTGAGTAAATAAAGTTCAGAATAAATACGAATTTAAAAAGCAATTAATTTGTAAAAGTTGATTTGCAGTTGATAGCTGACGTAATTATTTTCTTTTATTACATCTTTTCAGGGGTTAATATGGGTTACATCGAAAACAACTACTCAAACTCAAACAACGGTGGCAGTGTTAATTCACAGGACTCCTTGTGGCAGGTGAAAATGTCTGGCGCCGCAGCTAATCAACAGAATATGATGCCAGTGTCTCACAACAATTACGTTGAACAACAGCCCACATATGGCTACGATCCCTTAACACATGGGGGTTACGGCGGTGTGGACGATTATGCACCCTATCCACAGCTAACAGCAACACCCAGCCAACATGGCGATGAATATCATAATTTGCGCAATAGCCAAAATCCATCTAGACAAGACTATTGTAGTGATCCCTATGCATCAGTGCAAAAGCCGAAAAAACGTGTTGACCAACATTTAGGTGAGTCCTAAATCGAATTCATTATACATACACCTACTCACACGCACACTCACACACACACATACTTATATACTCAAACATTTTCCCAATAGTTACGTGTATCAGTAAAACTTTTTTGCACAGAAAAAAACTATTTATGTAGTTGTGAAAATTGTCCTTATTATTGGTTTTCATTTTTCTACTTCATCTCTGTACTCGTATATCGATGGCCACCATTGGCAACCTTCTGCTACATACTTTAGATTACAAACATGATGATGATGTGACGATGATGATGAGGATGTTCCTGTTACTGTTGATTCTTGATAATTGTGCTTTTATTTTTTATATGTTATCTTTACGACGAAGTCCGCTTGTTTATTAAGTTAAGGAACATACGGCGGCAGTGTTATCAAGTCGCCATTTTGTGGGAATTTCGCAAAGTCAGCACTAGATAAATGAAATTCACATTTAATAAGGACAGTGTTATTGTTGTTGCTGCCACTTACTTACCACTGATAATAAGAATTGATGTTTAAACGCTATATTCTCTTGTGTGTTGCTGCAGTGCTTCGAAATAAATCACCTAAGGCTCTTAACAATAAGCATAAGGATAAGAAAAATAATACTGGCTATTAACGAAAGTTTTACTTGGCTAAGAACAACAAAATTTATTATAAAATCCAAATCATACAAGTATTCCTGAGTTCACGAAAAGAAACGCTGCACGCACATAGTTCTTCAATAGTTGGGGCAGAGATAACATTTGGAAGCAGTAGTGGCTGATTGTAATATTATTAAAGGATAACGATTTTAGAAATAGACTATCAACTGTTTGACTTTAGGTAGCAGTACATAGATAATGTACATACATATGTGTCTGTGTATTTGTCCCTGTGTAAAACAGATAATAAGTTGTTATTGACTAGAAACAATAACTGCAACATGACCAGCAACAGCAATTACGGCTGTAATAACAACTGACTTTAAATTACGTTAATTCTGTTTGTTCTTTCTTTACAATTGCTATTTATCCTTGTGTCTTAGACTTCCATATAGCATTAACACGTTTCAAAGGGACTCCCACTCATACACTGAGAGAAAGACATAAAAACTCTTGCGAAGTTTACTTTTGCAATAAAATATCGTGGGGGGAAATATATGCGAACAGCTGTTAAAGACTCCACCAGGAATTGCTCTTAGAGTCCATATACTCACTTGAGAAATACATATTTTTAGATTTCCATGTTTCGTCATTGATATCAGGTTAGGTTAGGTTAGGCTGATTGGAGGGGTGTGATAGCCCATGTCATATGACATAC
Organism: Germaria angustata; assembly: GCA_963681545.1. NCBI lineage: Eukaryota > Metazoa > Arthropoda > Insecta > Diptera > Tachinidae > Germaria > Germaria angustata. The sequence continues at coordinate 30,015,210 of OY812999.1, read as the reverse complement.
ACTTAAGCCAGTGAAGGCTTGTTGTGCGCTCCCTTTAATTATCAGACACAAACTGCCAGAGTTATGCGGCAGGATTCGAACCTGGGACCTTCGTACTACGAGTCTAGTACACGACCTACTAGTCTACGAAGGTCAGTCGTCATGGTCATGGAGTCAAATATAACCATTGAGGTATTAGCGAAGGTGCATAAAGTGGAAATTTAATGTGATTGTTTCGTGACTAAATATTTGGCGAATTTTAAAGTAAACATTTAGTTCCTTATAGATGATCTCCTTATATCGCTCCTTTAATACAGAACAGTCATATATCAGCAGAAGTCAAACTGTTGAAAATGAGATTAAAGTTTTTAAAGTTTTAGTTTTCCTATCAAATCATTTTGGTGTAGCTTTGCCTTAGTTTTAGATATGATTCCCATTTTTTTCTGCACATAAAGAGGACATTGGGAAACACCTTTTCCTCCGTAATTTAAAATAATTAATATTTTATTTCCACAAAAAAAAGATTTATTTTAAAAACTACTGACAATATTATTTCAACATAAAAGGACTAGACTAAATGAAATCAAAATTCATTATAAAATATTTACAACAAGTTTAGTTAAAGTGAAGGTATAAATGTATGAAGGGCTTTAAAGGAAGAAACAAATAGGAACCATCTAATTCGAGGCTAGAGCTATATTTATCATAATTTTTGGCAAAAATGCAAATACATATTAATTTTTCATACACGAAGAAACTGTCTTATTGTTTTAATTAATGTTACATCCGCTGCAAATTAAGAATTTTATCTGTATTATCGGAATTTAATTTTAATCAGGACTTTAAAATATGAATTGATTTTCAAAGTTCTTACAAATATAACCAATACCAAACCTTCCTTCTAATTTAATATCAGTATGAACATTTTATGTACTGGCTAATATTCAATATTTCTTATATATTTCGTAAGTATGCTCTTGAGCATTTCCTTGAGAGTGAAAATAAAAGTTTACGGAAATTCAATGTTTTATAGTTTGTCATTAAAATATATTTTTTTGCCTTGTGTTTTCTTAAGGCTTTAATATTTCAATTAATAACTTTGTCCACGGAGTTAACTTTCGGGAACTTTTTACAGCATTTATATTGCTAATCATTAAAAGTGGGTCTTATCTTCTTGTCATACGATGACAAAAAGTTTATTTTAATCAATCATTTACAGCGGCTGAACCAGAAAGGGGAGAGCGGGGTTACGGAGGGCAACTTCATTGAGCTGTTGGAAAAGGTCTAACAGTAAAGAAGATTTTGGATTATAATAAATTAGTGGTACAATTTTGAGATTAATGTTGTCTTAAAAAGTATGCTTTTCCACAAAAAAAAATTTTGTATTAAAAACATTCTTTAGGGAAAAGTTTGCGCATCCTATTACCATTCTTATTTATAAAAAAATTCTATAAATAATTGTTTTTAGTACTAGAACGAATAATAAACATTTGCTGACCAGTTTCAAGACAAATATGAACTTAATCATTGAAACATCAAATAATTTATGTGTATTTTAATGCCGGAACATAAATAAGACTTTGAAAATAAGAATTGCCCAAGTTACAAAAATATAGATGTTTCCAGCTTCACGGTCAGAGGGCATTAGAGAAAGAGAATTTGAATAAATTTTTATTTTACTATTCTTAAACACGAACAAATCCATCTGTTGGCTTGTGCCACACATATGCAAATAAGACATAAATTATGCTTGAAATAATAATAAAAATATATGAAAAAGAAATCTCACAAATCTCTTACATAAGCACTCTTACATGTGCATTAGAGATGGAATACCCAATAAATTTTTTTAGCACATGTGATTGAGTGATGGTGATTAGAATCTTGATCACGACTTGTAAGTGTTTTTATTTACTTATTTTTTTTATAAGGAAATCGACCTATAGTACGGAAACTTTAATTGAAAAAATTTGGAATTTTTTCACAAATAGATCCAAGCCGGCTTTCTGCTTTTGCTTGCCAAAAGTTTGTCTTGATTTCATATTTTAGTGACCGCACGTTTAGATCTTTATTTTGGGACTTTTTAACAATGCGATAGATCTCATTCATAAAAAAGGAGCTTCGACAGGAAACAAGTCCCAAATAGAATTAAATAAACATCAAATTTTTTTCGATAAAAACATTCTGTTTAAATTTTTTCTTAATTTTCATAAAAATTTTAAAATTTTTTATCAAATGAAACAGAATTTAAAAAGGAAAATTCTTGCATCTTTTGCTTGAGGCGTTATTTCGTACAGCCGAAATACACTATCGTTGCAGCACATTTTTAATGAGAACTTGAAAATCTTTCAAAGAAGAAAGATTTTGTGTGATTGAAAACGAATTTCTTTATTTATCCTAGTGGGTCGTTTGTTTTTGAAAACCTTAAAAAAGTTTTAAAGCTTCAAAGATGTTTTCCTTATTGCTAAATAGTACTCTGAGAACAACCTGCGATAAGTCCTTGTAAATATAATTTATATTGAGTAGATGTTACAATAAAATAAAGCGCAGCTTAGTGATGCGGTGGGACCAAAATTTCTTAATATTAAGACGTGCAAGGGCCCTAGCAATGCGATGTTAATGGCAGAGGAAACTTGGCACGTTTCAGTGACTATAGTGCATTTACGTGGAAAGTAACAAATTTTTTTATTGGTTTCAGCTCCTTTCCGTCTATTAACTTTTGTCTGATCTCAATTCGTGGGTGGGCTAACACGTGTGTAAATTTCTGTCTCTTATGCCAGGAGGATATTGAATGAACAGTTTAATTAAATTCCTTGTGAAATCAATGTTTTGCTTAGTAGAAAAGGATAACGTATCCTCAATTCTGAACTTTTGTGTTTGGATTATATTAAAAGGGCTCATCGAAATTCTGTATTGATTTTTAATATTAGTGCTATATAAAGCTGTGTTGAACTAATAATCTGTGGCATAACAATCCAGAAATTTTAAGCAGTAAAGACAATTCGAGTAGTATGCAATAAGTGAGGAAACATTCCAAATATAAAAAAAATGTTGATAATTTTCCCCAAAATTTGGATTTTGCTACCACACCTATATATTTTGAACAGATAACAAGTTTTTTTTTAATTATTACTTCCATAATTTCCTTCCTGCTTACTTAATGCAGATCCTTCAAGATTTCTAAATGCGAATGGAAATCGTGTAACGTGTTGGTTCAGAATTTAGACACAATTTATTTTAACACAATTTAACTCATAATTCAAAGAAGTAAAAAAAAACAAAGTGTTCCCGAAAATCTCAACTTATTCATGAGTGCAAAGTTACTCACGATCTCATCTTTGCCTCTAAGATTCAGTTATGTATTTCTGAAAATGTATTCGTTTTTGAGGGAGACTGTGCTGTATAACTTAATCCCCATTTAACACTTTTTAGCATATTTTACTTTTTCACTGGAAATATTCTTAGCAAACTATATTCAAGCATTTCTAATGGGTTACACAAATGTCATTTTATACAAACACCATTCATTTGTTCTTTATTTTACTTTTCTGCAGACGAAAAAACATTTTTTTCTGCCAAAACGGTCAAGTGGCACAGTGGTGCGAAAATAAGACTTCGACATTTTTTAAGTGTTCAAGCAACATTAAAGTACCTTCTTTAGTTTCTAAAGCTTTTATCGTTGTAAAGCTTTGACTAAAATCATAAATAAAAAAAATTAGATGCTGCTTATGCCAGCTCATCAGTAGACTTCTTTTCTTACTTTATTTTAAAAAGTTCAAAAGTAATAAATTCTCCTCAAAGAAAAAGTTATTGTTTAAGAATTGTTTTTAGTTACACCTAAAATATTTCGGAACTAATTCTGAAAAAGTATAAAGCTAAAATAATTGTTGGGTTTTGCATATTTTTTAAATATACAACGCGCTTTTGAGAATTCTCAATTACTTGTTGGGAAAATCTGTGTAAATACTTGTATGCGACTTTCTAAAGCTTTAAAATTGCGGTAATATGCTAAACTTCAGATGTATAGAATAAATTAGAACATCCAACAACTAAATAAATAAATTTTATAGTGGGGAAAATATCTTCAATGGCTTTTCAAAAATATATTGGTAGATGCTTTATGTATCCAACACGAGTGAAAAGCTTTATAAACAATAGATAATTAAGACAACTAAAGTAGAGTTGGTGAACGGTCGAAGGAGTAGGATGATATGCATTTTCAGCAAAGTGGCCAGGGATGGCTCTGTAATAGATGCATCAAAAGCTGTAACAGCTGCGATGCCATTCGGTACTGTTAGGAACAATTTTTTCCGGCGCTTTCGTCAAGGGGCTCAAGATATATTGTTTAAACCGAGTACTTGCAAGGATGCTAAAAAATTGTGGGCTTGCTATTTTAACAAACGATCCGCACAATTGACACACAGGAATCACAAAGATATCTCGAGGTTCACCGCAGTATCGACGGGACACGATTAGACATGCTAATAGGGAAATGATTAGACATGCTAATAGGCTAGGGCTTCCCTATAATGAGCTCTGCTGTAGTTGACGGTAGAAAGGAGACATAGATTCATGGGCAGACATATGCTGGACGACTTATCTGAGCTATCAGAAATTGATCTAGGTGACCTAAGCGGATACCTTAAAGTAGAGGTACATAACATGCGTTACACGCGTGCGCGCGTTGAACGCGCTATAAACTTTTTACGCGTTACGCGCGTGAAGTTAAACAATACGCTTCATATTTGCTTCATAATATGAGCTGAGTAACCGCCATTTTTAAACATGACGCGTGAAAAGTTCAAAGTTAACGTACTTCAAGCGTTAGACGCTTTGCCAACTTTTTTATGTACCTTGTTATATGAAAATACTCTAGTTCAACTTTTTTGTCAGAAGTCTACAACGCGCTGACGCGTGTAACGCGTGTTATGTACCTTCACCTTTACAGCTACGGAGTGGTTGGGTCTGGTTGAGACTGACAAGTGGAATGGTGTTTGTCAAAACGGAATCACTTGATTCCAGTTGATTGCCTGCAGGTAGCAGGTAGCCATGTAAGCCACACAAGCAACTCGGAAGGAAAAAGTGGCGAATTTGGAAACTTAGCGATAGTGAAACTTAAATACATAATCACAATATATAACATATCCATACATACAAATACTTACATAATCCATGTAAAACTACGTACATGTAATAATGTTAGATTTTGCCCCACTGCATATCAATAAATATATTGAATTTCTTTAAATCTTTTTTTTCTGTAAATCCAAAAGGACCTTTTAGTAATAAAGGAAAATGAGACATAGGAAGAAGTATCAATTTTGGAGGCGTTGCTTTATAAAATACATATGTGAAAGCATACAACAATTCTATTGGGTCTTAACTACCTGCTACTTCTCTCAATATCAAAGATTTTTTCTTATACATACATACATACACACATATTTCATAGAAACACTTTCATTTTTTTCTACTTAAGGACTGTTTGTACGTCTTTTGAGAAGGTAGAAAAGTAGAAATAGAAAATAAAATGAAAATCATGCTGCAACCCTTCATGCAGTAAATCTGTTGGAATAGTATTATGAAGCCATATACATTTAAAGATACAAATACATATGCATGTAGCACATGCACATGTCGTTATACATGTACATATGTATATGTATATATGTATGTGTTCGTATAGGGGTATCGGAGCGATACTTTCAAATTTTGCTTAAAACTCTTCTGTAAAGGGCTTTACTTTGAATCCTCTAACAGCGTTAGTCTTATTATTTCGTACATTTCAAGATTTTGATCTTAAATGTGAAATGTGTCTGTTTTCTTTACACTTGAATTTTAATTCTCTTGTAATATATTTAAGAGTAATAAAAAAATTGGTGATGTGTGCAAGGAGTATATAAAGGAGAACTCGAAAAAACTGAAACTATAAAAAAAACAGTGGCATAAGCGTGAATTTAATGTGAAGCGTTGTGAACGTTCGAGTCTTGCAAGAAAATCTGTGATCGAAAGGCAAAAAAAAAATTTATCGGTATATCAGATTTTTCAAACGCACCATCAGCAAAATCCTTGAAAAGCAAATAGTCTACCATTTGGCCATTTGGTAAGCTGACAAATATGATTTTTTTTTTTAATTTATCTAGGGCAAATGCAGATCATAAATCAACGCACTAAGGTTTTTATTGAACATTTGAAATTTCAAATGTTTAGAAATGTGCTTTCCAATTAAATTCAATTACAAGAATAAATGACTCAAAATAAAAAATTCATGTTGCAAATTCAATTTGATCATCCGCTACAAACTTTTTACATTTCAAAGGAAATTCAAATAATTACAAAAATCGTATTTCAAAAGATTTTTGTTGCAGCAAAGAGTTTATTTAATTCTCTGGTATTTGATTTTCGGCTTTGGCTTTGGCTTAAAAGAAAAATTCTGTGAAAAATATGAACATTTTGTATGTAACGATTTGAAAAAATGTTCGCACAAACTCATGTTTGATGAAATAAATCGTTTCAGTTAAAACTAGTTCAGCAGTTACCATTTTCAAAACTCTAGCATTTCCTTTTCATCCCCACAATATGAAAAAGTATTCAATAAAAACTTTAAGTTAAAATTCATAAGTATTTCACATTATTTACTATTTATTTACTAATTTCGTATGTACATACTTATACATATATATTTAATTAAAAATATTTCCTTGTTTTAGCAAGAAAGACTTGTGCTTTACTACAACTATTATGTGGATTAAATTAAATATATTTTATTTAAAGAATATAATTCAATATCTAAGGGCAAAAACATTTAAAAATTCTGATGAAAAGATTCTTAAAACAAATGAAAAGAATTTTAAAGATAAATACAAAAACAAATTTGCTACTTCTGTGAAAAATAAAAAAATAAAATTATATAACATTTTTATACATGTACATATTTATTAAAAATTTTTATTTTCCTAAGCAAAATAAATGTAAGTTTGGATGTTTGTTATATCAAGCAGAATCACGCAAAAACGGCTGAATAGCTTTGAATTAAATTCGGCACAGAGATTTCTTATACCCATGACTAATAAAGGACTTGGTTGAATCGCCTACTAGTGTCCTTTATTAGCCATCGACTTTGTTTTTAACTTTGAACAAGACATACTGGTATGTATGTATAACGCACATGGATTTGGCTGGTGAGGAACGCTCATGTTCATGTCCTGCCATCGTTGCCCGTATGTTCGTTCCTTTAATGAAACAACGATTTATCATGAAAATTAAATTTTCGAGTAATTGATGAGACTGTATTCCTCAATATCCTTTTTATTGAGAAGTTTTAATAAGATTTTGCCAAGTTCGTTGTTCTTTGGGATACATCGAACAACCATGCTCATCATAATGTTTGTGATGCAGAAGAAAACAAACACACGAAAAATTAATTATTTGTCTGAATATGATCACAGCAACACGTATTCGCCACATACAAGAACATGAACATGTTAATAATTTTGCCTGCTCTGCCGTCGTTATCATCATGTCAATGGTACATACCATAATTTTAAAGAAATTTAATGACTTTTTATTAAGGAGATATTTCCAGAAGTCAGGGGGCAAATCACGGCATTCGATATCGATCGAAATTTCAAACAAAATTGTATTGAAATTTCGATCGATATCGAATGCCGTGATTTGCCCCCAGTACTTTTTTTATTTGGCGGAAGGTTTCATTACTAGAGTATGTCGGCATATAAGATGCATGCGTGTCTGAAGGCATTTTTAATATACATTTTTGTGATATGCAATCGTATTTATGCAAAAAAAATTTCTTATCCAGTTACAATTTTGACTCCTAAGACAAGTTTTATTTCTCTCCGTATGCGGGTGAAGTCGCGGGTACGTCCCACTAGTGTAATAAACAGTAGTGAAGAATTTTTATTTATTTAGACCTGTAGGTCGATTTATTTACTTTTTTATGTTTGAATGAACACGACTTCACTAGCTTTTTTTCATACGATATTCCCTCAACATTATATTCTAACCGATACCGGTGACCCTGAGAGTAAAGTAGGAATTTCTAATAATATATCCTTTGGATCCTTCTAAAAGTCAGTGTAAAGTTCTCAGATAGAAAGAGAATTAAAACTTTGTATTGCCAACATGTTTTTTTGTTAAATAACCTGGTCAAATCGATAAAAAAAGTATAAGGAAACAATGAATTTTCATACTAAACCTGTCGATCAGAGAATGTTATTCGACTTGTTCGACTCGCATAAGCTGCGAACCGCAGATACAGACAATGGGTTGTGGGAGCTTTGAAAAATAAATGGGAATAAGTTTGTAAATTATAAACTTCTTCTGTCTGGCTTCCGAGCTCTCCTGGTACTAACAGCTAGACTTCTAGGTGCTGTAGCTAAACTAAGCTAAACTAAGCTACTAGAGGTTAGTTACTTGCCGAAGGGCTTGTTCGTGGTCTGTACAAAAATTGCCACCTGCGAGCGTAGTGGCCAAAAGGCAGGTATTCTCACGTAAATTTTGTACGCAGATGCCTGCTTGGAATCGCTCAAAATATCATAATGGGAATCAGGAGTAGATGTTCTTTCTCCAGAACATCGTTATTTTAAACGGACCGTGTTTATTTCATGCATTTGTCGTAGTTGTATGTACTTAGAATTATTTTCCATCATCTCACGTTAAATTTGGATTCGGCTATTTGCCAATTTTCAGTATTATTTTTCTTACTCTAGTTGTATGTTGCCCCACTCCCTTTCTCGTTGCGGCTTTTGCATGGAATGAGTACATTTGATCACATTTTAGAATTCAACATGTGACCTTTTTCAGCTTGAACCATTAAATTTAAAAAAAACTTCTGAAAGGTTTTCATACATTCACTAATTTACAGCATAAAATGGAGCAAATCTTTAACAATACATACGATGTAACTTACTTTATAATTAATTCCCTTTTAAACTTATTTGGATTTAATCTATTCTTCTCAAGCGATGTTAGGCTCAGCAGGGAAAAAGTCAAAGGAGCGGAATTTAAAATAAACGTATCAAGCTGTAACCTATATCCTTTCAAGAGCGATTTATTTTCTTGTATACTTTTGTTTATTTATTCAGTTTTGTTATTTTCCTTTGGATTTTTGTGCGATAAAAAGAGAGAAAAAAGAGGAAACAGGCAAATAAATATGCATAAATCTTTTCTAAGTGGATATTTTTAACATAGAGAACAAAATCCTTTTAGTCCATGAATTTTCTGTATTTTGTACCCTTCTCAAACAAGAACAACACACATCTGCGGCAAAAATGTTTCTGAAATGCGTATGTATCGGTGTGTATGTGTGGTTTTATAACTTTATTTGAATGTTTTGTGTTTGTATTTTTTTGCAGGCTTTCCCATGTAAAATTTTTTTTCTTTTTTTTTGTAATGTCCCAGCAGACATGCGACCTTTAAATTTTAATCGGAAATATAAAATAAAAATATTTTTTAATGCCAAATATTTTTGAAATGGAAAACACAAATAACCCAACTGATTGATTCTCATATGTTATAGAAATATATCATTTAAATGTGGGTTATAACTAAATACAGATTATGAGTGAATAGAGTTTAGCTCATGGTAGTTACTATTTCTCCCACAAAAAGTAGTAAATATTTTTATTTCTTTAATTACACCGCAATGAAGTATCCTCAAAACATCCACAAAATCTTGATATGTATTAAAAAAATTTAACGTAAAATTTGTATTTTGATTAAATTAATATTTAAGAATCCTGAATTAAAAAAAAATATTATAAAATTTTTTTTGCATTTCGTGTCTTAACCGCGGAAAAGGCTTAAGTAACATAATATTTGATTTTCACTTTTTTCAAAATAAAATAAAGCCTTAAACTTTTATAATCATTTAAAGTGGTATAAATAATTTTGATAAAAACACTTAATAAAAACACTTCTCCTGTAAAAATTTTGTATTTGTCCCTCAATCTTTTTGGGTTGTTAATGAGCGATATTAATTGAAATAAATTCTAAATTAAAATTGTATGTCACATTTTTCACATAATAATTGAAATAAAGGCAAAGTTATCAAGATCAGTTTAGTAATTATTTAAAAACTAACAATAATATGACATTAGAAAATTTTAAAAGCGTTGCTACTAGGCTTTTAACAGATCACGAATTTAAATTCACTTTTTCTTTCTCGTCCACAGACCACAACATTTCAAACGTTTAGCCTCTTGTTTGCTGGGTTAAATGCTGCTCCTTCATATTGTTAGCACTCCAGCGTATATCAAAAAATAACTCGCATAACTTAACTCTTTTAACTCTTCCATTTTCACAAATGCATACCTTCATACTTAAAAATAAATAAATACATTCATCCATTCATATAAAATTTTTGCTTATGTACTCCTTTTCAGTTTCTTTGTTTAGAGCTTTTTGTCTGGTTTTTAATTCAACATTTGAACAAATATTTGTAGTTTTAATACCAACAACACACATTTACTCCATTTTGTATATTATTCATAAGCAAATTGGAAGGAAGTTTGTTTGCAAGCACTTATATGCTTTACACACACTAACTCAATTATATGTATGTACAGACAGACAGGCATTCATACGTTCGCTTTTGCATTTCTTTGCATAGTATAAATAGTGTATTTATAACGTTACAATAATAATTTGTGTGTACTTATGAATTTAAAATACATATGCACATACTTAATATAAAGACATTAATATAGTACAATGTTTGACTAATAAACTGTGTTGACAGGGCGCATACATTCCTACTTGTAGGCATGTATGCATGTCTGTTTTCACCTCCGAATACATACGAACTCTGGGTTGGTCAGAAAGCCACATTTCAAAATTTTAATGGCACAAATATTTGTACGAGTATGCTTACGAAAATTTCATTTCCGGCTAAGTAAATACTGGTCGTACACAAAACCGGATGTGTATGCCATTTTATAGCACCTGGCAAATGCCTAAAAAATTATGTTGGAATAAGATTAAATGCTGAGGACAAACACAGTTACAACTAAATATGATTTTTCAATAAATTATGTATTCACTTTTTACGTGAGTAATATTAAATGGCCAAACAACAAATTTATATTTTTTATTTCGATTTAATTTACAAAAGTTACGTTTCAGGCCAATTATTTGATATTAAATTCTGGTTTTTAGTGAATTTATTTTTTTAATATTAAAGGATCAAAAGTTGAAAACTGTTTTGTAGTAGAAAAAAAACCAGGAAGTGTATGTTTGATTTTTTTCAGCAAAAAAAGTTTAAAAAACATGTTTTACAATTTTTTTTTACATTTAGGCCCCTAAATGTATGCATGCAATATTTATTCCATTGCAGGTTGTTTAACGCAACTGTTGATTAAAAAAGAGCCATCAATTAAATCTTTGTTTTAACGACCATACGCCTGAAACGTATTTTGCATTAGTATTTAGTTTGATTTTTTATGACCTCACTGTCCGTTTTTTAAGGTAATTTATTTTATAGCTTGCTACTTTTTATGTTGTATTTATGGGGCCTAAAAGTATGCTTTTAAGAATAAATAACTGTAATTATTTCAGCGTTTTTAATACAAAATTTTTATTCGTTTTATATACCTGTGGACGGCATTCCCTAAAAATAAAAATAAATTAGACACATGCACATGCCCGTGCACATACATACATGTGTAGTATTTAACAACAAATATTTAAAGGATATTATTTTGTATAAAATATTCTAGTTCAGTCTTTAATATATTTTTATAACATTTTTAAAATAGAAAGGAAACAAAAAGCTAAATTTACATAAACACAAGTAACAACTGTAAAATGAGTAATAAAGTCCGTATTTTTTAAAGTGAATAATTTAATTAAGGTTTCAGATAACTGATAAATATCTTTTCGCAAATGCGGCAAAAAGTGTATAAAAATTGGGCATCTGAATTGCACCATCTACACTTTAGCCGCGCGATCTATTCAAACGTGATACTAAAAAACATTTTTTGTTCAATTTCAATTTAAGTACATGTGAGATATCATTAAAAACAAATTATTTATTTAAAAGGCCTATTAATGCCATTATGTATTGAATATAACATTGTTCGAATATTTCCCGTGGATTTACTGGGTGGCGTTCATGCGAAGTTTCCAATTTTATATGACTCCGGCACATCATTCAAGCTGAATTTGACCGATGACATGGATTATGTTGGCTTGGAGGACCACTGTGGCTTTAACTTATTCGCATAGTCCTGCGACTGAAGGAAAACCCACAAGAAAAAGTCTAACGATTTCATATCGTATTATTTCGCTGGAAGAGTTAAGAATTATGGACTTATAGCGATCGCCGTTAGCGTTAACCGCCGTTCTCAAAAACATATGGAACGAAATCCACACCAACCAGTGCTTTTTTCCGGAAGCATTGCACGCTGTGAAGCTCATGTGGATTGGTATTGTCACCATTTCGACAATGTTGCTTGTTGACGTAGCCATTCACGTTTTTTATATAATCAGTTAAAAAGTGATCAAGAAACATACGCATGTTTATTCTGAAAAGGATCACAAGTGAACAGTTTTTGATCATAAATAACATTAATTTCTGCAATAATTTGTAAGCAAATGGATTCAAATTTACCTCTTCATTCCTCTTCGTCCGGATCAGATGATCGGTGCAAAGTTTGATCAATAAGGAGACAAGTATCCTTTAAGTTTACCAAATAAAATGCTTATAAAATAAATAGTAATTAATCGTATTACAGGTTTAATAAAGGCTTACGATCACAAAATAATTTGATAATTATATTCTTCAGGAGCCACGATATGAGGCACTCTTGAGTGTTTAAATATAATGATCAGTAGCTTTGCAACAAAGGCTAAACATAATTCAACTTAATTGTTAAACATTCTCGTACTTTAAACGAAATGTGAAAATGTTAAAAGTTTAAATAAGATTTTTTTCTCTCAAACTCAAGTGCACCAAGAAGTTTATAACAAACTATAAGTAGGACTTTAACCGTGTAACGCATCTTCAGTCATTTCAATCGATTCACTTTATCTAAAATAATACGTTTTGCAGCGATTTTTTAAATTATCAGATGGATATACACAAGGATCAACTACTTCTGCACCAAAATTTAAAAGAAACGTTCCATTTCGTTGGAATTTTTAATTCCTGCATTTCTCTGGCTTATTTTAAAAAAGGAATGCAATAATTCTACTTCAATTGAAAACGAAGTTTAAATACTCATATACATACATTCAGAAGTATGTATGTATGTGTGTAGATATAAAGAGTATAAAGCCAAATCATGTGGCTGGAGACTCATAAACTGTAAAAACGATAACGACGCCATGAAACTTCATTCGTTCATTGGTATGCAGCAGAAGCAAACAGCAAGAAACACTTCCTCAACTGAAATCCAAGAGGGCGGAAAATCAGAAAAATTAAAATTTTCATTTTTGATTGTTAATTTCGAATAGAATTAAAGCACAATAACGACTGTATTAAAGCAATAAAAATGCATTACAACAACTAATATTTTTCAGAAGTTTAGCACTCCAAAAGAAGCAATTTTGACTAAACCCACGCTCAAATCCATATTTCACACAATTCTTAAAATCAATATGTCTATTTGGGGTCAGCCTTTGTGAACAATGTTGCTAGCTCAGCGTTTTTAAGGTTAAAATAATGAGTTTTTTTCTTTTTGTCCGTAAAATTATATTTTTTAATTTCTACAAGGATCATAGGGCCGTACAAGGGTATCGTCTGGAAGCGTCTTTCAAATACCAAGATTGCTTGTGATTCTTGTAACGTCGTGGCGAGCAATTGGCGCCATCCAAACATCCAATTAAAAAACCGACCATGGGCGGTATAACCCTATTACGCCCGCACGGACTAAATCCCTATGCAACTGCATGCCTGTGTGCGATATTGGCCGCCCCAATACCAGGATCAGACGTTAGTTTCTGAAAATTTTTCTGAAGAAGTCGCCCAAAGATGCTTCGAAATATTGCAAAATAATAAATTTGTTTTTTAATTTTAAGCTCACCACTGCTGCAATTTGTATTTTCTTTTAACTTTTTCCCAAGCACCTAAAAATGTTTCTTGTGGTAAATAAGAAAAGTCACGAAAAATTAAAGTTGCCATAAACCATTTATATGATTGAATACTGTGAATATGATCCCTACCACATAAAAAAGTAAATTTCGTTTTCAGCAACCAGATTCATTGAATTATTGAATATTTTGAATTTTGTAAATTCAGACAACAATTAACTGAAAAAATATAAAAAATATTTTGTTTTTAAAGACCCAAATTAATAATTAACTGCGGCCATAAAAAGTTTGACTGAAAATAAAATTTACTTTGGACGAGCTGTTTGTCTAAAATTTTTCGGGCAATAATTTTTTTCTGTTCAGAATTTGACACGACAGGGAAATGAATATTGAAACTGACAAAGAAGATGAACATCAGCTACTTCGTTAGAGCATTTGTATAGTCTTTAAAATTACATAAGAACAGCTTTGTAAAAAATAACATGGGCACGTCTTTAATATTCAAAAGTATTAACACCAGCAGACTGCCATTAATCATATGATAATATTCCATTTGAGGGTTAAATTTAAAATAAATTTTAATCCGATTTTGGTTATGACCCAGTATCAGCTTTAGTAACTAAAAAATTAAGAGAAAATTATTCGGCTGAAATTAAAAAATACAAATCATTTGTTACAAAATAATTAATTGGAAGTGAAATAAGCTCAAAATCGCTGCTATTGGTTAATAAATTATCATCTGTTGCTAAACCGTTTGTTGATTCTAAAAAAATCGAATTCAATAACGGGTGTCCCGCACAAAAAATATTTTTGCTTTAAAAAATTAACTCATCATTATATTTGGATGTTGTTCATTATGACAATAAACGTACTTTCCATTCCAGCAAGTTTTTCTATCTCTTCTGTGAGGTTATAAAATTTGGCATTTGGCCCTTTTAAATTTCAGGAGACGTAATACACTCCCAAGTTCTTTCACACATTTAATAGCAATACTTGAGGATAAGCGTCCATGAACTCAAATGCATTGAAGAGAAAATAGAATTTGTAACGCATGTTTCTACACACGCACACTGGTAGACTGTGATGTACACAAGTGCCACTATCTGAAATGACATCCTGGAAATTGCAGTTGCTGTATTTTAAAACAAATAATATCCCTTTTCACGCACTAACAAAGTTATGCATGTTCGTCGAAAATTATATCTTTGAAAATAAAATACATTATCTGTCGTTGTTAATAAAACATACGAGTTATAGATTTGTCATTGGTCAATAGGGACTGAAAAATGTAGATAAGATGGACTAGTCTACCGATGAGTAGTTGCTCCTGCAAAAAAAGTTAAAAATGGATTTTCAGTTTTTGTTTATTTGTCTAAAAAAAATGTGTACATGTACACATACCCCTAGATATACCATATATATATATATATATATATATATATATATATATATATATATATATATATATATATATATATATATATATATATATATATATATATATATATAGTGCGATGCCTTCGTGCAGGGATATTTTAGTAAAATCAACGAATCATTATGACAGGAGACTGTGAAATTATTTTTGAACATTTCGGAATGTTGTATTCCAAAATGCACATCATTCAATCTCTCTTCGAAATCATTCTTCATATTTGAAATGCGTTTTCTAAGATATTTTAAATTTATATCAAAAGACAACACTCTTTATTGCTTGGCATTTCCGTCATAAGGATGACATCCTGAACCACATTATAATCAAAGTAAACTGGAAAAATTTATTTCTTTGCTTTGACATATTTTTTAATGAAGTTGAAGGTTCCAAAAATTTATTCGGCCGCCAGCTCAGTAAAAAATTTTGCCTCAAACCAAGTAGGTTTTTTTTTGACGGGTGAGGTAGGGTGAAAATGCCTTCGCACTTACAGTGACGGTCGTCAACAGCGTTGTGTGGTGTTATCTACTAAAAAACTTCCTCCTCCGTTTCCGGTGGGATACCTTCCCGGAACTGTTTTCTACATTACTTCGGGAAGGCCCACAAACTTCATCCTCCTAAGAAGGACTTTGCTCGAAACACCCATGTCTGGGTCTGTCAGTTTTATGCTGCTGGCTTATTCTGGCTGAGGGTCCGTTGATGGTGACTCATTTTGTCGTGCATCGAGATCTCTTTTCTTTCTTCTTAAGACATATTCGATGTAGTTACTCACAAACATGTGAGTGGTTCTCACAAAGTTGTATGGCGAGTTCCTGCCCTGAAAGACTAAATTCGTTGTTAGCACTTCTATTACAATTCGTTATACAATTTATTTATTATGGTATCGCTCTTATTTTAAGCTCTTCTATCTAAGCGCATAAATGTGTTTATTTTTTATTTTTATTCTTGAGTTTCCTCTTGAAAGTTGTTACAGTGATTGTCATGCAGTTCTGTATTAAACATTGAGAGGAATATTTCTGTGAAACATATTAACCCTCTAACTGTTCGCGATATGGGTATTTTTCGTCCTCTTTTTTGGGAGAGGCAAAATGTCCCCTCAAATATGCAGCGGGCTGAAATACTCCACTAAAATATATGTCATAATCGAATAGGGCCGAAGAAATAAGTCAAATCCTCAATGTGTTTAAATGTTAATTGTATTTTAGGTAGCGATTTCATGTAAAACAACATGAGGAAGATTTTTGTGGAATAACTTAGCCACTTTGTGTGGGCCTTTTGGGCAAAAACTCACTGTAAACAGGGATATGTCGAGTTGAAATGCTCTACACAAATATTTGTCATCAAATTCTTCTATAAGATTTCGAATACACTAGAGCTTAGAATTCAACTTCAACGGTAGAAATAAGTCATATCTTAAAACGTGGGTTAATTCTTTACTTGTTCACATTTGGCTCTTAAAGGTCCCACAAAGTTAGATTTTAGAGCATAAATATGAATGAGAAGAAGTTTTGAAACTTGTATACCTCGCTTTGGATCTGCGAATACTGTTCTTCTGCTGCTTGTAGAAGGGAGTGAGTGGTACTTAACATGATGGTATTTCTTTCGGAAATTCCAAAATAATATTTAATCCTTAAATAAACTGTTTCCTACCATCAAATTGATTTCTATACAATTCTACAAATCCTTTGTTTTGAACATCATGTTTTTCCCAGTAATTATTTATGGCAATTAGTCAGTAAGTAATTAGTTTTTGAATTAAATTTTCTCATCGATATATTTTTCCTACATTCAGAGATCGTTATCAATTGTTTAAGCAATTAATTATAGGAAATTCCCATATAAAAACTTAAACTCCTGTAAAAATCTTAAATTTCTTTTACAAACAATAAAAGCCGTCTTCTTTATTTAATATATATTAGTGCCAGTGATATATAATTTAATTCATATGTATGTATATGTACATATGTACTTTATTTCATTTGTTCAGCAAATGGTATTAAGTCATAATTTTGACATTCTCTAATAAAGATTAAAAAATCAGGTTGAACTAGTATATAAAAGGAGCCAAGTTGCTTATTAGTACGAGTAAATGAGACTTCCTCTGTTTAATTTTCTCCACTGATTGTGGAAAAAATGTTTTCTTGTCGCTGCCGTTTTCCTTGGACTTCAAATCCGAATCAGATTTATTCACCCTAAGTATCTTAAAGATCAGTATTAATTAAATTATCTGCACGACAGCCAGAAGTTCATTTAAAAAATTTGTATCCTGCTCAGATTTTAGCTGGAGTTTGTAGCGAATCAGCGGTAATGAAAAATATCCAACTCAGTTACCATGTGCTGTGGGATTATTTTCTAAATATCAGCTATAACCGCATGAAAATTAAGTTGTTCCATCTATTTAAGCTCAAATAATTAGTATTACTATCCTTAATGAAGCTCTGTATATCAATTTCTATGGTAATTGAAATAGTCCAAGTTGAAGATCCACTTCACATCACTTTTATCATTTTCCTTTCCCGATACAAATTGTATCTCCTAATAGATTCCAGGGGGAAGAAATAGAAATCTTTGGGACACCTTGTGACGGCCACTAAACTGGTCTAACTAAAGAAACATGCCTGGTAAGTTTTCTGTAATACAGGGGCCGATTATAGTTGCAGAAAACTAGTTATAGCGCTGACTTTAGAAACCCCGTTTAAGATCAACCCATTCTGAACTGATACCATTTAAAGAAGTGGTTGTAAAGAAGCTCGTGAGGATACTACTTTAATTACAGTCAGCCAGATATACGATGATTATGTATTGCACTCTGTGGGAGGTACAATTTCCTTGGATCTATCCATTCAGCTTTTCTTGGGACCTCGTGGAGTAGATGCAGTGTAATTCAACACTGTCACTATTGTACTCAGTCAAGCATTCGACAATTACGTATAACTTTGTATGGGAAGTACCTTCCCCCTGATTCTACCCAATCATTTTTTCTTGAGAATGGAGTCGAAGGAAAGTACACAAATTTTTAGGATTTTCACTATTTAATTCGGATAAATATACGATAATTTGGTATTTCTTTGTATGGGTGGTACCATTTCCCCTACTCTTATTCAGTTGCTCTTAATTGCGACAGAGTGTATTGGATGCAAACAACTGTCACTATTATAGTCAGACAGGTGTTCGACTTTATATGGGGGGTACCCTTCCCCTTAGTCATATCATATATTGATTAAAATGTGATCAAACTACAGGTGTGCCTTTTCAAACAACATTGGAAGAAAATAGATGTGAATTGATAAACTCCTCCTTTTTCCAGTCGGTTAACAAATACAAAAAAAAAACGTGGAAAAGTCACTAGACATAAGTGTCAATTTTTCGGATTCTTTAAAAGAGTGAAAATATAAAAAATGGAGTTAACACGTTATTGTCAACAAGCACGAGCGATTTGTATAAATATGTACTTGCATACATATGTATATGTGATTGTGTGTGTGTGTGTGTATTTATTTGTTTATTTATTGCCACTGTTGCTGCTGTTGCTGCAGTTGCTGCTGTAGTGGGTAGTAAATGAAATATAAATAAAACTTTGCACATACTGCTAATTGAAAACACATGCCATCAGGTTAATAGCACCGAAAGACATACAAAAGTGAAGCAACATCAGCATTCATTAATACATAAGCAATGCTACAGCTGAATGATGTAACAATTTCAATAATGAACAGTGATAAAAACTCAAATGTTCTTTTTCTCATCCCAACAAACATTGTAATACGAGTAAATTTTAGAAGTAATTCATACGATCCCTTTTTTTTTTTTGTTTGCTAGACTTCAAGGGCATGACTTTGTCGGTGATCGAGGCAGAAAAAACTACATGAATCACAGATATGGACGTAAGGGGTTGTTGACACTTTTCTTTGCCTTTTCACACTTTCAGGAATATGTTCCCCCAGACATGGCAGTGTACTAATGATTTCGAGCCTTAACCACCAAGGCAGGTTAAGGCATAGGTTAGGTTAGGTTAGGTTAGGTTGATTGGAGGAGTGTGATAGCCCATGTCATACGACATACACTTAAGCCAGTGAAGGCTTGTTGTGCGCTCTCTTTAATTATCAAACACAAACTGCCAGAGTTCTGCGGGAGGATTCGAACGTACGACCTTCGCACTACGAGTCTAGTACACTACCTACTAGTCTACGAAGGCCAAGGTTAAGGTTAAGGCATAAGTATAAAAATTTTTTTCATTAATTTCCTTTGCACTGAGTTGTATGGCTATTGCAAAATTAATTTCGCTGTAAATTTGTGATGCCTTTTGCAACAATTATAAAATTTTGAAATTAAATTTAAGAGCTGAAAAATTTAAAATCAAAAATGTTGTTACTTAAGCTTTTTTTTACGGTGAGGACACGATATGTATTCCCAGATTTAGAAATTTTATATATAAAACTCCTACCACTAAATTGTTCAGTTACTTTTGTTTATTTTCAAAATTTGTGAAAGCAATTTTTGAAATTTTCGATTTACTCTCTTGTTACAAGTTTTCAAAGAAAAATTAAACGAACAATTGCAATCAATTTTATTTGAAAAATTAAATTAATAATTCAGTATTATATGGCACACAAGCACTTGTTTCTGATTGTCGAGACTGCATTAGAGAAACCATATAAAAACTTAACACTTGTTTTTTCAGAATCCCTTAAAAAATTGTGTACTTAATTACACAAAAAATTTTGGATTTACTTGCAGCGTATAAACAGGCCATAAATCGTTTATAATTTGATTTCATCGTTAAGGATTTTTTAACGTAGAATACGTTATACGGTAAGGTAGGGGTGTTGATCTTGAGCACAAAATTTTGAGAAAATGTTTGTCAACTTTCACCCACTTTTACTTATATATTAAAACATATTTTAGCAATTTTTATATGTTACTCAGTTTTGGTAATATGTTTTGTTTCGAATTACATTAAAAAAATTACATGTCTATATATAAAAGTTTTATGTAGTTAAGGAAATAAATATTTTAGAGCATGATATTTTAGACTTTTTTGTACATGCCGCTGTTGTTGTTGGTTTGTAAATGCCGCTGTTGTTTTTGTTGTTGTTATGAAATCAAATGATTTTGGCTTTGCTGTGCTTTGTTTATTTATGGAGCAGCGTGTAAATGTGTGTGTGTGTACATTTCGTTTTGTTGGAAGGGTCGGTTGTAAGATCGTTTGGGGGGAACATAAAATGAAGGGAGGGGAGCGTGGACGCTTGTGTGTGCTTGAAAGTTTACAGATCTTTGCTGTCGTTTGTTTACTTCTGCGAGCAGCGTATAAATGTGTGTGTATGTACAATAATACAAAGGATTGGCGATGTATACGCTCACTATATCAATGGCGTTTTTCCTAAACACATTTCTGTGAATACATTGGGAAGTAGTTGGAAACCAGCTAATCTATTGTGCTGCCATATCATAAAATTTATTGATAGATTTAAATCATTTATCAAAAATTATATTTAATTCATATACATATTTTAATTGCAAAATGACTAACGTATTCTACGTCTGAGCTATGCGCCCGTGTTATCTAACACAGGCTTGTATTATTTTAAATTAAACTTGTTTCAATTGAACCAACTTCATTTATGTTGTCCATCTATTACCAGCCCAAATTTTGAAAATATTTCAGCTTGCGGAAAAAAATTATATTTATTCCAAAATGGTTCTAGTCTGGTATTTCAGATTTAAATCTATATAATTTTGTTTGCTGGGCTAGTACATTGAAAGACATACATGTATATCTACGTATGTATTTATGTATGTATATTTGCAAATATTCAGCAAAGTTGACAATGTTGATCATGTTTAAATGTGTTCACGTATTCACATTTATATGTACTCGTATTTAAGTGCGAGTAGTTGCAATACGGATACGGAAATTGTCAATTTCCATTGTATGTGTAAGTCATAATCTGCAATGACTGTTGAACATTCAAATATCTGATTGTAAGTCTGCTGTTGTATATAAATGATTTTTAATGATAAAAATACAACAAAAAAGTGGAATAAAAAAGGAATTAATTCAAAAATGTAATATATTACTCGTAATTCGTATGGGATGTATGAAGATATGTATGTGTATGTACGTCTGTGTGTATGTATAGCTTTTTTACAAATTGTTTGTTTGTGGTTTTATATACTACAATACGCTTACATACTCCTTTTTATTTATATCCATATGGAAAAGTATCAGAATTGAGTTGTTCATTATACTCCTTAAAGAGGTGCAAATCAGAGCATTGTTTTTTATGATTTCCTCGCGTGCAATCAATTAAATATTTTATTCTATATATTTCATCAATAAACAGACATAATTTATTCCTTGTGTGGTAAATTAACATAGTCAAACACGACTCAATTGCAGCAAGCATTCATTCATTTAATATATTTTTTTTGTTTTTTTTTTATTTGTTTCTGTTTGTGTCAAGTAGACAACAGAAGATTTAAAGATTTTATTTCAAACTATAAACTTAAATGTTGTCCTGTTTCATTTTTGTTTGAGCAAATAAACTTTGTATGAAAGCAATTTATATAAAATTTTAATGAAAACAATTTTATTTTCTTCTATTGATTTTATCTTCCGCAAAACGATATAAAAATAATACTGCATCGTATTTCAAATAATAAAAATTACTCCGAATTAAATATATAATATGAACATTTCTATTTGATAAGTCCTTTGTATTTCGTAACACATACACACTCACAAAATAAATGTGCAGTAATTTACTTGTGCACAAAATATATGGATATATGACTGACAGTCTGACTACCCATAATTGCTTGGGTCAGTTTCCATAAACACAATAGTCAAAGATTCATATTACGATACTTGACCATAATTTTTTCTATAAGGCAATGAATGAAATCTTTCCATAATAGTCGATTTATTATTGCCTTGACGGTCTTACAAAATGTTGAATTTTGTTTAGAGAAATTGATTACATGTGTGTACATCTGGTAAATTTCATTTCAAGGTACAACCCAACAAGCTTATGATCAAACGGCTGAATTCCAATGATTTTAATATTAATTTTAATATTATAAGGGACCCAAAATCCCTTTTAAGCTTAAACGGTTTTGAAATTTTAGTCTAAGTTTAGTTGAAAATAAAAAGAAAAATGCTTTCCAGAATGGCATTTTCTCAGCATTTTATTTTAAAATCACTATCAAACCACATTCAGAATTACATTAAACACACTTGGACCTTCCGGGCCGCGGAAATTAGCCCTTAAGACATAAAGAGTGCCACACATGTAAGCTGTTTATTGAGAAAGTCACGTAAGTCACTTTGTTTTTTAATCGATATACTCAGAGTTTTCATCTCATCGCGCTTAAAAGTATTGATGCTGCGAGTATATTTCGAGAAGATTTACTTGTATTTGTTCATTCAGGACAATCATATTTGTGTCAGTGTAAATAATTTCGTGTAGTTACTGAAAAATCCGCATTCTTTTGGTTGTAAAGTGTCTTATGTCATTTTAAAAATAGTTTAAAATTATAATAATTTTGTCGCATGAAAAGCTGGTTCGAAAGCACGGTGAATAAATTACATACATTTATAAGTAAAGACAATTTATGCCATGTCCTTCCTATAGAGATCTATTCAAGTATTTTTGAATTAACTTTTTAAAATAGGGTGCATAATGTATGCCTCTTAACTATATGAGACTTTCAAAACAGTCGGCTGATATGCAAGGTGTTCATAATTTGAACTCGCTGCCATTTTGTTATAAATGAAAAGAAAGAGCTCTATTTTTATAAAAAGTTTATTTGAAAGTGTATAATTGATGACATTAAATGGAAAAAATTATATGGCTCAAATGACCAGCTTCCGCCTTGAGGCATAATAGCGCTCATTTTACGACATTTTGAATAGTTGTTCGCAAAACATATGGCTCCGAATTGGCGATTTCTTCTTCCAAGATTTGCAAAATTCGTGGTTTGCTGTGGTAAACGCAAGATCTTAAAAGGTCTTAAAGGAAGAAATCTGATGCTGTGTGAGCGGTTGATCCGTCCTATTGTTCTGTTACCCAGAAATGCAAAGTTTGTTTGTTAACATTACCACTTAAGATATAAAATAATCCTCTTCTTGCACCAAGTATTACAGAGTATGGCAGCGAATTAACCTTGTCCGATGGTCAGCAGGCAGCAATTCGTGGACAATTTCAACTTTGTGGAGAAACATTTTCAAATCTTTTACCAAAAATTCTTTGCCACGAACATCTGCTGACACCTAATTGTGTTGCATCGTCGTCTCGTTGGGGTTTGTGGATATTTTTTGAAGTCGTCGGCAACATCAGCGATTGTTCTCGGTTGAATGGGCAATAGCGCCGGGCGGGACCCGTTTCGCATGAAGCTAAATTGATCAAGCAGATTGACCACACGACGACATAGAAAACTGCGACGAAATTTACACTGCATTAAAACAACAGATTCAAAGTTTGTCAAAGAAGCAGTAACAATAATTCCAAGTTTTTGAGGTGTTCATTACTCCATGGCTTGTCGACATACAACGCTCCATATATCTACTCGTACATCACAAATGTCAAATCACTGTGGGATTTTGCACCATCTGCAAAAATGGTAACCAATTCAAATTGTGGCATTGCTCTGCATAAGTCTCACAGTCCAATTTTTTTACATACTCAATAGGGGAGTAAGCTGTGTGTTTGTTGGGTGATGAAATGTAGTTGATAAGTGAAAGATGTATGGTTACCTAAAATATATTGCTTTTACTTAACAAAAAATGTGCATTTATGCGTCAATGAATGAAGATTGAGTAGATTGTGTTTGAATATATATTTGATGAGTAACGAAGGATTTTTTCCTGGTTCCTGCTCTTTTGTCTTCGCTATCCTTATTATGTGCCATGCTAGACGTAAGGACAGACACTGAAATTGATGACTAGACGATTGTGGCTTAGATCAATATCCAACATGACATGCGAATGTCTGTGCCTAAATGTATGTTTGAATGTCCATGAATTTTAAACGCATGCCACGCATACACACAAGTTTTGTTAGAAAATAAATTTAATTTAAAAAAGGTGAACTGGATTGTATTTCTGCACTACTGTATACAATAAATATCTGTAGTAGAGTAATATTGATTTTACATCCATTTAAATGCAGATGTAGTCTTAATCTGTCTTTCAAATAATTTATGAGATGAAATGTTTGAAACAACAATTGCCGCAGATGAATAAAAAATCAGGATTAAAGAGAAGATGTTGTTCGAGTCATTTGCCCCTGTTGTGTAAATCGAATTCCCTTTTGAAACGAATTTTCATATTTTATTGGTTTCTAAGTGGAATTTACATAATTGTACTTGTTTTGAAACCAAGTAAACGCATGTATTTTATTGAAATTACATGCACTGTAATACATTAATATTAAAAATACACTCTTAATAAACAGTTTGCTTCCATTTTCCTCCTGTCAGTGAATGTAAAAGTTGCATGCAACAAATTTCATAGAAACATACATGATGTAAACACTTCATTTATAAAAGTTTAATAAGATTAAAAACATTTTTTTCTCCAAGTATGAGGGAAAATTAATTGTATAAATAAAAATGCTTTTTTCAGAATTTCAGAGGCATCGTAACAAAAATCACTTCTAAGCACATTTTTATTTATTTTTATTATTAAAAGCTGATTTGTTGCTTTGAATTTCGTCGTCGTTTTCCATGAGTAAACTGGTTCCACTACAGATGTCGCAAGAAGTGGCCGGCCCTATTGCCCATTCAACCGAGAATATCACTGCTGTTGCCGACAACTTTAATGAGAATCTACAAACACCAACGAGACGACGATGCAACACAATTAGGCATCAGCACACATTCGTTGCAAAGAATTTTGGTGAAAGATTTGAAAATGATCCTCTACAAAGTGCAACCTATTCAGGAATTGCTGCCTACTGACCGTCGGACAAGATTAACTTACTGCCATGCTCTGTTAAACTAGATATAACAAGAGTATAGTTTCGAATAAAAAAATCATAATGAGCGGTGAAGCTTATTTCCATTTAAGTAGTCCCGTTTTTGGGATTTCAACTGGCCATAAAGATCGTCGGCTTTTTAAAATTTCACATACGCCGCAATAAACAGCGAATTTGAAAGTCTTGAAGAAGAAATCACTATTTTCAGAACCAAATGTTTTGCGAGCAACAATTTAGGATGCGGTAAAAGGAGCGTAATTGTACCTCAACTCGGGAGGGAACCAATTGAGGGATGTAATTTTTACCAATTAATGTCATCAATTCAGCACCTTCGAATAAATTTTTATTTATAATAATATGGCAGCTAGTTCATATTTTGACATTAATATTGCGCCACCTTGTATATTTCAAATAAAATAATCAGATTTAAGACAAAAGTAAAGTAAACACAAGATAATCGTAAGTTTAATTTAAGTTACTTGGGAGGGTTTCCTTAGTATTAGTTCTTAATCCATTAAAGAGTACAGAAATGGTATATTTTATAACCGGAATGATAAAGGATCATTCAGTATCATTGCTCTGATCGGGAATAAATATAAAATCGGCGTGTGAGGGCTTGGATTATCATAAACCACAAACAGGAATTTATCATTTTTTTCTCTTAGGATGACCGCTTATTGAAGTAATGCTATTCCGAAATTTTAAATTGATTAATGCAAGTTAAAAAAAAAAAAAACATAAATTCCAATGTTTTACATTTTATTAAAAAATTTGTAATTGAAACACGCAGGGGGTATGGTTATATATGTGTGCATGTATGGAATAACCCATATAACCTTTGTGGCCTCTCTAGCATAAACGGAGTCACATGCAAAAAAGCGCCCTTTTTATAATACCGCCTAAACTGTCATCTGTCAAGTTTTACTTTCTTTGTCATCTCACACCGCAAAATGACGTTAAATTCAAATCTTGCACAAATCTTAATAAAGCCTTTATCAAGGCATAAAATAGAAGCAACGTCATTAAAAGTATGTATACGAACTCCTATTTGGGTTTAGTTAATTTAAAGCTGCTTTAAACAGTATTTGTCTTATACAATCTTTCATTTTCGAAACAATTCTTTTAAATCTCTCCAAAAGGGAATATAAAATATAAACAAATACCTTCCCTTACAATCAATTTGCAAAAAAACTGAAATAAAATGATGTGACAAGATTGAAATTAAAGAGGGACTTAAAGACTCCACTTCAATAAAAACAAGATTAGGAAGGTGAATAATGTTTGTTACTTCATGTCGGATAAGTTTGTTAGAATGACAGAACTGAGTAACAGCGTTTAAACTTAATGTGAATAATATTATGAAAAATAATTTTTATCTTTAAATAGTAACATTTTAAGTTTAACGTTTAAAACTGATTGTCATATTTAAAATTATTCACAAGATAAAAATAAATTGTTAATATTAATTGTTGCAAATTTCTTTGAACTTTTTCATACTTTTCTTAATGTTTACAAGACTGAGCTTTAGGTCAACTTTATTATAAATGATTTGTTTATATTTAGTAACTCCGAGATTTCTATGGTGTAAAAGAAATATCGGAAATAATAAATATAAACAATTACTTAAATTGATAATAAATATTATAAAGAAATCCTTTAATATGAAGACAATTTAAAGCATCTTTATTGCAATAGAATTTAAGCAATAGCACTTGCTTTTAACATCCATTTCAATTGGCCACTTTTGTTGTGTGTTGTCTCTTTTGCTCTTTGTTTTTGCTGCCGGAAATGAAAATAAAATGGATAAAATTAATCGAAAATGCAAAAAGAGACTTCAACGAAAATTCTTTAAAAAATAACAGCAATTTATCGCATGTATTTGACGCCTAAAAGTTGTCTGTGAATTGCACACCGACAGAAGCACTACGAGTAACACCCAACAAAAATTTGTATTTGTGTGGACGTTGGCATTCAGGTGTACGAGATGTCGTCACTAAAGTTCCGGGTAACAGGTGTGTGCAAAAAAAATGTTTTTTTTTTTTTGCTGCTAACGTCAAGTTTTGCTAAGAGTAATATTGGCAATACAAATGGCAGCAATAACAAACCAATAACAACAATATGATAACGAATATTGTGAATTTTTCGAAATTTAAATTTGAATTTTAAACTCATATGCAGCAATAAGCGGCTTATTGTTACCGTCAGTCTACTTAAAATGCAATTAAGATCGTAAAGTTGGATTTTAAATCATTGAAATTTCTTTTAATGAAATCCATCTGTCACAGAAATTATCCTTATTTAGATTACGCCTTTCTTGCTTAATAAGTAAGTAATCGGAATGGCTTAAATTATTTTGAGTCGCTCATTTTTGCAAATAGAAAAAAACAGATAAAATGTGGACGAGAATATATTTTTTTCTTTTCAAATTAGTTTATTTTGGCTTCAGCAGCTGATATGGCGACATCCGTGAACAGTTTCTCTGAAAGCATTCAACCTCATATGTTTATACCAAAACAAACAAATACAATATGAGAATTCTGTATGGTATATATTAAAAAATTTATTCGTGAAATACCGGCTGATGTATTGGGGAGAGTATGTCAAAATTGGGCCCAGCATATGAACCATCATCATCTTTAAATCATTTTTAAACATTGAATTATATAGATCGTTCTATCGACTCAAATGAATATTTCATATATTTCTCCGAATTTTATGTGTTTTAAATCAAATCGGAAATCTGTTAAAAAAATTACCCTTTATCAATAGTATAATAAAAGTATTTTGAAAAACTGTGACTCTCGCACAAAATGAAAACTATAAAGGGAAATTGAAATACACAAATTAAAAAAGGATAAATATATTCATTTTATATTAAACGAAAGTGCGAAATAAGGAATTTAAAAGCAAAATATTTAGTTCTTCCATAGAGCTCGTGAATGTATGTGTATTTAGTGTTTGTGTTCCAGCAAAATAAGTGGACAGGAATATTTTTTGTTTTCATTTCACTGCAAGTGCGATAGTCCTTATCATTTCCGTTTTCAGAGCCAAAGTATGAGAACATGTGTTACACACGTATACGACTACGTACAAAACACACAGACACATTCACACAGAATGATGCAAACACATCACTTGTTTCCGTTTTGTAAGATTTTCAAAGCTTGAATATCCGTTTTATTACATTCAATGTTATTGCTTTATTTTCAATGTATTTTCAATAACAAACACACAAACTTGCACACGCACACCTTCTCACCTCCCGAAACATATAAATGAAGGCTTTAACTTAGACATTAAGGTTTCATTTCAGTTAGTTTATTTGTAGAATATTTAAATTATTTAATACAACGTAAAAATTACCTTAAATAATAACAAAAATAACTAATTTATTTACTTATTCTCTTCTCCTTCCATTTGTTTATAATCTTGTTGTAATATTTCTTTCTTTCTTCTAACATCTTTATTATAATATATCTTGAAATGCTTACATATTCTTTAGCGGATATAATACAGGATGTTACGCTCTAACGGAGCGCTGCTAATGTAAGTAGTGCTAATAAAAATACACCATAAAACCCTTAAAAGGAAAAATAATATATTTTATAAAAAAACATAAAATACGTTTTTCAGTTGTTTTCCCTTCAGATTTGTCTATTATGATTTGTAAGTTTTTGAATGTTTTAAGAAAATACCACATCATATCGTTTTAAACCAATAAAATATTTTCATGTAAAATCGACGAAAAAACTATTTATTTAAATGGAAATTTATTCAATATGACAAATTCTGCTTCTGATCAAATTTCTCATTTTCAGCTACAAGGAATGTAGTAACAATTTTTTATCTAATGAAATTTTTAATTGAAGTTGATTCAAATCAATTTCTATTGTTTGAATTGAAGGCAGCGGGAGGGTGGATTAGTTGAGAGCAAAACAATTATGGAACTTTTAAGTGCAGCTTAACATATAAACAGCTTTTCGAATTAATTTGACTTAATTTTATTATATTGTTTTTTAAAATACTTTATTTTATTTGATTTTGTTTTGTATTTTTTATTTTTAAATAAATTAATTGTTCCTTGCAAGCATTTGATAATTAAGGAGCATAATGATTGTATTGAACAAATCACAGTGGGGTTGAGTACAAACAAAAAATGTCGTCAGTGTGCTGGTTAGACTTCTTTAAAATTGGAGTCACTGGTAGAATGATTTACAGTGGACAGAAGTTTATCATTTCGGGAATGAAAAAATTTGTTTTTTGACTTAGAACTTAGATGTACAACAGGAAAATATTGCTATCGAAATATTATTATAAAATTTGAGCCTAGTGCTTTGCCAAAATAGATAAGTTTTACCTTTTTGTAAAATAATACTAATCAGTTGCCTGACAAAGTGGACAAGAATTAAGGACAATTTCATTCATCATTTTCCTCGAAGGCCACTTGTAGAATGAAAAATGTAAGAAGTGAAAATAATTAAAACTTTAGTTAACATAAGACAATGAAATGAATGTTTTTTCTCATATTGCCTACTGTGCAATGCGAGTACCCTCAATTATATATTGTTTGTTTGCAAGAACAACTTTAAGACTGCTTTTCCTATTAAATGTACACTTTAAAAATCCTACATTCAAGTTGTCTATTACCCCATCAAAGCGGAGGATGTGGATTCGATTCCCACCTAAGAGTTTGGTCTGCTTCAATGTCTTCATATGTCTTATATCCTTCGAGCTCTTTAGCAATTGTTCGTACTAACTTTTCTCAGTAATAACAGAATCTGCAGTACTTCTGGAAAATCCTCAGTAGCACACTTTTATATCAAAAGGTTGTCGCAAATGATGTCAACTCTAGTCCAAACTCAGCATTTTCAAACGAAACAGACACAAAATCTCATATTTAAATGTCATGTTGGCAGGTGCTGATACATACGATATCACATTACAGGTCAGTCTGCAGGAAATTTAGTTATGATCACAACGAAATCATTTAGAAAATTCAGAAATTTCGTTGTTTACGAGAGGCTTAAATTAGTCTTGATTTGTTTTAAAAGGACTGTAATAGAAAAGTGCTGCTCTAGGCAAACTTTAGTTCTTAAAGTTCAATATCTTTCAAAATATTGGAAATGTGAAAGAAAAACAATAAAAAAAACAAAATAATTAGCTTCTTCTTACCTCTTTCTTAACGAAGAAAATTGAAGAAAAATTACACTGTGCTACACGGGAATTATGCATGTTTGTATTTCGATCACTTGGTGGTCCATTTTTATTTACGAAATAAAGGTATTCGTGAAATTTTTACTTAAAAGATCGTAACTACGTTGTCTTTGAGGATATTCTATAAAAATTTGTTTTTGCAAAGGAAAACTCTTGAAAATCTGTTGATTAAGTTTAAAAAATCGTAAATACTACTATTGTTTTTGCTCTAACTTGATGGCTCGAAAAAGAATAAAGCGCAGCGTATAAATCTAAGACCTAAAATCTAATTCTTTTTCTTACCAAGATAAGAATATATTTTTGTTTTAACAGCCAACTTGGTTTTTCGAAATAAAGTGAGTCGATTGTAACTCAAACATTTTTCGGACTGACTTTCAAGGAACTTCTTGTGTTCGAAAGAAGACACTTCAAAGACAAGAAAGTTATGAGTTGCTTAAGTTGAATTTTCACAAATATCCCTGTTTCATGAATAAAAATGGAGCACAAAGTGATCGATAAAAATTAAAAATATCTTCATATTCTACCGATTCCGAAAAACAAGAGTTGACAAATATATATAGTGTTACTATCTGAATGGACAAATTCAGCAGTCGATTTCTAACTAGACCAACAGACTAGTTAATCTCGATTTAAAAAATTATCGTTCTATTGGGTTAATAATCGGTTTTTTTTTTGCTGTGAAAATGGTAAACCTTGGCCCAGAGTATACTCGTCTAAAAAATAATTCTTTTTCTATGTTTTCTCTATTTTGTGCACAACTCCACTGTGTTATGTCTTGCGCTATTTCAAATAAATAAAAAATACTTTTAATTTTTGATGTTTAAACTTAATCTTATTTTTTGTTATTTTTAGATTCACCATATCATGACGTAAGTGGCCTGCCAAATCCATACAATATGGAACACATGGATCAAGATGAAGTTATATCACCACAGCAGCACATGTCTCTTAGTTATGATGATAGTTTCGAGGGTGAATACTCATCAACACCGAATTCACGGAATCGCCGTGTAATACGTGAAATTATTGTATAAATTTGTTCACCATTCATACACACATACGTACACACGCCCACGCGCCCACACGCATTCAAACATCAACATCACTTCACTTACCAATAAGTTTTTACACTAATTTCTAATATTTTCTTTATTTTTTGAAGAAAAATATTTTTATTTTTGTTACGGAAAAAAAGAAACATTTCATGTTCACTTTAAAAAATATTTTTTACAAAATTTTTTTATCATTGTCATTTTGAAATTTTTGGATATATTCGCATAAAAGGAGTGAAAGGATGTTGTGCACTCTATTGTTATGAATTTAGCTAAAATGAATTGTAAGTGAAAAACTAACAACTTGAACATCCCTATCAGAAGATTTACCCAACCCCTCAACTAAGAGATACTAATTAATTCACATTTAAAATAATTTGTTAAAAAAAAACAACAAAGAACAAACAACTTAAAACCCACAGAAATGATGCATTAAAATAATAATTTTAAGCATTAAAATAAATAATAATTTTGATTCATGCAACTTTAAGTCAAAATATAAAAATCAATCCTTCACCATATTTTTCATTTTTTATTTTAAGTCCGTCTTAAGGTCGCATTTGCTCTTTTTATCTCTCATTTTCTTTTTATACACAAAATTAATATTTAAGTTCGTAACGACAACAACGAATTACGAAAAGTTTTAAATTTCTTACTTCCTTTATTTTGAAAGTTGCCATTTTTTTAAATATATAAATTTACTTGATTTTTTTTTATTAAATTAATAATTAATATTTTTTGTTAATTATAGTTTAATACATTAAGTTTAATATATATTTTTGTCCACAATTAAATAAATTTTTTTTATAAATATATGAAAACATTAGAGCAAATAATGTAATGCCAATTTGAGATCTTTAGGGTCTTGTATTTTGTTCTTAGAAATCTTATGCCCAGTTAATTTTTTTTACATACCAATTAGATATATATATATATATATATATATATATATATATATATATATATATATATATATATATATATATATGTTTTTATTTTATAAACATATTTCAATACTTTTACAAATTGAAATAAGGTGCCGTTATGGTTTAGTTTAATTTTATACACATGACATTTTTTTATTTTATAAATCATTTTTAACTCAATAAATCTACATGCAAAGAAATTGTCAATTGTTGCAGTGCATAAGGGCTTAACGAAACGATGCACAAAAGTGCAGTTGGCACTTTTTGACTTTATCAATTAATGAAAATTGTTTTCGTTTTTTTTCAATTCCAAAAGATTGAACTGAACAAAAGAACGAACACGTTTCTAATAACGTTTTCGCCTGAGAAAATCTTAGAACATCGTGGTGGTAATTTCTTATATCAATCGTCTCTTTCACACATTTAAAAGTTTTGAATCAATACAAGGTGTATTTCATATCTCGCACCTGTCTCTAGTGAAATTGTCGTTATAAAATAATGAATATTTTAAATATTTTAAGCAGCAAATTACGGCATTTGATATCGAACGAAATTTTTATACATTTCAAGAAATTTTTCCTTGCGATCGATATCGAATTCCGTAATTTATACCCAGATTTTTTTTGGTAAGAAAAGCTTTTATTGGATGTATTGCGTACTCGATAATTTACATGTAATATTTTCTGCTTATTTCAAAATATATTTTGAAGTGGAAACCATGTTACACGAAAAAGGCAAAATATCGCACAATTTACACTAAATTTCATTTCATCACGATTTAGCTATTCTGCCAAACCTTAACGAAAAATTTCTTTATAGGGGAATTCACACCGAGTCTGTTAATCCGGTAATTTGTTAGTTGGTAATTTGTTAAAACACTTTACTGTGAACACACTTTTTGTTCTATCTCAGTAGTGCGGTAACTTTTGCTACAAAACAGATGATTTAAATTTATTAAAAAGCAAAAATGCCTCGAGAAAGTGCAGTAATGAGAATATAAACACAAATAAACACAGCTGTTTTTTGTTACCGAGTAACAAGAAAATTACCAAGCTTGCCAGACTGGTAGACTTGTTACTCGGCAGTTCGATAATTTGTTAATTTTACAAAAACAAAATACACGTAAAAAACTATCGAATAACGACTAACGAATTAACAAGGCCGGTGTGAATAACCCTTATATATTTTTGTTAATTTTCAAAACACAAACTCTATTGCAATATTAACACGATAATTAAAAACTTAAAATTTTGTACGCATATGTATACGCAACATGCCCTTTGATTTTCATCGTAACCGAAAATTTGCGATCGCCAAAATTAAATCTTAAAATTTTATAACGTTCGTATTGAACTCACACATTTAGAGCAAATTGAATTTTGCAGTATCCATGCCACTTGGGGCAAAGGCAGTTAGTGAAAACAGTTCTCCTGTAAAATTTTGCATTTCTCCCTCACGATATAGAAAGTACTTTCTAGGAATCAAAATGAAGCCATGAAATTTAGCTGTGGAAGAAAATAGTTGCCCATCTCCGGAGTAAATTAAATAAGAAATTTATTTAAATTACGTACTTGCGATATTGTCCAAATTATTTATTAAAAAATTTCAGTTAAAAAATTTTTTTTATTTGCTTCAGTATCTAAAAGAAATTATTTGTTTAATGATTGTCATAAGTCGTCACAGTTTTGAGTCTTCTTCGAAATGCATGCGAAGACATTCTATTCGAAATTATTATGAAATAATAAATTATAACAAAACTGCAATTAGGGTGCAGTTCCGAGAGGGCTAATTTCACGTGGTATGCAGGATAGGGGATACTAATCCATTCGTTTGTTTAGCAACGTCCATAGCCGATCCTAATTATATCAATTATCATCTTGGAATTACGCTTTAATCAGTTAAATTTATTTCTCGATGGGAAATAATTTAAACAGGAAATTCGTGTACTTGTATGCAAATGATCCTTGGGCTACTACATTTTTAACGCCGAACTCAAAGAGGAAAACTTGTTAAACCTATTACTTTCAATAGGCGATTAGGCATACGCGAATGGGGCAAGTCGCCATATACAAGTACAGGATATCTCAATGGTTTATTTAGGACATTAGTTTTGCTTCAAACAGTGTGGCAATGGTAAAGTTGCAACGAACATGTATTGATGAGCACAATTAGAAAATCGTGCTCAGTAATATTATTTTTCTAAAGTGTTCCATTGTATGTTGGTCTCTAAATTACTACTGCGATGGCATTTGAAAAATTTTAAATGTCATCAAGACCTCTTGAAGTGAGCTCCACTTTTGTGAGACAGGGCATAAGCGATAAACTTGTTGGTTTAATTGGTTTGAAGCCGTTTGTTAACACACGTCAAGCAGATGGAAAAAAATTCTCTTATCAAACAGTGGTGTCTCATTAGACAATAAATAGATGGAAATAGGGAATTGTCTAACCAATAGATGTATTTATGTTTGGGATTTTCACAGAAATGGAATTAAAAACATTTCGCTCTAACCAACTGTCCAATTTTCAAAACTTGTTGCATTTAAACATGTAAAACTTTTATTAATTTTCTTTGCATTTGTTGCATTTATGAGGGTTGCATTTTTGTTTGTGTAGACCTTCTGTGTGTTGTGTTATTTGTAAAATTTTATTATCCTTATCTCCTCTAAAATTTGTTTTTATTACAGTTTTATGTCAGGAGTTTTACGTACGTCCTTCTTGGTATTTAAGTATAATAAAAATATTTTTAACAATAATATTTTTACCCAAGTCGATATAAAATAATATAAAATACGGTCATTTACTTAAAGAATCTCTTAAAAAATCGATTTTGCAAAAATACGTTGAAGAAGTAACGCAATAGTGTCCTCGTCTAATGAAAATTGCTACGAAAATTCCATGACTTTTAACTAGAACTTAAGGATATATAGCACAAGAATTACGTTGGTGAAATGGCCATATTGAACGTGATATAAAATGTTGCACGTACGAGTATATATATTTTCATTTAGTAAATTTTATTTGTCAAGAAACAAAATGATTTGAGTTTGATGCTTCCACATTTTAAGATTCTCGCTTATGGAAAAATTAGGAAGTATCAAAAATATCAGTTTTTTATTATTTTTATAAAAAAAAATACAATTTAATTGCTTTAAAAAATTTTAAATAAGAATCAAAATTCAAATTATTCAAAATAATTTATGTTTTTTTAGTTTTAAAAATTTTGTTTTATTTATTTATATGTTTTTATATTTTATTTTTAGTTTTGTGCTCAATTTTAATACTCAGAAATTTTAAATCATTTACTAGAAGAACGTCATGGCCACTGTTGCCAGAAGTGCAGATTTTTCTGTATTTTGAAGATTTCACATCCCTTAAATGTTTAAAAGGAAAATTGAAGATTTTTGGCCAAAAAACGAAGATTTCTTAAAAAGCATTAATGTGTAAAAACCTTTTAATTTTGAATTCCGTTTTGCTACTTTGGCGGTCCCCAGAGTTTATTCTTAGAAAAGTCCATAATTTGTATTTTGAAATTGCTAGACATAGATCAATATGGAGGTGGTCTAACTTAAATAGTGCTTGTTTTTCAAAATCAGATTTGTCCAGGTATATAAAACTGGCATTCCTCACATGCATATGCCACCCATGAATCGAGCAAAAGAGAATTTATTTGCTTGGAAATATTTCTTATCGCAAAAAAAAAAGGAATATAATTGTAATTTTTGTGATATATTTTCATTTTGCTTTTATAAAAGAATTTCTTTAATTGTAAATCGGAATTAATTGTTTTTTTCATTTTACTTTGATCAATTTATAAAAAAAGGAACTAACAATACTTTAAAGGTTTTCTAAAGTTCGTTTATAATAAAATAATATAGATTTTTTTTATTACCAAATCTCCAATTTTCGCAACACTGTTCATAACTCATCGGCCAAAAATAATTTGGATTTTTTCCTGTGATCAACGACAACGACTGTATTGAAAGAAGTATGAGAAACTTGCGCACTGTCCAATAATTACTGGTATTGAGTCCCACTGTAAGACGTATAATTAAAAATATCATGTTTTTTTCTAATTAATGAGCGATATGTATCCAGAAAAAGTTTTTATTTTGTCGAGAAAATTGCAAGTTTTAGAACGCATGTGGCAGAAAACAGCCACAATAGAGTTATAAAAACTAAAAAATATAGATAATGTGTATAAAATAATAGTAATTATTAACGATGTAAATGTCATGGCAAAGTTTAGGGTAAAATAAAACTGCAAAAGGGACCGGAAATAAGCCACAAAATCTAATATTACGCTTACAATTATGGGAACATCAAAACCCCTTGCAACTGTTAATAAATGTATAGTTGTAATGCATGTGTTAGTGTTTGAAAAATTATTGTAGTTGTGAGTTTGAAATTCAAAATTATTAATTTTTTATTGAAATAATCTGACTGACAAAACATATCATACACATTTGTTGCGATTGGCTTGACGATGCTCTGCTGGACAGGAAACTTATGTACCATAATGTGTATAAAACAGCATAATTTTATTCCGTTGCTCTGATATATTTATTATATAAAAATAGTTTAAAAAATTATTTTGCGTTGTGTATGCTTTTCTGAGGAGAGAAATTCGAATGGAACTAAAACACTGAAAGATGTTTTATCTAAAAATGCATAATTTGAAGCAATAATGACATCAACCCAAATGCTTCATTATTTGCTTATTGTTATATATTCTGCGATCGAAATATTTGTTAATACCTTTGGGCAATTTTGAAGGATTCGCTTGGCACAAGACGGACCGAAACAAGCGATTTATGTGAAATCAGATTGTTATTTTTTTCGTATTCGAAAATTGAGTTGGAATGACAGTAAATCAAATTATCAGGTCATATTGCAAGCAAGTCTTTCCTTCAGTAACTAGTCAATGGCCCATGTCTTCGCATAGGAAGAGTATTTATACTCTTGGTCTCCACCAATATATATCAACTCCTTCGAAACTACATGCACGTGTCAATGCAAATCTCCCATAGAGAGTAGCCCACTGCAGTCAGTCATAGCAATCCTTTAAAACGTTAGAAAAAAAAAGACAAAAAACTCTCAAAGGCCTAGCAACAAAACACAAGCCTGATCGCATTTATAAAATAATTACGCGAATGTGAGACTGAAAATCAGAAAACAAAAAAAAACAACACCCTTTTTTAAAGCCACTTCATAATGATAAGAAAAAAAGGAAAATTGCTTTAACATTTGATTCAGAATGTAGCAGTTGTTGGCGGAAGTAGCAAGCAAGTATTTTTTCTTCGCTGACAACTAGATCCACACAGATTCCTTTTCCTATTTGGAAAGATCATTTGCCAACCACATGCGTTCAAGAACTACGAGTACTTTTCGTGGGTACTCAACTATAATTATTTTATTTAACTTTTCCCATAATTTGTTTTTAATTTGAATCCATCTCTTAAACGTTTAGTAGCACTTGTTCAACGAATTGAATTAAATTAAACTATACTTAAAAAATAACAACAACAAGAAATCTCCCACAATTGTTAAAAACACTAAATTAAAAAAAATATAGATATAAAATAAAACTTAGATGTAAGTACTCAATTAAATATAAAAGAATCTGTATATTTAAGATCCCAATTAAAAAATAGAAAGAAAATTTTTTATTTAAGTAAAAAAAGAAAAGAAGAAAAAATAAATAATTAAGTTATAAAAATTTTACTGTTTAAGTTGATATACAAAGTAAGTGAAATAAAATAAAAATATTTACAAAAAAAGTCCAAACCATGAAAACAAATAAAACAATACTTCAGAAATAATAAATAACAATAACAAAAATAAAACAACGTTATTTAAATGTAAATAATGTAATGTAAATGTAAAACGAATTAAATTAAAAATATCAAACGAAAAAAAACTAATTACGCAAGTTAAAAAACCTTTTTTATATTGATTTTCTATTAAATTAAACTTTAATTATTAAATGTATACTTTATGCTGCTATTAACAACAACAAAAACAGAGAAAGATTTTAAACAAACAATTAAATTAAATTCGTTTTTTTTTTTGTTTATTTGCTCTAATTTAATAATAATAATAAAAAAATACAAAAAAGAAACAAATAAAAAACAAACCTTTAAATGTAGTTAATTAAATTATATATATACATATATTACTATAGTATATACATACAAAAACAAAATCTTTAATAAAAAATAAAAAAACAAAAACTATAAAATAACAAAAAGTTATTTGTTTCATTGCACCTTTTCTGGACCGTAGATCGTATTTCGTTTTTTCGTTGCCTCTGAGTATTGCGAACGTCAATATGAAAATGCTCAATTCATCCATTTTAAGTCTGACAATTCTCACCTAAAACTAAGAGCGAGTGTTCGCAAACGCAGTACTGCGTTGCAACAATAAATTCAAATGTTCACAATTGCACTGTAAAATATATGGTGTTCAAATGGATTTGAAAAATACTGATTCTTGTCAGCATTATTTGGAATTTGTTGTAAAAACATACAAACTCATATACTTAAAAAAAACCAACAAATATTATCCTCTTTACCAGACAATATGTAAATCCAGAGTTTAGACCACCATATTTGGATGGTATTATTTTGAAACTTTTGTGAAAAGCGAAAAAACTCGGCATAATTCTGAAGTCAAACTCTCTTGGAGGCGCAATGTCGAGGAGAAAGAAAGCGTGACTAAAAGCAAAAGAATGAGGAATTGACTCAATTCAAATTTTCACGAATTTGATTTTCAAAACGAATCGGTTTAATACCATTCTCCTGTTATAGATCCCATGGAATAAACAAAATAAAAAGCGGATGTTCCATCTCATGTAAATAAAAAATTAAATTCTATTTGGCTCCAACCTTTCGAGCAAAACAGTTAAACAATTCAAAATAAAATAATAAAATATTTGCTTATTAAATTAATATGAATACGCTAACAATTGAATAATTACAAATGTGTACGCAACACACTCCCTCCCGCGCACACATACATATTTATGCATCAACATGCGCGAATCTACACTCATATTTATATTCACACACATGTTTATTTTTCAGGATCATGACTACGGCACTCTTATTATGATGATGGCGTCGACGTTGTTGGCAAGAACATCGTAAGCATTGATAAGGATTATGATTCCGCTTGTGTGCTCAAATGACAAATAAGCAACGTAATATTTATTTTATAAGAACAACAAACATTAAATATAAA
Source organism: Germaria angustata (assembly GCA_963681545.1). NCBI lineage: Eukaryota > Metazoa > Arthropoda > Insecta > Diptera > Tachinidae > Germaria > Germaria angustata. The sequence goes on along the minus strand of OY812999.1, from coordinate 29,975,345 downwards.
ACATGCAACAAAAACACTGGCACAATTTGAAACAGTGTAATTTTGAAAAAATTAAAAAAACCTTGTCATCATCGTAAAACAGAAGCACTTCCTCTGAATTTTCAAATACGTACTCGTAATATAAATAAAATGCTCAACTAAAGGAAATCAATTATAAATATAAAACAGCTACCTTTACATGGATAATGACACGAATTTTTCATCCAGGACATATTTCAATTCAGTTTAAGAAGAAAAATAACGCGAGGTTTCAATTTTCTCGTTTCCAAGAATGTAATAAAAATATTTTATAAAATATTTGTGGAAGGAAATTAAAATAATTACAAAATCATTTATAAATATTTTTAAAATGAAATTAAGTATTGGATAATTTCTCTTTGAATACTATCCTTTTAGCAGAGACATATTTAAATGCAATCACATTGAAAAAGAACCTGTAAAAATACATGCAGGCCATCTAGTGAACTTTCCACTAATATCAAGTCCATTTTACATGCAACATGCAGTTAATAAATACATTCTACCGACTTTATTTATTTTATTTTGCTACGAACTACCTCACAATCTGCGTTTAACATATTGTATGTATTTAGCAAAAAAAAACTTATATTTTATAAAAAAATAAACAAATTTCAAAACCCAGTACGGAGTTCCGCCCGAGTTAAAGTTTGCAATATTGCATTCATTTTTACATGGACATAGAATGACTCAAACTGGAGAGCTACATATGTAGCAGCAATAACTACATTATTACCCAAAAAAGTGCTCCACAAAACAATTTTTGTGTATCCCGACAAAATCAGAGAAACCCAGATTGATCACATTGCAGTTAGCAAGGAGGAGCCTCCTCCTCCATAAAGGACCTGGTGGTTATCTGATGATACATGAAATTTAAACTTGGAGAGAAGGGATATAAATTCAAAACTGAATGTAGCAAGAACTAGCGGTGAAATTAAAATAATAGGAGAAGGTTGCACGCGGAAGGATAAAGGTGTGAAGCGGAATGCAAGCAAAGAATGTTATGTACAAAAATCCTCCAGGAAGTACAGGTACAAAGATGTGTACGCAATTACTAAGAAACTCAGCCGGCAGCAACTTTTGAAATGATATGCTTCTTAGAAACAGTGAACTGTTGCAAATATGGTGACAACACTATTCGAACATGCTGTCAAGCTGAATAGTGAAAATCTTAAACATCTGTTCATGCACAGATCATACTGTAAAACAGGACATGTCATCTCCGCTTTGAAAAACAACAAACCACCAGGAGCTGATAATATTACCCAAGAGTTACCACGAGAGATTTTGCTATATCAACGAAATCGATCCATCATTAACGAAAGACCCTATTTGGCAAAACAAATATTGCATGGATCACATAAGCAGTCTCCACATAATTACCGATCAGTATGCCGACAACTGGTTATTGATGCCGTGACAACTGGAGTGCGACAATGATGTATAGTATGAGGGCTCGCCCAACATCAACGAGACAACGATGCAACATAATTAAGAGTCAGCAGATCTTCGTTGCAACGAATTTTGGTGAACGATTTGAAAATGTTCCCCTACTAAATGCAAACTGTTCACGAAAGGCTGCCTGCTGAATATTTGATAAGGTTAACTTACTGCCATACTCTGTTGGTGTAAGGAGAGGATAGTTTCGATATAGTTTGGGGCACAGAGAATATACTTGAAATGCATGAAGAGTCATTGCATCCTCTCAAACTGACTGTTTGGTGCGGAATTCGCAGTGAAAAAGTAATTGACCTTTATTTTTTTTAACACTCCGATCGTACCACCGTAACTTAAATAACAATCATTATAGGCAGATGCTGAAGAAGTTTTTATTTGCATCAGGCTGCTGCAATAAGTCTTGACCAACGTTAGCAATCGCTCACACAGCTGCCGCAACGATGGAGATTTTTAGACACTAAAATCCAGGTGGAGTGATCTCCCATTATGGAGATTTGAGCTGGTTACCCAAATCGCCTTGCAATACCTGAAAACTAACATTGAATAAGGAGTCGCCAATATACGAGCAGCAATTCAAAATGACCTAAAATGAGCGCAGAGTGTCTCAACTCGGGAGGTGGCCATTTGAGCGATATAATTTTTTTCAATTAGCGTTATCAGTTTTACAAATTCAAATAAACTTTATATGAAAATAGAGCTCTTTGGTCTGCAGTAAATAAATTAATATTCTTATAATTATAATTTTCTTATTCATATTATTTCCTATTCTTCTGTTTTATAATAAAACTATGTACATATTACAATGTTTTACTTGCGGTTCAAAATATTTAAGTATTTCAGATGTTGTTTATTAAATATAAATAGAGAAAATAATTGCGTATTCAATTAAAGATAAATTGTCTTAAAATGCAATTAAAAGCAAATCTGTTAAATTGTCAGTATTTAAATTTAAAATTCAATTGTTTTCAAATGCAATTGCAGTTATTCATAAAGCGAAAGCAACACAAATAGAAAATGCATTTACTTTCGCAAATTCACATACTCGTGCACATTGATTTGTACTTTAATATTTAATACTAAATTGCATTTAAAAGTTTGAATTTGTGCGATACACGTACAAATATACGAATGTTTGTCTATCAGACACATACTTTACAATTTATGTAAATACTAGTACATGGTGCAACATATTGTGTATTAAATTGACAATAGTTGTAGTTACTTGTATGTATGTAGTAGTTGCTCGTACGATGCAGCATACGAAGACATTGTTGTGCTTATAAATATCTAAAGCATTAGAGAAATATAGAAAAGAATAGGGTCACACATGCTCAGTTTGGACACACCAACAAACGGATGATTGGACAGACATATGGTCATGAGCCCTTAGGCAAAATGACGAAAACATGTTTAAATGAAAGAGATTGTCAATAAATATTAAAACAACAATTTAGTATAAAATGTTGCACATACTCACATCGATATCAATAAATGTTTATGGGTTAATTTGGTCATATTCCATGAGCGTATCTTAGATTACACACATATTTGTGCCATTACTTATTTTCGCTTTAGTTGAAGTAATATTATTATCCCCAATCTCACTTTCTGGCCAATTGACTGCAAATACTGACATGGTAAAATCGATAGGAACCCCTTAGAAATACGGCCATACTTTGATACAATTACACTCTAATAAACTTTGGCAAATAGTCGTTTAAAGTTGGTCAATAAGTATTATTTACTACCACTACCATCATAGTGTTAGCCAAACGAAAGCTTCTTCTTACATGCACTCAATCACATACTCATATACATGCAGTCGTATATGCAAAACTGTGTATGTGTGTCAACAAAAGTAAACGTATACAACTTGCAATTTAAAATGTCAATCATGTTTCAACAATAATTTCGAAATTGGAAAATAACAATCAAATTGAAAATATATTTAATGACAAAATAGAAATAACAAATTATATGAAAATTCTATGTACGTACATACGTAGTCGTATGTTGGTTGGTTGGAAAAAGCTAAATTGTTAACGTTTTTCACGTTAGTAATTGCGACAGCCGTGACAGACAACCGTACATGCTGTCAGTTGTACACATAAAAAATTTAATACACACTGTGTGATCGATAATATAAAATTTGCAAAAAGTCTATATAATATACAGTTTATTAAAAATTGGCGGAAGGGGACGAGATTTCAAACTTTTACCGATTATAGATAGCGGCCATATTTCTTAAAGGTAAATTTGTCGTGGCTGGCTGTCGTTCATTCAGTCTGTTTTACAAATCACCATGGATGGAAATAGCGTTAAAAAAAACGAAACCCAAGATCTGCCGAAAACATGGCCGCTTTTCGATGTCATTTCTCCATAAACAATAAACCAACACCCTTGCGACTACGAAACCCAGCGGCCGAAATCATCGCCGCTGGTCGCGAGATTGTGCAGGAGAATTCGAGTCGCTCACAAATAATCAGCCTTTGCAAACCTACACTTACCACATTTCGTTGAGAACGACTTTGGTAAGGCCATCACCCTCAATGGCGAACACTATACATCGATGATTGGCTACTTCTTTTGGCTTGAATTAGATGATATAGACACCTAAGGCAAGTGGATTCTACAGGATGGCGATACGTGCCATACGGTTTATGCTACACTGGAGATTCTGTACGAGTAATTTGAGGGCATGGTTATCTCACGTGGAGGTGATGTGAAGTGGCCACCGAGATCATACGATTTGAATCCGCTGGCCTTTTTCTTGTGAGGTTTTCTTGAGTCTCAGGTCTATGCAAACGAGTCACAAGCCACAGTGGCCCTCCAAGCCAACGTAACACATGCCATTATATCAAATTCAGCCAGAGTCATGGATAATTAAACATACAGGACACGCGCAACCCAGTGAAGCTTCGGCGGACATATGTTTAATGTATAATTTCATCAATAGGCCTCTCAAATACCTAAAATATTTAAATAATGTCTCCAATACACTTTATTGAATATAAACTTAAAGATCAAAAGCAATTAAAGAAAGACCCTTTATTATAACTATTAATGACAATTTTTTGTGATTATAGAAACAAACATATTCCGGGCTTTCACGCTCCGTATTATAATACCCTATTGAAATTATTAGCACTTTTTTAAATATACTACATCAAAAGTCTACAACAACAAAATACATTGAAACATACACGTAATTTGCTACACTTATTAAAAAATGCAAGACCAAAATTCGTAGTACATCAAGTGTTTTATATATACAAGTATGAGAGTATAAGTTTGAATTGATGTACTCTTTCAAATAAGAAGCCGTTCACGCTTCGGCACAAACAAATTAAATCAAAAGGATTGTAGAAAAAGTACGAAGCGTGAAACCCGCTATTATTTCGGTAACTAAAAGTTCACATTTTATGAATATTTTATTAACTGAATTGTCATTTCCAGCATATTGGAAAGAAATTACCCAATGATGCCATACACACCAAACTGTCACTTTCTGTGGACGACTTAGCTTCTCGACAATGATATGAGATTTTTCCAAGCCCCAGATGTGATAATATAGTTTGCTGACTTAGACGCCAAGATGTAAATGCCTATCGCCTAAAAAAATGTTCTTCAGCCAAAATCGATGTCAAATGGTTTGGCAATATTTCACAACGTTGTTCAACTGCAAAGCGACTTATTATGGTCGCTGGGGATATGATACTGAGAGAGCGAAACCTTTCAGTGTCAAAATAACATTTAAAAAGTTATATGTATCTGGATCACCGAAGGGATTTTATTAATATTACATGCTGTATGCCTTTACTTTTCCAGTAAAAGCTTCTAACAAGGAAGAAATATAAAAACGTGTACAGCTATTATTCCAAATTCTCAGAACTAAATAAAGTATATGTACGCTTTACTAGTAACAAATAGTTTGAAAACGTGCAACCTCGTATGTTTATGCCAAAAGAGTATAATACAATATGGGAATTCAGTATTGTATATAATCACTACAAAATACATAATCATAATAGGCCTAGAGTGCTTTCAAACAAACAACACAAAAAACAGCTTAAAGATCACTGACAGTTTAGCGACCAATGACATGTCGGCATAAAGCCACAACAAACAAATCATTGCTATTTTTATATATATTATAAAAATAGTCTAATTTGAAATCGTCAATATTTTATTATTAAGAAATTTTACACAACAACAGATAAGTCTGGAATTAGAATTTGACGGATGTAGGGCAGCAGGACGAAATATACACTAAACGAAATGCCATGATTAGGGAAATTAACAAAGACGTTTTCCCTTGGCCTAAGCTATTGTGGAAGTGTTAATTCAAGCTTATCATAACACAGCCCGCAATATAATATGTAATACTCGCAACGATTTCAGAGGTTGGACTACATGTACTTTCAAGAAAAATTAAGGCTGTATCCTCTCATAATTTTTGCAAACAGAAATAGGCAATTAGAGTAATACTTGTTTGGATTGCCCATAATATGATTATATCTTACGTGTCAAAGCCTAATAAAGCTGATCTTCTATTTTTTTAATATGTTAAAGTTTTCCTTGTGGCTTACAATATAAGAAAAAGTCAGATGTAAACTTAAATAACAATGCCACTAAAAGGAATAGGTGACACTTTGCATCAACTTGTATATAGTCGCACTTGTCGAAGTAAGTCAAATAGTGGGCCATTTACATTTTTCTGTAATGATATAGCAGGATATGCTATTTGTAAATTTTTTTTATCAAAGTTGAAAAGCAACGGAAGTCAAAAAGGGTCTAAATCTCTATTGATGTAAGGTTGTCGAGGGATTTATTACTCCCCAAATACTTGAAATTTCTCGAGAAGCACTCCGAGAACAAAATACACCGCCTTCAACCAGTTGTACAACAGACAAACATGATAAATATTTGGGATATTCACAAGGTATGCTATTAGTTATATTGTCATAACGTCATACAATTTTTTCAAACAAAACCAAAACAAATATGACAATATGACTGATAGCATAATTTGTGAACCCCCAAATTATTTATGTGATCGCAAAATAAGTCGTATTGCAAAGCGCTGCTGTAAAAATTTTTGGAAATTATCATTTTGTAATGCATTTATTTAATTATTAAGTACGAGTATGTGTCTGAGAGGCACATGTTGGAATGATTTGTACATTTTCGTGATGGTATGATGAGGGTTAAGGGTTCTAATGTGTTAAGAATTACTTGTAAATTTCTTCTAATAAAGTGTTATATCTTTATTTACAATATTTCGATGATAACTTTAAACGGTTACATTTCTCTATCGTTGCAAGTAAATGATACGAAGAAATGTGTGTCATAGTTTTAAATAAAAATCTATGAATTTATATGACTAATAATATCTATGATTTTTGTAGTTGCAGATATATTCACTATCACAGTATCTATAACTTTTAGCTTTATTTCAAACTAAATTAACAATTTTGCACTTTCCAAATTTACTAATGTATTTGGAATTAATTAGCAAAAAAATAGCAAATACAGACAAAAATATTTTAAATAAAATATTATATTGTATTCAAATATTTGCAATAACACTGCTCGACAAAATATTTTTTTCGTACAAATTAGGAAAAAATCCAAACGAAGGATTTTTGAGTTAAAAAATTAAAATTTAATCGTTATATCGGTAATCATATTGTGTAATAATTTCATTAGAATATCTTGTATACTTACCTGTTGAGAGCAGAATAGTGATTTAATTCCTATTTTAAGTTGTGTTTAAATTGGAAACTGTTAGTTCTTTTTTTATAAATCTACAATTTTGAGTTATGATGGACTTGTAGCAAATGAACCAAATGGTAACGTTACAACAAAACTAAAGGTGATGATTAGAAACAAATGAATGTCAGAAATAAATTTTTCGTAGCATTTTTAAACTTAAAACTGGAACATATTTAAATTTTAGTTAAAATATTTAAATTAATTGCCTATGAAGAGTTTTCTAAAGGAATTAGTAGACCATTAAATGAAATGTTGCTGATTCAATTGCCCCAATTAGTGGACTGTAGAATATAGTCTATATTTCTTCTATTGTGGACTTAAAAATTACAAAAGCATTACTTCAATATTGCATTATTTCTACACGAAATAAAGGACTAAAAGTTGATCAACAATAAATTTTAATTTGGCTTTCTTGCATGTAATTTTTCATAGAAATCAGATGGACTAAGAGGAATCCTGGACTAACTATTATAACATAGCTCCGCCATTTATAGACCCATATTCAAAATTCTTTATTTAATATGGTATTTCAAACTTTTGTGGGACTGAAACGTAAACTATGGACTGTATCGGGTTTTAAACCAACTTCGGTTGCTTCGGTTTTTTAATATGTGCGATTGGTTCTTGGTATTGAGGTCGGTTTGTGCTGCCGTCTTGTATATGTGAACGTGTACGCATTGTCTATCTAGTAGAAATTGTCATGCTCTTACAAAATGCCTGAAGTAAATTCAAATTGTTTGACGTCAACGGTGTGCAATTGAGCAACCAGGTTTTGACAACGCGTTCGGTAGTGAAATTGGCCGCCCAAAGATGTTGTTGTTATTGTTATTGTAGAAAATCAATTGCATACTAGCTAATCCAGAGATTTTATCTCTATTTATCAGTTCTATTTAATAGGTTTTATTAAATAAATCAAGTTAATATTACTATTCATTACGCTCGGTAGACAATGGACTGTAATAAACACTATAGTTGATGTCAGGATTTCGTTATGAAAAATCAAGCGAATGTATAAAAAAAATTACTAAGTTAATTAAACTAAAGTCCATTAGATTAGGAAATTCTCTATTGTCGAATAGTGTAGTTCACCGTAACAAATCTGATAACTGAATTGAAAATAATTACATATATCTGCTCTTAAATGCGAAAAATTTTCTGTAATAAGTAATTTAGTTACATTTGCCAGCACATCAGATTGTTATTCAATTATTCGCTCATCCAACCTGGCATTAGATAAATAAAATTAATCAATGCACTTACATACACATAGAGAAAACTCTGGCTAAAACATCGTCACGGCTGGGAAATAATCATTTTCTTACACATACTTAGATATATTTGTGCTATAAAAAATGTATTTTTGCGTATTGAATATGCACCAAAACCTTGGTAATAGAGAGCATTTTTTACTTTAGGTCTAAACAAGTTACACTGAAAAAATTTATAATTTTTACTTCTGTTTTATATAAAAGATCATGTGCTAATAAGTGTTTTGAAAAATTTTGGTTTTTATTTCTATATTTATTTAGATCCTTTTTAAGCTTAAAATTGTGTAAATACAATTGAAAAGCTGGCATATCTTATTGTGATATTGAGTGATATTGAGGATTTCCATAAACATTGGAAAAATTATCAATATTGGACCGGGTTACTCTGCTTCTAATGTATGTCGTCTCAAGCAAAACTGATTGGCTGAGTACAAATGCTAGAGCACTCAAATATGGGGTGGATTAGTCGGCATCTCTTGTATATAGTTTTCGAAAATATAGGTGGATAGGACCAGAGAAAGTATACCTCCCATACATAATAATACCTAATTAGCGTATGTCAGATTGACTGTAATATTGAGAGTATTCAAATTTGGTGTGATTACTCTGCGTCCAATGCAAGCAGTTTTAAGAAAACCTAGCTGGATAGGAGCAGGGGGAAGAGTATATCCCATACTGAGTAATACTTAATTATCCTCTATTTGATTGAATAAAATTGTGAGAGTTCTTAAAATTAAAGAGGGTTACTATGAGTCTAATGCATATAATCTCAAGCAAAACTGGTGGGATAGGAACTGGAGGATGGTTACCTCTCTAACAATAATAGTGCGACTGCTCAAAATTGCAAATTTTTATTTTTGGTTTGAAAGGGCTTTCTTGGGTTTTCGTCAAATGATTTGCCTTTCAAAAATCAAAAGGATAATTTGCCCCCCAAAAAATATTGAATATCGCATAACTCATCAATATATTTATAAATTTATCAGAAAATTTATCAGAAAATTCTATTACAAAATTTAGCAAACGAGTGTGGACTTAGAATATTTGCAACTCAGTGTAACATTTTGTTCCATTAGGTCGAAAGCAAACCTTTTATGTTGAGAGAATAATTTGATATTAAATGAGGAGTAGTTATTTACCACTTTGGATAAATTTCACATCTGAAAGGTGTAGAAATTTTCCAGTAGTCACGATTTCCTTGTCCTTATGTCAAAGAATTTTCATCACTTATTGATTGAAGAAAAATAATATTTTCATGTAGAATAAAAAAAATATATATAAATGTTTATAAAAAAATATTTTCAAATAGTCACAGATTTATAGACAGAAAATTGTCAACTTGATTTCCTAGGAAGTAGAAAAGATGCACTATTGGTGGTTCGGAAACAAATAAATTTGTTCTTCTTTGAAAATGACTTCGATCTTTCTTTTTTCACTGTGTACGAGTAGAATACGCATGAATTATATGTGTCTACCCGTTACACTTATTAATATCCTTTAACTTTTAATTTCTTAGAACCTCCAACTAACTTTCCATTGCGGAAGATAGAGTGATGGTATATTATTGCAGGCGTAAGCAAAGAAAAATTATTGAATTTATTAAATTGTCATTTCCCGCGGAAAATTGTTGATTCATTAGTGAAATTTCCACAGTTTAACTGTTTTCCAAAGAATATTTTTCTGTATGTATGTGTGTGTGAGCATTTGAGCTGCATAGACTCACTTACACAACTTAGAAATTCATTGGGGCCCTGTGCACATTAACTAATCAACCACCATATAAAATGTTTTTAACGTTTCGCCACTTTTTGCTAATAATGAGCAAATATTTGCCAAAGCAACGTGATGTAAGGCTCTTGCCGCCTGCTACAAAAAGTGCACAGGCTTCAAATTACCTGCACACAAATAGCGAAAATATGTGGGAACGGGGAAACGAACACCGGTGACGTGAGGGCTAAAATAAAATACGTTTTGATTTTTATGAGATAATAAATGTAGGAAGCATTTTGGTAAAATAATAAAACCATTTTATATAATTTAAAGGCACAATATGCCCAGCAGGAACCATGGTTTCCTTTGTCTATCAGATTACAACTCAATGTTGCCGAACTACAAATGAAGTACAACTATTTGCTGCACATATTCCAACTAAAAATATGCCGATAGCAGAGATTCGACTTTATGTCTGGCAGTATAGATGTTGAAAGGCTGATTGTATGCAACATAATGACAAACAACAACGACTGATGATTACGCCACATGTTGTATAATTCAGCTCATCAAATAAATTATGAATAAATTTCGAATGCGAATAAGGCTGTGATATAAAAAGGAAAAAAATGGCCCTAAATACTCTTTCAAATTTACAGCTAAATTCTCTATAGTGTAAAACTAGAAAAACGTACACACATACAAGCCCAAGCCCATACAAGTTTGCAGTATCATGGTAATTATAGATGACTATAACGAAATGGAATATTTAATGCTCAAACCCAAGGTATGCCCAAAAACGAAACGAAATGGTCACGTGTCATGTTGCAATGTTTAAAAGCTTTGTGATAGTGAATTATGATCTGCACACACGCGTTCACATAGTCAATGAAAGTTCCTGAATTTATGAAGGCATGTGCAGCTGTGTCTGGCTTAGAGGAATACGGATGTCATAGAAATAGCAACCATCAGCGCAGGAAATGCCAATAAGAACATGTCAATATTGACTGATTATCTATGGGCACTTGCAACATACGACTAAGGAGATTAAAGTTGCATGTATTGTAAAAAAAGCATTAAATTTTAAGTATTTGATTTTGTAACTAAACTATTGCTGTTGTAAGCAGCAGAGGCATAAGCAGTTGAGTAATCATTCCCTAATGAAAGCGGAGGAATAAACATCGCAGCCCTTCTGATTTTGAAATGTTGTATTGATGCTGACAGGAAAGCAACCATACATTTTTCAATTCGATCCATGCGGCATAATATGTCAATAGTAGAAAAAATCATAACAATGATGATGATGATGATGATGTCGTCGATGGACTTTGAGCATCCGCACTTCCTGAAACTTTGTTTAAAAGAAATCATTTCAACTTTTGTTTCTCTCTTGGCTTTTGACTTACATATTTCAAACAATATTTATTTGTTCTACTCATATATGGCTTTAATGAAGTTTGGGAAATTGGAACTTTAATTTTCATTTTGGTGTAAATGTTAAAGAAATTGGTAGCAACACATTTGAATCTATAAAGATGTATGAAAGACTAGTGGGAATAATGATGAAAGAAAAATTAATGTTCATTGATATGTTCGGAAGCAAGAAGAGTCTTTTCATAAAGGATATTTAAAATAAAGATATTTATTTGCGCTGACTTCAATGATTTTTTTAGCATTTTAGTTGGAATTGAAAAAATGGTTGACTTAATTTTGTTAGAAATAAAGTTTTTCATTCTAAACCCAGATCGAAGTCTTGCTTGAAGCAAATGCAATAATGCAGTTTGATCGAGAGATGAAGCCTTCAGTATCTCGCGTAGTAAAATAAAACATAGATACTAAATTGCTAGGAAATAGGGCGAGATCTTCATTTGCCAAAATATTAAGAAGTGAAAATGCATTGTGCACTTAGCGCCTTCATGCTAATGGTTCCCAATGCTCCTGGGTGTAACAAGAGTTTTGGGTCACTTGTTGAACGAGTAAAGTATAATGCTAGTTAGAGATTTAGAGTTGCAGTTTTCTGAGTGATGACCAAATATTTGCTTACCAATATTTGCTTTTCAATTGCAATTTGCTCTTCACTTCGCAAGGTGATGGAAAGTGGGAAAAGTAACTAGAGATGACCTGCAATCACTTCTATCGTAGAAATAAATTTAATCCATAAGGGGGTTTATAAAGTATTTGATGGCACTTCTGTCGAAACTTATTGTTCTAAGTCTCGGTGATGTCTTTCCTTGATTTAAATCGATCTTTCTCGTGGATTGCTCAATACGAGGTACTACAGATGGAATCTCATCAGACGAGATCAGCATAAATTCAGGGTAGAAAATCTTCTCTGCCAAATTCCAACCCCATCTTTTATTTTGCAAATGACACCAACACTTGCAATTCCTATTCATTTAAAAATAGTCGAAGGCTGTCGAGGTTTAGGGCTATGAGGCAAAACATGAATAATGTACTTAATCATGATCTTGTAATAATCTGCGAGTGGTGTCACACAAATGGAGTTGATTTTATATTTATATGACCGAATATATTGCTCCATTTGTAATTATATGTAACAAAAATATTGACCAGCCAGAAGCTTTTGATATATTCGGCATGGAAATCCAATGCGATGTTCGATGGACTGAGAATATGTTTTATGTCGCTAAAGAAGCACTGAAGTGCATCGGTTTTTCAAGACCGTCCTAAAATGGAACACGACTGGCATGTGTGGGCTGGAGCTTCAAAGTGTATTTTTAAGTTACTGGACCACGTACATGTATGAAAGGGCAAAAAAGTGGGGTGTGTCTTATTGTTTTATCATTATCGATCTAGGCATCTATCATTAGGGGCACATCCATTTATAGCCAATGTGCCAATGAACGACAATTCCATTACAGAGATAATTATTTTTTAAATTGAATGATTATTATGTAGAATAATTGCATAATGAATTTAAACTAAGTTTCAGTATTTATTTAGCTGATCTGAAAATTAATTTAATCTCATGTTAACTGAGTTTGATTTTTAGGATGACGGCACCATTTCTTGCAAATGTATTTTTGAAGAAAGTTAGTTTCTTTAGAGAAGAAGAAAAAAAAAGCTCGAAATTCATATTGTGTCTAATGTGCGTTTTCGCAAGTGTTCAAAGAGTAGAAATTTTTAGAAATATGCACAGAAAAAATTATTGCCAGAAAAATTTCATACAAACATTTCGTTAAAAGGAAGTTATTTATTCAGTAAAACTTTATTACCGACCGATAAACTATTAGTTTTAGTTTTTAAAATTCAAATAAAAATGATTTTTTTTCATATACAATTCTAAAGCAATTTTATTAGAATTTAAAAAAGTACTTCCTCATTCACACAAAATATTTATAGCATGTTTCCACGGCACCTGCTTCGCACTCTATTCTTGCTTCACACCCCAATCATGAGCGAATCAACTTTCTTCGCCATACAAAATTTTGAGAGCGAATCAGGTAGATTCATATTGAATCTACTTGCGAATCAAGAAAAAATCCTCTCTTCTCTAATTTTTATCGTAAGTTTATCTGCACTAGTTGTCAAAATTAAATAGTTTTGTAAACAAAGCAAATTTAAAGTGAAAAGTTAAAAAATATAATTGTTTTTTGTGTGTGTTTCCTAGGCGTAATAATAAATTTGAATTCAGGGAAAATTTAATTTATTTAAATTTTATAAAAGTTAAAAAACAATGGATAGAAAAAAAATTATAAAATCGAAGCAGGTATATGAGTCGCATGATTCATAAATTTGCTTCAGAAAGCGAAACAGGAGATTCAAGTTGTCGCGGAAATATGCTATTACTGATTCAAAGAATTTGGTTATCGAAAACAAAATTTTGTTTTTTCTTTGTGTATGGGATCACATAAATCTTGTGTATCACTCAAGTAATTCCTTTTTATTTAATTTTCTTTAAATTGTTTCTTTGTTTATAATAAATTTGCATGTGCATATGACGGTTTGGATTTAAGTTTGAACTACAAAGTTTGGCCGCTTGAGCCAGCAAATAATAATTAATAAACGACAACTCAAACAACATATAACTGGATTAAAGTTTACTTAATATCTGATCTCAAACCAAAGAACTGGCCCTAAGAAATCAAAATGCTTAATAGTTTTTAAAAGAGTAGTCAAAACTGATCTCTGAATTAAAAACTTTAAATGATACTATCCACTTTATTTATGATTAATTATTTTGCGGAAATTGTATTTAATTTCTTGTATGGGCCACCCACTAGCGTTATGTTTGTCTTATCAACCTTTTAAAACTATCTGCACAAGAGAATTTATTTGCCTCAAAATATTTCTCATTACCGAATAAAGCAAGGAATGTTATAGTGGTCCTCATAATTTCAGAGATTTTTTACATCTTGTGTTGCCCTCCCAGTTAAGTGGCGGGAAATTAAAAAAGTCACGAAGCTATAGAATCACTCTACTTTCCCTCTGTGAATGCAGTCTTGTTGAGAATTTTGCATGCTAGTGGGCTTGGGTCAGCGTTGACACAAGTGAAACGAAAAATTATGCAGATTTTGTGTAAAAAGTGTACGAAGCCAAATTTCGAAAAAAAATCTTTATTTTTTTTTTAATAGAAAATAGAGATAATTGTGTTTTTACTTTAAATATATACATATATATTTACATATTTACATATAATAAAGCATAAAGTATATCAATTCATTTTTTCATATTATGAAGGTACATAATTATGACACATTTATGTCAGTATGTATTTTAGTGGTCATTGTTTTCGTACTTTTCAATATTACATCCTCTTTAATTTCACCGTAGCAGCTGACATTTTGCTTATTAAATGGCATTAAGCTTGATAACACGCTTTTTCGAACGTCAAATCTGGGTGTTACATTCGATATTCTGCGTTTTTAACTTCTTTGAAACAGTTTTTGGCTGAGACGGGAGGGTAACTAACAACAACAAGCGTAAAAATTAAGATGTTTTCTGGTGCTGCTTACACTTAAATTTGTAATAGTGAAAGCTTTACAACAATAAAAAATATCGATCTCTTTGTTTTTGTATTTTGTAGCTTGCGACAATTCGGTGTTGGGCGGTTGCATGCGTGTATTTCATTTACAGTTGATCGCTTTCAATAATGTACGGCCGTAACTATTTTATGATTGTTATTAATTTACGAAAATTACGAGGAGCCCCTCCCTTCGGTCACTTGAAAACTACTTTTTCTACAATGAATTTTTATCACAAAATATTTTTTTTTTATGTGGAAGGCGAGAAAAAACAACGATATGCTGTCAACAGCGAGCGGGCGCTAAGAAATCACAAAAGGAAACTTATTTAAAAACAAAAACAACAATTGAAAAAAAGAAAGAAAGAAAATTAAATGTATGCGAAACCACAATTATACAAAACCGCTTGGCACTGATAAGAATCCCATGCATGAGTTCAAGAGATTTTTTAGAACCTCCATATCACAAGTATTTCATTAAGAGTTATCCAAGTATAAACACTAAACGGAAGAAAAGGAATACACGTTTTAAGTTCCATCGAAGCAGAATAAAATAAAATAAAAAAACAATTATACAATTAATATATTTAAAAATGCTATTTGATTGCAAATGCCGAAGAGGACAAATTTTTCTATCATTACTAATGATTAGTTCTAGTCTGGTCATGAGAAATGCCGAGGCGGCCCGAGATCGTGGTGCACGATGTGAAAAGCCTGATTATATACCAAATGGTAGCTATCGCATAAGACGAGATAGAGTTATGAGAATTACCTGTAATCCGGGATTTGTGCTGCAAGGTTCTAAAACGATCGATTGTGTTCGGGGGAAATGGGACGGAGAAAAACCTGTGTGTGCAAGTATGCAAAACCAAATGTTAATAGAACTCTTTTAGTCCAGAATAATTAGTTTCAAATCTTATTCAGAGAAGGGATGTAAAAAAGACTTGCAACAGCCTGAAAATGGAAGAATTCAAATTGAAAACGATGTAAGGGCTATTTTGTACTGCTCGGATAATTTTAATTTGGCAGGAAATCGTTACTCCTACTGTAATGGCTCTGTCTGGGATCGTCCTATTGGAAATTGTCGCGGTACGTAAAAATACATTTAAAAATTTTTTTTTGCTCTTTGATTCCCTTTTGCTCATTTAAAAAAAAACTAATAAAGAAATGTATAATATTAATGCGATAATTTTATGTATTCCGTAGCTGTTGTTTGTGCGTAAAGTGATATTCACATTTATGAATCCCTGCAAATAAAATTGGACTACATGATCCAATTTATGTGAAAACGACTAGTTACAACATGGTCCACTGTAATGCAGTCATGGACCATGTCATTGTCAAACAAGAACTTGTAGTTAAGCGTCATGTTTTCGTGTTGACACGAATACAATTGAAATTGCTGTTGTTTTTATATTTTTATCTACGTAGTTGCTTCTTTAGTAAGTCGTCATTGTCATTTTTTAAAATTAAAATTTTTTAAAAATAAAAGTAGAAAGAGTGAATTTAAAAAATTAAATTTAGTTAAATAGATAAAATAAAAAATGCAGTGTAGTTCGCGTCATAGAAGGCGACTTCTAAAAGCAGAAAACTTTCAAAACTAATCCACTGGGTTGTTCTATGGAACATGAACATGGAGTAGTTTCAAGACTACTCCGTTGTAATGCAAAGCTGGGTTATATGGTCCAGCCCTAGGACATCGTAATGTTAAAAAAACCATGTTTTTCCAATACATTTGGATTACCTTTAGACCTGGTCCTAGTCCCTTATGGGTTACACTGTACATGCGTGTATGGACCAGTCGCATTATTTGCAGGGATATATGTATGTGTCTCGTATGTATATACATATGTATATGTACAGAATATTATATAAAATTAACATGGCAAATACATTTTTTGCACATTTACATGCATTTAATTGTAGTTGTTTTATATAGTATTTCATTTTATTTTATTACAGAGCGTAAAAATGTTGTGCAGCACGAGTGCGATTTTGAAACCGATGACATCTGCGGTTGGACTTACGAGCCCAGGGAAGGTTTAGAATGGAAACGTGTAATGGCAGCGAACGTTTTTACCACATTTAAGACTGGACCGCGTCATGATCACACTACATTGACTGCAAATGGTGGTCATTACATGCTAATGGAGAGCTTAACACGACAAAATGATTACGTCACTCTGACTTCTCCAATATACGATCGCAGTATGAGCTTAAAAACCGCATGTTGTTTTCAGTTTTATTATTTTATGTATGGCGCTGGTGTCGGCGATCTGTTTGTTGCTGTAAAGCCGGTATCTTTGGATTTAGATGAATTGCTAAAAAACCACAAGGAGTAAGAATTTATACTGAACAAAAATCTCTACCAAATCACAAACAAACAAACACACACACATACACACATACTCACTTAGTACTTATCTACACATGTACACGTATGTATGTACATAGAATTATTTATTTTTAAATACTCAGGCATATTCATATTTATATATACATGTATATATATTTATGTACGATATGAGAATTTGTACTGTGCATGTTTATATATAAATTGGTGTTCTAAAGCGGGTGTTAAGCACGTCAATATGCGTCATGTATGACTTTTAAGGATACAAAAATTTCCGTCAAAAAACTGAAGCGGTTACGTGCTGTGTTGCACTGTTCTTTTTTGTATGACTGTCAAGCGAATATCGTAAACAGGAAATCTTTTACCGACGGGAAATTGTATGTGCGAAAACTTTAAAAAATAAATTTTATAGTTGAGTAAATAGAAGTGCCTCTCTCATTAACGCCTTTATTAGAAGTGAACAGCAAAGTAATATGATATTTTATTAGAAAAAAATTTATTTCTAAAAACGTAAAGTGATTTGCCCACGGGACTTTTTATGTGCTAAAATACGGAATATGAAAATTTTATAATATAATTTTTTTTAGTTTCAAAAGTTGTTATTGTACGCGGTTTTAGCTGTTCATATGACGACACTTCATTCAAAAGTTTTAATTCTCACATCCGAATTGAACCTTGAGCAAGAAAATTTTACGTGTGTGAACTTTATCTGTCTTTTAAAAAATTTTTCGCTTTAGCGGATTTTCTTTTAGGTGAAGTAAAAGGTTTTTTGTAAGAAATAATACTCAACTTAAGGTACGCATATACTGCAAAATACTATTAAGTATTTCATTATCTTCATGTATATTGCACAATATTTTTGAACAAAATATTGTGCAATTGTTTCTTACACTTTGTTTAAAAGTAATGAAAATCTATGCATACATGTGCGTAAACAAATTGTAAAATAAATTTCATGTGAAATATACAAACTTAAACAAATAAAACAATTTGACATTAAATTAAAAAAATAATAATAAAATACAAAGATAATGTTCTCCTCCATTTTGGTGGAAATCATTATTGTACAAGTTTGTTGTAAATTAAAAAATATTCCTTTTCTAAAAGATTTTTTATTTTGTTCAATATATTGTGCCACCCAATATTACAACATACACACAGGCAATTTGTTTACACAATGTCAATTATTTAACAATAATATTGCAAATATATATGTATATGCGTATCTTTAGAGACACTTTCCTTTAAATAGTGTTTATTTATTCGAATTCGACTCTAATCAAAGAAAGAATATATAATGGAGCCAAAATAAGCGTAAGCACTCTAATATCGCATAAAAAGCCAATATATACAAAAAAATTGTTCACATGGGGGCGCCTGTTTATGAACAATGTAAGAGCATATCATTTGTAAAGTTACAATAGGTGTGTTCTTCACTTTGCTTGTAAACAATATCTACTTACCTAAATGAAAATTAAGTTAAGGACATTCGTAGCATTTAAATGAAAAAAATTTTTATGACGCCTTTGCTAAGTATCAAGCGAGTTGAAAATATCGCATAAGCTTTAATTAACTAAACTTTTTTTAGCTTAATAAAATTTCAAAAATATGGCAATCAAAATAACATTTGGAACGAGGCCCATTTTAATATAGAAGAATTGGATGAAGATTTTCAGATATTGGTTTTGGCCAAATCAGGTCGTGGTCAGTTAAGCGATATTGCCGTGGATGATGTCAGACTCTTAACAGGTGATGATTGTAAAGCTTTGGACGGCAAGGATGAGGAAGAGTTGTCTAATGAAGAATATGATTCAACGACTTGTGAGTAAAACTGCAAATAAACTAAAAATCGATCTGTTTTTTTGATGAAAATATTCCGTAGATGAATCGATCTTCGAAATGCAGTCGTGTGTGGGACATTGCTTCGAATCGCCTGGAAGTGGAATAATTCGTACACTTGGTCATCTAAAGGGATTGTGTAATTGTGACATTGATTGCGAAGAAAACCAGACGTGTTGCCCCGACTTTCGAACAGTGTGTTTGAATGGTAAGAAAATATAAGGTTTACAGATGAATGTTATGGTATCTCTGATTTCAAGTTTAATTTAAAAGTTTCACTAAAATTTGCATGCAACTTACGTCCAAACTTCCATTAACTTCGAGGCATTTTTTTCTTTAAAATATCGCAGTTGATTTTGCCTAATTTTTTTAGCACTTATAAAGAGCGAAAAAAGTCTAAAGGCGTGGTATTGCCTCTATTCTCATGTGTAAAAGTAAACGTTTTCTAATTTCTAAATTCGAAAGTATTGTCCAGTTTCCTAAAGTGTCCTTAATATATATATATATATATATATATATATATATATATATATATATATATATATATATATATATATATATATATATATTTTAATGTAAAACATGCCCAACTTAAAAATGCTAATCCCCTGCAAATCTTGAATGTGTCATATATCGGGAATGAAAATGGACTATAGTTAGCCAATATCAGGCTTTGTCTAAAGCAAAATTTGTTCAAAGTGAAGTTGTGGTTAAAGTGTCCTTAATATATATATATATATATATATATATATATATATATATATATATATATATATATATATTTTAATGTAAAACATGCCCAACTTAAAAATGCTAATCCCCTGCAAATCTTGAATGTGTCATATATCGGGAATGAAAATGGACTATAGTTAGCCAATATCAGGCTTTGTCTAAAGCAAAATTTGTTCAAAGTGAAGTTGTGGTTAATAAAATTTAGAAATCAATAAAGTGTGTGTTATTTTGTGTACAATAAAATCTTCAGTAGATTGACTATAATACCAAATACATGATGGTGAAAAACGTTCTCCTAAAAACTAGTAAAGTTTCATTGTTGGTCAAAAACTCCTTTTTTCCTAAACTGTAATTTCAAATTATGGAATTTTATATAATTTGCTGCGAAACATGCCTGGATGTTTCGCGGCGCCCGTCGTCATACAATAAATAAAATTTTTATTACTAATTACCACTGTAGAAATAGCTGGCATCGTATTGCTCTTTTGATCCCGCACATCGCTGCAGTTAAAGACGACGTCGCAGAGAATACACCAAGAAAATACAAGGAGACGCAAAATTGATGTCATAATTTAAATTGGCTGCCATTTTTGCATTTTACATTTATGATGTAGATATATGGAGAACTAGTTGCCAAAACCAGAGCACTTTTTTTATTAATAATTAAATGACAGCTAGTTCAAATTATGACACTACTTTTGCCAAAAAGTTACTTTTGTGACATCTGTTATTAATAGATCTTGGAGCGCACGCAGCTAAAAGCGTAACATATGTCCATACATATTACATCTAAAGATCAAGGATATATGTTGTTTCATATACATACATACAACGAAATTTGTAAAAAGTTTTAATACCTCTCTCCCTCTCTCTCTCTCTCTCTCTCTCTCTCACTCTTTACTGAATAGACCTTTTCGCCCAAACCACTCCCGTTACTGAAACAGATGAAGCAACACAAAATAATGACGATCACAAAAATAATAGCACTATTACACAAGCAACAACAATTAGTACTACAACAAAAACAACTCCCAAAACAACATCAACAATGAAAATTACATCAACAACAACTGTTACACCATCCACTTCAACGAAATCAACATCAAAACCAACAACACCGAAAACGACACGAATTTTAATAAAACCTACACCTATTCCAACAATTCCAACAACTTCAACTGCAAGAACTCCAAACACACCTAAAGCCTTAATAATTAAAACAACAAAAACTTCCACAACGCGTCTAACAAATCCAACCACAGCAACTACTAGTAAAACCACGCCAACAACAACGACACTGAGAACAACATTGTCAACAACGACAACGACAAACGCAACAACACGGAAGACAGCACCAACTACAACTACAAGAAAAACAATGCCAACAACAACCACAAGGAAGGCTACACCACCAACAACTACACGCAAAGTTACAACGAAAACAACTCGGGCAACAACTACAACTACATCGATAAAAACAACAACTTTATCAACACCAATTCCTACAACAACTCAGGCTTCTACAATTAGCACTACCAACACGACTAGAGCATCATCTCCAGGTATGTAAATCGAGATTAGTCTTTCCTAAAGCCATTTCTTATCTTAAATATTATTTAGATCGGACATCAACGCGACGACGCCCGATTCCCACGTCAAGGCCCGTAGAATACATAATGAATGATAAATCCAAGACTGAGGCAGCAAACAAAGGATACTCCACTCTGTTGCTATATACATTTTTCATACTTGTAATCCTGATATTGGCGAGTGCTGCATATAAACGTTTCGGTGACAGGGCTGTTGCTTGGTATATGATACGCTTTAAGCAGAGCGCCAGCGGCGATGAGGACACGGCGTCAATAACGGGCAGTTTTAGGCGGCCAGAAGAGACATCAATTGGCACAAATGGAAACTTAAGAACCATATGGCGCAATAAGACTAAAAAATCAATGAATACAAGAAATATTATGAAAACTCCTTTAGTTAATGACGATGATGAAGGCGACGATGATGGTGATGATATGGGTGCGAATGGAAATATCGCTTTAAAAAACAATATTTATACGGAATTATAAAATGAGGAATTTCAACTAATTTTCTAATGCACATGCATATTTATTTGAAATTTGTTGAACCTTAATGCTCCCAACTTTAATCATTAATACCTTTTATTAAATATTCAAACTTTGTTGGACAAACCATTAATTGCATTATTAGTGGATCTGTGGTGAATAGAGCAGCGGCACAATCTAACTTCCAGTTTCAGTTGCGATATACTTTTTATTTTTGGGTGTTATTTTTTCCTGAAACATTTGATTCTTTCTTATTAGATTTGGGGCTCACTTCACTTTGTTAAAAACTGCCGCCCTTGGGCCTGCGGCAAGTCCTTTCTTTTCTATGAAACCAACATTAATTTCAAAACTATTTCTGCATTGCTGACCTTCGGCTGGACCAAAAGATTTTCTACTCTGATTCATGTCTAAGCACAACTCAGCTTCTTTGGGCATTTCTGCACCTTGTACTTATTTCATATGCTGGGTCTCACTTAATTGAGACTTATATTATTTTTTGCATTCGAGTTTTCACATTATGAATACGATCCAGAAATTTTGGGGTTTATTTTGTTTTCAGATTTGGAAATATTTCTTCAACTTACAAAACCCCTTGTATCCTTGCATCGATTGTGCTGTCATATTAAATTTAAAAAAAAATCTGTAGTAAGTCGTAAAAAAATAAAAAGTGGAAAAAAATTAGGAAAAGTTGATAGGTCGCGAAAAATTTTAAGCAAACCCACAAAAATGTCCAATGTTGGCCAAAACAATGTAAATGGAACATTTTAAATAGGTACCTGAAAATATTTTTATGGGGTAAATAGGTAATTTACAGATCAGAAGTTCTCTCTCTCTCTCTCTCTCTCTATATATATATATATATATATATATATATATATATATATATATATATATATATATATATATATATTATATATATATATATATATATATATATATATATATATATATATATATATATATATATATATATATATATATATATATATATATATATTTGTGTCTTGTTTCGTCCTTTTTAATTAAAAGTGGGTTTCATACGAGTAACAAATAATAATGAATTATTTTCTTATATTTCCCTTATTGCAGCTTTTCACTTAAGCTGGAAAGAGATTTAATGTTGAATACATATATTGACAGCTTTCATCCCCCACTTGTAGAAGTTTAACGGAATGACCAACTTGTCCTTGTGTGGATCTTGTTCTTTTGTTGCTGTGGTTGTGGTATTTATTTACATACAGACACGTGACTTCAAATGTGACTGGCATCGGTCGTCAGTAGCACTTAGTAATGGGCTGTTACAAACATAATTTTCTGCAAATACCTATTAAATACTAAATGAAATATTTGGCAATTGTAGCATTTACAAGTACATAAAATTATTTACGTTGAAAAATTCTGCTGTCCTGTCAACTTGCACAAAAGAAACACTTGAATTAATAGTAACTTGTTTGTGTCCGTGTGTATTCCACCCCAATTTTTCTCTGTGCATGCATTATCATGACTGTCAGCAGCATCGACACACGTTTTCCATTTTAATTTCGATAATGTAATCATTTCTGGTATTTTAAGAGATTTTGAGGAATCAGCGATATTTCCTTATTCACAAAAAGATATTCAACTTGGATTATAAATATGTATGAACATTAGGGTCATCACATTTTTTCGTAAAAAATCATATAAAAAAGGTAATCTAAAATGTGCAAAATCAAATCCTACTGCGCCAATCGCTCTAAAAGTTTTCTGCTCATATTCTTATAAAAACTATGTACATCTGTTCAGGCAAAGAAAAAGATCGATTTAAGTTATATGCTATTTTTTTACTATTTCACAAAGAAGTTGTAGTAGGCATTAATTGCCTGAGTGTAAAATGTTTCAGTTTCACTTTTACATAAAACATTACATCCTATGGCGATTCACTGCAACAATTTGCAAAAAGTTAGGGAAATGTATCTCTCTCTAAAATCAATGCCTGTTGTAAACTTTTAAAACTCCGATACACGTTTAAGTTTTTTTTTGATTACACCTACCATTACCAATTTCTGGAACCTTGCTATTATCAATAAAAATTGAAAAGTTTCTTAGAATTATCCTTAAATCTAATTTTTGTTGTACGATTTTGTATATTTTCTTGCATATATAATTTAATCCACCCTAATGCACGTGCACTCGTAGTATCATTCATTCATTCATACAATAAAATGTTTACATATATATTCCTCGTAGGACTGGCTAAAATCACTGGTGGTAGAATTTGTAATAAAAAGGAACAAGAGAAGTGCCACCCTTCCTTTTAAACGAATAATTTTCTTCTAATTCAAATATTATTTAGCTTGATGCTACTTTAATGATTTTCCAGTTGAATGCGTTTTATTTGTTCAAAATTACAGATGTATTATTGTGAATTTCAAAACGACCCGAAA
Organism: Germaria angustata; assembly: GCA_963681545.1. Lineage (NCBI taxonomy): Eukaryota > Metazoa > Arthropoda > Insecta > Diptera > Tachinidae > Germaria > Germaria angustata. The sequence continues at coordinate 29,950,713 of OY812999.1, read as the reverse complement.
AAATTAGTTTTGTAATGAAAACTGAATGACAACTTGACAGACTAAACGAAACTTCCAATACAATAATTATCTGGCCATTCAAAAATATAAATAAATAAATAAAAATAAAAATCAGTAAATAATAAAAATAAGTGAATAATAAATAATACTGAATGATAAATAAATAAATTTTAAAAGACGGGTTTGATCCATCAAAATTGCTAAAGGTACGATAAAATTTAAACCATTTCCTTTTTCAAATTTTTTTTCTTGATTCCTAAATCTAAATTGGAATACAAAGGTTTCAATTCCCTTAAAAACAGTCACTTATTAAGCGTTTATTAGAGGGTACGTTTTGTTTTTGCTGTTTAACTTTCAAAAATGTATTTTTTGCCATTTATTTATTCACCTTTAATATAAAATCTTGGTTAAAAGATCATTAATTATTTAAACCAATGCTGGAGAAGAAATGACAAGTTCTTATGGCATCTTTCGTGGTTATAGTCACGCCTCTCTGTTCGCTTAAGAACGCGCATATCCATGCTTCTCAGACGAGTGTGGCCTCTATAATCTTCATTGTTGCAGGTATTAAAACCCCTTTATCTGTGTTGGCAGGCGCTTGCAATGCGTAAATTTTTGTGAATGCGAAAGTTTTTCATAACAGGAAGAGCCCGTGATCCTTGAGTTTGTTTTTATATGTATGTAATGATGGGGCGGTTTCCCATTATTGAATTTCATAGCGTCATATCGTCATATGAAATCAAAAAAGCCGTAAGTTAAAAAAAAAAATCAAAAACAACTTTTTGATTGATTGTAATGCACCTTATAAAATTACATGTTCTTGCAAAACTTTGCATTTTTACAATTAGAAACGATGACTTCATCAAAATTCTAGATGTTCTAAATGGCAGCACAAAAAATTCATAAGCCGAAATGGTAATTTATGCCATTCGTGAATAAATATGTAAATAACAAACACATGGGGAAAAATTTATGTTTTTATAGTGTTTCTAATCAAAAATCTTAAAGCAAGCAGTATATTGAAGTGAAGCACTAAGAGACTAAAAATTAAAAAAAAAAGTATCATCAGGATCTTAAGTCCTTTATATCAGAAGATTACCATGCATCTTATATCGAGCTGTTTAATTAGCGCTGATTGATGCTGAAATTAAATAAAAAAGTTGTTTGTGGGGTATTGACAAAACAATTTCTTCATTTGAAAGGTCAAAGAATGTCCATTATGTATGGAATATAATATCTATCGAATGTCTGCCGCTACTTCTCACGGTGGCACGGATCCTAGTAGTAAAATTTTCGTTGACACTGCTGCATAGAACCGGAAACCTGCATGTTTATCAATCAACAAGAAACTATTATGAATACAAGTATTTATTTGTTGGAGGAAAGTTTCCACTAACACTTTCGAAAGGACACGTTAAATAGTTATTGGACGATATTCGTTGTTTGAGTGTATTATAGTCATATTTTTATGTTTTTATGAAATAAATTTCCTTTTATAAAAATCGTTTCTGAAGAACTTTTTACTTTATTAGTGATAAATATTCAAAATTTAAAAATTAATGGATTAAATTTTATTTAATTATTATTGTTTTCTTTTAAAGAAAAAATTTTATAATGAGCAACGAAAATAAAGTCAATTCCACCTGTTACAAATTCGTACTAGATATAAAATTATTGTTTAAATTCTGTATCAAATCTGGCTTTTATTACAAAATGTAATTGTGTATGATATGTACCAGGGCGAATTCATAATAGCCAAACTCACCAGTACAACAAATACAACTCTCTCTTTAGTTAATGTCAAAAACAGCAGACTAAATTGAGAAATCAAAGGAAATTATTGCAAAATAATCGGAACAAATAAGCAAATAATCAAAAGAAGATTAAAAAAATTTAACAATTCCACTTGTTTGCAATTTGCTTTAATATATACGATACAACGATAAAAATTGGTTCAAATTTAATTGAAATTGCATCAGGATATTTTATGAAAATGGCATTTTATATTTATTATAGAATCAAGAGATCATCTCTTGGTCTGCGCTTTTCATTGCTGTCCATTTCAGCACAACCGACATGGTTTCTATGGCACGCCTTATTCTTGCCAAAAATAGTTTTGTATAATTTATTTTTTAATAAATGCTGTTAATGATATTACCGATACCTTTCGACTGAAAAATTTCAACCGGTTCAAAAATAATTATTTAAAATCGGGATAAAACTTTTTCAAATACACTTTTCCAAAGTGTGCTACTTTGAGGCTTTGTTATCTCGTTTCTTTTAACAAGGACAAGTTTTAATTGAAAACTCGAATTCAACTTCATGTCTTCTATACCCATGCGGTAATCGAATTAAAAAAAATCCTATTGCCGTACATGGTACATGTACGACGAAGTTAGTTTTCGAGGAGTTGATTAAATTGACAAATTTCGTGTGAAGAAAAGCATTTGAATTATTCATAAAACTAAACAAACAAAAGAAGTATTATGATTTCATATAAAATTCAATATTTGTTACTTTTATACAAAAAACTTTTTTCTTCAGCGTCTTTTTATCTTTTTTAAAGTGGTAGTTCTGGCTACAAGCGTGTGAGGAGGCGGCGGTCTGTATGTGTAGGAAATATTTATTAATCATGTTTCAACTTAATCTACAACAATTTGTCTAATTAATTATTTCAAGTTGGGTTTCATTATGTAAATCATTCGAAAACTTTTTTTCTTCTCATCATCCCAAATTCAAATTTCAGAAAACACTTCGCTTCCTTCTTTAATAAAATTTATTATTGTTCTTGTTAATTGTTGTTGCTGTTTTGCTGAAAAATATTCACCCCGATAGACATCGTCAATTAATTGAATGAAGCCTGCAGCAGAAAGGGAAAAACAAATTAATTCTCTTATGAACATTTATAAAATTTTTCGTTTCTTTTTGTGTATTTTGATACAGGGCCTCCTTAAATTTAAAATTCATTTGCCTTTAAACTTTTCCCTTTTAACAAGTGAACTAAAATTGAAAGACAGACAGAATGACTAAATTGAAGAGTGAAACATAATTTGATAAAATTAAAAAAAAAATACAAAACCATAAAGCAAATAGGAAGGCGTCAGGAAGATGGAGAAGGGAACAACAGAACTGTTTTGTTGGTTGTTTTGGTTGTCTATGCCTGACGACGGACGGTATGATTGAAGGACTGAATGAAGGAAATAGACAAAATTATTAATGTTATAGTAAAATTAATAATTCTTACTGTTTTGAAACATTAAATTCTATTTAAAAATTTAAATTTTACTGCAAAAACATTTCAATAACAACAATAGCCCGCGCCTTTGTCGAATGTGAATTAAATAATTAAGAAAACAAATTTATTCCAACTTTTTTGCATGGAAAAAGTTGTTTGAGCCAATGAAGGAGGGAGGAATCATTATTTTTTGGTAATATTCTAAAATGAACTTTACAAAAAAAGTATTCATTCTCCTTTTTTGGTTTTTTGATATATTGATCTGTGGGCTGTCGATCGATATAGAAGACCGCAAGTCTTCTATATCGAACGAAATTTCTTTACATTTCAAGATGATTTTTTTTTTTTTTGGAATTTTGATCGGTATTGAATGCCGAAATTTGGTCACAGGGTTGGTTGCATTTTAATATAATCCATTATTCGGCTTTGGAAAATTTCTGATTTTTATCGTTGGATTTATGATTATCGATAATTTTTCTCATCTGGCATTATTGAATTTATGTCTGCCATTTCGACTTTTGGATTAAATGTATTTTTATATGTATTAATGTTGGGTTTCTGGTGCATTTACTTTGCAAAAATTTTTGTCGAACTTTAATTCTTCAGTGGTTTTCGAAAATGGTTGATATTCGGATGAATTTTATGTCCTGTAGGAAGTTTTCGATTGAGGATGAGCTTCATTAAAACCAAAATTTAATACTTGTATTGGTGATATTACGCTTAAATATTTTTACAAATCTGTATGTTTTGGTATAACTTTGATTTTTATGAGTTTTGGAAATTTTGATTCTTCATCAAATTGTGTTAAATATTAATTTTTAGTCAAATTTAGACTTTGCATATCAAATACGAACGAAAGTTTCATTTGATCATTTACATTGAAAAAAAATATAAAATATTGAAATTGGTTCTTGTTTTCATTAGTAATGGTCAAACGATTTTTTTTGCATTTGAATGAACAGGCAGTTTTTATTTTAATAAAACGTCCGTTTCCTAATCCGCCGCAGAAAACTTAAGGGGCATACTATTATACAAAATTTTGTTTTTATTGCCATTTAACTAAGATTTGTGATGCCACTTCTAACGATTATAAAATTTCAAGTTTTAAATTTAGTCACCGTAAACTATCGATTACGATGAACAAGTGCAACATAAAAATGATTTTATATAAGCTTTTTCTAATTGGCGGTACGATATGTATGGCTTCCTGGATGTTTCTTTGAGGAAGAGAATTTCAAATCAGCAAAAATATCATGGCAGAATATTTGATAGTTCGTCTTATGAATCAAATGTTTTTGTTTTTTTTTTTTTTGTTACTTAGATTTTCAGATAAACTTCTGAGTTTTTAAAAAGCAGTTAGATTTAGTGTTCCTTTTATTTTTGCCAAATTCATTGGCAAAAATCTCCAATATAGAAAAATATTTGTGTCTTAATTTTTGACAATAAATGTAACTTTTTTTGGTTAAAAAGATATTTTTAAAAGTTATAATAGACAATTTGATTCGATAAGATATATATTTTATTTAAAAGAAAGCAAAAGTTATTAGTGAACACAAAACATAGAGGAAATGGAATCCGTCCTCTATCACACACATACAATTTCTAGCTTCTGTCAATGTTTTCATATTGAGATGTACAGATTATTCTACCACAGGAATGTTGAAAGCATCAAGCAAGTGAAGAGATTATAAAGAGCACATTCGTCTGGAGTGTTTTTTGATTTTTTTTCAGTTTAGAATCAACAACACACACACGAAGAAGATAATTGAAACAGCTGGTTCAAGTAGTACAGCTACTTACGTTGCAAATTGTTACAGGAAAAGCGTTCAAATAATTTTGCTATATTTGGGAATTTGGTATAGTTACTCATTCGTTAGAAGTTCTTACTGAAAAAGTAAATGAACAGGCCTATTAACTTGATCGTTTTGTTTTTTTTTTCAAACTTTCATTGAGTTTCCCTACCAGTTTTAGTAAATTTAACACAAAATATCTTTCGAACATTTTTGTCGTTACCTTTAAACTAGTGATAAATTTGTCACAAACAGTAATAGATCATCTTTTAAAACATGGCTATAATAGATTATCTGTCCTGATTGTCCTGTTTACTTTCAATACAAAAGGGGAAATAAAATACACCGCAGTGTCAGCAAGATATTGTAATGCAAATGTCGAGATAATTCCGCAGGAATATATTATTTGGTATCTAAGAACCAAACAGTGCCCTTGAAGTAATTATTGAGGATAATTCAGAAAAATTTCGGTTAATGCAATATAAATTTAAAATATAGAAACACGATACGAATAATTTTTCTTTTATTATTTAGAGGGTTTCTTTAAGGTACTGCACTTTAAGTATAATAGATTATCAGTGGAAGTTTCCCTCAATTCTTCGCAAATCTTGGTGCAACTACTTATTCTACTTGTCCCCAGTATCACTCAAGTTTGCCCCGGAAAACTAATTTTTGTTGTTCCTGTTAAAAATTAGTTTTCCGGGGCAAACTTGAGTGAGTATTTTCTTTTATTTATTTAGGTATAGTTGTCGTCATTCATCGGATCCAACAAAAATCCTTTATTTTATTTTATCGTATATACTGGATGCTCATTCCCTCCACATTCCGACCCGTTGAACGAATTTTTTTAGGTCAAGCATAATAAATAGACGAAGTAAATCGTCATTTGGGTCGATCTTTGGGTCGGCTTAATGTAAATATTTAAACTTGCTATCTCGAGATGGCTATTTGATATTCGTAGAAAATCATTGATGTCATTGCAGAAACAAGTTTGATTTTTCTTTTCGGAGATTTGCAATAGACCTTCATTGTTGTTTCTAAGGAAATTCATATCCGATTCGGTCGGGAGAAGTTTTAATTGTTACAAACGTGATCCGAGTATTTTAGTATTTTTTTGGATAAATGTTAATAGCAGACCTAATTTTTCTAAATGTTTTTTGTCCTGCCACCATTTCTTAGTGGGACTAGGAACTTTCACATTATTTAGATCTTGAATCTACGGCAATGTATCATTGGAACACCCAATAGCTTTCGATAACGTGTCAATTTTTCAATTATCTCCATACTGTTGACATTTTGAATGGCGATAGCCTTGTTCTATATAGAGGCCTCTACAGTCCCTCTTCATTGTTCATGTACATTTCTCACTTATTTCCACATTTTAGGTGGCGATATTCGTATATAAATCAGAGCTCGTCCAATCTGAAGCCTCGCAAATCTTTCTTAATTAAAAACGTTACAACCATTAGCTAAATAATCTTCATGTACGTTCGAAATAATCAACTAAAAGAAAATATAATTTTATCAAAAGCACTCATTTCAAAGAGGTCAAGGTCTACAAGTTGAATTTAGAATCACAATATTTTCAAACGAGTAAATGTGTTTTTTTTTCCTTGTATTGGAAAAGATTTTCCGTCATCCCACGTTAAATTTGGTTTGTAATCAGACCGGTCTCGGTTATTTAGTTCGAAAATTATTCCAAATAAATATTTCTTATTTCACCATCACAAACAAAAGTCAGTTTTAAGTTTTTGCTGTATTAATTGACTCGTCAGATAATTTTTTTTTAATTTATTTCATTATTTGTGAAAAACTAAATAAACAATTTGTTTAAAATAAAATAACTTGTTAATATTAATTATTGATCAAAATAACTTTCATAGAAAATTAAACCAACATTTTCATTACATTTTATCCATGGCATGGAGCATGGCACATAATCGCACAGTGGGAGAGTTTGAAGAAAGATCTGTATAGTCTTAAGACTACTGATATTGACTTAACTTCAATTAATTATAAGAAGGGTACGCGCATGAGGGTACCTCATACGATTGTGCTCAGGACTTTTAAGTATTACCATTGAAAGAACTAGCTCCCTCCTTGCTTTATGGTGTAAGATCCAATTTTTTAATTTAAGTAAATCAAAACTTGTAGCAAATGCAACACTAATACTTGTTTGCTGTTTTTCAATATTTACCTACAAAAAAACTCCAAAGAAAGTCAGTAAGATCACCAAATTGTTCGCGTAGGCTTGTCATTACATCCACTATTTTGTGATCCTGTCTATTGGATCTGAAGTCATGTTTAAGATATATAAAAAAATGATTTTTTTGCATTTCTTTACATGCTATTCATCCTTATTGTGAATTTTTGTTCACATATTTAAGTTTTTTTTTACTGCTGGTTTTGTCGACTTAACATCAGCACGAGTTTGAGAATGTTATTTCATCAGGTCATATTTACCACCCTTGCCACTTAAACCACGTCAGAATATATGTAAGTCAGTAATGGTTAATATATCACATGTATTGCAGTTTTACAGCAAAGCATTTTTAAATTTTAGAGTTCATTCTTTATCGCAAGGTATCAGGGTTTTGTACCCTCTTATATCATGAAGAAGTCATTCTACATTTCAATAATATCATACACAGATTCGGAAGTTATTGTTCTAAATGAAATTGTACGTCATTACGCTGCAGCTTCGTTAATAATTGGATGAAGTCGGTGAACTTTTGCTGGGGGTTACTTCCAAAGTGGCAACTTGCAATGGTGATATTAACTCATCCGGAACTTAAATCGATTAAAACTCTTCTTCCTTATTATCAGATATAAAAAATTGCTGTGAGAAACTTAGGAAAAAATTTAAATTCCAAAGAAGCCAAGAAAATGCAGAGATTTAAATGTTTTAAAAATGCAAACTCAGTTTATTTCCAAATGTCATTACAAAAAAATTGTTAATGCATTTACCCCTTTATAAGCTGCACTCAATATATATATATATATATATATATATATATATATATATATATATATATATATATATATATATATATATATATAGATGTTTTGTATATATATATATAGATGTTTTGTTTTTTATGAAAATCTTGAACATACATATATATATATAATACTAGCGGGCCCCTTGCCTGCTTCGCACGGCAAAACAAAATAAGAAAAGAAACACACTTGTTTTTAATAAAGTTGGTTTTGTTCCCAAAAACACACTCACTTCTCATACGCAGCGCACACACATGCGTTATCGGATTTTAACCAAACTTCATATAAACCATATATGGGCCACTGCCTACGTAGTGTATAAGTAGAAATCGCTCGACGCGTTTATGGGTAGTTCGGCGACGTACATATACGGACTTATTTTTATATATATAGATATAATTTATTTTTTCTTAAGTGAAACTAATAGTTTCAGATAAAAATTTAACAAAAATATTGTTTCATATAAATCTAAGGATATAAAAACTTTTTATTATTTTATCAAAATGTTGCCAGCTTAACTTTTTAGGAAGTCGAATTAATGCACTAACAGATGCCTTAGGAGCACTGAAAATGTCGTACTTTGAGAATAATTTCCCATGACATTTAAAAAGTTAATATATCGTATTAATATATTCATTGAGCAGACTATTTATTTTTTTAATTAAAAGTAGCTTTATTTTACTTTATGCATTAAATCATTCAAAATTTGCAATTCTACTCCGAAGATCCACAGTGGTTTCGTTCCAAAGAAATTATTTGGTTTACGTTTTCTTAAAAGTTCTTTGAGTTGTGTGATATGACCGATTGTTAGGCTTTTGGTCTATGCTAAAAATTTTCATTTGTCTTATTTTCAGTTCACAAAACTTACGACAGTTTTCTTTTTGCCTTAAACTCTAAATCTCAAAGCAAATGATTATCACATCAACACGACTGACGGTAGCAGTAGCGGCCTTTTATATTTGACCCTAAATATCCTCTAGTCTGGTGATAGAATTGTAGCGCCAACATAAATGACAGCTGGGTGCTTTGACAGTGACTCTGAAGTGCATTCAAAATTTACTTATGTCAAACATATTGATTATATGATTTTTTTACTGGTTTTTGTTTGGCTGCCAATACCTTTTTGAATGTATATATAATTTTATGGTAATACAGAACAAATAAAATTATCGCCATATTTTTTTAAGATTTTTGGCTTCTTAAAATGTTTATTAGAAATTAGAATCGTCTTTTAAAATATTTTTTTGTACAGTACAACCTATTTAGTTACTTCATGCTTTAGTACCTCTCACGCTTATTTGCCTCGCTGTTTAAATGCTCTTTTGTATATTATTTATTTCGAAAAAGTTCACGGCTAAATAACTCAATTGCCGCAAATATATTTAACTGAAAAAATGAAATGTACTTTAAATTTCTTTTATAGTGACATTTTCAAAACAACATTATTCGAATAGTTAGTCCTTAAATAACATCAGCAAAGAAATATTTAATTAATCGGGAAATCAAATGATGACAGGATAACTCAATCAGAATAATTTTTAAATATCTTAGGAATAAAAAACATAACTTTTCATAAAATCGAACTAAAAGTTGGTGACCAGTTCTGTTGTTGCGTACTCTTATTGCACCAAGATTGTGCAACGTCTCGAGAGATCGTATAGAAGATTATTCTTGGCGGAGCAGTTAGAGCTGAGTCCCAATTAATTGGGACAATTTCAATCAATTTTTATATTGTGGAGGGTGCAGTTTTTCCTAATGACAATGTCCACTGATAAGTACCAGAGGGAGACTCTGAAGGCAACAGTAACAAACGGAAGACAACAAATCATTAAACGTAGTAATCTACAGAAGTGTGTAAACTTGATTTATGTATGTATATATGCCAACATGCATTAAGTATTTCTTTTTTATTTTAATTACTCAATAATTTTCACCTCCTTTCGGCCGTGAACGGCGTCATGGGTAGATGATAGAAAATCAATATGTGATACATTGTTTTTGTAATTTCCGAATAGAAAAAATCCTTGATATATAATTTATTTAACCAGTTCAAAGGCAAGAAATATTTAACGATTGAAACTTTTTGGGGCAATAATTTGAGATCAAGAAGCGTCCCTACCTTTGAACACCAAAAAGTGTATGTGCAAGGATTCTATTGCCATGTTTTAAGATTTCTTTCAAAACCTCCCACTGTGATTAGTAGAATAAACGACGGAAAAACAGCAATTTACATTATTTGCATAATTAAACATCAACTGGAAGCAGAAAACACCAGCTGTACTAATACTGTATTTACTTTACTTTTGTTGTCTTCATAAATTGGAAAAGCAACCACCAGTAATACGAGTGTATTTTAATAAAAGATTGGAGGAAGGAATCTTTCTTGCACTAGTTGCTTCTGGGAAAAAGTGTTATAGTCGTAGGAATTGTATGTGTCTTATTGTTTTTATTACACACTAATAAATAAGGTACATATATTTCCACATTCATACACATGTATGTGCAACATATACATGTATGTGCAACATCTGTAAAAATTCATATCGTTCCTTTATTGCAAAATGGTCATGGTTGCGCAATTTGCTAAAATATATTCTTCAGTATCTTCTTTGTGATCAGTGAAAAAGAATGAATTAATTTCGAAGGAAGGACATTTTCATTGCTTTAAAACAGAGCATATTTTCAACTTCCTAAGAAGTCATTTTGACAAATTATAATTAAAAAATGTAAATTACTCCTATGCTCGTTTTTCTTTCTTATAATAAATACTTAATTTTAAATCTATATCAAAATATTATTTCTCTTCAATCTATAAATGATAAAATTAATTCTACATAAGGAAAAAAGGAATGCAACATATTTGTATTTTTTATGGAAATGAAGTCTGTTCCCAGTTCTGAATAATTAATTATAATTTTATATAAAATAATTTTATTGCTGCTGTTGCAAAAAGCATAACAAATACTTTTCTCAACATATTGAAAAGATCTGCCAAATCCGTTAATGAGCATCAAATTAAATCATTTTGAATTGACAAGTATGTAAATGATACGAATTCGCACCGATTTCGGATCTAACCATAGCATTTTCATGGCACTTTTGGAAAGCTACCTTTTTAATGGTATATGTAGGGAAAAAACTAGTCTATCCATAGCTGCCAGACATGGCAATTTAGTACCCATTTCGACGATTTTACGCTCAAAAAATACCATGCAGGGAGTTTCCTCTACAGTTCGTTTTTTGTCGGAGTCCATAGAGTACGAAGAAGGCTTTAACTATCACTTCATATCCCACTTTTATTCGAAATTTCAACCTCAAAAAATTTTAACTTTGTTATCGTTAAAGACATTTTGAAATATTTCTTTTGTCGGAAATATAAGAATTTGGATGGAATATAAAAATAGATTTATATCTTTCCCGGAAATTATATGACGATCCCGATGAATTATTGTGATGACTTTGGCGATTCCTTTTCAAGAGTCTGACGATTTTATCTCTATTTATCTTGCAGCTTCTTACCTGAAGCTAAGCCGATGTTATACCAAACAGTGTCAATATGATCTTTAAATTAAAAACTTTTTATTAATAAGGAATAAGTTCCCCAATATCATTTTTATATGTATAAATAATCTTATATCTGACGCTAAGCTTAAGTTGTAGAAAAAATGTCGACACCGAAGCGTACAATCGCATTTTTTCGAGTGCGACTTTCTTGCGATAAGACTGCATTGCATTTAAGGAGCGATATATTTTTTATTCATTATTGCTGCCAAGGATGTTGGTGCTGCTGTAGCCAACGGTATTGTTGCTTTTTTTCGATGTTCTTTTTGTTTATTTTGGAAAATTCATTTATATATTCTGTTGCTAAAAATGCTCATTACAACGGGAAAAGGAGTGGGAGGAATAACATTATTCTTGCAATTCAGAAGTGGGGTGTACCTCCACTGGAATAAAACTGAGCATGTCTTAAATAAGAACAATCAAGATTTTGCAAATTCAAAATATAAACAGCCGAATTATAAATTCAAACAATAGCATTCACCAATTTTCCTCAGAAATCCTCTTTTTGGTTTCTATTGTTATAAAAACTAAAAAAAATATTATCTCAGCGCTGCGAAGAGGCCGAAGAAGGGCCCCTTGAAAATACTCCTTCAACTACAACAACATGCCTACCCATCACAAACAGTCAGTTCAGATTATCCTTTCGAAGGTGTATGTATAAAAGCCGTTAGTGAGTGGTAACCAAAAACAACAAATGTGTATAAATAAGGAGGCATATAAGTATATGTATATGGCACATACATATGGAAATGTATGTAATGTATGTGAAAATTTAGAAGCTGTGATACAGTGGAGATCAATACTAACGAGCTCCATGGAACAGGGCAGTTTAGTTCGTTATAATCGAAGAAAATATTTTTTTTTTTTTCAAATAAATAAGAGCTAATAAAACTGAAATAAATAATATTTAATTCTCATTTTTCGATATACTCGCATTTATACAACATATGATATACATAAATCTATTTACAAATCTTACTCTTCTATTATTTGTATGGCTTTTTCAAATAAAAATAGTTATAAATAATTATTTTAACGAATTAGAAAACTGGAGCGAACATTTAGCGATTTTATTCGTTGTAAACTTAAGCATTTATTAGTATTTTTATACTGAGCACTTTAAGAGGAGTTCGCTACCATATAAGCGAAAATTCGCTATAATCGAACTTTGTTGTAACCGTAATAGAATGCATGAAATATATGTACGAAACTGATGCGATCTGAGAAGTTGTTCATTATACGCGATAATTTGTTACAACCGGTGTATGATTATAATCAAACTCCACTGTATTAATTCAAGGACAACTACATTTCACATCTCTAATTTAATCATTATCAAATACAAATATTTATTATCGCTTGTTTACTTGTTGTCAATATTGATTAATTTGATGTTTTAGGCACCAAGAGTTGTACATTTTTGTACATGTTCATATATTTGAAAACAGTATTAGGGGAGTAACAAATGTTCGCATTTAAATAAAAAGTGTATATTTTTCACATTGGCATAGATACAAAGTAACAAAGTTTTTTTAAATAAGAAATTTATATTTTTTGTCGCCTTGTACATCTTAACATTGTCAAACTAGAAGGAGACCTATTGTATAAAAATACTTTTCACAATTTAAATAAGCTGAGCAGTACATATAATATATTAAAACGGCAACAGTTGACTGGAATTGAACCGAAATTAAAGAATGAAATAATGTAACAATAATAACATTATCTCCTACAGTTTCTTAACTGAAATTAACTGATAAGAGAGGGAAAGGTAACTTATATATAAATGAATATTGAACAAAATTTCCCCTAATGTTAGACTCGGGTACATAGATTTTCCTTTTCTTGTCTTTTCTAATCATTAGAATTTATAACAAATAAAAACATCATTCTCTAACGGAGACTGCTGAGGTTTGAACCAAAATTTAAATTTAGGTTCAGGAATAAATTTGAGAGTTTTTTCTTAACAAAAGGTCCTGAAAAACCAACTTTATTAAATGTGTATTTCCCCCACTAAAATGACCGCAGAATTTCTTATTTAGTACAAAAATTAATTAATATGTTAGTGTATCGGAAATAAAAACTCGGTGCTGTTTTTATGAAAAAAAAAAAATTAAAATACTCTGCAATCAAATTAGGCATTTTGCTGACAAGTTATAAAAATATTTATATTTATATTACGTTTTAACGAGGGCAGAATATTAAGTTAGTATTTCAATTACTTCTACACATCATTACCGCTTTAGTGTACCTTAGAGCTCATGGAATTTTTAGCCTGTATGCTATTAAGGTGAACCGTGTTCCTTACCGATAGAAGCGATGAAAGAACAAAGGGGCTATTCAATGGAATACGTTAGATCAGCTTAAAAAATCGACATCACTCGAGTTTTGTAGAAAGACACAAAAAGTTTTAGACTTAGTTTAACTTATGTTGGTACCAAACCCTTTTAGAGAACTATTTCAGTTAGTCAACAAACAAAAGTTGCCCCGTATAATCGGAAAAAATACAAGTTGCATGACAATATCGACTGCCGCATGGGCCGCAATGGGCACAAAGTCATGATATTACAATGAATATGTTTTACCATATGCTCAATATGACCATAACAAATGCATTTACCCATACAGGCATACGCAATGGCGAAGACAAGCAAAACTGCGATGGTGTGGCAAAAGGTAAAGAAATGATATTGTATGAATTTCGTCTAAATATTCTCAAGAAACTGGGCATTTACGCTGAAAAGCGACATCTCATTTGTAATTCTTTGTGGCAAAAATTAAAAAAAAGGTTATTACTGTCATATTGTATTCATTCCTGCCCTATACATACGACTACATGAGGCAACAAAAGAATTTTAATCAAAATAAAATTTTTATATAATCGGTATCAATTAGATATTCTGTATTAATATTCTATCGAAACAATTAGAGCTTTTGCAAAATGCATTGTTTATTGTGGCTTTAGCTCTTCATATGCCGACATTTCATTGGTTGCTAAAACCAAATCGTCAGTGAAGTTTAGGCAGTTTGAAAACATTCAACCTCGGATGTTTATGCCACATAAATCAAATACAATATGAGAATTCAATATTGTATATGAATTACAACAAATACATAATTATAGTTGGCTTAGAATGTTTTTATACAAACAACACAACAAACAATTATACTCAAAGCGAGTCTATTTTATTTTCACAACAAACAATGCATTTTGCAAAAGCTCTAATTATTTCTAACGATTAGTTGGGGAGAATATCCCACATAATAAATTTCAATATTAAGTATTCTATCAAAACTATACGAAATTAAACTTTCGCTTCAATAGAGTGCAAATATCCTTTTTTGCAGGTATTATTATTATTTATTGAATTTTCAGTTAAATTGAACTAATAATAAGTATTAAAATCTGATCTCTAAAATGATTAATTATGCAGCTACGAGCGAGAGTCACCCTCCTTTTATGGCGTTAGTGATCGTGTTATAGATGTTCTCTTCAGGTCATAATTCTCTATGTGCTGTTGCTCTTCGACAGAGCTGCCTTGGTGGTTCGGTTGGTGAGTGGTCCATGTCAGGGTGACTTCTTACTGCTGGATCGTTAAGCTGGTAGAAAATTCCTGTCTGTACATGATGCTGCAGCCTGTACAAATTTTTTTTTTTTGCCATGTCGTCCTTATCTGTAGCATGTGTGTTTCTGAAAGGGACGACGAGGACGTTGGTGAACAGCTTTATTCACCTAGTGCGAAGAGCACCGTCAGGTTAGGACTTATGACAGGTACTGACGTAAGTCTTTGACATATTTATTGGATAAAATTAATGGGGATTTGAAAAAAGAACGCATTTGGCCAAGAAAAAGTTGGCGAGGTTGCATACATGTGGAGTTTAAACGGCGAAATTCCATGAACTAAGCGACAAAGTACTCCCTCATTATATTTCTTTCTTGATTATAAAACTTAATAAATGGCTCATCAGAAAGAGGTTTTGATGATCTCTACAAATCTTGTTTTTTTTAAAGGGATGAACAAAGAGGTACATTGGAATAAGTTTATAGATCTCAAAGAAAACTAAGGCCTGCCCTCGTATGTCATCAAACTGTTTTATGTTTGAACGACTGTTGTTTGGTACGAATCCATCTCAATTATGTTATAAAAAAATTATTGGAAGACATTCTTCGTTGATTTTCTAATTTTGAAATAAAACAAGACGTGCTTTGTCTCTATAAAAACAAAATTTTTGGCAGAGCTCTAATTAGTTAAATGGAATATCTAATATCTAAAACCAACAGTGCTGTTTTCCGGCTAGAGGCTGTACTTGATGAAAACCAAATCACATAATCAAAGAAAAAAAATTATATATACATTATATCGTGTGGATACTAGGAAAAACCAGTCATCAGAATAGACAATTATTTCATGAACTCGAGAAAAAATTTATGCGTTTCATCTCAAAAAAATCAAAAGCAGAAGTAAGTCTGGACATCACCAGATTTGACAAGAAGTCGTTGTACGTAAGTATGTATGTGCCAACCCTAATGATGCAGTGACATATCAAATGTTTAATTTTCTGTTTATTGGGTAAATATGCAGAGGATGTTTTGCATGTGTTATTTCTGTATAAATTTTATGTATCATCCTCGGACTGAATTTTATATTTTTATAACCGCAGGCATCCAACAATTGTACAGCAGCTGTACTTATTTAACATTTGTTTATTGAAACAACGTATTGTTATCTTGTAATATTTATCCAATGATAACTCAAAAATAATATTGTTTCTTTTCATTGTAAATTGAATTAGAACTTTAGTGAAGCATTAAACAAACTTTTGGAATGTGATGTTGTTTGTAAAAATAAATAGTATTAAATTTATTATTATTGATACATCGAGCCTTAACCGAAAAAGAACATGAGTGAAAAATACATAATTTTACAGGAGCGGCCTTTTGATTAACTGTCCTTGCAATTAGTTGTGGGGGTACAGCAAATCTGATTTTGCTCCAAGTTGCTACTGATTACATTCTTAAGCATCAATTTCAATAATGGTGTATTATCGATTGCATTAATAAAGTGAAAATCGATGAACTAAGTGGGTTACGGTCACGAAATACACAATCTACGTGACCTGAAATGGTTCACAAAAATGTTCGTTGATATAAAAAGAAATCAAAAAGTGCAAATCAAATAAATTTCACATTAAATTCAATCCAATAGATCAAAGGTAAGATTTGGAAAATGCAAATGGGATAAATTTTTAATAAATTCCTGCTTGATGTAAAAAACCGCAAATAAATCTAAGAAGAGAAAAAAGCAAAGAGTTCCGATATACTTAATATATAAGAACCAGGCTTAACTTTCTAAAGCATTTTACATTTCGGATTTATTTCACATTTTTTTATTTCATTTTATTTCATTTTCTTGCATGAAAGTTATTTCATTATGGAAGCAGACCCAAAATTTTGGATTGTATTTTATTTGAAGATTTATGAATAATTTAGGACCTAAATGAGTATTTCGTAAAGGTAAGCCGTAGCCTTATTTTAATGCAACTTGTTGCTTTTGCCAACGAAAAACATATGCAATTGCATTGCATGACAATAATGAAATGCAAAATTAGGACTTTAATTTTCTTTGGCACTCTTCTTGTGGCCAGAAATTGAGGATGTGGACCTGGACGATGGTACCGCTTGCCATACAACCACGAAACGATAGCTCTTTTTCGCAGGTAATTCAATGGTATTATTATCTCATGTCGTAGCGATGTTAATTGGCCGCCACGATCATGTGATTTAACACAGTTGGACTTTTTTCTTTGGGGATATTAAGTGAACGTCAACAAGACAAGAACAATTTAAGAGCTAAAAGATGAAATACTTCGGCACATTAACGACATTGAACCTCAATTATGTCTCGGAGTCATTGGACGATATTTTGTCTTACGCCTAACTGTGATAGATCGTTCTATCGTTATAAAAATATTAAGATAATTCTTTGAAAATTTTTTGTTTTATTTACAATTAACATCATGCGTTTTGGTTGGACCACCCTTTATAAAACTTAGTCTTACTCTTTAGTTCAGGATAGACTAGGATGCTTAAAAAGTACAGATTTCCGGTCTTATCTATAGCTTTTGTTTGATTAAAATATGTGAAAAATTTTATCTACAAGTCAAGCCAGTATGTGTGGGTCTATAATGGGACAACTCAACTGCATTTGCAGAGACTATGCACATGTACATGTACACGGTTACACATATACGTATTATTAATTAATTGCAAGTAGAAATCCAAAATATTTTGCTCTACGACAAACAACAAATTTGAACAAAAATGCTGGAATTCGAAATTATTTTTGTGTGCTTTGCTATAATTTCATTACTTACGCATTTTCGTGGTGGAAAACGTCGAAAAAATTCAATTCATTCCGTTTTGTTACTTTCATGAATGTAGTATCTGTATGCCTCTCAGATGTTTACAAACGAAGTTTTTGCAACAACGCAGCACTTGTTACGTACACTACATGCGGCAGACAGAGAGAGGCAGGCGAAAACACGGAAGTTACATATCCTTTGAAAAGCAAGAAAGGGCTGACAGAAATACATTATAAATAAAGCAAACTTAATTTCATGCTTATCCGAACAGACGTATATATATATAGTAGTATGTAAGTATATATACTTATAAATTCAATGTCTACGAATCAAGAAGGGTGCATAACATTAGTTTGATTTACAAGTACTGTAATCCTCAGTAGAGGTTTGTCTTGTCAACATTTATTTTTAATGAAAATTAAAAAACAACAACAGCATGAGTTCTTACAACAGTTGAAGATATGATTGACGTTCTTATACTGGGTGGATGGATGCATTTATTAAGACCTTATTATATCCCCCTCAAATTAAATTCAATTTTCTATTAACATAATTCAACAAAACAAAAAATAAAAAAAAAAACAAATCAGAAACAAAAGATGTCACAGTAACATAAAGCAAATACAAATAAAAAAATTTACATGCCACTCCTTCACAACACGTGCACCGCAATTTTCCACTCCCACTCTTACAGCATCCTTTACAATTCTCGATGCGTGGCTACTGTAACAAAGCAAAAGTTGTCATGACACTAAAGTGGAGTGTTTTCAAATTGCAATGATTCATCAAGTTGTGAGCAGAACTAGAGCGGCTCGCGTGCTGTGAATTCGAAATGCCAGCAGTTTTAATTCCTTTAAGGGCCACAAAATACGTTCAGAATGTTCATTCAGCATTGTGGTGGTATTGGTGAAAATTTGTATGTAAGCGTCACGAAGACGATTCTGGATAAAAATCCGAAATCTGTGGCAATTGACATGCAGTAAATCGAGTTTTGTTTTCATTCTTGATGGACTGTCATCTCGTCTTGCTAAGTACGGTCACCTCATCGTGCTAAGTACGTGCAAGTAACTTGAAAGCGATATCGGCAGTACCGTAGCTATTAGTAGGCCTCCTCAGCCGGTAAGGTTGAAGTGGAGCACTAAAACCAAGAACAATCAACAATGCGGAAAGTCAATATTTACACATCGAAGGCGGAGGAACTACACGCTGATGAAGCGTCAGCTCATCATGTTAGATGCAGCATAAATCGGATTCCTGTACATGTAATAAGCGGCTCGCTATATAATCGTGTATAAATGGCTAGACTTGATGCCTTACAATACCATTTCGTCCTTAAAAATGTATAGTAGTTGCATTGAATTGGTAGCCCAGATATAAATATTATTTACCCAAGAAACAGACACGTTGGAAACGAAGACCCCAACAATCACTTAATAATGAGTCGAGATGGTTTAGGTAGCGTAAGAAACTAAATTGGAGAACGTTTAGTAGATTTTTTTGCCGAACATGCCTTATTTATAGGCGGTACACAATTTCCTCTTAATGATATACAGATACCATCACACGTAACCAGATTGATTATGTGTTGATTAGTTGAAGATCCCATAAAACGCTGCTAGATGAGCGAACCCGCCGTGGAGCTGACGAAAACCGGGAAACAGACGCATTGATTCGGATAAACTGCAGGTGCCAAGAGTATATGCCGACTACCGATGAAACCTCTATAATAGAAAGCTAGAATTAAACCAACTCCATAATTGGAAAAACATCGATATGTCATGCAATTAAGTGCGAAAGCATTGGATAATATTCTCTCAGGAACATATGCAGATCTTCCAGAAGGTATATAATGACGACCACATCAGACATTATATGACTTGTACTATGCAGACGATGTATGCTTTCTGTCACATATACTAAATTGTACGCATTTACATGGAGAAAACCAAGGTTATGCGAATTAAAACAACAAGCAAACTGTTATAGAGTATGTAGAACAATTTTCATGGCTAGATGAATGTTTTGACTGTTGTTTGGTCTCTGGTATGTTGTTGCGGATCCAAGTTTCGTCCACGATTACGAAATGGTGCAAAAGTTTGTCTATATTGCAGTTGAACAATGCCCAACACTCCTACGAATTTGTCACTCGAATGCGTTTGCGGACAATTGTGAACAAATGCGGCATCCATTTTACGGAAAACTTTCTCATACACAAGTGATCATTTAAAATTTAAACCACTGAGTCATGTGATATGCCAATGGCTTCCACCATCTCTCTCACTTTCAATATCCAAGGGGTCAACGCCATATAGTAAATTTTTTCTTCAATTATTTCGGGTGTAAAGATCTAAGCTGAGCATAGAGAACGTTCGACCCCTTCACTATTTGTACGGAAACAACGAAATTCATTACAACACTTTTTACCATTAAAATTGATAGTGCGGAAGTGCGGAATTCCCATTGTGCTTCTCAAGCTCAGCCTTTTCTTGAGTCAATTTTTTTTTTTCGAAAAATATCATGCTTCATGAGCA
Source organism: Germaria angustata (assembly GCA_963681545.1). Classification (NCBI taxonomy): domain Eukaryota; kingdom Metazoa; phylum Arthropoda; class Insecta; order Diptera; family Tachinidae; genus Germaria; species Germaria angustata. The sequence goes on along the minus strand of OY812999.1, from coordinate 29,930,233 downwards.
CACGTAATTCACTTTTTTCCCTTTTCTCCTCAAATCACGTGGCACTCTGCCTTCAATTGGAGTTATACACAAACAAAATGACGGAACTTATTAAAATTTTCACAGGAGTCAACTGACAGTTAAAAACTTTGCTCTTCATTTAAGAGAGGGGAAATTAAAAAAGTAACGGAAATATTGAGCCAGCCCTGGCTCGTTCGCATTTACAGCTCAACACTATTTCCACCGTAAGTATCTAGGAATTTAGATCAGTGGAATAGTAGCAATACTTCTAACTCTATGTTGCAGTACTATATTGTTATGTAGCAATATTTCCATCCCTGATATATTTACTATGTTGTAGGTTTTGAAAGCCGGGCGAGATTTTATATAAACAAAATGCCTGATATTATTTTATTTATTGTGGAATTGTTTAAATGCAACTTGTTCATGATTATTTAAAAAATTAATTTTAGTGTTTACGTTCAATAGAACGAGTTTCAAACACTCGGTGCTCGTAGATGCCATCAATAGCATCTAGGAGCGTATACCTAACTCTTTAAACTTTGCATTCACGTGCTCATCTCTAGATGAAACAAAATCGAAATAAAATTTGACCTTAAGCATTTATTACATAAAATGATTCATATAAAACCTACAATTAAAGTTAGACAAAAAATGAATAAAATTTATGCTGAAAATCAATAAATTGACTATAAATCATAGAAGCAAAATTCTTATTTATAATCCAGACTGTCTGCGGCCAAAATTCATTTAATCCCCATTTTATCACACTGCCAGACGAACATTTTTGTTTTTAATTAAAATCGTGCTTACAGGCTTAATGCGTGTGTTCTAGTGCATACAGAAGTAGTTGCACCGAATGAGAAATACCCTTCAGTCAAATATGATGTTGAAGATTTATTCTGAAAGCAAAGAGATTTTAATTTAGTTTGAAAATTGCTTTTAATGTGTACAATTTTAACCCAAAATATTACATATTAAAAAATTATTCTTATACAAACGTTGTTTTTGTTTTATTTTTTAAATCTTTTCAATCATTTTCTATTGTACCTGTCGTGTGTGTATATGCTACCGACGATATTCCCAAGAATAATATGGGAGTACGTACGTGAGTTTGGTTGTTTTCTTCGAATTATGATGTCAGCCGGCCTTTCAGCTCCCATCATTAAATAAGGAACATCAATATCTATATATATATATATCTATATATATATATATATATATCTATATATATATATATATATATATATATATATATATATATATATATATATATATATATATATATATATATATATATATATATATATATATATACATATATATATATATATATATATATATATATATATATATATATATATATATATATATATATAAATATAAATATATGATTATTTTCAATAGAAACATTCGTACATGAATTAAAACTAAATTTCAATTATTAGTGATTAACTTTACATATATATAAAAAAAAAATTGGTTTAATAATGCTTTTCATGACCTCCATGACGTATGATTATTTGTTGGACTAAATTATTACTAATACGCAACGAACGTGTACATCACATGACGTACTCGTACTTTTTTATATGTAAATTTATAGAGTTTCTCTTTGACTCAATAATTGTGAAAAATTGCAAATCAACTTTTGTGCAAGGACACTGGGTGATTTATTAGGAGGCCTGAGGCATTTGTTTTAGTCTTGTTTTTCGGCCGTATGCAGAAAAACTTAAAACAGATTAACAAACTATTATTAAGTAATAATACATTTGAAAAAATTGTTTAATGAAAATTTTAAAACATGCTTTCTTTAAATCTACTTTAAACGAATATTTTCAAAATATTGATGATCATCAAGATACGAGTAGTTAATAAAATTTAAAATATTTTGTGAGAATGTTGTTATTTTTGTTATTCTACGAAGCTGTTTTTCGATTCTTATGAAACTTTATAAAAAAATTTTACTTCCTGTGACAACAGAATATTGCGATAAGAAAGAAGAAGTCTTGCCCATTCAGAATAAGAATTTTTTTCAATTATTTAAACTAACTTGATTCTAAGGAACGTGTGCACATACAATGAACTTCTGAGGCAGTATAACAATATCATAAGAAAAAAAATACTTTGGATTTTAGACTATTAAAAAATTTTAATTTTAAATCTGTACACGTACTAAATGTATACAAAAAGAAATATAAATTTTAGTATATGTTTATATCGTGTTAACGAACAGACTGATTATATACTATAACTATCCCAAATTATTTGATATCTCCTAAATCCTACTCAGCATTGCTGCCGCTATATTTTTAAGTTCCTTGGGCCTGATCTTTACAATTATCGCTATTTAGCAGGTGAACTAATTTCTTGGTAAAAGGCAATAGAAAGAGTTAAAAGATTTTATGGATTATGTTCTTCGCCTCTGAATGTGGGCTTGGCTGTTACATAGAAGGAAAATTTCTCCGAAATGTTCTCTTGATCGATTTTGTTATTTCAAACATTTTGATTTCACTATTTTAGCAATTTTTTTAAATATGCATGAAAATGTGAACATTTTTAATGGAATATATATTCTAAAATTCGTTTTATTTTTAACTACATTCCAATGTAGTTACTTCTGAAAGTTTTATGGAACTTTTTTCAAAAGCTTTTGTAAAAACCCCAACGGTTTTATATGTCATGTGTAGCTTTTTAAAGATTTCTCTTATCATGGAAAAATTTTAGATTATGCTTTTTCTAAATTTATCTATGAACCATTTTGTTTCTTTTTTATAACTTTTTTCAAATTGTTCATATTTTTGCTTCATAATAACATTTACAACTTTTAGAAAATTTAAAGCTTTGAGGGCTTATAATTAATGACAAATTAATATTAAGAGGAACGTTGTCCATTTTCGGTTAGTATGAAGTATGATGGCGTACTAGATTGCAATAAGAAATACATTAAAACGAAGTATGCGAAACAATATGTTTGCCCAACAAAGTGGTTGCATTAGCCAAAGTGTATGGTATATAGTATAGTCTTATAATAGTGTCAACTCCAAGTTTATATTTTTATATATAGGAATCTAAACTTTTTTGGAGAAATTTTAATTTTTAGCCAACCTTACTATTGTTTTATATTCTCTCTACTTCAAACATTTATTTAGTTTAAATGAAAATTATCCGTTTTTCTTTCTGGTGAAAATATTGATTTCTTAGTACATTTTTGTATTTCTTCGGTGAATAATCGATTTTAAGAGTTGAGGGAAACTTCGATTTAATGATTAAATTCAAATTGTTTTAATGCTGTTTTTAAATAAAACTCCAATTAAATGGCGAAATTTCTATACGTACGACTTCGACGTTTAATAAATTATTATATATGTCTTCTATATAAAATATTAGTTTAATAACATTAATATTATATCATCCAAATTGCTTAACAAAATTATAAAGGGAACATTAGTCAAAGATTATTTAAATATGTATACATTTTATATAACTATTGACAAATCATTGCAAGGCAGTTAATATTTTGGTAACAACAAACTTTTGCTGTTGAAATTATCAATTGACTTTTCTCGTTTATACTTGTCAAATTAATATAATATAATAGAAGTTACAAACTGTACGACAAACATAATTGCATACTATTCAGCTGTGGTCAATGAAATAATATTTTAAATTATTTACATGTATCGCACACTGAATAGAAAAGAGTCACAACTCAAAAACTCCAAAATGTTCAGGAAAACCAAATAACTGTTAATGCTGCAAAAGCAATAAAATAAGCATAACGGAATTTTCCACACAAAGGGACTGCTAACCTGGCAAAATTTTCCCCCATAAATTTTTTCATATAAAAGAGTTTAGAAATACTCTAAAATATTAGAAATGGGTAAAATAATTGCCAAATAAGCAGGATGTCAAGAAATAATGTAGTATTTTACCTACCAAAAACTTGGTCCATTTTTGGTCTCAACAAATTTAGCGGCCGAAATTTTTTTTTGAAACTTGGCGTTGCTTTCACATTTATCTTTTTATGCGGCTCTGCCTCCTTTTTTCCAAGGTATGTAACTTCTGCACATACGAGTAAATAAATGGAAGTTACTGAATACCAAAAAGACTGAAATTTCTCGTGTTGGCCTGGAATATAAGCAACGTAAAATTAAAAAAGCAAAACCTGTGCGCCTCCTACCTTTCGCAACGGGGGTGCATATCTGTACATAAAGAATGTAAAAATAGAGTACTTCCCTCCAGGTGGAGTTAAAATCAAAACCATGCAACCATGGTTACGTATAGGGAAAATCATTATGTTTCATTTTTCATTATTTTATAATGAATGAGGAAAAGATATCAGTGTCTTAAAGCAGCGCGAACGGTTTATACCCACTGTCCGAATAGGCCTGGACTTGGTCTTAATTTTTACGGTCGTTAAAGCTTGTTACTGAATTAATTTGTTAAACATTGAGTTGCAACTGTTTTGTATTCAGTGTGCGATATACGAGTGTTTATTTTGAATGTTTTTATTGTGTCACTCAATACTTTTATTCTAATAAATAAAATATAGATGTTATAGTAGAGATAAAAACTGTTTTATTGATAATCAAAAATTTATTTCAATATTTTTTGCAGCAAAACGTTCGATGGTGTTGGTTTCGGATTCCCAAACTCATTCAAAATGAAGGTTTCAAGGAAAAAACCTGTGTGATATTGTAATTAATATTATTATTAACTGTGTGAATTTAATTAAATATATGTGTGTATATGTAAACACATACATACATATATATAGCACATACTTATATTAAGACAATAATTTTATAAAAATTGTTTTATCTGATTTAATATCATCTTAATGTAACCAAATTCTTTACTTCGTATACTTCTGTTTAAAATATTTTGTCAACTTCTTAACTTTTGGTCAATAACAAAGTAATAACAGTGGCATATTCCCTCTAGAGTTGAGAAGTTTATTTGTAACTGCACACATAAATCTGAATTTGACAGACAACATTTCGTAGGTAGATTAGAAAGTGCCTTATTTACAATTGCAAACACGGTGCGGCGTATAGTCTCGGTTGACCAGCATAGCTCTCGCCAAGACCATATATTTTCAAATACAAGCGCACTCTTATCGTCAGCAATAAATCGTATTAATTTATTGTCATGAAATTTTTCAAAGGAATTTTTCGGTGAGGAATTTAACTGCACTCATATTTAATGTGAATGTCACCACATAACAAACCTACCGAAGGTGAAGAAAAACTACTGAAATATACAAAATTACATGACTGTGGCAATAAGAAATTTCTTCTGTTTGACAAAACTGCCAGAGGACACAAATTTACAAATCCCACAAAATATTCACACACGCGTACAGTCATGGACAGTAGACTGGCATCTATTTATTTGTCGTTTTTGGATTCTAAGAAAAAATCGGTGAAAACTTCAGATATTAAGTTATAATATTAATATAGTTGGCTCTTGAATTAAAATATAAGAACATGTAAGTTGTCATAAAGTGAATAATGCTTAGATATAATCTAGAGTAGTAGCTTATAAGTAAAGAACTAGTGGGTCTTCCAATAGGAACTTCTAAGCTTTAACTGCTTATAGCGACGCTTTTGTTTATCCTGCATCTGTAAAATTGCCTGTAATTTAATTAATTTTTATTGTCAAATTACATCGTGAAAATTATAAAATTATTCTATCAAAATGGTTGATATGTTCGGACAACGGTTGCCATAATCGTCCAGAATTTTTGGATGAATGAATCAAACAAAATTGTCGAATTTTGGAGGATGTATCCTGAAAAAGTCACTATTTGGTGTGCATTTTAGGCTGGTGGCAATCACCATCAAAGGCGAGCGCTATAGGTCGATGATTACAAAATTCGTTTTGCCTGAATTGTATGTTACTGACACCAAGGACATGTGTGATTTCAATAGGATGGCCCATGTCATATTGGACATTCTCTTCGAGCGATTTGAGGGTATGGTCAGCTCACCTGAAGATGACATGAACTGGCAATCCACATCTTACGATTTGATAACGTTAGACTTTCTCTTGTGGGTATTTCTTAAGTCACAAGTCTATGCGAATATGTCACAAACCACAGCAGCCCTCAAAGCCAACATAAGCAGTGACGTCGGTCACATTCAGCTTGATTTATGAAAAAGAGTCATTGCTATAAATTAAGTCGCACAGCTGCATATCATGGATTCTCACTTTTATAAGTTAAAATTATTTTGGTAAGTTTCTATTAACCATTAATATTAAATAGTTATTTTTATATATGTTTGTGAGAGGCAAAAAAGTTAGACATGTTTTGCTTGTTCGGCGATTACATCCTTTCATGGCTCTCTTCAATTTTTGGAACAACAACAAGTCGCAGGGGGCCATCTCTGATGAATATGGTGGTTGACGCATGATAAGAGTACTCTTTTTGGCCAAAAAATTACGAACACATAATGACGAGCGAGTAGGTGCATTATCGTGATGCAAAAGCCTTGAATTGTTTTCTCACGCAAGCGGCGCATAATTTCCAGATAATACTGCTTATTACCGTACAACAATGTGGCAAGAACTCATGATGTACTACGCCACGGTATTCGAAGAAAACAGTGTACAAAACCTTGACATTTCACAGAACTTGGAGTGATTTTTTTGGCCTTGGCTCTCCTTGGACAACTGGACTTTGGTTTCGATGTTATAACCATTATTCGTCACGAGTTATTACCTTTTAAGCAAATCTGGATCGTCGTTAACGTCATTCAACATTTCCTGAGCGTTTACCATGCGACAGTTTTTTGTTCAAAATTCAGTAATTCTGGAACGAGCTTCGCTGCCACACGTTTCATGACCAAAATTGTATTATATGAGCCAACCGATATGTAGATATCTTTCACTTTCTTTCTCACTTTCTCATCATTTTCGTCGGTTTTTGATGTTCAAGACAAGTGTGCCAACACAAAAAGAAAAAAATCGCTAATTGAGAAATTAGAGAAATTTTAAAAAGCATTTCACTTTAATAATTAACAGTCCTCGTACATATTTAACACATTGGAACATTCACACATATATTTAAGGAAATTAGAATTTAGTAGATGTGTGTGTTAAATCCGACTTCTCTGGCTTAGAAATTAATAAGCATCTTAAAATAATTTTGTAAACAAAACGAAATCAAAGCTCAATAAAAATAGCTTGAACTTAATTTTTTTAGTCAGTTTTTTATTTTTTTATTCGTTTCGTAATTTTCATATTCGTCCATGAACATTATATTTTATGCAACTTTTTTTTGTTCTATTGTTCTTGAAATATGCGAAATTTTGCGAGAAGGCGTTAACAGTGTAACTTGTCTCTAATTTTCATGTGTTTTTTTAGTTGAATTAAATTCAAATATTTTTATTGAAAAAAAATTAAGTTTTTAACTACTATGAAACAGTAATTGGTTGTCTGCAATATAAGTTCATACTTATCTTTTATTTTATAATTTTTTTTATTTCATTATACTTTTTAAATTAAAAAAAATGGATTTTAAAAAGTTTCCATAACTTTATTTGGGTATATAAATTAAAAGACAAAACGTCAAGGTGTTACTAATTTCAAACAAAAATTAAACTTAAAAATTTACAAACAGATAATTTTATTGTTTATACATGAAGCTCCACTAAGCACGTGGAACGATATTCGTTTCATACCTAAAAATTTCTATTATTATCGCACTGTGGGATTAATGTTTCAGTTTAACTCATATTCTATCGTCATATTTTTTTAACCCCGAAAATTTAATGCAATAAAATACACAAAAATTAAAAAAAACATTATTTTTAAGTTAAAATTTCCATTCATTAAATTTGAGCAGTTCTAAAAAATGTCATTGAAATTGAGAAATACAAATTTTGGTTTTTAGGAATAAAATGTTTTGCAGGCAACGAGAAAATTGTTGCTGATTGCCAAGGGCTTGTCATTATAAGACAGCAATTTTAACCCTGACAGAATACATTCATTTTTTGTTGTTCATTTTTTACGGTGTGTAGGAAAGACTTAAAATGATTATTATCCCTTTTTAGATAAATTTTATTCTGATTTGTGCCACTGTGTGTTATATAAAAGTTGGGGTTTTCTTCTGAGCGGAGTTTAATAATAAAACAATTTAATATAAATAGAAATCATTTGATATCCTGGATGTATGTTTGGAATTTCCACGGAAGGTATTTAACTACTGCTACTTTTTTAACAAATTATTTGAAAAAAAAAATGCTGCGTCAAGTCAATCATTAAACACTGGTAGTCACGGCTTCTTGTGTGACTCGTGATCATACTGTGCAGCTCTTTTTATTTCGCCAGTTATTTCATTTCACTAAACGTGTCCAGAAGTTTGTTGGGGATCCTGTACCGTTTAATAACCTCCGTGGACACAAGTTTATATTTAACTAATAAACACGAAACAAACTTTACGGAATACAGCATATTTAAAAATTGTATTTAGTACTAAATCGTTCGATTTAGACTTTTTGTTGCAAACATATATAGAAAATTTGAAAAAAATATTGTCACCGATCCTGAAGTTTGTCATTCTGTAATATGACTCCACCCTAATGGACATACAAACGTACATGAAGGAACTCTTATTTACTTTTACGAATACACATACCCAACTACTACGTATCACAATAGCCACTTCCGTTAAAGTTTTCAGCAACATTTTTGCACGAAGTTATAATTTCAGTTTTATATTGTTTACTTTTTCTTTTTGGCCACCCTTTATTTAGCAACCAGCATATGCATGGGCACAGGTAATAAAAAGTTTACTTGCAGCTTAACATTTTCAAACAAAAACTAGAGGACACTACATAAATCGTTCAAAAAATATTCATAAAATTAAGCAAATATGTGTATATTGCAACACCCAAATACAAGAAACTTAACACACCTTTGGACGAACGTTGCATGGTATACATATTAAAAAATGCCCAGTAGTTCAGGGGACATGTGTTTGTACGAGTCATTTTGGATCCAATAAGAACAGTCGTCTCAATGTGTAGCTATTGTTAAACAGATTTACGTATGAGAAAGTAAACTTCTACCGCGTCTTTATTGGTCAGGTAATGTCAACTTTCTGACATTACATTTGTTTGGATCCCTGGGCATAGTGACAACTTTAGTAATGAACAAACACACGAACTAGCTAGATTAGGATCTGCTTTGAAGAAATCTAATGCGATGTCAGCTACAATTCTGCTTGGAACTATTAAAAGCATTATTTTTAAGAACTTCCTGAAAAAGGCTGGAAATAGATGACAAGATCTCGATACATCCGGGGCCGTCAGAGCAATATGTAACTCATAACCCACAGCGGTAAGGACATATCGAGACTGCTGTCCATATTAACAGTCTTTTGGGTGGTAGAACTATATGTAAGGCTACTCGGACTTCCCTTTAATGAGAGTCGTTCATCTTCTCTGCAAATATCCTGACTTAGCAATATGAAGACAACGATTCTTGGGTGGCTATATACTAGACGATCTTTGCGATATATCGGGTTTAAAGCAATAATCTCTTAAGATACCTTGTGGCCACACGGTGAATCTAGTACATCCAATACAGGTTCTATGCACAACACATCTGTCCGGTTGTATGGTCATGTAAGAAAGTTGTCATCTAGACTCTACTTGACAGTTTGGGCGCAGTGAACTACCATGAAACCAAAGCCAACAAAGTAATAATCAGTATATTGCAGAGCTTAAAACCTTCACTTGTGAGCGTCAAATATGATATTTCTCACAAATGAAATTTCTAAAATTGCTAATATCTTTTTCATTCTCATAAATGAAGACCTCTTATATTTTCTGCCTATGATTAAAAATTTATGTTTGCAACATTTTCTCTTCTGAGGATATACATGCCAGAGTAAGACGCAAGAAACATTTATTTTTCGCTATGCATAAATCAGATGGGATGAATTAGCTTGATCTCATTAATGATTTTTACAAAGAAGGGATTATAGAGTGTAAGACATCCAGTTAATCGCACCAAAATTCTTTTATTTTTTAATAGAGTAAAAAAATATTGGACGATATCTAATTTCAAATCCGTTACATTATTTCTTTTATATTATAAATATAAAAGAAAAATATTTAATATTCTGAGTAGCAATTCCGGAGAAAATAATTTTAGATTGAGACATTCAATATTAAAGAATCACTAAGAAAAATAGAAAATACTTCTTTGCAATTGATAATGGAGGCGTTTGGATAGCAATTCCCGACCAGCATTTTTTATGATGCATCGTCGAAAATTGTCTCCCCCGATCATAAGCCTTGGCAGTGTGGATACCCCATAAATTTTCTATAGGATTTGCAAATTGGACTGCAGATGAGTCATGGAAAGTAATTTGATATCTTTTGCAGAAAACCATGAATTACATTGCTTAGGAACGTGGTAGGGTGCATTATCATGCAACAAATGTATAACTTCCCATTCATCTTAGTTAAAATGGAGCACATATTTAGTTTGAAATCATCTGAGAATCCTTCTTCTGTCACCATATATCCTCCACCAAAACTCCGTTCGGATCTAATAATGCGATACTGGCTCAAGTCATGTAAGTAGCCATGAGGCACATTAAAGTTAAAGTTCTTTTTGCTTGACAGCGAAACTTACGCCTTGAAATATGCATTTGCGCAAAACTTAATCGCTTCTCCTTAGGCGCCTTTGGCAATGATGGCTTGAACTTTGCTGGATTCTACCTAATTAATGGATTGTTCTTCAGTTTTTTTTTATTCTAGTTTCTCACAGAAGCAGCTCTGATTTATAGCAAGAGAAAGCTAGCGATGATGAGCAGTAGAAAAGACTGAATGGTTTCTTCTTAGTCATATAAAGTAAATAAACCAGCATTTAAGAAATGGAATCCCAAGAATATCCTTTATACTATGGTAGAGGCATTAGTTAAAACTCTTCTTTTTTACTTTTTTGATTTGCAACGACAACTGTAAGAATTTATTCTCTTGTCAGCATTTAACGTGTCCCAATCAACATGGTTTGAAAAGAAACACTTGTTAAGCAACACTGGCCATGTGCAAAACTGTTAAAGATCCTTATCATTACAAGCAATGTCCTTCTAAAGCGCAATGTGTCTTGAAACGAAATGTATGTGTGAGTGTATGCAAGAGGTCTTGATATTGCACATGCTGCATATTTGTTTATAGCAGGATACTTGCAATTTATTAACCTGCAATTTAAGTCACAAAGATGTCATCTTCAGTTAATATCTGTGTTATGCAATCATTTGCATTAATTTCGCACAGTGGGACTTTCTCCATGAACCATTTCGAAAATCGAAATTCTCGGGAATGATTATTATGAAATTAATGAGCGCAATAATATCAAATTGAATTACTGAGAATTGAATTATTAAAAAATGCTAGTTTTTCAGACAAAATATATTTGGCCTATTTTTCCAAATTAAATAGAGTCTATAAATAAAGTTACGTATTCTTTAGGTAGTTCTACTTTTGTTTGGTATTTGTCATTAAACACTCTAAAGGCCAAAATATACGATAGAAATGCTTGACCACAATCCCGTGTACGCATGGTTCGATGTTCTATCACTTACGTGCTGAAACATTCGTCAATCATTCATTTTGGGTTTCATGTTGTACGGCAAAGACAACACCAGTCCAGCCACTTGTAGTGTGTTTATAAAAATATATAAATGAATTAAATTTATTTATATCAATCGATCTTTTCTATCATTTATATTTATTCCAACTTGAATGTGCTTTTATTTAAAAAATTTCTCTAAATCAATATGACATAAAATTTAAAAATTTTAAAACATAAACAGAACTATAAAAATTTTTTAGATCATATGACTGATAACACAACTTCTGAATATCCCGAATGTATATAAAAAGTATTTAAAAGACAAATAAACTGTTTACCAATATGAAAACAAAATGTAATATATTGGACAAATATAATATAGTTTGTGACAAAAGTAACAAGGAATACGTTGTCATAACAAAGACAAAATTCAAGATAAAATTATCATGGCACAAAGAAACAACGACAAAGCATCAAACAACAATAAAAATGCTCTTACAAGCCACTGTGCAACAACTGCACCTTATTCACACTATAGAAAAGGGAGAATACTTGCTGTAAAGAATAACGCTTCAAAAGAATATATGTAGGAGATGCTGCGTATAACAAATGTTCCAACGAAAAAGAGAATCAATTATAAGACAGATATTGAAAATTGCACCCAAATACACGATGCAGGATTAATAAACATGGAAATGGAAAGCACAGGGACATATAAACAGTCAGTGAAAAATCTTATAAATATTAACAACCGATGACACTGAGTTATTGTTAATGAAAAAATATAATTTGTTTGTCATTGGTTTTTAAATTAATTTTATTATACTCGTATGTATGTTCATTATATGTGCATTATAATTTCCCTGAAGATGAACAACGATGTTGCGTCGAAATATTTGAATATAAAAAAAGATTTTTGAATTTTTAAAATGTCAGAAAACTTTAAGTCCAACAACAAGAAATAAACACTGAGTATGAATTATCCTTAAATTATGGATTAATGTGATGCGAAATGTATTGATTTCAATATGATATTTTAATGTTTTAAAAAGACAGGAACCAAAGAAGGCTAAGATGAGAACAATGGACGTAAGGATGAAAATGATATTCAATGGAATTTTGAAGACGAAAATTCCATCAATACGTCATATTTTAAAAACGTAAGAAATACTTGAAAAACAACTAGTGGCGTATACTCTGCGTAAACTGGTAACTGCAAGCAGTTAAATGCCAATATAAATATACCAAAAATTCTAAACTGATATTCGAAAAAATATATCTCGTTTTCGCTATAGATAGTTTTGAAAAGACAATAAAATGCTTACATTGTGTCATAAATCCAACTGAAGAATTTTTTTACTTTTTTCTACATTGTTTTGATCAAAAATTTTAAATAGTTTTCAACCAAATCTAATCATTTTCTGGCGAAATTACACAGTGAACAATTCATTTTGACAAAATTAAAAAAAAAAATTAAGCAATTACGAATAGCAACTTCGTACTATAGAAGAATATGTAAAATTTTTATGAAATTTCCCAACCCTCCAAGGCAATGACATTTTGAAGTCTAATGTTTTTGATTTAATAAAAAGGGTGTGGCAGAGGTATGATTTTGCTCATTAAATTTACCAAACTTACGTACGTGTTGCTCCAGTAGTCTCGTGCGCTTCATATATTTAACGATATATTGAATATTGTCCAACTAGATTGCCTATATATTACACTGTGCACAGTCTCTTATTAATAAAAAAAAAATTCTTTATGTTTATCTTTGAATTTATAAAATATTGTATTTTTTCTTTGGTCCACAAGCTTGATAACAGGTATTTCAACTATTAATTAAAAGTCGTATAAAAGAAAATTCAATTGAATTTCAAAATCATCATTCTTTGTCGCTTTTTAATTTCAATATTCGCATCGATTACTTTTCTCATATTCTGCAATGAAACCTTACATTATATCAATAAGTATGTATGTATTAATGTACGAGTATTTGCTCGTATGTATCATGAATATAATGAAAAATCAAATGCGAAATGCACAAACGTCTCTCTGTTTTCTGATGTAAAGGCTGCGTGGACTTTATTACATAAAGACACGTTCATCTTTTTATTTAAAATAAAATTAATAATCAACAGTAATGAAAAATGTTTTGAAGCAAATGAAATTTGATTTTCATTATTTCACAGATTTTATTTAAAATAAAAACCTCGTTTAATTCTTGTTAAATATTGATTGAATATTTTTTTAAAGGATGGTCCAACCGTATTGCACGAAGTTAATTGGGTCACACCTTAACGTGAACATTTTCCCCAATTTAATTTGACATTAATTTGATTCAGTGTTTGACAAATTGAAGCCTTTTGCGAAAATGGGCGTTCAAATCAAAATGCATTTCTTGCACTTCGTGATTTTTTTGGTCAACATAACCGACCAAATGTGTCCACAATCGGGAGAATTGTGCGAAAATTGCAGCACACCGGGACTGTAGGAAATATGAAAACACCTTTGCATGTTCGCCCAATTCATTTCATAGGATAGATTTATGCCACCGAAGCCATGGCCAGCATTTGGCCAATATTTTTTTTTTACACATAATTGCTAGAGATCATTCTATCATAATAAAAAATGTTAAGGTAATTCTCTGAAAACTTTTTGTTTTATTAACTTTTATTCATTATACGTGTGTATATGTGCATCTATACGAGTATATGTTCTATATAATGATTTGTAGATACTACGCGAAATGGAGATATTTATGCAATTTTTGGTATGTGCTTCAATCTGTATAGATTTTAATTAAAATGTTATAAGACTTTTTATATTTTAGGTCAGGGCTGTAAAGGAATGATTCTCTTACGAATGAGACTACGAATTATTCAGATAACGAATTGAGTGGATTCATTTTGAATCGAAGTATGAATTGAGTTAAAATATGGGAGTATTAATAATAAATTAGTATTCGTAATAAATTAGAATTGATTTTACCAAAAATATTTATTGAATTAATATTTTAAAAGCCCTTGAATCATTTCACCAGAAAAAGTTGGTTGAATTAAAACTTGAATAAGTTCTTAACCGTCCAATCAGCACTTGCCCATTCTATATTCTGTAGTTGATCAAAGGGCTAAATTCCGAAGTTAAAAAGATAAGCTTAGTAGAAGATGTAGTATTTAAATCGGCAGTTTACCTTAAATCCTTTTGATGTCAATATTCAACACTGTCTCAATGTTTATATTGTTTGAGAAATTTCTAATATTGTGTGCAAATATTGTCATATAATTAGCATTACATTTATATGTACTCTTATATATGTATTTGTATGTATGTATATATAAAACATCTGTACACGAAGGAAGGGTACATATTTAAGGCCCACAAAACTACCCCTTGATATTCTTGCAAGTGAGGTAAGAATAATAGTACTTCCTGAAACCCTACAAGAGGAGTTACAATCAAAATCTTGAAAACATATGTTGCCCATAAGACTAAAGGGCACCCTAATCTACTGGATAAAGAATTCCCGTTTTCAGATTTCACAGATTATTTAATCACATATCTCGGGAAGCTTTTATGGTAAAACTGTTAAACTCGATCTATAAGATTACTTTATGGTGTGTCCTCATGTTTTAAGTTTTATTACTTTTAGATCTAGTGAAGCAAAGTTATGAGGTGGCGTAAAAGGTTTCATGTGATATACACACTTTGGTGCGTAGAACTGAACTTGGCCTGGCGTACTGCGGTGCCTCTTAATACGTAAAAATATTAATCAAAGTTACTCGGCACATTCGATAGAACTATTATTTGGATTATTATTTGTTGTGCTTTAAGCTTTCTCTATGTTTTCATTGGCATTTAAGTTCTTTTTTTTTTGCCTGGAATTTCTGCCTGCTCACATGGACGTCGAAAAACGCACGAAAAGTTATCCTCTGCAATTATAAATTTTTAATCAAAAATTTTGAAGTCTTCATAGTCAAATAATATGAAATAAATATAGACTAGTCCGAAGGTCGCATGTTCGATCCTGCCGAAGGCGCTGCCAGTTTCTGCAGACAAGAACAGTTGCTTCTCAGTTTGTGTTTGTTAAGTTGGAAACTTTTAAATTTATATCCTGAATTTAATGTAATTCAATAGAATATTATTGGAAAATCAAAAAAACGTAAAGCTCAGCTCCAGACTTATCGGACAATTTTCTAGGTCTGAAGGCGATAGCTTATGAAACTAAGATTGAAAGAGGACTAAGTATTATAGTTGCAGCCTCAGATCATAAAAAAAACTTTGAAAGAAGAAATATTAAATTATTTTCAAGAATGTACAAAACCTCAATGTATTGATTACACCAAGCAGCAACGTTTGCGTAGCAAAAGTATTCTAAATTGAAAACTATACCACAATTAATTAGAGGTTCAAAATCAAGTTTGAATTCTAAGATTCCTTGTTTAGAATAATTAATTATATGAATATCATTTGCTGCAATACGCGTGAGCCGAAAACATGCAACAAATGTAGTTCCAAAAGTATTTATGGTCCTAAAAGCATTTAAAATGAAACAGATGGGGCTTACGCTACCTTTTATTAAATTATTTTTGCGAATAATATTACAATAATTTTATAAAAAATGTGTTTTTTTCTAGCGATTTTTGGCCATCTTATTCTCTTGAAAATCGAAAAAAAATTGCGATTGAGGTAAAAAAAAACTGACAACCATGGTTTATGCTTGAGACGTGGTGGCTCCAACAAATTTAAGAAAAAAATTAATCAAAATTCCTTTATGTTAAATCCCAAACTAATTGATTCAATTGCTTTTTTTTTTTGTTTGGGATAAATTCATTAAAATTTTTTTCAAAACATATTTTTTATAAATTAAGTTCATTCAGATTTTAATTCACCAAATATTTTTGCAAAATGAAAACTTTGTTTATTTTAAATTTTGAATCATTCGTTTCCAGCTCTGCTCCACAAAAGTACACAAACATACGTACGTATGTATGTGTGTTTGTGTGTATGTGAGCATACAACGTCGTATCACACACATACAAAAACATAATTATAAATGAGTAATGAAAGTTCGTTTCGATATTGGCCCATTATTGAATAATGGAATTAATGCCAAATAAAATGTAATGAAAGTGCCCAAATAAAACAACAGCAAAGATGAATTGTGTTCATATTATTTGCTAAATATTTTTATAATGTATATACATGCCATTGACAATTATGATCTTATTGATGACGATGATGCTGATGATGATACTAGTGATGCTGATTGTGGTACGATAAAATTAATACGTCAGCATTTATAGACAGAAAATTATATCGATTCCTTCGGAAGTAAAATAAAAGCAAAAACAAAGCAAAATAATACAAATTGACTAATGGATGGTTGGAAATATTGTCTGTAAATACATGTCTCTCGAACACATACACACATACATATTTGTATAGACAACATCCTACCCAGCAAGCACAAAGTCAAATGGTTGATATAAATGTGTACGAATATAGTGAACGTCATTTCTCATGGACAAATAGATTTAAGAATGAATGCTCTTTCTCTGAAGCGATTCTCTAAGATTTTTCTTATATTTGGAATACAGCGTTTAAATAAAAAAAGTTTTATTAATACATCGTAAATACAGATATGTTTTTTTCCTAAATTAAAGTGTTACATAAATTATAATTCAATTACAACTAGGGTTAGATTAGGTTAGGTTGATTGGAGGGGTGTGATAGCCCATGTCATTCGACATACACTTAAGCCAGTGAAGGCTTGTTGTGCGCTCCCTTTAATTATCAGACACAAACTGCCAGAGTTCTGCGGCAGGATTCGAACCTGGGACCTTCGCACTACGAGTCTAGTACACTACCTACTATTCTACGAAGGTCAGTCAGTCTACGAAGGTCAGTCTTACAACTAACTAAGGGAAAATTAATAAAATAGTACAAATATATTTTTGTAAAACATTAAAAATAAAGTCTTTGTGTAACAGTATTTCTCTATATATATTTTTTTGTTAATTTCGTGTCCAACGCATTAAAGTCTATTAAAATATATGTAGAACTATTTTAAATATAAAATCGACGCCTTTGATTCTATTAATAATATTAAAAAATGGTTCATATAGAACGTATAGCATACAATGTAAGATATTTGTTAGAAATATTTCATCTTTCGATTTTCTAGGAAAATTATAACTAATTTGAACCCTAAAATATAAAATACCAGAATAGAGACCCACAACAGACAAACAAATATTTATGTATTCAATATAATATAAATAAATCGAATTTGGAACGATTTTCCGTCATCCCTCGTCAAATTTGACGGAAAATCGTTCCAAATTCAAACAAACCCCGTCGGAAGAATATCACAAAAATCGATAAATAAATCGACTCTGTATGTTTGCTGGGTATTCCAATAAATTTGTATATTCATCAGTAGTAGTTTAACAGCCAGCCAGGCCATAACCCGCACATTGATAAGTCTATAGCAGAACGCAAAATAACTTGGCCGGAACTTGAACAGAGTTTTGCAGGAAATTACCAACATTTCATGAGGTGTGAAATGATTTTATTACATCATTACGTGCCTCAGCGCTTCATGTAACAAACATGAACTTAGAAAACATAAAATGAATAACACACATACTTACACTTACAAAAAAAACATATGCTTACATATGTACACATCTAAATGTCCGTCTCCCATTGAAGTTTGTTAGAATAATTGTACCAGTACAGAAAGATTGCGAAGATTAATTTTATTGTAGCATCATGTGTCTTTATTTCAGTTAATAAGATGAGAGCTAAAGTCGCTCTATATACATTCCACAAACAAATCTAATAAAGTAGCACTAATTTATCGCCTACTCCAATCGCTCTTAGACAGAGTATTGAAAACTGGGAATTAAATCGCTCTTCAATAAGCAGATGCACAAATTGGATTTTTTTTAAATATTAAGTGCGATTTTTAGCCACAAATTATTTAGAGCAGTGACGTTTCAGCACGTTCTATTTCAGCTACATAATAATGTTTTATGCAGCAAAATCCGAAGTTGAAATTGATTGATTACTATACGTGTACCATAAAAATATTGCAACATTCGGTTGAAATATATTGTTGTTACATCTTAAAGTACTTTAGCTTTATTTGAAGCAGGGCTGATAAGGCAACTAGAATTAAATATATAAAGAATAAATGTGGAAAAAATCGTCATCAAGTGACGGTTTTACGCATAAGCGCCTGCATCCTTAAAAACAACAATATTCTATGAATGTAAAGAAAGTAGACTGATACACAATTTTAGACCAAATATTTTATTAAAGGGGGATCTTATAAGTATATAATCGAACGTATGTTTTAAAAGTATTAAAAGTATCCATCAATACCCTACTTCTCATTAAAACGTTATAAAATTTGGGGCCTTACCTTTTTTTCTTATTTCAATAAATAGAGTAAATGTCCTTTTTTCTAAAAGCTTATGATTACAAAAAGCCGATAAGTAATTTTTTAGTTTTAAATATCTTAGAATCTGTCTTTAATAGTAATAATCAAAGTAATTATAATATTAATACTAATAATAATTGTAATAATAATAATAATAATAATAATAATAATAATAAAAAACATTACTGCATTCAAGGAGTGTTTTCCCATCTGCGATATGTCGGGCTCATCTTATAGGTATACAGACCAAAAGACCTCCTTTCGCCGGGAAATGATTTCCACCCCGAGACTTCGTTAGCCTTACTTCACAGTGTTTCCCTGTGGCCACTATCAGCTACCCTGCTTACTGTCACATTAAATGTGATATTATCCAAAATGTTCTCAACCGTGAGTGGTCCTTTCCATTGTTGAGATATACTGACCATCGGGAATACTTGAAAAAAATGTGCTCAGCATCAACCACATCATATCCGTTTTTGCACAAGCAAAACGGATTGTGACATACATATATAAAGTTATCATGACCTGACAGCATCTGAATCAAGTAGTAGCACACAGTTATCACTCGTAGAGCTGCCGTTCTTTGTGCAACCAATTGTTTATTCGCCCTTTTCCTCGCTTTTATTTGCTAAGATCCAAATCTCTCTTCCGTTAAGCAGAATACTGTTGCTGGCCTCCATCAAAAGCTTTCGCTTGATTGGTAGTGGTCCACCTACGTTTGCCATTAGTTGGCTGAGCCATCCTGATATCCTGGATATTTTGTGGATAGTATAATGAATAATAATATTTATAATAATATTTATAATAATAGTAATAATAGAAATAAAATAGTTTGAATAAGATACTATTCATGAGTGCATTGCAAAGAAAAATTTTGTTAAAAATTTGTAAAAATTTTAAACATTTTTTAATTGTCTATGGTTACCTACACATACATAGGTTGTGTGTAATGACTGCTCATGAGTTGCGTTGGATTACCTTTGCTTCCGAAGTCTTTTTAAAAATTTGATCAATAAATTACCGGATAACTATCGGTTCTGAGTCAAGAGATATAAAAATAATTGAGTTTTGACTCACTGGTTATGGTTATTTCCGATTTGCAGATAAATCCCCAGGTCAGAATACACGTATAGAATCTTTTCGCTCATACATTCCCACTACCGGTCAGCAGCTACAAATGGGAGTAGTTCTTAATGTTATATTTTAGTCCTATTAATGTAAATAGAAATTAGTAAATCATAAAAGAAAAAATATAAAAAATTTTCTCGCCATAAAAAATCGTTCCTGTATAATAATTTTAATTTTTTTAAGTTTTTCTTTCTTTCACACTTAAGCTTTTGTGACTGCTTCATTTTTCGAGTATATTTTATTATATAGACTAGTTTAAAAATAAAAAAACTTGCGTCTAATAACCGAATAAAAATATTTATAAATTAAATAAATTTAAAGCTAAAGCAGATATCAAGATGATTAACCGTTTTTATGTATTTCTGTCTCTATTATAGATTATTTAATATAAAAGTTTACAAAAATCTCTTCACGAAAATACTTAGCAGCGTCTTACAGCTATCCTGTGTTTAGATATGGTGTATTAAGACACAATAAGAAATAAGTCCAAAAGTGTGTTATATTTGCTTTAAATCGCAACTTGTTTAATGAAAATCGGTTGAGTAGTTTAGAATTTGAGAACTTTTTATATTTTTGTTGTTTAACGCCGGTGTGCTGTCGTATGACCAACATTCAGTTTGTTTTGTCGCAATATCAATCATACGTAAGACTGAGTAAAAAAGCTTTGCATACTTATTTGGATATTCAGTGAGAGCATTTTAATTGGGCGAATAATTGACATGGCAATTCAACACCCAATAATCACACGAAATCTTAAATTTTTTACATAAAATTTTTCCAAGATCCTGTTTCGTGTTTTTTGTTTGTTTAGTGCTTCCTTCTTTTTCCGGTGACATGAAGTCATAATTTGAAATTCTTATGCATTTGTGAGTGTAAATTCATATACACAATGAAAGAGTTTCCTCTTCATAAAATACTTCAAAATCTGGCAGAGAATTTATATTGTACTCTTATGAAAAAAAGAATCAATAAACTTTATTCATATCGATAGGTGAAATATCTAATTGAAATATATCAGTTGAAACTTTCAGTGATTTATATTTCAAATGCATATGTGTGTTTTGAGTATTATTTTTTTCTATTTTTCTTAATAATAAATAAATATTTCTTATATTCTGCAATAATTTTTTGAAAGACGTACCAGTTCTTGTTTACATGTAAATAAAATTGCATATTATATTAAAGGTTTGTTTAATAAAAGCTTTTAACAGAAATAAAATAATTATAATGCGGTTTGAAATTGAAAATCTGAAAAGCGGATCGTCTTTATTACCATTTATTTTGCTTGTTTGCTTCTTTTCTTATCTTATTTATTTAGTTTATTTAATATGTTCAGCAACTTCTTTTACTTTTGTACGTCACCTACACATGTGACTACTTGAATGCAACCATACAGAACGGGAATATCTGTTTGGTTGGACTTAAAGCTCCTTTGGGGAATCGAATGATCATTTGCTGTGTATAAATGCAACATTTGGAGGTTGGTTTGAGCGGTCGGTCAACAACTAAACACTTTAACACATCGCCTTCGTGATGGCGACAGTTGTCGTTGGTTGTTTTCAAGTGTGTTTATATGATAAAGTTGAAGTAATTGTTGTTTGCGGTGGTGGCCGCATTTGCTTTGAATTCTTTACTATTCATTCCGTATTTGAAGATTAAATTTGCAGTATTAATTGAATTGTGCAAAAGCCTAAAATATTTTAATAAGAAAATTTTTGTGGAATTTATAGTAGAAAATATTAATTTCAAGAATATTTTTCAAAAGTCTTTTTTTCGTTAGCAGTTTTTAAAACAGTACGTTCACTTAATTTAAGTAATTTAAAAATTTTAGGGTCCCGTATTTGTAGAATATTTTATTTAATACATATTAATTTTTCAATATTTTTTATCTCAATTCAAAAAGTTTAAAACAATTAAATAAATTGTTTACAAAAACTTTCGACTACGGTATCCGTCAAACCAATGAACCGATTACTTAAAATGGCATTTCAATCAGCACTGAAATTTTTAAAAATGACCGAAAACAGAAAACTGATACCATAAAAATATTCGCAGTTATTAAAAAATCATTGTGTTTCAAAATTTTCGAAACAATATATTTCAGGCAAAAAACATATTTTTATATTTGAAGAGATTTTCACATATTTATTTTTCACAAAAATTAATGTTTTCCATGGTGAATCGAGTCACATTTATAAGACATTTAAAATTAAAAAGAATATTATATAAACTTACAGGTTTATTTAAACAGGGATACAAACATCATCGCAAAAATATTCGAAATAGCTGATTACGTCTCAATGATGCCGATATCTGCAGATAAGTAAATTTTCAGAAAGCCAGTTGGAACTGAGTACCATTTTCTATACGGGAAGCTAAAAATATATTTATATTATATTATATATGGTAATATCTCTTCATTATTCGGCGATTTACCTTTTTCCAATTTTTCGATGTGAATATATGCATTTCATATTTTAGTTTCCAGAAAATCTGCAGTCGGAGGTAAATATTAGTAATTTCTTCCAAAAAGAAAACAACAATCACCTATACTAGTCCGTTTCTGTTTTTATGGAAATTTCAAACAGGACTCGTAAATAATATACATACACACACTTAGGGAATGACATTTTCATGTCATCGGATACTGTGCTTTTTCCAGATTTCCAAACAAAAACATTATATTCTTAAATTTTTGACCGAAACGATTAATTTTACGTAAGAAAAAAAAAACGGTGACCATATGAAAGTTTTTACGTTTATTACAGTTAAGGGCATTAAAACCCGATTTTTTACCAAATTTGACAACACCTGTTAAAAATCAATTGAATATAAGCCCTTTCAAGTCTTACTACATCAAAGTCATTGCATTTTCATGACTTCTTTGGAAACTTCTTTTAACTGTACGCTCCCAAAACCTCAGTAAAAAGATTATAAATAGAATGTGAACAAATATTATATGAGCAAAATGATGCTATTTTTATATGTAAAATCTAAAATATACTGGCAGACGAATAACATTTGAAGTACTTCCGCAAATTTGCTTTTCCAAATATCTTTAACATGAATTAAAATGAAAACATTGTGCGATGGCAAAACAATGTTAAATTCATTAAGTTTATTATTCTAAAAGGAAAAATATTTTTCTTTGTTCGGGACGTGAACATTCCTGCGAAATTTTTTATATAATTTATTTAACTTAAGTCGTGACTCGAAAACGTTAATACATTTGCTAGTCTCCTCATATTCGTTAATTTTATAACAAAACAAAAATATAATGGCCTGTTGAGCTCCCCATTTCAATTCGAGCATTTGGATACTCAATATCTATTTATCTTCATTGAGAAATTATTAATATATAAACATATATTTTTTATGACACTTTCGTGCATTAAAAGAACATTTGCGATTGAATTTTTTCTAGCTAAAAGCAAACAATCTCATTATGTGGCCAATATTAAATTATTTTATATTTCTTATTGATTGTCTTTTGGTTGTCTGTCTGTCAGTCCGTCCTTCTATGGAGTGCAAAATAACTTTTCATTTTTATTACTACTTTGCTATTGCCTCCGTAATGTTGTCAATAGCCAATGTCCTTATAAAGCCAAATAAGCCTTTTAACATAACGAGCACCACCTACTAACTAAACCCGAGCAGCTGTGCCCATTTAATACACTATACACATACACACACAACCGCACATACTTACACACAGGAGACTGTTGTAAGAGTTAAGGACAAATAATTTTTATAGATTATCAATAGTTTGTGTTGGCGTAGATGCTGGTGCGGATGGTTTATATGACTTTAACCTCTTCCTTTTACATTAACACATATATACTCGTTTTTACGTTTATGTGACACATACTCATGCACATTCGCTGCCACATTGAAGGAAACACATTGTCTGTCCATTGTGCAAACTATTGACTTTTATTGATTTCATTTAAAGGATTTCTTTAACGTTTAGACAATTTATTATCATCAAATAAAATGAAAGAGGGTGAAGATCCTAAGAATCGAACGTATTTTACTAAAAAGTTACTGTAAAGTGTAATGAAAGTGGGTCTTGTATTATGTATGTAGGTGTGTGTGTGTGTTTCGTCCACTGCAATGCCAACAAACACATGTGTAAGTCTGCATGTCACACATGTCTTGGCATTACGGAAGTAATATTTTAGTGCGCAGTCATTAAACCAAATTCCAACCATAAATAACACCATCACATTGTTATGGCTCGGCATGAATCTATGACCATTTTCCTTGTCTGTGCAGGTTTAGACAATTTTATAGGTCTTTGATTAAAACTTATCAGCCATATCTTTTCTTCCCTCTCATTTTTTATTTCCTTCGCATTTGGTACGTTTTTTTTAAAGTTTCAAGTCAATAAGAAACTCACCGCAGTGTGAGTTTTTCAGCATAAAGAAAATATTGGAAAAGTGCTTTAGTTCTTTGTTTAAAGTGAAGAGAAAGTGGTCAGCTGTGGCAATGTATAGCAGAACTATTTTAATGACATTAATTTTATTATATTTTGTCAAGGATATTTAAAAATTTTTAACTTGGAGAAATGGACAGTTTTAATGAAATTTAAATTAAGTTTGAGAAGGGTCTCATTAAGAAAATTAGCATTAGGCAGTTTTTTTTGTAATTTAAAAATCTTTTTTTAATTTATAATAGATCAAAGGACCAAGATTCATATTTCGGACGGACAATTTCCGTCCGCTTTCCACTTAAATTTCCATGGAAAATAATAAGGCCATAATAAGCTCAAAGAAACTAAATTTTGTTTGTTATACCACCCAGTGGTAGAGGACAAGGTACAATACTTTTAGGAAGAGGAAAATTATTAGGAATTTTTAATTTCTTTCTTGCAAGTAAATCAAGGATATTTTCAAAGATTTAACTGAAATTAATTGGAAACAATTTAAAAATAGAATAAAGCATTTGAAAGTTTGTGATGATGAAAAATTGTTGGATCTTGCTATTAATATTACAGATGAACAATGAAATAAAATAGAATGATGTACGAATATGAGTAACAATTAGTTTATCGCTAAATTTTTCATAGTCTATTTTCGGTATAATGACATAATTTATATACAACAGCAAGGACTTTCAATGGCTTCCCTCCCCAGCATCATCTATCGTGGCTGATATTGTCATGGAAGAACTTCTGGGCAAGTGCATTGAAAAACTGCGCATTAAACCAAAGATAATGACAAAGTATGTCGATGATTTGTTTTCCATTATATCGGAAAATTTAATAGAAATTATATTATCAGCATTTGAATCTTGGTATGCAGTTATTAAATTTACAACTAAGAGAGAATGCAGTTCTGTACTTCCACATTTAGATTCGATTTGTAATAAGGAGTGGAAGATCTATGTTAATAGATGGATACCAAAGACAACAACTCCTGGCAGGATTATCAAATATTTTTCTACGCATTCATTTTCATAAGAAGGATAAAGAAAAAATTAGGAATATATTACCTGATAATAGTTTTCCAATACAAGGAATTTATTGATATCTTAAAGATTAGAAAAATTATATATTTTTGATAACATAAAATATAAAATTGCTCATAATATGAATAATGTAGTTAAATTAATCACCAATACAAAAGGTAAAGTAGATAAATTTGATATTTCTACTGCAGTTTAGTATATGTCGTGTGATGGTAAGACTAATGAGAGATGTGATACAAAGAATATATTAAAGACGAGGCTGGCAGGACACAAATCAGACCAGAAGTATAGGAATGTTTCAGCATCACAAAAAACAGCTTAAATGGAACATTGTTATAATTCTAATCATAATCCGGACTAAATTCCAGTTTAACGTATAAAAAGAAATTTAAACGTCTTTATATGTTAGAAATGCTTAATATTATTAATGTTGCAAATAATAGGACTATAAACTATAACACTGATATAGATAATGTTGCTCAAAACTATAGGCATTTGATTCGTAAGTTAAACTGGCCAATTGAAATAGTTTTTTGTTCTTGTAATAAAATAATTATTAAATATTTTCATTTCTTAAAAACTGAAAACATACATACATACATATATTGTTTTTTGTTTCTTTAAAAATTTTTTCTTTCATTTGATTTATTTAAATTTTATATTTTATTACGTTCGTATGTAAAAATAATTTTGACATTTTTCCTATTATTATTGTTACATTTATAAAAAAAATTTCTGGAGAAGACCCCTCTGAAGAGGCGTTCAAATACTGAATAAAATATTTTATTTATTTATTTATTTATATTTTATTAACAATATAATTACAAATTATATGTTAATATATAAGGAGCAATGGCAACATAGGCCTACAGCTCTACATTAAAATATTTTTATATGTTTTTTGTACAAAGTATTTTTCTTAGATTTTATGGAAGAGATTTGATTTCTTTAAAAATTGAGATATTAATGTTATATTGTTTGGGGTAGGATTGGATAGGCATAGTTTTGGATCAGTGTTTAGAAAATGTTGAATTCTTATGGTATTAAGTTCTGGACATTCTATAAGGAGATGAAGGAGGTTTGGTTGAGGTATGTAACAGTTACAAGTGATCGTGTTATCAATTTTAAGTAAATGTCCGTGTGTCAGTCTAGTGTGACCTAGTCTGAGACGGGTAAACTTAATTGTATCTAGTCTATTAATATCAGATGACGTTAGATCATTTATTGTTGTGCGACTGTTGTTGATACTTTTATACCATGAAGAAGTCCTTTCAAATATTTGATCTCTGTCTATGGTATTGTAGTGTGTGTAAATGTATTTGTTTAAATCCTTGCGGTCAACGTTTGCGCAAGTGTACAGAGGAGAACTTATAGCGCTCTTGGCTTCCTGGTCTGCAAATTCATTTCCAACTATACTATTGTGACCTGGTACCCACAGGAGTAAAATATTCGGGTATTTATGTAATAAAATATTTCTTATATGTGTTGTATATATATTGTTGTTGTTGATATGTATTAATAATGGATTTTATTGCTGATAAGGAATCGGAGCAGATAACAAATTTTCCGGTACATGTTTTTATGAATTGCATGGCTTTATATATAGCAATTAATTCAGCTGTATAAATAGAGCTATATGGAGGTAGTAACAATTTTGATATAACTTCACTCTCCGTGGTGATGCTAAATGATACTGAGTCTTGGGTTTTAGAACCGTCTGTAAAAATAAATTTATATGAACTAAATTTGTTTTTTATTTCGTTAAAGAGGGAAATATATTGAAAAGAGTTGGTGCGTGATCTTGTGTATTTGGTCATAGAGACGTCAAATATATCTGTTTGCAATGTCCATGGTGGATGGTTTGCCGTTTTTGGTAATACCACTTTTAGTGGTATGTTTAACGATGTGCATTTCTGAATTATACGAAAAATTGTTGATTGAATTCTCGGAATTTTCTTTGTTCGATTTAGTTTTGTAACTATTTGTCTAAGAGGGGACAAGTCATCATATGCAAATGTTGTGAATAATTTCGTTGTTAAAATATCTCTCTGAGTTATGAGTGGTAAGATGTTAGATTCAAATAGAAGATTATTTGTTGGCGTTGTTCGAAAAGCTCCTAAAGCACTTCGTATCGCGGAATTAATGATGGATTCTATTTTTCTTAAAGAGGATTTAGGCGAATGACCATAAATAGGTAAAAGATAATTTATCTTGGATAAAAGTATTGATTTAACAATTGATATTAGTGTTCTTGAATTACAGTTGAGCTTAAAGCTGGATAAGCATTTAATAATATTGAGTCTGCTAGATAAGGCAGTACTTAGAAAAGAAATGTGATCTTTCCAGTTGTATCGCCGATTAAAATAAAGACCTAGTATTTTTAAAGTATTGACTTCGGTTATATTGAAAGTGCTACATTGAACTGTACAATGACAGTTTTTCTTTCTGCAGATATGTAAATATTTGCATTTTGTTTGCGATAATGTGGCTCCAGAAAACTGGCACCAGTTTTTAATATCATTAAAAATACTATTAAGATTTAAGACTGGATTTTTTTTATCCGACTTAATTAAAATATTGATATCATCTGCATATGCAGAAATGCCAATGTTCTTATGTAAAGGGACTAAGCCGTAAAGTTTGTTAAACGCAATTAAGAATAAAATCACCGAAATGGGAGAGCCCTGTGGTATTCCATTCTGTATAGAAAGTGGTAAGCTGTACTGATTTGATATCCTTACCATTATTTTCCTATTGGTCATAAAATTATATATGTAATTTATAACTTTAGGTCCTATATTCCACTCAACTAATTGGTCCAAAACGGAATGAATACCCACTTTATCGAACGCTTGTAAAAAATCAAGTGATATGATCGTAACATGCTTTCTCAAAGATAGGGCATTCGCAATTTGATAGTCTACATAAAGTAGACTATCGATTGTCGATTTTCCCCTCTTGAAGCCAAATTGGTGGTTATTGAGTAGTTTGTGAGATGTTACAAACCACCATAACCTGTTGGCTATAATCTTGTCAAGGACTTTTGAAATACAAGAGTTGAGAGATATGGGTCTGTAGGATATAATCGATGATTTGTCAGAATTTGGCTTGAGGATAGGTATAACGACGCTGGTTTTATATTTTTGTGGAATGAAGCTTGAAAAAATATCGTTATAATGTTTTAGAAGTCTCTTTTTTGTGTTTATTGGAAGCATCTTAATCATTGGATAGGAAATTCTGTCAATTCCAGGTGTTTTACCTTTTAGTTTATATAAAACTGTATTCAATTCAAATAGTGTAATGTCTTCTTCAATTCTGGCTGCACCTAGGTTTGCCACCGATGTTGGTGGACCTGCTTTATATCTATCTTTATTTAAACGAAAATCACTGTTAAAGTTGCTATCAGCGGAGTTATTGGTCCAAAATTTGGCAAATTCGTATGCTATTTTATTTTCTTGTATTATATTGATATTGGGGTCATCGATAGAACTTATACTATGTATTTTGTGACTCGTTTTATATCCAGTTAATGAACGGATATTACGCCAAATTTTATCTACTGGTGATGAAGGACTAATAGAGGAAGTGAAACTTCTTATAGCCAGTTTTTTCGAAATTTTTATTTCTCGTTTGTAAACTGCATTTGCCTTCTTATATTGTATAAGATTGAACTGACTCATATTTCTCTTGAAAGAATGCCAGGCTTTATTCTTTACTTTCTTTAAGGCTTCCAAATTGTTATTCCACCACGGTACTATATGATTTTTTATTGGTCCTGTCTGTGGTATAGATGAATTAGCTGATTGCAGAATAATTTTTGATATATTTGCGCTCTCTTTATTAATATTGGAGCTAATTGGTCGAGAGATGTCATACTTAAGACAGTTATTTTGATATTTATCCCAATTGGCTCCTTTTACTATAAATTTTCGTTTGGAATTGTTGGGTTGTACAGCAGATGGAAATAGAGAAATTAAAATAGGAAAATGATCACTGCCGCGGAGACTGCAGTCGGTTTTCCAAAAAATATGTGGTGCTAAAACTGGGGAGCAAAATGATATATCTAAATAAGAGAATGTGCCATGTGTGTTCAAGTGGGTAGGAGACTTGTCATTCAGAAGAACATAGTTGGAATCAGTTATATATTTAAATATTGTATTACCTTTTCTATTGTTCGAATGAGACCCCCAACTATTATGAGAACCATTTAAATCTCCAGTTATGAGTGTAGGTAGATTAGTATAATCAAACATGTTTCTCAGATTGCTAATACTAAAGTCTTTATTTGGGGGTATGTAGGCGTTTATGATATTAAATTTCATTTTGGATGTAATAGAAAAACAAAGGGCGTCAAAATCATTGCTTATATTAACCTGGCTATAATTAAGTGAGTTATGGATTAAGAAGGCTACTCCTCCGTATCTAGTGGTAGACGAGTTAGTATGGTAAAGTGAATAATTGATTGGTACGGGAATATTGGGATAGGTATGAATGTGGGTTTCTTGTAATGATATAATCTTTGGGGTATGCTGTTTTATTAAAATTTGTAGCTCACTGTAATTATTGAAATAACCATTTATGTTCCATTGTATAATAGTCAGTGCCATAAGTTATTTAAAATATAATAAATGAAATGAGGTTTTGTTGTATTGGGTTTGGAAAATGATATGAGAGCCACATATGTATATAAATTCTAGCTTAAGTGTACATCTTATACTGAGTAATATGTTATTAAATTTTTGTGTTTGCTGAGAGTAGCTGCTATTTAAAATAACAATTAGAAAATAGACTATTTTTTGCATTTTAAGAGTTTTTAAAAGTTTTTCTATGTTAAGAAAGAAGAGTAGGATAAAATATTTGATAAGAGAGAAGAATGTTAGTATAAATTTTAATAAATGCATTATATTATATATATAATATGATAAAACTTATCAGAATTCCATTTTGTCTTCTTCATCCGCAGTATCACTTTTTTTTTGTCTGCTCTTAGATGTATTTTTGGAAACTTTTGCCGTAGCTTTGAGTTTATCTTGTAGCCTTTTAGAAGCTGTTCTTGGTAGGATTTTTATCTTTGATTTGTTGCTGGCTGATGAAGGGGTGGGTAGTGATATCAAATCTAGTTCGGAGTCGGTCAAAGAATCGTAGGTTATCAATTTTGGAGTTATCGTTTGAACTGTTGATGCTGCTTGCAAAAATATTGGCGTTGATGAAGATTTTTTGTTTTGTACCGGGGTACTGTGGTTGTTAAGAGGTATGTTTTTATTCATGTTTGCTACTGAGGAGTATAGAGAACCGTCGTGTTGATGTCGTTCGTTGTAAATTTTGTGAGCGGTTTTGTTGTCTACCTTTTCAATTGTTTTAATAGCTTGGAGCTCTTTATGTTTAATAAATATTGGACATTTTTTATCTTTGGAAGAGTGCTTTGTATCGTCCATTTTGTTATTTATACAGTTTATACATTTAGCTACGTTTGTACAATCTTCTTCAACGTCTGGATTAAGATGAAATTCTTTTGCACAGTGAAAACAGACTTTTTGATTTTTGCGAAATCTTGCAATATGACCAAATACTTGACAATTATTACATTTAATTGGGAGAGGAATATATGGCCGAATGTTAATTTTTTGATAACCGACTTTGATATCACTGGGCAAGGTAGACGACGTGAACGTGAGAATATGGAGACCGGTTTCAATGTTTTGGTTGTTCATATATTTCATAATTTTTTTAACTTCACATACGTTTTGATCACGTAATTCTATAGTAATTTCGTTTTCTGGTATACCTCTTAAGTCGTTGCTGTAAATAACACCTTTTGATTGATTGAGTTTTTTGAGCTCTATTACTTCCACTGTTATTAAGTCTGAGAGTGCTGTAAGCGTTGATAATTTATTTGCTTGTACATAGTTTTTTGCTTTAATTAAAATATCACCACTTAGTAGTTTTTTGCATTCTTCTACTTCGCCGTTACAAGTATAGTCAATAGCTTTTTTTAATAAGAAGGGAGATATATTAGCTAGAGTATCATTACTGTTGGTTCTCTTCATTAATAAGTAAATGGGGCCAGGTTGAGAGAAATTTAGTGATTTTGTTTTATCCCAATGGAGAGTGGGAGATAATTTGTTTTTTGATGTGTCGTCTGGAGGTTTATTCATTGTTTAATTTTTCTTCTGAATTTTAATTATGTAATTATTACCACGTTTTATTATATTTAATATTCACTTAATAGATGAAGTAATTTCCTATTTAATATATATTTTATTTATAAATGTTGTGGTTGAGTTTTATTGTCTTTTATTTATTAAAAGAAATATAGCCACAAAAATAATTTCTTCAAATAGACAGAAAAAATTTAATTTTTATTAATTAAAATTTCAATGTGCACTCGATGAAAGTTTGTACTCGAATAACTGAATAAAATAAATTTGTTTGTTCATTATAAAAAGACCGAATAATATACGAGTACTTATAAAAAAAATTAATATTTTTTAATTAAAAAGAAGAAAAATTTTATAATGTCGCCATACTATCAGAGCAAACAAATTTGAAGATTTTTTAATAAAAGTATTTTATATAAGCCCCATAAAATTTCAAAACTCTATGACACTACATCTATTTTTGTCCCATCGTTGTTGCATGTTAAATCTTGGATGAGACTATGAGTAGATCTTTAGATCCTTCGTGTAGACTTAAGAATGTATAGCGATTATATATATAAGCATTATATAAGCATCTTCTATAATTAGCATTATGGTCCATCTCAACTGCTCCATATCTTAGCTTTATCCAACTTTAATGACTTGTTTTATCATCCCCAATAAAACCTCCCAGACAACAGGAACTACAGGTAGCTTCAACAACAATAAACGTCAACAACATCAACGATGACATCAACATTTTAATTTGAGGCGTCATACTTTATTAAGTTCATCTTCAATCATAAATTGATAGAGTGAGCCAAATACGGATTTTTGTTTCTGGAAATCAACTAACACTTGCTGTGTCTCAATCCTCTATTTACATTTAAACAAACATACAGTTTTGCTATTCTGCATTAGTAATCTATTTAATTTAAGTTTGAGTTGAATTCTATTTTTGTTTATAGATGACCTGTTAGATTATTTTTTAATTTTATTTTTTTGCTCAAATATTTTTTTTTTAAATTTTAAGTTCGATTGAAAAATATAATTTAATTTTTTTTAAATTACATTTAAAAATAGATGTTGGATTTTAATTTAATCGCAACAAAATTTTTTGGATTTGTATTTGTTAGCATAACGTTTTATTTTCGCTGGAAATAGTGTTTTAAAGAGTATTTCTTTTAGTTTAAACCAATATTTTACTCACCCTTGCTCTATGCAAGATTCATAATTCTTGACAACGTTTTGAAGACCGTCCCCACTCCTTAATTGCATACTGTTTCGATAGTTATTATTCTTGTGCCTCTCCATATGTCTGGTATTAAATTTTATTGGAATTACATTAAGAGAAACTATTCCAAGGAATATTAACATTATTTTTTGTAATGGGGCAACATAAACGATTTTTTTATGAACCTTATTTATTTAGATCGATTGCATATGTATACCGATAGTTTGGAGCGTTGGTATTCCCATCTTTGTTAAAGATGTAACTTTTGAAAAATTACGAAACTCTCTTTAATCTGGTTGTAAGTTATATTGACCTAAATCTACCACAGCCGAAAATAGGGACAGGACTTGTGTACTTTATTTTTAACTGCTGGATTTCAATCTTGTGATTCATACTGCAGCATTCTTTTCTTTTATTCATAATTTTTCTGCTTCTGTTTATCCTTCAGAGTTCACTGCTGCTCTGTGGTCAATTATTGTTTGCGATTGTGATGCTGTACGACAGTCAACGATGTTTATAGTTCATAATTTTTAGTCTTCACAGCGGTCAACAATCTTTATGAGTTTTTAATTGGACGAAAAACGCATTCTGTACAAGTATCTGCATCGACAAATTCAAATATTTTTATTTCCATGACACATGCTGGAATTATTGAGAATGAGATTTGCGCAGCAGTATGTACACATGCAGATGTACACATGTAGACTTGTTAATCAAATTGAAATGTATTGATGAAACCGCTGTTATATTGTAAAGATGAATACAATTCATATGTATGTAAGTTGGACAAACACAATTGATGTCAATTGGATACCATGATACAAATTACATTCATTTATTTAAAAATGGAGCTAAAAAAATAATTAATCCTAGATAATACACTTTGCCATTTTATACCTTTGGTTTTCAACTGTACACACTCTAATAATGTAACTCAGGTACAACTTCACAGCTTCAACTTATGGCTGATGCGCAACAGTCAATTTCATTTCGCGTTTGACCATCCCTTTATACAGTACAGACTTCCACTTCGTTGGGAATCCTGTATCCTGTATAGTTCACACTCCATATAACGGTATCCTTCTACTTAGTCGTCTTACAACTAATAATCAAACAAAAATCCAGATAAAATGATTAACTATTTTAACTTCTAGAAAGTTATACGCAACACCTATCAAAACGAACAAAAATTCCACTCCGATAATAAAAAAAATAAAAATAAACTCGATGTCCCTGCTGAAACCAAAACCTAAATTTGTCCATTCAATCTGTTGGTATAATAATTTCCCAATTCCATATGGTACCTTATTATGGAAAGCCCTTAAATGTTTTCTTTTTTTAGATCAAGTTTCCAAAAAAAACCCGGAGTAAGTTTAGTATATTGTTTGTTGGAAAAAGGATCACTATTCAGCAAAATACATGCATGCCACACCTTTTTGCTTGTGGTTATTCAAATGGATTCTGATGCAAATCATTCCCTTTAAGGACGATAAATACACACAGAAAAACCAAATTAATTTGCCATCGCAATTTATACTGTTGGTTTAGGAGGCGTGAAGGATTTCGTCTCGCATCAATTGGGTTATTATTGTCTTCTGGATATTCAAAAGCGATACTCATCGATTCAACCATATGCGAAGTTTTCAAATTACTGGTTTACATAAATAATTTTAGTGATATTCAAATGTAGACAGAAGTAGTGGTGATCCTACTGTAAATATGTTGCACATGAAGTCATGTTTATTATATTAAAAATAAAATTCAAGAAAAATATTGAATTTAAACGAATACTTTTAAATACTCCCAATGAAGCAGTTATACATATATACCTACATATGTGCATATGTATGTTTGTAATGGTTTCAAAACATAAAAACTTAAAATTAAAACAGGTCTATTGACTTAATCATTCCTAATCGAATTAGTTGTCAACACACGTCTGAAGAGCGTGGCATTATTGTTAGTGCTTATTTGTCAGATTTTCAGTCTGTTGTTTTACCGCAGCGCAAATTTTGTCATCATGTGATCGAATAACTAAGCATGAGCGCCTCGTGCAAACTTGTGTCAGGCCAGGCTCGTATTGCTCATTCAACCAAGAACATCGTTCCTATTACCGATGACTTCAGAAAGAATCCACAAACACCAATGAAATGACGATGCAACACAGAGGTTCGTTGCAATGAAATTTGTTGAAAGATTTGAAAATGTTACTCTACAAAGTGCAAACTGCTCACGAATTGCTGCTTGCTAAGCATCGGACAAGGTTAAATTTTTGCCATAATCTGTTAAACTTGGTACAAGAAGAGAATGATTTCGTATCAAAACTCATTAGCGGCAAAACCCATATTTATTTTAATAATCAATAATTTCTGGGTTGCTGAGAATTCAAACGAAATGCATGAGGCATTGCATGTCTTCAAACAGCAAAATGGCTGTTTGGTGCAGCGTTTGCAGTGCAGTGCCAAATGTTTTTTTTTTTTGTGAAGACACCGATGACGCCATCGTAATTGAAAATATAGAGCATTACAGCCAGATGTAGAACGAATTTTTTCCGTAAGTTGCAGCACTGTATCGCGATCATGGTTGGTTTCAACAGGATACAATTCGGGCAACGATGGAGATTATGAGACACCCATTTCTAGTTGGGGTGATCTCCCACTTTGAAAATTTGATCAAGCCGTCAAAATTACCAGAGATAAGAGCACCAGACTTTTGTTTTTGGAACTTTTAAAAGTTTCGCGCTATCATATTCCCAAATAAAAACATGGGAGGAAGAATGCAGTACGGGAATATTTTCATTCACTTTTTGAGTTCACAACACGAAAATGATTTAAAAAACAATATTTTTGAACCAGCAACTTTCCGTTTAATAATTCAGAGTTCTAATCACTTGTCTATCGAGACACTCTACATAAGCAATGAACTATATTATACTTATTTTAAAAATTATGAACTTTTATTAGTTTGAAGCTCAAATATTCATTGAAAAGAGTAAAAAGTTACTTTTTTTAAAAAGTTATGCATTTTTTAGTCATGAACTAAAAAATTTATAAAAATAACTCTTAGAGTTTTGCTAAAGTGGGGTAAAGTATGATTTGAACTGTAAAATTTTATAAACTATCACTTCCAAAATTAGTTCCTTTTGCCGAAATAAATTGTTTATGACATAATTTTTATAAAATATATTTTTAAAGTCAATAAAATTTTCGTTAAATGTTATAAATTAAATATGGGTAATTATGAACTATTTTTAAGTCCAGTTATCACTCGATTTTAAATAGATTTATTTTAGTTTTAGAGAACATTTTACTTAAATTAAGGACATATTTAATATTTTGAGTTTATTTTTATCTTTTTTAAGTGTAGATGAGCTTAATTTTCTATCATAGAACTAAATAATCTTCAGCAATACGGTCACATTTGAAATCATTCTGGAATATAGAAATTTAAAATTTGAATATTGAAACTTATAGTGGAGCCAAGTTTTGAAAATTCTGTAATTTTTAGTACAATTTTGGATAAAATAATAAATAAAAAATTAAGTAGTGGTCATAAATATTAGTTACAATTGTATTTATTCCCGATAGCACTTATATTAATAAAATTAAATTTTCCCATGTTATTTGCATATTTTTATTGCTTCACCGCAACGATAAATCAAACAATAAAATACAAAATATATTTTTAAAAATTTGTAAAATAAAACAAAGTTATACTCTGTGGAAACTTGAGAAAACTCCACATGAAACATGCAAATGAATTTCAATTAAATAGGAAACAGGAAGTGGTTTTTATTATTTGAAAACAATTGGGGTGTTTTATAATTTTTTTTTCATAATAATATGGCCATGAATCAAAACTTACACACAGATACAAATACTTTATCCCGGCATGGAATATGAATTGAGATTGCGTTATGTGTGTAATTATCCTTTTTTCCGCCTCATTAATTGCACAACATTTATTGTAATTTGCAACAATTGTCGCACCACTTGAAAACAATCAAATTTCATTTGCAGCAGCGATTAAAATCATTGACAAACTTTTATGAAGTTGCGGTATTTTTAGCCTGTGTTTAAAATATATCTGATATCCTTTTTCGTATCCAGTTAAAACCACTCCCTCTAATAATCAGTTTGTTGAATGAGAATTGTTTACAAATGGCGTAATATTTTTATGAATTCGTATGTTATGAAAATCCTCCCCACACTTCCGCAAAGTTTATTTCAGCAAAGTGAAAATCTACTAAAATCATCTAATCATATGCCAAACTTATGAAGTCTATTAAAATCATCTAATCATA
Organism: Germaria angustata; assembly: GCA_963681545.1. Lineage (NCBI taxonomy): Eukaryota > Metazoa > Arthropoda > Insecta > Diptera > Tachinidae > Germaria > Germaria angustata. Next base: position 29,892,920 of record OY812999.1, on the reverse strand, counting down.
AGCTAAGCTTATGAAGATTTTTTGTAACAAAAATCGCTTTTCTGAAGAAAATTTTCTTTCTCAATACTTTTGGTATGTTAAATCCAAATCAGTCTCCATACAAAATGTCAATTTTTTCGGACAACAAATAACGATTTTGTATACACAGAAACAGTGTCTAATAAATACCTAATGAAATATGGTTATTTTTTCAAGAAGGAAGGAAGTCTTATTATTTTATTAAGGAAACCCTTTTTGAATAAATAAGATTTTTTTGTAATGGTTATGGTATCTGGAACTTCATATATTGTAGGTGTTCCATGAAATGATTTTAAATGTTTTATAAGATCATTTGGAGTTGTATGAATTTTTGTACAAAAATAGCAAGCAAGTTGGGTCATTAAAAAAATAGAAATTGGGATAATATTAGTGTAACTTGCTTAACAAAACCTTTAAATCAAAAAAATACTAATATAAAAATTACCATACTTGCTTGGTTTTTGGGGGATATTCTATTTTAAAAACGTAAGATAACTTAATAATAACATCAACACTTCATATATGAAGCGCACTTCCACTTCAATGCGTCACAAAATACGAAAAACTTGGAAAAATCGGGTCCATTAGCCTTTATTCTGGGCTGAAGTGTTTATCTTCTTTCTACTTACATTTTAACAATCTCCATGATATTTTCGTCACTAAAGTGACGAAATCTGTTTAGGTATCGGCTATTGAAGGCTTATATTCTTTATTAAGACGTTGTGGCATGAAGAAGTATTGTACATACACAATACTTCGAATCTGAGGAGAAATGCAATAATTAGTAAATGTCAAATATTATAGTCAATATTCTGAAGAACAATGTACCTTTTGTAATACTTTCATTACGTAAATATTGTATGTAATATTGATATTTGATTTCGTGTTCAAAAATTTTAAACAACTTTTTGATTTATATTACGTACATTGTACCTTAAATTTTGTGTTTATTTACTTTTATTCCATCCGATATTCTAATTTTGTTGTTTTAAGAAAAAACATTTCTCTGAATGTGATCAACAAAATTAGTTCAAATATGGGAAACAATAAAACTAAATAGAAAAATAAAATTATTTATTTTTATTGACGTAGCAAAAAGGACCCTAGTGCGATCAATTATTTATCTTGTTTTTATTCATTGTTATCAAATGTTACTGGGTACTGTTTTTTAAACAAGACTTGCAAAAACGTCCTTGCGAGTTTTGGAAACCAAAATAATGCTTAGGATGAAAAAAATATTTTTCTAAAATTTAGAAACAAAAACACATACAAAAGAATTTGAAAAAAAGCTGCAACAATCAGTATAATTTCTTCGGTTGAAAATTGTTAATTGTAAAGCACTAACTTTTTCTATTTTTAAGAATTTTTAAATGTTTGCATTATTTTTTTTTTTTTTTTTTTGTCAATAGTTTTCACTGTTCAAGATTGAACAGACCTATTTAGGTCAGATGATACTGACAACCGCATTGTACTTAAACAAACAAATATTCCCAGCTCTTGTTGTATGTTTATACTTGTAGTAGTTGCGCTACTACCTGATTAGTAAATGTAGCCTGTTATGAGGCATAGTGCTCCCATTGGAAAGTTAAAAGTGTAAAACCCAAAACAAAACAGAGAGAAATGGATCTCACTGTTTTAAAATGAATTACGTATCTGATTAAGGTTTTCCCATCAATATCAACTGGAATATGTCTGCAATGTTACTTGGAATGTAGTGTAAAATGTATATAAAACAAAACAAATTTATTTCGCTCCTCTGATATTTTCTAAAAATGTCTCTCAAATCGCTCGAACATAATGTCTAGTGTGTCAGAACTGTGTTGCATGTCGTCCTGTTATAGTTTGTGTCCATATCCTCCAGAAGAAGGTGATAATCATCGACCTATTACGCTCGCTGTTGATGATGTTGGCCTGGAGCCAGCGCCGATATCAAAGAATTGATCTCATATGGATTAGTATCATCCCAAATTCAACAATTGTGTTTGGTGGCACACCCATTCAGCCAGACGGTCCATGGGCGGAGTGAGCGAAATATTTACCGAGCAGAATACCCATTCGATAAGACAATTTTGAACACTGTATCTGTCCACGGTAAATTGTGCAAAACATACTAAACATTTGACAGCCAATTTGACAGATGTTGCTTCGACAATGATTGGTTTCTTTTAGTTATTTTGCTCTGAATGAAGCATATTAGAATTAATTTCTAAACATTTGGAAAACTTTCTGCTGGTGGTAAAGTTATTTTTGAGATAGATGTCGTAATAGATATTTTATTAGATTTCGTTAATAAATTATTGAAAATTTTACTTCCACAGTGCGTGCCCACATGCCAAATTCTCAAGTAAAGGATGTCATAATTGCCCTTCTTTAGTACATAAAAGACAAAGTCGCATGTTCGCTTCACCAATACTTTTTTTCAAAAATTTTATCATTTTAAATGTATTGGGTTTTCTCAATTTTTAGTAACGACTGGTTTACTTTTTTATATATTGAGCTGAAAGCACCACTCTATAACGACAAGTAAAAGTTTAAAGTGGAATTGCTTTTTCTCACGTGCACCAAATGATTCCAAGAGGTTCTTCTGCGAACGTGCTTGAATCACAAAAGTCGTCATAAACTCACACATTTTCCAATCTGGTGCAAAGTCACCAAAGTGCCATTAAGTTCAATAAAATATGATATCGTTCATAATGTACTTTTGAATTATGAATAAACAGCTAAACGTTTCGATAACAGCAGTTTTATTAAAGTTTAAATCGCAGACAGTAAATATTTCTATCTTTATAAAATAAGCCATTAAATATTTTACAATGAAAACTTAAATGGGAAAACATTTTTATCCAAATTTTAAAGAAATTTTAGCACAGAATAATAAACTAAACTAATGGTATTAATTAGAGAGAACTTGTATAGAAACAAGCGTTTGAGTTTGTATGAGAAAAAAAGAATTTGCTTTTCAGGTCCTTTAATTTTTTTAATACTTGTACTCGTATAATGCAACGAGTATTGAAAGCAAACTCAAATTTTTGAAATACTTATTTCAGTTTTTACACAAATTCATGTTCTAATCAATACTGTAAATATTGCCTAATAAACGGTCGGATATACACGGTCCGTTTAAAAGTTCCATAATTTTGTTTATCCTTCTTCTTATTGAACTGTGACAAAAGTGAGTTTTGTGTGATAATAAAGAATCTATTTTTTGCATATAAAAGCCATTGTCGCTGCCACAGAAGAATGCCACAAGTTGTTTGTTAAGAAACTAATCGATTGAATTCCGCTGTATCCATTCCAACACAACTATCACAGATATGGTCGTTGAAATCTATAAAATAATATTTAACTCAGGTATTTTAGAACTATCTGAACTATACTTTTTTGAGTAAAAAATGATAGTTTTTTGATTTCAAAATGATGGTCTTATGGCTCCAAAGTCATTTTCCATTAGGATTCAGTAAAAGTTTCCTCGACACTACTTAAAACATTTTAACTGCGAGAAATATTAATAAAAAATCTTGAGTTCCTAGAATATTTCACTTAAATTTATTAAAATTTTTACAGAATTTTTGGAAACTTTTTTTAAATACTCAAAAATGTTTTTGGGAATTTTTCGCAAAATTTTTAAAACTACCAAATTAAGAAATTTTCCTAAATTCTTGTTCACAAATGTCTTAAATGCTCTTAAGTGCATTTATTGTCTCTCAAGTCCACATTACAATAACAAGTATCTTACATATCAAAATTTCTCTAAATACGAATTATTGTACTCAAATTCACTAATTTTTCTTAAGTTCTAGGTCATTAAGTTCGTTAATTTTCCCAACTGAATTAGTTTTTCATTGAAGCTCGATTAATAAAGGGATTACCAATAATATTTTTTATTAAGGAATAAGGAATTTTTAAAACTAATTTTGATGGGCTCAAGCCAGCAGCCTTCTGTACCCACTCGTCTATCTGGGCATAACACGTAGATAGACGAGTGGGCAAAAGGGTGAAGATCAAATATCCCTGGAAAAGAATGAAGATTTCCGTTTTCGTAATTTTCTTAGAATCCAATGAGTCGTGAACTAAGAAATACTTTAAATAAATTTTACTAAAGTATGAAATAAAATTTAAAAATTTTGAGTGCGTATAATTCAGTGAACTATCCACGAGTGAAATACTTCCTAAACTGAATTTATTTTACTTAAATAAAAATTTGTTTTTTTTTTTAACATAAATTTTTCAGTTATATTTACTAAATTTGCGAAAATATACATATTTTACAAATCAATTAATTTTTCGTAAAATTTATTTTGAGGTCCAATTAAATATATTTTCACATACTTTTAGGAAAATTTTACTTAAATCTCGGAAGTTTTTTTTTTACTTGAATTCATTATATACATACCTTTTTTAGTTTAATAAGGCTTTGGATGCCTCGGCAATTCACACTCGACCCTAAAGGTAATTGAGTGACAATTTCAGAAAAGTGGGGCAGGTTTATTTTATAGCAGAATACCGAGTTGTTTTTTCATCGCCCAATCATGGGAATGAGTATCAATGTTTTAGATTTTGCTCCATCTTCTTTTGTACATATTTGAGGAATTATAGAACAGCTTTTGCATTTGTTCTCTCATATATGGAAATATATGGTGTCGTCTTTGCTACACAAAAGTGGAAAAATAAAAATATATAAAGTTTTTCACTCAATTAGAAATGTGTGACACTTACCTACTTTTGCGGTTTGTTATAAGTGTAAAGACCGATTCGTAGGTCTCAATATGTACTGGACTATCAGCCGAGAGATAGTATATACTAGATAAAAAAATAATCATGGCTGATCTTGCAATATATTGACGCATTATTAATACAGTCTGTTTAGTTGCATACTTTCATACCACTTTGTAGGAATATTTATTTGCAATATATCATTTACTACACAAATAGAAATTATTTCGGCAAGTGATACACAGTTTTTCTTTTTAAGATCTTTTTCTTTAGATTTAGATTTATTTATTTAAGGAAATTGTGGTACAACAAGACTTAATTTTATTTAATAGTACTGCTGAGACATCGGAACATTTGATTTTTGGTAAACATTTATCATCCATAATACATTAACAGATATTGGTATTAGCAATAGATTATAAACCATAATAAAATAAGCAATAATTTATAATAACATGTATAACAATGAATTATAATGAACATAAAATTGAAATAAAGTGCTTTGTAAGTTTTTATATAAAATGGAGGCGAATGACATTTACAAAAAAGTGTCTTCAAGATGCTTGCTTCCGATATCGAATGAAATTTATTTTGCAGCCTCTATTCGATCTCGAAAAATGCATCCTTTTGTAGGGATATTCAGGTTGCTTTACTGTAAATAATTTTGTAAAGAAGCAGCAGTGTGCGGCTTCTTAGCAGATCTTCAAATAATACATTGTAAATTTGGTAGCAAAACAGTGATATATAGTGAATATATCTTGCAACATTGTTGAGCGGAGCTTCCTTTTGCTTACTGAATCGCAACTTTAAAATCTTTCACAACCACAAAGGAGAGTTGGTAGTAAAAATGCCATGGCAGGAAGCATTCGTATATGAATTAGTGTACAGTGGTGTGTGATTAAAAGATTTCTTAGCATATAATACGACTAAGTTTTACCACATACGGCATTTATATGAGTCGACCATGTTAGTTTATTATTTATAATAAATCCTTGATTATTGGCTCTTTCAACCAGTTCTACCAATAAGTATTGGTGGCAATTCTGCCTGTATTGCCTTGACTATTATTATTGCATTCAAACAAGGAGCATTTACTGAAGACCATCTATATACGTTGTCAAGATCATTGCTTAATTTCCTTTCCAGCTGATGGAAAGTTGGATCTCAACAGCGTACATGTGTATTCTAAGGTAGTCGAGCCTGCGTGGAGCACGTGAAACATTCTTAGCTCCATCACGACTTACGTTTTATTATCATCTGGATCTCCCCATAGGATTTTAATCGTATTACCCACAGTTCTACCATTCTATACTGTCCTATGGGAAAGTTCGCCTAACTTTGAACATCGGATCCTGCAGCCCCAAAGGGCTTTGCTTTAAAGTTACCTATAGATGATATCTTTACGTTTAAGGTTTCTTCTCTTTATGATTAAGTAAAATAAAGTTGTTTTCAGTTTTTTTTTATAAAAATAGTGGAAATTAGTTCATGCAAGGACTTAGAGACTGCAAGTTTATTCCGTATTTTGGCTCGGCGTACGTACTATTGTACGTCTAAATAATTTCATTAAATTCGGAGAAAACTTCAGTAACATGGGCTTTATGGGCAAGTTTGATAAGCGGCTCAAAATTCTTTACCGAAAATTTCAATGTAAGAAAGAACCATCTAACGTGGATGTTACACATTCAATTGCTTGCTTTCCAGTTGCAATATACGAAAAATCTCCTACTAAAATAATCGTATTTTTTAAAATTGATATGTTTCCTTGACGACGGCATCTTAAAATTCGACTCTCAAGTTGCGTGCAAGATACGATACAGCTATCATACCAATGCTGCAGTTAAGGTCATCATTATTTATATTCAAAGTATTTATTTTCCATGACTGATGTGCTTGGGGGCCACTACAGTAGTGTGGAGGGAGGGCAATACTGTTGCATGGCTAACAGAGAATAATACGTGAAGGGCACAACCTCTTCTCACGGTAAGTGAAATGCAGCGAAGCAGATACACTGAAAAGTAGAGGGAAAACAATAAATAAAATAACAAATTATGTGCAACAATTAATGCATCATACATATACATATGTATACGCGTATGTGTGATGAACGTTCATGATAATGGTTATAATAACAAACGAAATAGTAGATAAACAAGAAATAAAACACACAGGCTTTCCTAAGGAAGGAAGGATAATAGTGAATGGCAAAACATAAATATTTGTGGCTGAACATTGCAAAGATTTATTTGTTTTCACCGACATTAGCATTTGTTGCAATTTGTTGCTCTATTCGTAAATAATTTAACGTTCACACGTGAAAGTGAAAGTTGAAAAACCACAGCACACTCACGCTTTTTACTGACACATTTACATTAATGTTGCTTTCAGTACAACTTTCAACGAAATTTTCAAGAGCAAAATGACAAAAATATATACAGTGCTGCCCATTGCAAACACTTGTACGAAATTTCAGAATTGTGATATATAACAATTATAAATTCTAGTTGTTTTTCATATGTATACAAAAAATTCTAATATTGTTTTCTGGTTAATAAAAAAAACATTTTGCTTTATTTTAGTACATAAATGTCATAAAAATATACAAAAATGAATCTTATTACACCGCATTCCCCAAAAATTAACCTGAGTAATACTCCTGGCAACTCTGCATGAATTTTGATGTACTTCAACTCTAGAAATAGAGAAATTTTAGCAGTAAGTGTTTGCTTTGAAGACATTTTGAAAATTAACATTTATTTCCCAGTGCAAACTTTCATGAAATTCGATTACTTCATTGATACAATTAATATGTACATGCAACTTTCAAGAAAATACTTTCATGTGTAAATGCGGGGTAAGAACTCCTGTTCTTTAATATATTGTACTCTCCACTCCATTTAATGCTTGTTTCATTAGGCCACTATTTCTCATTACTTTGGAAAGACTCAAATTGTTCTTCAATGGAAAATTATCAAAATGTGTCATGATCTGTCATCGGGGAACAATTTCATTAAGAATAACATTGTTTCCGTAGGTGAAATAAAAAGGTGCACAACTGTTAAGAGAAATTATTCAAAACATTTAGGATCATCGAAAATATATATAGACAAATATATTTTTCATAAACTAAAATATTTTATATACTGACCGAAGAGGATTAATTTTAACTTAAAAACATATGTCTTCATAAAAAGATGACGACAGCATCCTGGAAAATTTATTCATTAGATGTCTTCAAGTGATAAAGGGCTATAAATACAAAGCATTTGTTTGCTGTTTTGCTAAAAATAGTTACAGACAGTTTTATACTACAACGAAGTTATAAAAAAGGCGTGAGATCATTTCGATAAAATGTAAACTGTGTCATTAAATTTTTTAGCTTCTAAATAAAAGATGGTATTGATTTCAGTCTGAATTAAGAATTCGTATAATAAGAGAAGAATTGTGAATTTAATTTTCAGAATTTTCTGAAGCAATTTCAAGAACGCTAGTGCTCAGCTGAGACTCAAAACAGATGCGATTTATAAAATTTCGGTGGAACAAGATGCTTTCAAGATTATTATCACAAGTTATGTTCTAAATAAAATATAACATGATAACTTATATTATACATAGTGCCATGAAGTATGGACTTATTTTAATCGCATTACATACAATCGATAAAATCTCAGTTTACAAAACAAATTTCAGTTCATAATTTATTTTCGAAGCATATCATATATTCTATTCTCCACTCGAGAACAACTTCCTATTCGAAATCCGTTTAAATGAAAATTTTGCTTAAACGAAAAGCGAATAATTGACACATTGATACACAATTTGTGACTACGAGTACAACTGCAGACATAATGGACATCAGCCTTCCACACATTCCAGGAAATGAAGAATGACGCACGAGTTGGGAAGCGAAGTAACGCCACAGTTGACATGATAAGAGTTATAAAGAGATTAATAAAATACTCATATGGATTAGCAAATGTAACTGCTGAAAGATTAAAACACTTGAATAAGTGATTAAATAACTTAGAATTAAATAGAATTTAAATATATAAACTGATACGTAAGACTTATAACTGCCTTATGAAATAAATGAATAAACAAACATATTAATACAACTCAAACAATATAACTCGAACGCCTAACAACACAAATTCTGAATATTTATAGTATAATTAATTCAATATTTCCTAATTATATCCTTATAATGCTTGTTGACATGCTTTTGATAGAACAACTTGTCTTTTTTATAATTTTCTAAGGACAGAATAAACTACATATGTTCACGTATAAGACGGCTTATGACCTAAATTGTAGATATATTTTTTTTATAAACAAAAACATTTATAAAACAAAACAAAACTCTCCTGAATATTTCGAAAAATTCATTCCAATTACTTTGTCAAAATCCATAGATCTAGTACTCTAATACGTACTGAAAAAAAGAAGTGAAACAGCCTGTATCATTTTAACATAAAAACAGCTGACTTTCATACGTTGTCACGTAACAACGTTACGAATTTCTATTTTTACAGGTTGGTACTCGTACGTGCAGCTACGACACATTTGAATATGGTAAGCATTTACATTTTCATATACCAAAAACGAACAGCTGATACACTACGGTGCACGAACGAGGCCTTAAGTTTGAATGTGATAAGAAATATAAAATTTTTTAATCAAAAATTTTTGGAAGATACTGTAAAAAAATGTCATCTTTTTGGGCTTGGACATGGGCCTATATGCTTTCATTACATTTAAACTACTCGTAAAACAAATTCATCAGTAGCATTCAACCATCATATTTGAGAAACAATCAACCTCGTATAGTTATATGAAAAGTTTCCAATACAATATAATAATTTTAAAAATTTCAATCAATTTAAGAATTTCATAAAATATAACCGTAGACATAGTGGCTTAAGAAACATTTTATACAAAAAACACATCAAACAACTTTTATTCGATTTTAATATTTTTATAAATTCACGACCTTTAAAAAAATAGTCGATCCTTGGGTGACAATGATTTATAAGAAAAAAAATTATAAAAACTGTTTTGTTTGTTGTGGCTTTACCTATTCATATGCCGACATTTTATTGGTCGCTAAACCAAATCGTCAGTGAGCTTGTGTGTTTATGCCAAACAAATCAAACACAATATGAGAATTCTGTGGTGTATATGATCATTACAAAATACATAATCATAGTAGGTTTTTACATAAACAACCCAACACACAATTATACTCAACATGTGAACAGCATATGCACAGGTAAAGCCACAACAAATGAAACATTTTTTCTAATTGTTTTAACAATTAGTTGGGGAGAATATCCCAGAATAATAATTTTCAATATTAAGTATTGAAAAAAATTCTTTTAATCAAAAGAGTTTTTACCAAATGAACAAAATTGTTCGTTATGGGTTCGAATCAAAATCTCACCAGACATCATTAGAAAATTATGTTTTTTAATGTATTTCATGATTAGAAATGAATTAATAGAAAATTTGACTATTAAACTCTCCAGTTTAATAGTCCACGGACATGTTTCCTTCATTTAAACATAGATTCACTAGATCAAGAATACGTCATAATTCTTTCATTTCTATTTTTTATGTATTATCGCATTAAAGCTGAGTGCAAAAAGTGTCAGAAACGTTGAAAACAGCAAACAATAAGTTTTATAAACTCTGTTCAAATAATAAGTTGGGGAAAGTACCCCAAATTATATTTTTCAATAATAAATAGAGAAGGTAACAATTAATGTCAGAATTATTGCAACTATGGTTTCATGCTCCAGGCTTATGAATTTCTAAATGAATTTGCACAGAAAAGGAGCTCTCCTGTCATAAAAAGTTTTTTTTTGAAAGTGTAAAATTAATGACATTAATTGGAAAAAATTATATCGCTCAAATGGTCATCTCCCGAGTTGCTGCATAATTGCACTTGTTTTGCGGCACTATTGCTTGCAAAATATGCGGCTGTAAATTGGCGATTTCCTTTTAAATTTTGGTGTTTAATACTTGCATGTTTCGTGGTGTGTTATGGTAAACGAGAGACTTTAAGAAGCCCCAAAGGAAGAAGTCTGCAGCTATTCGATCTCGTAATCTGGATGCCCAGTTCAAATTTGCTGGCTGTGGAAATTGGTGTCTGCTTGCGGTTGCTATTTAAGGTTACGGTGGTGCTATCAGTGTCTTGAAACAAATAATTGCCAATCTCTTTTTTATTGTATATAATGCACCAAAGAGTTACTTTGAGGCTCGGCATATATAACAATAGGCTTTGAATAAATTCGCTTATAATTTAAGTTGTTTTGAAGCCAACTAAACAATCCAACGCCAGTCGAAACATCTTATATTGGTTACTACTTCGATGGAGAAGGAGTAATTAATACAACATCTTTTCTGTAACCAGATAGTTGCAACACAGGCTTAAACATCTATGCAATCATTTTTTAGAACTATATTGTCTCTCTGGATTCTGGTTAGTTCTCAGGTCCTTGAATCCTAGAAATCAAAAGGAATATAGGCATAGCAATTCTTCATTGCTGAGGCCCTACGCTCCTAAATATATAAATTTCTTCATTGCCCTGTGAGCTCTCTATATCTTACCGATTCTACTTTCACGATTTTTACTTTTTGGACAAATTTTTAAGTTACACAATTTGATTTTCTCCAAAATTATTTTATGATTTTATTAAATTTAACATGAAAACCACATTCGTAGTTTGTATGAAAGCGAGAACTGAAACATCTTTCAATGTAAAGACCACACTATTGCTCATATTCTATTCCACTAATTGAAGGTTTTTATCAAACTGTTTTAATTACTACTTAATGGCGAGCTTAAATGAGCATTAGATTATAAATTCATAATAAATTGCTTGACGTCCCGAAAAAGGAAAATGAAAAAAAAAACTTTATGTTAAAAGTTTCACAGGTAAGGAAACGCCTCTTTAATAACCAAAAGCTAAAATATTCACCTTAATGAACACCCACTAATTTTTGTTATAAAACGAAGGATTTTTTAGTATTATCAACACAAATTATTTGATAGTGGGAAAGCTGACATCATTTTGGTCATAAAATGATACCGAAATTCTTAACAAGAGAGTATCCGCTAGATAAGCATTTGTTTTTAATACCACGGTTTACTTTTGGTCTTTTGGGATGTTATCCGGAAGCCAAAATGACTATAAAAGAACTTCTGTGGTGCCACTTCAATTTCGCGATATTGTGTTATTGCAATTATGCAGGAATTCATTATGGCATCCACTATTTGAGTATCGACATACCGACGGCCATGGACGCTCTTTGTCCTGCGGCCACAAGTATAATGTCAATTTTAAAACTCTTTTATATCCGGTGGTATCGAAAAGAAATTAAATTTCTTATGGAAAGGGTGCACAAGCTGATGGCCCAGCAAGATTCTAGCAATATGGAGCGAACAAAAAGGAGTTTTTTAACTTTCGCAACACGCTTAAATACGTCGGCGCTAATCCTGGCCTTTAGCTGCAGCACCACGTACTCGCTACGTTCGATTGTTAACAATGTCGTTTTGTATATAAATGGCGAAGACATCTTATATGACACTCCTTTTAAAATGATGCAAGTTTAAAGAATGTTTTTTTTAGTTAATCAACTGTTTGACGTTATTATTTTAGTTTTCCGGAAAAACTTCTATCGATGCCCTTGTATCCACTGACATTTCTCTTGGTTCATTGGTATGGTTATGCGACCATTTTATCCTTTGTTGGTACTGCTGCTTTGTTTCTGGATTTTTCACTGTATTTTTCAATACTTCTAAAGGCTCTACAAGAGGATCTTGATAATATATTGTCAGCCGTGAGCGATAAGAAAACCAATGAATACAAATCAGATAAAAAGGTATGTATTGCGCTGGAGAATATAATAAAACGTCACAACGAAATTGCTGAACTTACAAATAAATTTTCGACTATTATGGTTGAAATAACATTGACTCAGTTCATCACTTCAAGTATAATTATTGCGATCAGTGTTGTGGAAATTCTGCTGGTGGGTAATCAAATTTAATAAATAAGAAATTATCTATTAATATTTTTATACATTGACCAGTTTTCCGGCTTAAGCATTTTAGTTTATGTTGCTTATACTGGCACTGTTTTCACTGAAATCTTCATCTACTGCTTGGGTGGAAACATGGTTATGGAAAGTGTGAGTATTTAGCTGTTTTAATTAAGGACTATTAACAATGGCGAGTTTGAAGTGAATTCCAATGTCAAGATAAAAACTCCTTAATGCAATATAGTCATGTCTTAAAAAAATGTCGAAATTGGCAAAATGCGATTGAAGTGTTAGTCATTTTCGATTTAATTTTTCATTTTATTTTAATTTCTTTTTTACTTGTAAAGAGTATAAATTTTCCTCAGTAACACAAAAATGTTTATCTTTGGGATACGACTATGTTGAATTAAGGAATCGATGTCAATTTATACAATACATGTAGTTTATCCATCAGCTGTCCTCTTGCGAAAGGCTTATTAATGGGGACTGCCTTACAATCAATTTCAATTTGATAAAGATTTTTTTTATTACCAACATTAAAGAGTGAAGAGTTGGCCACAAAAGCATACTGCAGCCACTGGTATACACACAGTACTAGAGTGCAAAAGATGGTTTTACTTATCATGATACGTTCGCAGCGTGCAATTACAATTAAGGTGCCATTTTTTACTCCATCGTTACCAGCATTAGCATCGGTAAATATAAATATTGATTTTATACTAATGCAATTCAAATATGTGATGCTTTTTTAACAGATTTTGCGTTTTACTGGATCTGTTATTGCTTTGGCTAAATCTGTTATTTGAATATTATTATGACATTGAACAACTATCGACATTCCCTTCAACCTTCAATTTGAGGTATATAATGGTCTTAACAAATTTATGTAAAATTGTATGGAGCATTCCGAATTTCGTACTCTACAATGTATGGCTTGTTTTTTTTTTTTCTTAACATAGCAAAATTCACAAATAAAATTATAATAAAGTTAAATGTGATATATAATTAAAATTTATTTAGAATTGAGGCTAAAATATCCCGTCACTTTTTGAATCAAACAAAGCCTTTTGGACAACAAATCATTTGAATTTTTCGCATAGTTTTCTTTGAGCTCTACGTTTCTTCAATTTGTTTATGTCTTCCAGGTCATCAAAATAGGTATTTGTTTTTATCAACAAGTCCAACTAAGTTGGAAATTTACATACAATAGAAAAGTTTAATTTTGATTTTCTCGGGCTACGTGCATTTCGTTAACGATTTTTTTATATTGGCACACTTGTCTCGAACATATGTTTGTTCTTAGTTTAGTTTGTTAGAGAGAGGCACAACAGTTAGACGTGTTATGGTTGTTCGTAATTTTTTGGTCGAAAAGAATACCGTAATCATGTCTCAGCCATGGTATTCATCAGATTTGGTCCCTGCGACCTTTTCCCGTTCCCAAAATTGAAGAGACCCATGAAAGGACGGAGCTTAAGGTCATCAAAACGATGGCACAAGTGTATTACATCTAAGGGGGAATACTTTAGGGCGGAAAAAATAGAAATTGATGAATAAATAAATAGTTTTTGAGAAAAATGAAAATTCACCTTTTCTATTGAACAGATCTCGTATTAATTTTTGACTTACGCGTATTTGTGGCTTTCAAGTTAAGTTTTGAGCTTCGGTGTATTACATGATACATAAAAGAATGTTATGGTAAACATCTAAGATTAAGTCGACGAGAGGTCAATAATACTCATGTAAAAAAGACATAAACGTAAGCCATTAAAGGCTCGTTGTGCGCTCTAACGCATAGAAAAACAAAACCTGTATCCTCTTGCAACCAAGAAACGAAGGAAGTTCTTCATTACTGGCCTTCGTAGACTAGTAGGTAGTGTACTAGACTCGTAGTGCGAAGGTCACAGGTTTGAATCCTGCCGCAGAACTCTGGCAGTTTGTGTGATAATTAAAGGGAGTGCAAAAAAGCCTTCACTGGCTTAAGTGTATGTCGTATGACATGGGCTATCACAAACCTCCAATCAACCTAACCTAACCTAACCTAAGTTCTTCATTCATTTATATTTCATCAATACTCCTGAGGTAAGTAATGTCTGGTAAGGGTGTTATCAGGATTTTACCTGCACAAAAGCTCGACGATGGCAGAGGAAGCGCTCCAATGTCGCAATGTACTCCGTCAATACGCTGCATTTTCCCTTTTTCTAAGCGCCTTTTCAGTGCAGATGTGTTCATAAGTTTAAGTGCGCCCCTCAGGCGCTTTTATTTCATGAGAATATTTTGCCCCAAATTTATGACTTCAATCTAGCAGCACCATGGGGCATTGCATATTTTATGATACCTCTGTCAGAATCCTTTGTCGAACTTTAAAGAGATGCGTGGAATATCTTATAACGTGGTTTTCTATAAATTGAGTTTAAGATTATTTTTATCAATTTTAACGTGAGGACAAAAGGACCTACGCAACGAGTGCTAAAAATATTCCACAAAAAATTTTCTCGCACTATTTTAATTTAATTCGACAAATACGCCCATATATAGAATGTAAGTCGCATCGCTTCCAATGCCGATTTGCCATAAGCAAAATTTTGATTTTTAACATTTTCAATGCAAATAAAATAGTTTGACTTCTGTGGTAAAATTATTTTATAGTGAAAATTTAATATTTATGCCATTTTCATTACTATTTATCGACAACGTCTAACGATCATGTATTGAAGCCAAATGTTTATGGCGAAAGTTCAATTACGAAAGCTCAAAAGTTACGTCATGATAACTATTTACATACCTACGAGTATATGTACATCTGCCACATATTATCACACTCGTATGTTTGCAACAAATTACTCTTTGCCAAACGAAGCAAAAATAGTTCTAATAAATCTACACATATTCGCTGCGGAATACACTATATTAAATTAAAGTTATCAAGTTAATTTATTTCTAGTTCGTTATTTAAAAGCATCGCATATTTCGTTCGAATGAATTTAACCATGCGTGAAATAACATTTAATGAATAAAAAAAGCTTTAACAAAAATTAAAAATATTTAAATGCATTCATCTCCATACACACTCAATGTATTATGCATGTATGTATGTATGTAAATACGTATGTATATAACTTAAAATAAAAAAATATAAATAATGGAGCCGGCAGCAAAACTGGCCTTGAAATGTTTGGAATAAAGAATATTGCTAGCGCTCTGTTTAGCAAGTAACATAGTTTCTTTTTTTAGCCTTGAAACAAAAATTGGCGCCATTTGGCAATGTACTAGTTAGCGGTTGAGTGTGTGGCAAACAGGCTGCATTTTGCTGCAACGCTGCCGTTTTTCTCTCGGCCGTGAGATTCAGGAAGAGAAATGCAAATTAATGGAAAACAGCGATATAAGGAAGAAGTGAGTCTTAAGAAATATTAAGTTAACGTTTCAAATTGAGGAAAAATGACATTTGTATGGTTTTATTGCGGAGGACAAAAGTATAATTCTAAGGATCTGCTAGTGTTTCGCAGTTAATTGCAGTGTTAATTGAGTGTTGTTGGCCTGCCTCATCACAATTTGATTTCCCCTGTTTCGTAAACCATTAGCCAGTTCATCGGCCCTATTGGTTACTGATATGTATAATTCCTTCAACAGAGGTAAACATTTTGATCCTTTTACCGGGAAGAGAAAAAACTGGTTCGTAAAAATTTTGGATTTTTGTGTTTCACGTATATATGAGTACATGAGTCGATGGAACGATCTATATAATTCAATATTTAAAGATGATTTCATGTAAATGTTGGGCCATTGTTTCGTGTACTGTATGGAAAGTGGCACCGTCTTGTTAAGACCACATGTTACCCAAGTTCAGCTCTTCTTTTTTGGGCAAAATTTTTTAATCATCGTACGGTAGCGCTCGCAATTTGTAGTAACGTTCCTGCCTTCGTCGAAAGTAGACATTATTACAGTGGCTCCTAACCTGTGTACTGCTATTGCCGTTCGACCGTGTGATAATGGTGTTTTTCAAGGGGATCGCATGTTGGTTTATACGTTGTTAGTTTATACGGACTCGACTATTTAAAAAATAAAATTTAAAAAATTTTAAGAGATTTCGATAGTATAGTTTTCCAACAAACTATTGAAAATATTGAATGTGGTAACTTTCAATAGCTTGTCTTTCATTTTCAGGATCTGCTTCGTACAAGAACATTAAAAATAGTTTAACATGATACTTACACTTCGCACAATAACTGACCGTAATCCAGATGTATGACAAATAATTATTACTTTGCATTAAAGGTACTTTTGCTCCAGAGTCAATTCAAATATTAGTAAAAATCGGATTGCATTTAAAGTATGTCATTTGATATAAAAACTATAAAATCCCCAATTTTTGATGTCGCTTAAAAATGTTTATAATTTCATCAAAACAAAGAAGCGAAAGTTTAACTATTTTACGCAAGAAAATGTTAAATGTCTTTAACCTTTCTTGTCTAAAAAGTTTAACAATTTTTGGCACTTTTTTGTTATCGAGAAACCACATATTTTCATAATATAGTTTTCCTTCAACCTAATAAAATTTATTCTTATTAATATTAATATTAATAGTAATATTTTTCTTATTAATTTTTATTATTTATGATTTTATAACTACATTCATATATTTCTTTTGAAAAAAAACTGTTTTAATTTAAAACAAAAAACTTCCTATTTTCAAGAAATAAATAAATCACAAATAGTTGCATTTTCTTTTAAATGACTCCGTTTGTTTTTGAAAAAAAAGGACTTACATTACAAAGCGAGGAAAAAGGAAATAAAATAAACGAGCGTACACACATACACATGTGTATATACGTACAGTTAATTTTACGCATATATACACTTTACAACCAATTCTATTCCCTTTAGCGCGATTGGAAATGTTATGCGATGTAAGTACAACATTCCGTTTGTAACTAGTCCAACACTCATTTGCAGTCAATGCACTCAGAAGAAAAAGCACGTCATTTGCATGACTTGGGGAGTCACCGTTTCAATTCGAAATGAAAAATATACGAATCCGAATGGTTCGTAATGTGTAACACGATATTCGTACTGTCTGTCACGAAAGTGAGGAAGCTTTTCGTAATCTACTGGAAAATAAATTCCCTTTCGCAAGAATAAAAACCTTTTCAAAAGTGTAACCCTGTATTACGTAAATGAGGGTTCAGGTGTACAGAAAGTGATAAAAATTTGTTCCAAAGATATTTTTTTTGTGGTAAACTAAAATGAAAATGGAAAATGTAAAGACAAGTCATTTGCGGAAGAACTGCTGCAAGTATTTGCTGAAGTTTTTAACTCAAACCGAAACTTGCCAAAGTCTGTTCCAGAAGTAGTTTGTACACGTAGAACTTGCTGCAAGAAATTGCAGACGTGTTTCCACACAATGTGGGTACAGCTTGCAGTAGACTTTGCTTTTTGACGAATGATGAAATATTAGCAGATGCCATCGCAGCAAATTTAATAAAAAAATATTAAAAATAAACAGAAACAGAAAGAAGTGTTTGGGTTAGAAATTGGGTGCTGCGGCGCGTAGATTTAAGATTGAAAAATACACTACATTCCATGCAACTGAAAAATTTTCTGAGAATGTCTAATGATGATTTTGAATACATTTAAAAGTTAATTCAAACAAATATTCAAAAGCAGGATACTAAAATGAGATTGACTATACCTTCCACAGACCTGCTTTGAGTTACTCTTCGATTTTTGTCAACAAGTAAAACAGGAAATAAACATACTTACATTATGAAGCCATTCCCTCTGAAGAAGCACCCAATGCAAAATCGTGTTTTCAATTATTAACTTTCTAGAGCCGCAATAAAACTTTGTAGTGGACACGTGTCTTAATCATTCCAACATTGCAGGTTATATGAAAGTTTGTAATAAGTAAATGAAACTTAATGACATTGGCCTTGACATTAGTGACAATTAGTGTTTATTAATGTTTTATAATGAAAATATTTTAATATTTGTGCTCTCCAACACTTCAAGAAAAAACATAAACAAATCAATTGCAATATGAAGAAATGATCCAATTCATTTCGTAGCAAAAATTCGAAGTAGACTTAAATACATTTGGACGACCTGAGAATGACGTTAAACACTAGGAAGAGGTACAAGTATTTTGAATATTGTAGCCGTCTTGTAATTGGACAATTATCTTCAATCCACAAAGAAACATAATAAATTCTAATAAATTGGACATATTTTATACACAAAATATATGGGATATTTTGGTCATTCGTGGCATTTAAGTTGCAGCTCTACCAAGTTTTCGCAATGGTTTCCCTTTTGTATGCGAATAGAACTCTGTCATCATTTCGATCGAATTACGTAGTACGGCTTGCCTTTATATGCGAATTTTGTTTTCGAAATATCTTACTCTTCGAGACGAAGTGTGCTGTAGCCCTACTGACTTAATTTTGTCTTCCCAGTCCTTGGTTCGTTGATTTTTCTTTAACTCTTCGATTATCAATTCGCCGAAAATCACTTGGGCATCAGTTTACATGAAAGATTTCATTTAAAATGTATATGGTGAACATATATTAAACAAAAAAACTCTTTATTAATATAAATTATTAAAAAGATAATTATATTATTAATCTAATACATTCTGTAATTGATATGCTATAAATGAAAAAAATCAACACTTTTAGCTGAAAGTAGTTTTATTTGCCAAATCACTTAAGAAAATAAGTGATAGATCTTATAGCACGAGGACTTAGAGTACAAACGCAACAGCCTCAAAGCATAAAACATATAGTACATTAGATTATGTTATCTTACCCGCTCAAATACATAAAGTATATTAGGTCAGTTTGGGGTACATATACATACATATATATGCTAGAGCGGTCCTTATTTTCTGAAATCAAAATAGTTTAAGTAGGAACCTCGCAAGAATTTTAAATAGATATTTTAATCTAAAAACTTGCAGCGCTGAAGCCAGACTTTATATATGTAAGTGCAATGTATTATATAGTTCTTTGCCTGTATATGATTGAAGTACTCAATAAATATATATACTCATTTATTTGTAAGAATAAATTTTTTTTATATGATGCGGATATTATGGCAAATACTTTATTAAACTACCCCCAAATTTTACTCCCCTCTCAGCAGAGTCATTCGCAGCATTTATCGAAGTAAATATTTCCATTCCCTTGTTGAAGTTTTCATTACGAGTCCATTCACTGGTGTCAATTTGAATAAATTACGTGCTTATTTTAAGACATTCTAATTACCATTGTAATAATAGATATTTTTTCATTAAATTTTAACGCAATTTTTGTAGTCATTCTTCGCATTTTTGCAAAAGGTTGATGTCATCCAGAAGGGAAATCGGGACTGGCTCACCTGCGATGTACCAAAGATGATTTAAAATTTTTTGTAAGCAATTGCTTGCAACTATAGTTTTCTTTATATATATATATATATCTATTGCATTTTTTTATATTCCTGATTATATGCACCGATGTTTCCTACTTTATTTCCTTTTGGAAAAATTCCCCCCAAAAGCAATACCATGAGCTCTAAAATCCTGATCAATTCTGAGTTAGTATTCTGAGCCACACTAAAAAAGCTGCTTTATGGTTTTCAGCAATAAATTCAACTAGTTCACTGCTTGTGTCGCCGAGTCAATGTCGCCGAGTCAAATGGGCGACATTTAATTGTCATAAACACAAATTAGAAGTTAAAATAAAAAAAATATTCGGAGCATATATAAGATCATATATGATTCGACACAACCGAATATAGTGTTCTAACTACTTTCGTTGTTATATTTTGATTTTATTATTTTTGTCCTTGGAAACCTTTGAGAGGCTCAGTTGTTTTTTTAATCATGCCTGCTTGGTTACAGATAAATAAAGGAACGAACTCAAATACTCGCATAAACATTTTAACCATAAATATAATACACAAACATACATATAATAATATATGCAAAAGTTGAACACAAAGCTATTACAAGTGTGTATGTATGTCTATCCTTGTCATCCTTTATGCTGCACATGCAATTACTTCCATTGGAGAACAAAGAACCAAAAAGAATCAAGACACTGTTTTCTTCCATTTGTATTTCGTTTAGTTCAATATTTGTAAAAATAAATATTTATAAGGCAGGAGGACATAACTCACAAGATCAAGAATCGCATTAATCTCTCGGGATTTTATGTTATGCGTGAACATAATGTATTAAGCAGAGCTCCTGCATACATATATGTTTAAAGCGATATAGTACAGGAACTTTTGGTTAGATGGTAATTACCTATTATAATAGAAGCAATCTTAGCAGTTAATAAATATATACTTGAGTATCTAAAGTAAACATATGTCGATAGGACCAGTACTCAGTGGATGTCCCCTACTCATGCAATGAAGTGTGCCAGGACTAGGAAGATTAGTTATGGAAAGATGCATAGAGGAAATGGTGTTTGTGAACATTCGACTTTGCTGTGATAAGACTGACAGAAAAGACTTCTGCTGTTAGTTTTTTGTTTTTTTTTTTAGTACGAGTTGTTCGATTAAGCAACGAATTTTTTCTGTAATGGCATATCAGCCACAAATGAATAACCCCTTAATGGAGAATGTGTTGTTTGTGAAAAAACGCGGTTTTCAAGATAAAGTTCTTAATTCCTCAAAATAAATTTTAACGTCAATAATATACCCTACGTTGTTTTGATGCTCCAGTAAGTGAGTAGAGTTGGCTACATTACTGTCACGGATGAGCTTTTTCGCCCTCTCTCACTCGTGGTAGAGTAACTTTGATTTAACTCTACTGTATCACACATGAGAGTTGCATTATATATTAGAGAGGATATACATATGTAGTATAAATATTAGGGAAATTGGCGGAATTGAAGTTATTTTTATACCACCTCAAAAGTGTAGGCACTTTAATGTTTCTTTAGCGACATGAAAAAGGTGCTCGATCCATTGGATATAACAGTGGATGTTCATTTTCATGCATGACCCCGTTTGGTGATTGTTATAAGATCCTGAATTATTTATATTTCGTCACATGCTGCCAATCTCCGCCACGATTGGCCTATTGCTTAATGAATATGAATGGCAAATCATGTCGTCATCCTCAAAAGAGTAAATAGAATTGAAATTTGAGATCACTAAGAAAAATCAGAAATGGTGCAGGAGAAAGAACGAAACCTTACGGTCATGTGGAGCATTTCCTGAGTAAGTACGATGAATTGAGAGAAACCATACATAATACCAAAAACAATTAGACCAAATCAATTTTTATTCAACTTTTATTTCAACTTTTATTTCAACTTTTCCTGTACTAAAATGGGGTTTATATCGGGTTTTATATTAGCACATATATGCTTTGGTTTTGTAATCTTTTGTACTGGCCCTTTGTATTGAAGTCAGTTTTTTCGCACACTAACGTCATACTTATATTTTAACTACAAATAGAAGTAAAAGTCAATGTCAATGAACGAGATTTTCCTTACTATAACAGTATCAGTAGGTATATTTTAAATTATTGCGGAAAAAGTTTTGCTCAAAATACTCCTTGTATGCAAGTATGCAGTATCAAAAGCCGCCTATGTCTTTGGTAGCTGAAGCCGGTGTTCCTGACGAAGATCAGCTATCAGGAAATTTTTAATACGGAACGGCTATAAATTATATTGACTTGAAACAACAAGCGGGCAATCTGCCCGCCCCGAAATATTGATTACTACATAACTCCACCATTTATTGACCGATTTAAAAAAAACAATATTTTTTATTTGAAAGTGTAGCTTAAAGTTTGGTTTCACATTAATTTAGGTGGAAATCGGTGGAACAAAATGGCCACCCGAAATAATTATCATTACATAACTCTACCATTTATGGACCTATTTTGAAAAATGTTTATTTCAACTTTTCCTGTACTAAAATGGGGTTTATATCGGGTTTTATATTAGCACATATATGCTTTGGTTTTGTAATCTTTTGTACTGGCCCTTTGTATTGAAGTCAGTTTTTTCGCACACTAACGTCATACTTATATTTTAACTACAAATAGAAGTAAAAGTCAATGTCAATGAACGAGATTTTCCTTACTATAACAGTATCAGTAGGTATATTTTAAATTATTGCGGAAAAAGTTTTGCTCAAAATACTCCTTGTATGCAAAAATTAATTAGAATCCTAGCTGCAGCTGAGCCTAGCCTATGTTATACTAAAAAGTTTAGATGTAGAAACTGACTCCATTTAATCGGTGATTTATTAATTAGTAGACAAAAAATTATAAGATCAATGGGAACTGAAATATTCCTCCATAGTTGCAATCAATAGATTTTTTCTTTCCCACTTACAACTCATCGATTGATGCATGTCTGTATTTAAATTTATTTATAATGTGTTTCATAATTGTAAGAAAATTTCATTCTTATTTACAATAAATCACAAGTTTAATTTAATTATTCATGGATTTTAGCATCTTCATTCTCTATTAAATAAATATTTCAAAAACAAACTTTCAACTAAACTTCTATATGAGTTTTGGTGAATGTTGTATCAGTCTGTCGGAGCTACATTACCTCGGAGATTAAAGTCATTATATTGGTAATGAGGCCCTATGCTCCTTATAGGATCGATGGGAACATATATATATATTGGTAATGTCAGGAGTATAAAATTGTCTAGCAAGTTATTGGATCCCACCTGTTTGGAGGTTCTTCAACTGTTAAGCGTGACATCTTAGAAAAATGTATCCATTTGACAGGCTTATCGATGCCAGTATATATGGAAATATACACCGGGGTTTTGTTGGGTGGCACGAATTCCAAATATTTATATTTTAGTGGCATAAACAAGGTTTAATTTGACAGATGCCATGGTTTATGGTGGCTTTTAAGGTCTCTTCGCCTTGTGACTTAATCGCATAGATATGAGGCTTAAGAAAATCACACAATAAAAAAATCTAACATCCACGTGATATGACCATTCCCTCAAATCGCTCGTGAAGAATGTACAATGTGACACGTGCAGTGTGGCACGTAGCGCCGTTCTATTGTTGGTGTCCATATCATCCAATTTAGGCGAAAAGAAGTTGGTAATCACTCGTCATTGATGATGATGGCTTACTTGGCCAACGTGGATATCAAGAAAATGTGGATCAATGTCGCCGCCAGTCCTAAGACCTTTTCGAGATGCATTGGACGTTTTTAGTTCTGGTTTTGAGTAAAATCGTTCTAAATTCGAAAATTTTATTTATCCAGTTATGGGCTTTATCAATAACGATAATTTTTTATCGAAAATTAGGTTCAGTTCGTAACTGCACCCGGACCTATCAAACGAACTCACAATGATCTAGGGAAGCTGCTGGTCAAAACATTAAACGACAAATATGTGCTTTAACATTCGAAGGAGCTGGGACTTCAGCTGGCGGCATAGCGTATTGCACGCCATATTGTTTCGAATGTAATAAATTTTTAGATTTAAGATACATTAAATAATTTGGCAACGGAAATATAATCATCGCTTTTAATAAAATTATTTGAAAGTTCTTACAACATTATCGGCACGTAATTAAATATTATTAAGTTGAATTTTTATATGATCCACAGGACATCTATAGTGATTTTCTTTTAGATTATAGTGAATTAATAACAATCAACATTCTGGTTGTTACTTCTAGTTGCAACGAAAAACATAAATGAAACCCTTTGCTGTATGGATGATACTCAAGTACTCGTGCATTTATCCTTTTATGTGTTGTACTCATACATGTGCGGATACAATAATATTCATGAGAGTAGACGTCACTGATGTTACATTGCTGATGGAGTACAATTTAATACAATTGGTATTTGTAATAGTAAAAGATACGTGTTCTTGTTGCAAAGACGGAATTGCAAAATATTCTACGCCACATATTAGTAATACATAATTTCAATTGATTCTTATAACGTCTAGTTGGTACTATTGATCCAAGGATTCAAACAAAATGAAACGGATAAAAAACAAAAGCGTATGTAAGAAAAAAAACTCAAATTCCATTTATATTTCGAGCAATTTTCATTGCTTCTCCCTTTTCTTTAAGACCCATTCGTTAAGACCTTTTGAACAGTTTGTTTGAAATTGAAGTTTACGACATTTAAAACGTTTAGCAAGGCATGCTATCAAGTAGCATCAATATGATTGCTAAATGGCTTGATGGTCGGTCGGTGTGCTGGTGGAATGTTTGTTTTACAGTGTTTTGCGTATTTGGTCTTGCCGTCGAGAACAAGTAAAAGGTTTTCATAAGTTTTAAGATTACGATTTTAAGCTCAAAAAATGTTCCGTCTGTAAATTCATTAAAAATTTGAAATGAGGAATCATCAAAACGTTTATAGCGGAGTGGGGAGTTGCAATGACATTAACGTGAAGTGCCAATTGCGTTTTGAAAATAATTTTTCATGTACTTACATTTAATTTTTATTCAAGTAAAAAGAAAAACTTGCAGGAAGTAATTTCGGATCTTCTCTAACATATGCTTGTCCTTACAAAATTTCCTTTTCTAATCTACACATATAACATTTCCTAATAAAACAGGATCCTTTGAAGGATACAAATTTGCCAATAATCACGATTTGTGTTGTTTTTCTTTTCTTGGCCAAGTTAGATTTGATTACCTTAGTTTCCTGTTCTTAGCTAATCAGGCCTAATATGTTTTATGACAATAAATTACAAAATTATTTATTTCATATTTTGCCGACGTTTCGTGAATTTTTTTGTTCACTTTATCCAGGGATTCGTAAACACAGGATTAATGTATTACATTATTGAGTTAATATCTTAATATTTAACATCATCAATAATTAACTATAAGTATAAAATAACAAATTTTTTGAAAAAAACTTTTATCAAAAAGGCACACTGTTTTTCATGATCATCTTATAGTTGATAGATAAAAAAATAACTATTTTATCATTTTTTTTGTGACTGGCCTTCGTACACTAGTAGGTGGTGTACTAGACTCGTAGTGCGAAGGTCGCAGGTTCGAATCCTGCCGCAGAACTCTGGCAGTTTGTGTTTGATAATTAAAGGGAGCGCACAACAAGCCTTCACTGGATTAAGTGTATGTCGTATGACATGGGCTATCACACCCCTCCAATCAACCTAACCGAACCTAACCTTTTTTTAAAGACAATCTTACATTATAGTTTAACAATAACTGACAACAGAATACTTTTATTGAATTTTATTGTCAAAATTCGTGTTAAGTGAGCAATATGTTTCGTAGATTACGTCTTATTATAATTAATTATTAATTCATAATTCAAGCTGTTGTTACCAAAATTTCGCAGCAGTTTGACTTTTTTGGACATTAATCCACCAACCCAGTGGCCAGTGTCAATTCGTCACCGTTGTACAACTGCTGCAAAAACTGAAGCCAGGTAGCGTACCACAACGTCGTTTGTTTGGTGAATATCACTTAGTAAGTTTGAACGAAAATCCATTTTTCTATCCAAAAATTGTATTTAGCGGCGAAGCTCATTTTTGGCTCAATTGGTACGTCAACAAACAGAATTGCATAATTTTGTGTAAAGGTCAGTCAAATACAGTTCAAGAGCTGCCAATGCACCCTGAAAAGTGCACTGTTTGGTGCGGATTGTGAGCTGGTGCAATAATTGGATCGCACTTATTCAAGAACGATGAAAGTCACATAATTAGAGGCAATAGAGCAAAGGTACCGTGCGATGATTACTATATTTTTCTTCCAAAATGGAAAAATTGGACTTCATTATGATCTTTATGTGATAAATTCTTTGAGTGTATGTGTTTCAGTATGAATTAGGAATTTTACGAAGTAGATGTCGTGTTATATTTGTCCATGTGGATGCCTGTATTTGTGTTTTGTTTTCTTTTTCTTTTGTGAGGTGAATTTCAATAATCCTATTGTCGGCTTTTATGCTTTCACAGTCGTCAGTATGAGGGCGCCCATACAGACTCATCCATAAGTAAGAATGTGTGTGTGTGAATGAATATATAGTACATGGATCAATGATATTTTCGTTGTCTTTGCAGTCGCTTTTCATTTTTCAGTTTCGTTTGTTTTTATGCGATTTGCAATTTTAGTCGAAAGACTTTGAATCACATGCGTTTGGAATTTTGTCGACTTTTACCCAGAGAAGTGGATTTGTAAAATCCCTTTACAGAATCTTAATGCGACTTTTCCTTCATTTTATGTATTAAAATCTTCATATTTTTTTTTTTTTTTGCTTTATTTATCTTCTATCATTCTATCGGATACGAGTACCTTGTTTTTACCCGCATTCTATTGAGTTTATGTTGTGGTGGTTGCATAAAAGGCTGTACATACTCGTACCTTTTTGCATAGAGATTGTTTAATATAAAATTACTCACATGTCGCCTTTGTTTGCAGAATGTTTAGTTGTATTTATCAGCATTTAACTTTGAAAGTCTTGTCATATAGTGGCTCTCCATGCTTTTTCTCCTTTTCTTGAACAAATTCAATTGTTCGGAAAGATGGCCTTAGCTTTCAGATTAATTTGAAATTATCCTATACTCGTACTTGTGTGGAATTTTAATTTTTATATAACTTCTTACGAAATAGAAATTAGATTCATTAAAGTTTACAGCAAATTCCTATATTTATTTATAGATGCACACACATAAATATGTATGTAGTTATTTAAAGAAAATTTAAAATTTTTTACAAGGATAGTGAACTTTATATTCATTTCCAACTTGCATTCAATTTATATTTAAGAAATTGTGATGCTGAAAGAAAATATTGTAAGGGCATAATTTAAGGTGGGTGTGATTTTATTATAATTAAAAAAATGTCTGTGTGCAAAAAAAATTTCTGACTTCACAGTCAGAAGACGTATAGAGCTGTTTGATCTGGTGTCCTGTTTTGTCTTTAAATTTTGGTTTTAACATAATCACTTAAATGGAAATGGGCCTCATCGCTCATTACGATTTTTGATACGAAATCATATTCCTTTTGGACCAAGTTTATAGAGCTTGGCAGTAAGTTAATCATATCCGACGGCAGAAATTTTTCAACACTTTGCACTTCGTAGAACAATACTTACAAATCTTTCACTAAAATTCTTTAAAACGAACTTCTACTGATGCCTTATTTATAGAGAATTTTTTTTTTTTTTTTTTTAATTCGATAAAATATTTCAGGAAATGAACATAACAATATATTCAAA
This sequence comes from Germaria angustata, assembly GCA_963681545.1. Lineage (NCBI taxonomy): Eukaryota > Metazoa > Arthropoda > Insecta > Diptera > Tachinidae > Germaria > Germaria angustata. The sequence continues at coordinate 29,864,961 of OY812999.1, read as the reverse complement.
CGAATAAAACAAATCGAATCAGTGAAGTAGCAACATCTTAATTTTTACTTTGATATACCAGTGGCAAGGTCAGACATTTTTTGCACGTGGAGGAGGGTCGAGAATCGATTTTCCTAGGACCAGTATTCAGGTAATGTCTTCCCCTCATGGAAGAAGCTGGAACTATGAAAATTGTTCAGGAAAATAAATTTTATTTTTACACACTAAAAGTTATATCAAATACCGCCGTAGGAAGCAATGGCATTGATGAGACACTGAGCTACTCCCAAAAATTTTTCTGATTATGAAAAGTACATGATACCTGACATAATTTCTATTACTTCTTGAAGGGCTATAGGCGACTCCAGAAGTATTTTCTGTTAGCAAGGACTTTATTCTACAAACGCAGAATGAATTGTCTCTGTAATACTTAGTGATATGCACCAAAGGCTGTTATATAAATAAAAAGTATTTTGCTAGCAAAAATAGACCGGGCTTCTGAAGCATTATACCTGATTTCGATTGAACACATTCTATTGTGGTAACGACAGAACAACGAAACATAAAAAAAAAATTATAAGAAGAAGAAAGAATATTCTAGGCGAGAAGACAACTCTCTACACAATGCCAACTAAATTCTGCCTCCCCATTTGTTGTAATAAAGATTTTATATATTTATAAGTACATAAGCAATCTAATTATATATATACGTTGCTTAATTAAATAATCAAGAAAAAGTCTTCATGAGATCGTTGAAGTAATAGAAGCTTTCCGTTTTTCTTTGGAGTTTTACTTCAAGTAAAAGCTTTAAAATTTTCAGGAATATAATCCTTCTTTAAGGATATATTAACATTCAAAGACTCCCACACGTAACTTCAAAAGAATTACAAATCCTAATGTTTTAATTTCAATAAATTAATACTCATTTCAATATAATATATTGACTTGTCGGCTGCCTTTTATTTGAATAAAAGTTACATGCATCAGCGTGGCAGAATTTTAGTCGAGGAATCTCTGCTTGTCTGTCTACCTTGTAAAAAAGAAAAATCCCAAAGTTACATGCAGAAATATTCTCTATAGAAAGGGTTTCCCAGTTCAACATTAGTATCCATATATTTTTTTAAACAACTATTAGTGATATTTTTCAAATTTTATAATTGATTTATTTGTCGTGGTCTATGCAGCTGATATTTCACTCGTATTTATACTAGATTATCTGTGGTCCTGTAACCCTATTATGAAAACTTTCAAAAATGTTTATACTAATGCTCTCAATAATTTAACCCTTTTACGACCATAAAGGAAATATGACTATATATAGGAGTCTAGTTGATATTTTAGTTGATTTTATAGACGAAAGAAACTAAAATTACATTCAAATAACAACCGCGTTACCAAAATTTTATAGAACAGTATGGACAATACTTTTCCCAATGGATAGACCATAAAGGTAAAAAAACCATGCTATGTTAAGGTTTAAATTTGTAATTTATTTCTAGTATGAAAAAGCGACATTGTTATTAATTAACTTTGGTGCTCTGGAAAAATGCCTCTGGCTGGTAAAATAGATATAGATGTCTGTTATCTCCCATAATTCTCTTATCGAACTTTTGAAAGTTGTGAGTGGGCTCGAGTAATTTAAAGTGGAGTCATGACTTCCGCTTAGAAGTAAAATTATTTATTAGATTTCAACTCATAAATTGCTGGTACTGCCGATTGTTTAGCCGTGGTCCCCTGCATGCTTATCTCTATGTAATTATTATATGCATGCAGTTTTTGATACTAGTAGTATAAATATTTAATATCAAGGGGCAAACGTAAATGTCACAGCACTACAAAACAAACAACAACTGATGCTGACTGCCTTGTAAATATTTACAAATATTTTATTTTACTATTATTTTTATTACTTTTGTATTCTTCTATATTCACTCAGTAGAAAAACTATAAGAGCGATATAATACAAAGGAAAAAAATGGTATGTAGTGCGTTAAAATTTGGGGACTCTCTGCAAACTATTTGAAAATATATTTGTCCAAAGTTATCAACACTTAAGGTCTTATATAATAAAAAAACGAAGGGCATATATTTACTGAATTACTTTTTCCAATAATATTTCCATGCAAGACAGTAAATTAGCCGGTGTGCAGATGAAAAGCACCTTCTTGTTAATATATTCCCCACTATATCTATTCATAAATGGCGTTAGAAAATCATAATTATTTCGATATGTCCTTTATTTCTGTGTGTAAAGATCTGAAGTACAATAACAATGTCTCTTGTGAATAATTGGCAACAATTGTTTTAAATATTATGATTTAATTACTTATAAAATTGGCACTGTCGAATCAGGAGAATATTATAGGAGGTCTAGAAGCGCTGGTAATTTTTATGGCCCACTGTAATCGGATAACGAAGAGAAAATGTATGTCATTTATTAGAAACTTCATGAGAAGTACAAAGTTTTGGGTAGGGGCCATATGCCTTCTTGTGGTATGGTTAGTTCGCTCCGGACAGCCCCACCTATGGTTGTAATAATTGCACTAGAGCTCACAAAAATAGTTCAACTGCTATAATAATTGAAGAACTTCAGACAAGAGCTGAGACATATACTCGAACATCTGTTGAGTATGAAACTTCTTCTTCAAACAACTTCCTTCATCGAAGTAAGAATTAATTTACCATAAGATTTTTTTTTTTTTTTTTGCTTTAATTGAATAATTAAATTTTCATAAGCGCGAAAATTTCATAAACGGAAAAATTTTAATTTTACTTGACTGTCCTAAAGCCAAAATGTAAAAAAATTTAATAGTTCTCAGTCCCAAAAATCTATTGGCGAAACATTAAAGACTTACGGCCATAGTATTGTAAATAAAAGTATATAAGAACGATTTTCATAAAATGTAGTTCATTCCTTCTTAAGTCCTCACAGCCGATTTAGGGCCATTTAATACACGAAATGATCCAAGATCAACTGCCTAAAAAGGGAACACTAAAGATGTCTCATGACCGAAACGGGTCTATTTACAACCTAATTTGATGTGGGGTATAGGACAATCATTCCCGCCAGAAGAAAAACACAACTCTCATTTTCCAAATTTAAAATTTACGCTTATTTTGCAATAGATACACCCTGCCCATCCTCAAGTCTTAAATACAATGATACACTTTCGCAATTTTCGAAGCCGTCATTATTTTATGTGAAATTAGAATCTTTTCAAAACCTTTTAGAAATTATCCCAAATAGATATTTGACGTGTACTCGTATACCCTAATAGACATTGAAAAACTGAATGTTGGCATTTAAAAAGAAAATGAAATTAGCGTGTGTACTTGGATGTTTGCAATCCAGGTCGACATCCAAACATGTAGAGAAAAGCAAACATAAAGCGATTTTACATTTCAAAACACATCTACATGAATTAAAAACATTCTTGTTAAACAGGATGTGAGTGGAAACTAATACACAAAATTGTGTACATGATACACCCAACTGGCCAAAGTTTAAAGACTCACGACGATCTGCAGCATAGTCATAGAAAATTTTTGCGGATTATGCCCTTAAGATCATTATCATTTCATTATTTATATACACATATATGTATATGTATATAAAATTAATATATGTATGTTTGTTGTTGATGTGTTTCTTATAGGAAGCCACAAAAAACAGACAATTTTAAGGTTTTCATTAGAATATTATTGTTTCTAATGATTTTAACTAAATTAAAAGTTACCTTCAAAGAAAAAAATAATACTTTATAAAATAGCGATAAGTTATTTGTACTAGAAATTGACGTTTGCAAGGATTTATATCAACTACAGTTTCTTAAATTGAGTCCTAGTCATGACAGTCGATGAAAGTATAACATTTATATTATGTTTTTAGGTAAGAATTAGATATCATAAGGATTGTATTATGTACCACACAGTTTGTAATAAAATCTGTATGGAATTGTATTTGATGTACTTCTGTAAAATCGTCTTTTCTTAACATGTTGGATGTGACCTCGAATCCAATTAATAGCAATAAAAAACATCTTGACACTTTGACTTTATGATAAATGCATGAGGAATCATATATTTCAGAATTTCATTTATATCCTTGGAAGTAATATTTTACCGCGATTATATTTGAGTATGTTCTTAAATGAATTTGAAATAAAAATCAGATAGAAATATTAAAAAAAATAATATTTATTATTCCCACACACAAAGATATTTCTTTAAACATTTTCTATAGTTTTGACACAAATAAAAATATATTTGTAAATATTAAATTCAAATCAATTAGTGTGGCACAAGTTCAAGTCCTGAATTTGTTAAGTCAGATTAATGATAATAATTTTTAATAAGGATTAAGTGAAGAAGAAGAAGAAGCCAATTGCACTAGCAGAACGGAACAGTAGAACAGTACTGTTTTCTATAATCGCTACACCATCATCATCAGGATTAATGTATATGCTATTTTACCACTTTTTAAGTGGCTGCTAGTACTTCGGTTTTTCGCCTATTTACGTAAAATTAAACCATGTTTAATTCTATTCCATTATCAAACCATGTTTAATTCTATTCCATACCCCCAAATTTTTAATTTGTGCAAGTCAATACAGGTCCTTTTGTGAATCGCTAGGCCATCACCATCGCTGGGGATCACTCTGAAAGATAGTGTTTTGTTTACTACAATCCGTTAGATCGAACGGATTCCAGCTAAAAAAAATAGTAGCACGAAGAGAGTGGCGATGATACAGAACACCTCAGTTAAAAACTGGATCGCTACAAGAACACCTTCAGGAATTAAGAGCAACAGCTTCTTCACTATGGCGAGCACTCAGAGTACTGAAAAAATCTGTAATAAGTAAGCCTCTATCGCGTTGTCCAAACACATTATGGGAAAGGACTGACACCTAAAAAGACCATTTAAACAGACAGAGTACGCTAAACAAGTTCGCTGATATAACAGAGCTACCACCAGTGATCGCAGAAACCCTTATTGCTCCCATAAGATTTTTTATTCTTGAGATTGAAAATACTATTGCTGGTCGACGTTCAACAAGGAAGTCGCACATAGACGCTGAGTTGCTCCTTATATAATTTAGGTCTGCCCAAATTAATAAATTGTAAACTTTTTCTATACTACACGATCCTAAAATCAATATGATGCTATAGAATTCAAAGGCGCCTAAATAAAATCCTCCCTACGATCAAAGCCACTCGCTGGTATGTAAACACTTCACACATTCATTAAGATCTTGACATTCCATTGGTTAAAACTGAGATCTCATAGTATGTAAGGGAATTCGAGTACCCCCAAAAAACCAATTTTCTCGCATCATTCTACATTACAGAGGCACCATGCGTCTGAGAAGTAGGGATACTCTTACTCTAAGGCGGACATGAGAAGTGTGAAGTCAATTCAGAAGTACCCACGGAAACTAGTGGCGTTTTTCGTCTGGCATTAGATGGACTTAAATAATTAATAATGTTAGACTTAAGATTTGAATACTTATTGTTAATTGTAAAAAAAAATATTTGAAGGACTTCATATATATTTTTTTTTAATTAACAAACACAAACTGCGAAGCTGCCTGGCTTGGAGTCTGTGGCAGGAGTCGAACCTGCGACCTTCGGACTACCAGTCTAGTACTGTAGCTACTACTTCTACGAAGGCACGGAGGTCTGATAAATGTCACAATTTGAATGCTTCTCAAGCATGAGTTGTTTAAAGAGTATTGATGATTTGCTTAGAAAGAAAGGAAATGCAGGAATGTACTCAGATAAGCCAATAACCAAGGATAAATATTTTAAATAATTATTTTTTTATAAATTTTATAAATATTTATCAACAAAGTTTCTTTGTTGTGTTTGCATTCGTAGAAAAGTGAATCTAAATTGCCTTTTAATTTGTGCCGATAAATAATCATTAAAATGCATTATGTTTTATGTTTGATTATACTAATTACAATTATCTGGATATATAAAACAAAAGAATTATAACACATTAACACAGATATAAAAACGATACCAACATTGGCAAATAAATAACACACATTAACCAAGTCTACATAAATAAAGAGCTGAAAAGATGGATAAATAAATATGCGTTTGTACACGACAATGTTATTTAGATACGAAACAAATGTACATTTGAGTACATGCTTAAAAAACGAACATTACATAATTCAAATTAGGTATATGAAATGGCTTCCCAGCGGATTAATAAACTTCTGGCTATCGCCATTAAAGTTTAATCTGGTAGCCAATACATTTCTTTCACAACTCCCCTGTTAACATAAATTCAGTATAACACGTAAACGAGGGTACAAACATACATACTCACACATAAACTCACGCACTCTCACATATTAACTCATAAATTTAATCACGTAATGCTTAGAAGTCATCTAATTTATGGGTTCCGATGACACCGTAAGTGTGAAAAGGCACTTTACCTGTGCGAGTGCGAGAAATTTTATTGGCTCTCTCACACTGGAAGCAGAAACCGGAAGGATGTTGTACGCCGTAATAAGCTCAAGCTGTTAAATCAATACGTCTCGGTCATTGATTTAAAGTAGTTTAACACTCGTATATAAATGCTTCAGTACAGAGAAGTCAAATAAATTTAAAAAGGAACAAGAAAACAACACGTTCTCTTTAGCCATTGTAAATTTAATTGATACATACATACATACATACTAGTAATATTGTCCTGATTTAAAAGTGCAAATTCGTTACTTGTCATGCCAGCACAACGATATAAACTGTCGGTTTGAAAAAACAAAATTTGAGAGAAATATTTCCTTTAATTTATTTTCTCGAATAAGGACTCAATTATCCAAATTTTCAGAGATTTATTTTTACTAAGCTTCAATACCAACCAGATTTTTGATAGGAGTCAGACCGGCGACACACACAGTGAAAATAAAGTGTTTCAGTAAATAGTCTCCGGCCGTAGTTCGAGTTTGTTTATAAAAATAAATCGACACTATCAGAAAACTTTTGGGATTATTCTTGAAAAAGGGAAATTTTCTTTAAACGGCTGAACCCGTAAAGATTTTTTGATTATTTAAAACAATACGATGTAATAGAAAACCTTACGTTGTTGACTGAAGTAATCAAAGGACAATACAAAGACTTTTCGTGGAGCGATTACAGTCTTTAGCTGAAAGGAGAAATTGACTTTAATATGATTTTAATAAATTTCTGTGTATGCGAGGCCATGATTTTTTAGCAAACTTCAAAAAAAGTAACTTTCAATCTACCCTCCTGAAATATTGATTATCGCATAACTTCTCCGCTTATGGGGTGAGTCCATAAGATGTCATGCCAAGTATCTTACTATGATAAGAGGTGTCTTGTATGCTTATCCAGGCTATAAACTATATGTGAGTCAGATTTCATTCAATTTCGGTCAGCGTCTTATAAGTGATTTCCACATACATATAAGGAAAAAGGAAACCTTATATGTCTTACCTTTTAAATAGTTCCATCTAGTCGCTTAATTGTTTTATCTAACGAAATTTGTTTCCCCGTGCAATCGAAAGTCTTCTGTAAAATTATTGGAAACAGCAAAGAAATTAATTTTGCCATGAAAAGTTAATAACATTGTGAAATTATTCGTTAAGTTAAGAAAGCTGGTGTGCGCTCTAACGAGGTTTTGATTATCCTTACAGATCAAAAATAAAAATTATTATTATTATTTAAACCATGATACTATAAACAGAATGCACGCTGTTAAACTCGTACGTGAAAATAGATCGTTGCATATAGTCCATCGTGTACCGCAAGAGTATTAAGTTTATCAATATCTTTCATTATGCCACAGATTTAACAGTTTATGTCGTTACTCTGAAAGTGGTTTAATATTTCATGTGTGTGGTTAAGAACATACATGTTAATGGATTGTACGAAGGAAGAGCGATAATGCAACATTCAGATTTGTTCAACACAATTAAATAATTATAAAGGATAATTTTTCAACTTTCACATAAGCCAAGGAGCAGGATAGTGAGTGAACAAACACGAACAAGTGTTTGTTTTCATTTAAGTTTGACTTAATTGGTTGTTTATTATTTTAAATGGAATAGAAAGGAAACAAGCTTCTGTACATGTACAAACACACAACATATAATTGTTAAATGTTGACTCCTTTCGGGTATCTGCTGTCACACAAGCACAAACACATCCTTGTTTTATAACTGCATGTGTACGCGTGAAGTGAATTTTCAAATTGTAGTGCAGGTTGTGCAAACAATGTATTTTAACTAAATTAATTAACTCTATACTAAAACAAGGATGCTAATAAGCGTCAAGGATGCATTAAGTTAATATACCAAATGGCGTGTAATAGTACATTTAGATGTTTTCTTAGCCATTATGTGTTTAAATTTAACTGAAAAGTTCTAAAATGCTGAAAGAGATTTTCTTAGATTACGTTATTATTTAGTTAAGAAAATAATTGAATTGTTATATTTTTATAAATTTAATTTCTCAAAAATTATTTTTAACATTCTCCAGAAAGTGTAAAAATAACGAATATTTATAGAAATATGGTTTGAAAGCTTTTCACATATGATTCGGCTAAAGAGTTTTAAGTTTAATTATCTAGGCCAGCATGGAACAATACGTTTTTAAATAATTGTTTTGGAGAATATTTCGAGTAATGAGTTTAATAACCAATCGTAATTTAATATGAAACTGTTTTGTTAACAGAGTGGAGGTAGCTCCCAATCAGTGAATAGGGATCAAAAAAAGAACATCTTGCAACACATTAGTTATGGATCCTAATTTCAGCAGTTTCAAGTCTATTTTGAAGTTCTTTTTTACTGGGTATTTATTAATTAATTACTCAAAAGGTATAATATTAAACAGGTAATAGCAGTTGGCTGAATCTAAAAAATTTAAGTCTAACTTACGGAATAATTAAAGCCGGCTGACCATTCAAAATGCCGTAGATATGCTGATTGGGTGCTAGAGCAACAGGTTTTCAATGATGATTTTTCGAACAAAATTTTCTTCAGCCGTGAAGCTCATTTCTCAATTAGTGGTTGCGTCGACAAGAAAAACATGTGTGCTGATTTTTAATTCAAATATGTTGTATAAACTGGGGTCTTATCGTTTGCATGCGATACGAATAAAATGTTGCATAAACTTTTGCCTTCAAAAATTTTACAACAACAAATACGGCTTGCTTAAACTTCTCTTCGCTAAAACGAGGATCCTTTTGAATGAACTGAAGTGCTTTTGATTTAATAATTAATAATATTATTTTGTTAAAAATACTTTCGAACTCGAATGCATATTTAAATGCAAAGGCGCTGTTAAGGGTCTTTCGTTAAGTGATTTCTTTCTTTAAATTCAAATTAGGCGTCACAGTGTTTAAAAGATATTATGTATTTTTTTATTTATTCAAAAGAGCTATTAATGGCCTTATGTGCAATATATAGCACCATGTACGCCGCAGCTTTGCTGGGTGGTGCGCATCCCAAATATCCAATTTTCTATTACCCTGGCGTATTTTACCGATGTCATGGGTTATGTTGCTATGGCTTGTGGCTTATTTCAAGATACATTCGAAGCTCTTGGAGCTCATGTGAAATTGTATCTTCCCGATTCATCTCTAAAAGGTTACGATTTTTACGAAACAGGTAAGGCGCGCAGAACGTTGCCCGTATAAGTCGCCCATTTTGATAAAATAATTTTATAATTTCTCGTGTTGTTGAATGCTGTATCCATCTATGGTAATTTCACAAAACAGATGAAATAAACAACATCAAATTTTTCAGATTTATGTTTAACAATATGGCCGATATCAACTGTCAATGTTAAAAAGTTCCTATTGGAAGACCCATTACATATATGTTGGGTTAATTATGAACACATACGCAATTTAAATCAAAATTTGAATTTTCTTGAGATTAAAGTTTCGTAAACCATTCAAACTTGTTTAAATCATTTCTCCTCTCTTCAACCTGACCTATCCAAATCAAAATTCGACCTTCTTATTTTCTTAAAATAGTGCAATATTATACATGTGAATAAAGGGGAAAACGCAGGCATACTTATAAAATTCACATGACACAACCTTTATTTGAAAAGTGATTAAATGAAATGAACAAAGTGCTACAAATTTATAAACATTTTTTCATTTATGTATAAATTTCACGTAAGCACTTTGAAAAAGTAAATAAAGGGGAAATAAAATTGTCACGAAACATGAATGATGGTTGCATGTCAACCTTTCAACGCTGATACAATTAAATAAACGAACATATTTTTTTGGTTATAACACATATTAGATGAAAATATTTACGAGTATATAGTTAAAATATATTACTTCCTTTAACTAAACAAATACATAATGAACGCATATAAATTATAATGTTTGACATTCTACTGTACGATTTGCATATATACTCGTATGTATGTGTGTATATATAGTACATACATGTACATGTGGTTGCAACTATTCAGGGAATGAATAGTTGCTGACATTTCGAAGAAGCTTAAGGCAGTTTATTTTTCAAACAAAAGCCCATATAATGGAGAGTTTATTATAATAAGCTTCTATGTATATGGCTATGATTACAATAGGATATTGGCATACAGGCAGACCAATGATTTACTAATGAATTACTAATATTAATAATAATTTATAAATATATTTAAACGTATTAAACGTGTTATCCGAAACACGCACTAATTATTTAAAATTTTTGTTTGTTGTGGGCTTAGCTATTTATATGTCTGATATTTATTAGAAGTCTTCAAGAAAATTGTTTTTAATGATTTTAAATTCGTATGATTATATAAAAACGTTAATATACAATAGTCTAGTAGGTTAAGAAAATTTAATACGAATAACTCAATAAACAATTTTCAATCGATATGAGTCCTTTTATTCTTCATTAATTCATTTATTCTTCATTCAACAATTAGTCGCCCTTAGGGTAACATTGATTGTATTTGCAAGTAAATAATTGCAATCATTGTCACCTAAAGGACGAGCAGATGTTAAAAAAGACAATCTTCATTTTATATTTTGTCCTCTTCAAAGTATTCCTCCTTACATATAATACACTTGTGCCAGCGTTTTTTTTTTTTTTGATCATCGAAGCAGTTCTGATATTCACTTTTCGGTATGACCTTGAGCACTCTCAGCGATTCGGTTTTTATCGCCTCAATAGTCGCAAAACGCGTTTCTTTCATGGGCTGAGGCATGATTATGATATTCTTTTCGCCCGAAAAAATTACGAACAAGCAGTGAGCAAAACCTTGACATTTGATCGAACTTGACGTCCTTTTTTTGGTTTTGACTCTCCTTGGCTCTTTCATTGTGACGATTGGATTTTGATTTTGATGTCATAATCATATACCAAGAATTCATCACTAGATATGACCTTTTTAAGCAAACATTTCCTCAGCGATTCCGGGAAATGTTGAATATGAGGTTTTTTTTCAACATTCAGCAGTTTAGGAACGAACTTCGCTGCCACACGCTTATTGCCCAAAATTTGGAAAAATATTTTATGGCATGAGCCAGCCGGTATGTTTACATCTCCTGCAACTTTTCTAATAGTGATTCGACGATTCTCCATAATAATTTTCCTCACTTTCACAATATTTTCATCTGTTTTCGATGTGATGGAGCTTCTAGGACGAGCGTCGCCATTTACATCTTCTCGACCATCTCGAAAACTTGTACCATTTTTTTGACTCAGAGTATAATCACAATATGCCACTCTCAATATTTCATGTGCGTTCGAACTTTAATTAAATTTTTTATAAAAAAATTTATGCAAATTTTTTGATCCATTTTTTCCACAGCAGATAATCGCCGTACAAGCAAAACACGTCTAACTTTTATGCCTCTCACAAACAAACTAAAGTAAATACAGGCAAAATCAACTAAGAATATATTTTCGAGACAAGTGTACCAACACCTTAGAAATTTCCAAATCCAGCTTTTCAAGTGAGCAGACCTCGTACACATATACATGATAAATCTGTTACAGTACCCACACACAAAATTAACATTAACCATAAGCCACATTTTTATTGCCTTAGGTAAACAAATAAACACATTTTGTAGGTTTTGGCACAATTTGGATTAAATTTATTTGTTATAATTCATAAAAATATTCTTATATTTGTTAGCAAACTCTAAAATATACACATACATATATATTTGTATATATAAATGAATTGAAACCAGTGGGTTATTCTCTATTGCGATGCGTTTGATATTTTGTTAGTGCAAGATATTTGGTTTTAACGAACGTTTTTGACATACGCTTTCGTATTACAGAGTGCAAATATCTTGCGCTAACAAAATATTAAATGCAACGAGCTATTTTACGCATCCCAATAGAGAATAACCCCCAGGGCTTCTAAACTTAAGTATTTTAGAAGAAAAGTCCGCCAAACTATGTATTTGTGTATGTTTTATTTTGAATATTTGACAGTATTTGAAAATGTACATATATAAATCTTTTCTCTGATACTTCTTACAAATATATTTTCTAAACATTACCTTAAAAATATTTTTTATTAATAATACAATATATGATATATTTTTGAAGTCTAATTGTTTCATATTCTAAAATTTCCTCATCGCAAGTCGTGCGATGAGGAAATAATCGATGAGGTAAGAGACGAATTGGAGAAATCTCTTCAATATAATTAAATTAATAAAATCATTTATATTAATTTAATTTCCTTCGGAAATTTTGTGTTAATTTTTCCAAAAAAACTTATCCTATGACTTCAACTTAACTGGTGTAAATGTTCTAAGAATATGCAACAATAATTTGTAATTGGATCAAAAAAAATATCTGAAACTTCTCTTTCCACCGCCGAAACATATTCTAAATATCAAACAATTTAGGAAAAACCACTGAATTGATGTATGTAAACTGGTAGTTTTTCACTCCCATATATTAATTAAATTTCCCGTGAGCGAGCGTAATGGTAAACATTTATATATATATATATATATATATATATATATATATATATATATATATATATATATATATATATATTGCGTGCACAGATGTGATATTAATTTTCCATTCACAATCGTGCATAATAATGACCTAAAAACATGCACGCGTGACTATCACCTCTGAATTACATCGATTGAAAACTAATTGGCCTTCACACTTTATAACTTGTGTTCATATTCTATTTTAGTTTCGACACAACCAAATTGAATTGATTTGGTAGTCGATAGAAAAAAATAAATAAAAATGAAAGTTCGAAAAGAAATATCAAATGTAATTTCATTAGGTTGCGTTGCTAAGTCAGTTAAACGATCTTATAAATAAAAAAAACTTACATATCGGTGGTAAGATATTACAAACACCTCATATAAGAAACCTTAACTTTTTAATTGTTACAATATTATAGAAAAAGGATATTAGAGAGATAGAAACTACGTTCTTTTAGGTCATTCTGCAACCCACTCAGAAGGAATTGATTTTAAGCAGATATTCTGAAGGTCTATAAGTAGTTTTTTTTTGAACTTTAACTGGCACCAGTATTAAAGTAACCGCAAGAGGCAAGATTAGAGACCTATCACAAGTTGACCTAAATTTTTTGCGACTATTTTTATTTATTAAACCTTCAATTTAAATTGAACTAAGAATAAGTATTCAATGCCTAGATTTGATACTATTAATTATTATAGTCGGGACATCTATCGTATTCGGCTTTGTATTCGTAGTCGATTGCCAAGGGCGTAGCCAGGATATGAAATAGGGTGGTGCCACGAAAATAATGATTTTTTATGATTATTACAATTTCGATCTATTTGAGGAGTAATCTGCGTGGATCTTCTAAAAATTTTGCTAGAATTTTACCAATCTGCAATATACAATATACTTATTTTTTGATAATAAGTAAAATTGCATATTATTTTACCGATTAAACGGTCTTCAGTCATTGTGGAGCGCAACCATGTTTTTACTCGCCTTAAAGTGCTAAATGACCGCTCAACAGTTGCAGTAGTGCACGGCTGTGGCAATGAAATTAATAACGCCTTCCTTATATTTGGATAAAATAATCCAGCGTCTTTCAAAATACTCGCCAGCTCTAAGTCGGATAATTCGACTTTACCCATTTTTTTGTTGCCAAAAATTATACCAAAGCTCAATTACTCCTTCCAAATCATCCAACTCATAAAAATGCTCAAACGTTTTTGTTGCATCTTTAAGCTCTTCCAGCTTCAAAGAAAGCATGTTTGACGGGTGCAAACAATGAATTGCAAACGCTGGACAATTCTCTTCATTAAATCTTCTGTCCAGTGATGAAATTAAAGAGTCTATATAAGGAATGTATATAGATCGCTTCCAGTATCCAGCAGGTGATGAAAATGGGGGATTTGAACGGTGCGTTTGACGGGAGACTATCCTTGGAACAGACATCTCTATTCCTAAATTGGCTGTGTTTTCTTGAAAAGAAAAAAGCAATCCGTCCACAATACCCTGTGCATTTTTTAATAATTTTATATTGTATGCATGTAAAAAAAAATATTATAGAATTAGGTGGGTTCCACGGCCCTCTGGGCCCATACCTAGCTACGCCCATGTCGATTGCGGCCTCTATAATTTGGAATGTTGCGTATGTTGTCACGAATTTCGAAAGCACTGTATTAGAGGAAGAAATGTTTAGATCTTAATGAATGCGATCAGCTTTAATCATACTTAAGATTTTATATAGGCGCTTTTGAATTTTTTTCTCTTTTAGGTGCTGAGGCAGTGTCAAGCAACTTAATTCCATAAACAGAGTAATGGTATTCTCTGAAGTGTCCTAAATTTATGAATTTTTTTTCCTTCTATAACAAAGTCATGCTAAAATTATAGGACCCTTTCATGCAAAGTCCCAATTCCCTTGCCTCTATTGAAACTAATTTTTTGCACTCTTAAATGCTATTTTGCATTATCAAGATTTTTCATACTAATTTTACGTATTAAACTGTCATTAAAGTCCTGATTGACTATCAATTTACTTGTTCGATCCTGCCTGCTCAAAAAGGGTAATAATTAGTATATGTGAGTGTATATTTTAGATTTTTTGACATTTACAAAACATTATAAAAAGTCTACCCCAGAGTCAATGAGTTTGGTACTCAAATGGAGATCCTTGTACGTGACTGCGTCTACCATACACAAACTCCTTTTTAAGTAGTTAGAGAAATCTAACCATCAGTCAAAATACAGAGTTGCAAAAGATTCACGTCAGTACCCGCCCGAAGGCCCAACCTGACGGTGCACTATTGCACAAGGGTGAATAAAGCACGTTCACCACCGCCCCAGTAGCCCCCGCCAAGGGCACATGACTGGAGCGCCAACTAACATGTGCCGCTGACAGGGACAACATGGTAGCAAGTTCCGTACAGGCTGCTGGACCATGTACAGACACCTTGCTAAGATGCTTGGAGCTATCTAACCTCCTACTACCCAAATGGCACAGCAGTGGAACTTTTACCCCCATCTGACCTGAGGCTTCACCTACCGTAACCATTAGAGCAGCTCTGTCGAATAGCAACAGCATCTAGAGATATATGGCCTGAAGAGAACATCCACATCATGCCACTAGCCCATGATTGAAGTCACACTCATCCAGCCCATACCTCTCCCCGCGTATCTTTGGGTTTTAACCACAGCCGCCACGTGATCCCCGAAGGGGCCTCACCAATAACCAGTCTAGGACACGTCCTAGGGGCTACTGGTTCCCGTGGCACCAGATAGGACTCTGGTCAGCCGCGTGTTAAAGCACCTCCGATTTTAGGTTCCTTGCACACCTGAGGCATCGGTAACACCTCTACCCAGACTAGCGTAGCAAGCTACTTCCTTAATTACTTATATGCACGCCCGTTACCCTGGTATTCAGGGATTGGGTAGTAACATATTAAGTTTTAGGGCAATTGGCCAAAGGTCAAGGTCTGGAAAGACCAACTACCCCTTCGGACGAGCGAGCGAACCCGCTTTTACCTTTAGTTTACTTGCATGCGCGCCCGTTGCCCTGTTGTTTCAGGGATTGGGTAGCAACATACAAGTTTTTAGGGGTTATCAGCAAAAAGGCCTAGGTCCGGAAACCTGATAACCCTATACCCCAGGAAGTTCAACACCAAGCCACCAAGACAAGATGAATTGACCGCGCCTCCTGGGGGGCAGTCAAAATACACAAGTAATTAACAACGGTTTCTGTTAAATAGCAACGTTTGGGTGCCCGATATCAACCACAGCGAACACATGGGCAGAGTAGAATCGCCACCAACAACCAGTTCAAGAGGCAAGTCCTGGGGAACTCTAGTTCACATGGTGTGAGAACAATTTTTCGTTGATGTGGCTATTAGTCGTTTAATAAAAACTTTTAAAATTTTCGACTGGAAGATTTCGACTAAAGATTTTGTATAAGCAAAATAAAACGAACAAAATTCTACTGTACGTTTTCTCATGTTCACAATATTGGTGTGGAGTAGAACCAAAGTGGGGTGGTGTAACATTTCTGCAATATTTACAAAATCAAAATGCAAAATGACTTGTTCTAGGCAAGTTAAAATAAAATATATATGTTCTTTTTTAATTATTCTATAGAATTGCCACCACCTTCAATATATACTGAAACTACTCCCAATGTACACTTTAAAATACACCTCCGATGTGATAAGAGCCAGTCATATTCTGATACGGTTTAGAAAACATAATTTCATAATATTTAATATTATTTAATAAAACCAAGTTATCAGTATTTAACAATACATAACAGTCTGGTAAGTTGAAATAAATATGTGGTACGAGTAAGTCTTAAAATAAACTAAATTTATTCACCTTTTCTATGAAAAATTTATTTTTTAGAACATGAGCCAAAAAACGCTACTAAACAAATTCTTACACGACCATAACCTAAAATTTCCTAACGATGTCCTTTTTATTAAGGACAGACAGCAATATATTAATGCATTAATTAGTACCCATCATTTTCATTACACGCACTTTCTTAACACATGTTTTGTCTCTAATTGTTATGTCACTTACTATTAGTAACACATTACATTTATAATCATTCAAGTGTTATTATGGACTTACGAACATATATCTATGTATTTGCATAGAAATGTAGCTGAATATTTAGTAGCTAGTGTATTTATAATTTTGTGGCAATAAATTCATTTTATTATTAAGATGTCACAACAAAACAAACAGGACAAGTCAAAGTATGATTGCGATTATGGCGTTTATCCTACAAGTAAATAATTGTAGCTGAACATTCATGGGATGTTTCTTTGCATTAGTGAACATGTCAATTTCATTGTGTTTGTATTTGTGTTTGAATGTGTCGTATATTATTTTAAGCAATTCACATTAATAGAATATAAATGAGAATTGCTTAACAAAGCGATTCAACAAGACTTTTGAAGGCTAAATTTTAATACATACAATAATTCATACATACATACATACATACATACATACATACATACATAAGAACATATGTAACTAGAAGAAAAATACACTACTTTAAATTATGTACAACTATAACTAGTCGAGTATATACTCTAACTAGTCGCAGGATAATAAATGCAGTTTACTCGAACTATCATTAAGGTTTTAAGTTTCTTGGTTTCCGCTTTCATTTTTGTTGTTATGTTTTCACATTTTGAAACAAATTTCGCACGCTATAAATCGTTCTCTGGAAATGTTTTTCATTTTACAAGTACAAAACAATAAAATTTACGAGTTAAATACAACAACCAATCGCTCATTTTACTCACTCACTAATTTTGTTGGCTGCCAGCCAATTTAATCCTTAGGGTCACAATGACTTCTTTCATATTCCTGCTCAAGTTGCTATTGAGGCCACTACACTTGGTACAAATCAATCCACACGTGTCTCCCTTCTTCCAAATCTAAATTCGTTTTTTTCATGCTTTCGGTAAAAATACTATATAATAATATTGTATTTAAAACATAAAATTACCTCAATAGGAATTTTTTGAACAACATTCGTTGCTTTTAGCAGTGTTTGAGTGGCATTTGTGTGACGTATAAAAATCTCCTTTCACCGATAAATTAAACTTCTTTTTCTTACATGCTTATAATTACATATGTACATAAGTGTATATACACGTATATATGTATGTGTGTATGTATTAACGTAAATATTTTTAATAACGAGTGTTTTACAAATACGTATTAAGACTGATTATTCAGGAACAGTGTAATTAAACATATTGACAGAATTATTGAAGTTTTTCGCGCAAACAAAAGTTTTTCTTTTAACTTAATACTCTTCAACACAGCGAATGCAACAAAAAAAAATGAGTTTGTCGTAATGCTTTTAAGAGCCTTAATAAAGTATCGAGTTCTCCATTATATACTTTCTACAGCTCTACATTGATGATAACTATGGATAAATTCGCATACTCGTACAAGCGAATACTAATTTGTGACTGTCGTTTCGCTATTATAGTCTGATTTTATTTAATTCACAATAATAATAAAAACAACATGAAACCATTGAGTTTTATTCGTATAAAGGGTGGACCAAAAAAGTTGAAAATTGTGCAAAAACTTAATTTGGAAATAGTTTGTAAAGTTAGATTGTAGTCTTAAATGAACTAAGTTGAAATTTACAACATGTACTTTCGCTACTTGTGGCGAAACTTTTCGAGAGTTCAAGGATTTCGCGTCATGGACTTGAATTTTAGCTTTACATTCAAATAAGATAATATTTTATATCGTACGATTTTTCTTTGAAAATTCTAAGCGGCAGAATTTAGCTGCAAGAGACTAGTTTATACAGAGTCCATAGCAGCCATAAACAAAAACTAGCAGCAACGTTTTTCCACAATTAGTATAGTTTATGAACTAAATGAGTGTTTAAAACTCTGAGGCATGCGCAGGCAAGTGACTAGTGACTGTTAACGATCGAAATTCTGATGAGTTATTGGTAATGGTTGAGACGCAGTTGATGCTATTTACCAACGGAATCATACCCTTGTTCGCAAAATTTCTTTCGAATTACACAGGATTTTTGAGTTTGCTGAAATTGTCTAGATTGCCATCCCAAAGTTTTCAATGGAAAGTTGGCAAATTCTGAGACTGTTTGTTACGGTAACGAGCTGAAGATTTAGTTGAGGAGGCATTTTGATTCCGTGAATTCTTATAATTGTAAGGGACTTGTCATTTGAATATAATTGGCTTTAGTTTAACAAAACATTAGTTACTGCAAGCTTGCGGAAATTGCTTGGAGTTCCGTATTGTGCTCAAGGGCAACTAAGCGTCACGAGGTCGTATTACTAGCTTTTGTCCTTGTTTATTTACGCGATGGAAAATTTAATAAACAATGTGTTTTAGCAGAAAAGTTTGTTAATTTTCATGTGAATAAAAGAAGTATATTTCATTTGAATAACAAATAAGTTTCATTTATTAATGAATAGAAATTAAAACCACAGTAAATATTATCGTTTTACATAAATTAAGGTTACAAGGTGATTACGATTCTAATCAGCTATATCTGGAAGTGAAATAAAACCTAGTTTATTGAGTTAAAACATATAATAAATATAAATTATTACTAGTAGTAAAAATATATATTTTTTGTATATAGGAAAAATGTGTTGAATACGCAAACTGTGCACCATCTTGTAGGGTTTATATTACAAGACCTCTTACGCAATAAATAAAAAGTTCAGAATAATTTTTTTTTTACAAACGTAAACTACATTTTGAATGCGTAAAGGCTTATATAATATAGCTTTTCCACCCATACTACGATATATATTATGAATTATTTGTATAATTCAAGATATATGATTCAATATAAAAATAAACAATGCTCACTAGTAATATTATATGATAAACATAAGATTTCTTAGAAAAACAAAGCTAACAGCTCGAGATTTCTTCATGAGGACAACTGCCGGAATTCTGCATCAACGAGTCTCAGGTTTTCCCAAGTTGTCGATTCGTTCATATCAATTTCTAATTTGTGTCATTAGCTATAACAGATAGAGCCACTCATGTTGTTTTTTATACTACAAAATGGAATTCAGTAAAACATTGTAACTATCTCATGTGAGTCTTATAAGATGGAATATATTTTCATTGAGAAAAACATCGACTGTAAAAAAAATGCATCTTTGTTCCGTCCACAGATCAACGACAGTATCATGGCTTCACTGCAACAAATATCACCATATTAACACACTAACTTTATAAAAACTAATATTACGCTGCTAAATATCATATTTTTTGCGAGTAATAACAGATAAACCTTCTAAATACTATACGATCAATTATCTGCGCCATATTTCTCGAAACATGATCATCTTTTCATTACATACCATTTTCAAAGACGAATATTTGACCAGGTTATTAATTACTACGAATTCAAAAATATAGACTAACAACTTTTTGCACAAGGAATTTTTCGATATTAGTTTACCGGATATATATAATATATAGGACCTGTTGAAGATAAAATCTATTTCTTGAAAGAAAAAAAAAACGTTAGCGATTAATTTCACCAAACTGTACCATTAAAAAATAAAAAAAGTCAGACCGGGGCTCTTATTCTAGACGAAGCAGCATATTATGCTGAGAGATGTCTCTTATTCCCGATGGAATCGCTTTGAAAACCCCCAATTATACCCTGAGTACTGTGTTATTTAAAATTTAGTAATATATTGATCACAAATGGAAAATCCTCTAAGTTCTCAAAAGAAAACATGGCAAATTATTCGAGTAATTGGTATTAGCAACGTCGTATATTGTACATATCTACTGATTAATCTAATTCTATTCATAAATGATAAGAGTAAAGTTCTCTACTACTGGCTTGCAAGTTAAAACAATTTGCATTCCATGGAATTTGATTCTCAGAATATTCGATTTTGTTTTGCATATAAGGCCATGAATTAATATTCTTAAGAATTTTAAAAAATGTGTTTTGACTTAAGAAAAATGTGCCAATCGAATTATAAATTTTCAATATTTTTAATATTGTTGATGCTTTAGAACATATAAATATCTTTTAAACGAAATTTCTGGTTACCCTTTCTTTTGTAAAGTAATGAATTTAAGGTAAACGAATATAATCTATTCATACTTGCAATTAACACATAACTATGAGTTTCCTTTATTTAATCCTGCTCCAAGCATTCATTAATATTGAGAGCGATATTTTTCATAAATATTTTATAAGTATTTTACAGTACATTAATACAACCGGCAAGTAAATTATGCGTCCGTCATCCTTTGTAAGCAACATTACGAATAATATTTCAAGGGTGTGTGTTTGAAATATTAGATAATAAAACCTCTACCAACTACGCTGGAATAACTTCTTAAATGTCCTTATCTTTGTTGGCTTGGCGTTCGTCCATTAGAACATTTTCTTAAAAAACAGGATGCTTGTCTATATATTTTTGTTAATATTTTCAACTTAGGAGTTCCCATAACCAATGCCAGCAGAACTCCAATACCACAAGTCCAATGGAGTCTCAGGTTAATAAATATAATTGTAAAATATTATGGTTATGGTAAAAATACAAACAATAATCGTACAATAACACTAACAGTCAATAAATTTATGATCACAACGTTTGCAATATAATATTTCATCATAATCAACTTTGTATTCCCTTTATCATTATTTTAATCATCTTATTCATCTAAAAGCCAAAGGAAGGAAAGATAGAAAAGTAGAACTGTTGTTTAGTAGCGGTTTCTCCTTTTCCGCTGATATCCGGCAAGCAACAGACGCATAAAATACCTGGAAAATAAACCATAAGCTTATGAATTTGCTCTGTTTATATTTTCTTATATCTTTTACATCGAGCACTTTCTAATAGTTTTCCTATAAAGCTCTGAAGCGGATTATAATTGTTTGTGTTCTCACCCTTCTTGAGTCCACTAGCTTTTCATACTTGGTGGACTGTTTTCCATTTCAAAAGGGTTTATATTTTAATATAATTCAAGAGAATGTTCCTAATTTATGCATTTTCAAACAGAACATAGAAGGGCTGGTTGCAAACTCATTGATAATAAATATGTGTCTGTTAAACTTCTGATATGATAACAGAATGAGGATAAGCAAAAGACATAGAGAAGGACTCAAGCTGTGGAAACCATAGAGGAGAAAGTCTTGCGTTCGGCCTATATGTTTCAGAGTTTTAAATTTATATATTTTTAAAAATGGAACTTTATTTCATGTATAATAAATCTCTAACAAAGGAATGCAATTAAATTTTGCTTTGGGGTGTTATTTGGTGTCGTTGGGGATTATTTCACAATAAATATTGGGATGTGGTTTCATAGAGAGTTCTTTTATGCCTACGACATAACAATTGAAACAGTAATAATAACTTAAGCTAGATGAAAAAAGCAATAAAAAGTTTACGAAATGCTCACATTTGTTATCCGAGATAATTGTTTTCAATGAAAGTAATTAAGAGCCGAAAAAGAGCTTCCCAAAGAGTCATGATAATGCCCAGATTGCGATCTCGAAGCAATCAAAATTCAGATCATTATCAATGATTTTTATATGGAGTTGTCATGACAGGATGTTCTCTTTTTTTTATTCGTATTCACCGATTTGGAAACTATCTTCATTAGTAAGAAATGTAAATGCTGATGTCTTCTTTAAAAATCAAATAATTTTATATTATATTTGGATTGATTATTTACTACTGTTAATAAAATTTACATAATGAAAGCGTACAAATAGGCCAGCAGTCGGGTTTTCTAGTTTCATCATAGAGATTTAAATAAATAAATATTTGAAGACCTAAATATTTTACATAGAGCTTTCAAAGCGAATTTAGCCGATATGTACAATGAATTCATATTTATAATACAAAATTTGTCATCCTGAATTCTTAAGAAGTTGAACACTATTTGATTTTGTGAACCACTAGCAGCAGTAAATGGAAGGAATTCTCACACCAACTGTTGATATTGAAAAAAAATTAAATTTATTCTAGTCTTTTGTTAGTGTTCAAAAGGAAAAATCTTCTTTTTTATTCAATAGAATAAAAGATTATTTTTCAAAGCATGAAACACCAAATATTATTTTGTATCATTCCATTTGAACTTTATATGATGAATAAGCAAATTGGTAAAACTTTGCTTAAGAAATTTATTTTTGTGTCGAAAATTATAACAGAGAGATATAATTTTTAGATGTTTTTAAAAAGTTGTTAAACTTTAAAGTTAAATATTCTAATTGCTTTAATTTAATGATCTGAGTCTTAGCCGCAGTATTTTTGTTATTATTAATGAGCACATCTTTGGATCCTGGTGACGATATATGCACTACTCGAAATTGCACTTTAAATCCACTTCAGAAAATCATTATAATCAGTAGAGGAAATGTAAGCCATAATAAAACTTTTGCAAACAATGAAAGACAATAAAATATATTTATCCATACAATGGCTTTCAACTTGAAACTCTCTTTTCAGTACCCTACATATGCCGCGAAGTGTTATTGCCTCGTTGTTTTGTTAATAATGGAAAATTTGTCAATTAACTATTTTAACTAAATGTTAATAACAAACTTATCGCATGACAGATTTCTATTTTGGCGGATTAGGATGCCATTTTAGGTTGGACATTTCCCCGATTTAATATCTGAATAATAAACTTAGGCAATGTATGGGTCCTTCCGCAAAAACTCAATAGTCGGTAAGAAAGTTCAGAAATGAACAGTATGGCCAGTTAGACTATACATCTTAGGGACCACTACTCTCGACAAATAAACTTTGCCGATAAAAAAATCCGTTGGATTAATGATAGTCTTACAAATTGAAGCATAATTTCCCTCAAGTATAAAATGTTAGAAAATTGAACTAAGTTTCTCTCATTTTAATTGATGTTATAACCTTCTAAAATATTTATTAAAATTATTAGGGATATTTTTCCAACCACTTGTTAAAGAAAATTGTTATTTGTTAGGAGAGTGTTGCTATTTATTCTATGCTAACTTCACATCTTTCGTGTCCCACCTTCGCAGACGAGTGTGCCTTCTATAATTTTGAATGTGATGGATTAGTGGGTGTGGACGATGCTCCAGTTTCTTAATATGTATTGCCACCAGTGTTTTAACCAATGGAACGTGCAGGTCCTTATGAAAGCGCGAATTTCTAACATAACAAAGAGCGGCTGTAATAATATGGAATTCCACAGTACAATATTGGTTTTAGGAACGCATTGCATAGAAGAAGTTTGCAATCTAAGATTAATGTTGAATTTCTCCCTATAAGCCAATTATTTTGAGAAGGCCTTAATTTCATTTGGATCAACTTGGCGTCTATGTGCGATTTACATGCTAAAAGTCGATCACGATGAATGTCTAGGTATTTTACTTCATTGTGTTGGATTACAAATTGACTTCTAATTTGAATGGGAGGAGATGTTTCCCTTCACAAGGTAAAAGTGATATAAACACATTTGAGCTCATTAACATACTGCCTTGTGAAACTCCTGCTCCTATTGTCTGTGGTGAGCTCAAAAAATTGCGTTCTCTAATAACAAATTTGCAACCAGCTAAGTAACTAACAAATAGGTATTGAGTGTTTGCATCTAACTTCCGCTCCAATTAGTTAATTAATCCTGCTTATCCTGGGAAATGTCAATGAAGAGATCCAAACAGTATTTTTTTCAAACGCAGTTCAGTGTTTTTGCGATGTTTCCTCCTGAAACCAAATTGGTGATCCGTAATACAAACTTTGCTGTTCAGTATTGGAATCAACCTGCTCTTAAGTAGGGTCTCTAACAGCTTTTAAATGATAGATAACTGACTTACAGGTCTCTATGATTTCACAATCGTATGGTATTTTACATGCTTAAGCATCATAGTGATCATCGAAACCTTCCATTCTGTCGGAGAGTGTTGAAGACGCCAAATAGCATTAAAAATTAAGAGGATCATATTTTGCTGTACTAAATATTTCTATATGTTGCTAGCGGGCCCGTTGCCTGCTTCGCACGGCAAAACAAAATAAGAAAAGAAACACACTTGTTTTTAATAAGGTTGGTTTTGTTCCCAAAAACACACTCACTTCACATACGCACCGCACACACATGCGTTATCGGATTTTAACCAAACTTCATATAAACCATATATGGGCCACTGCCTACGTGTATAAGTGTATAAGTTTGGTTGAAATCGCTCAACGCGTTTATGATTAGTTCGGCGACGTACATATACGGACTTATTTTTATATATATAGATATATGATAGTATCGCTTATCTTGTAGGGCACAAAATATTTCTACTTTAGTCTGATATTTGAATCCTCCTAGGATTTTTTTTATCTTCCTTACATATGATTTCTAACTGACCTTGTAGTGTACTAGACTCGTAGTGCGAAGGTCACAGGTTCGAATCCTGCCGCAGAACTCTGGCAGTTGTGTTTGAGATAATTAAAGGGAGCGCACAACAAGCCTTCACTGGCTTAAGTGTATGTCGTATGACATGGGCTATCACACCCCTCCAACCAACCTAACTTAACCTAAGCTATGATTTCTAATAATCAGCAATTATTGCGATGTCTAATTTAAATAGTGTTTGATTGGGTCGGTTTGAATAAAGTCTTAGCATTCTGTTTGTCGCATATATAATCGTTGGAATATTAGTGGCCCTTTTATGGCATTTAATAGTTGTTTTCATTTAAACATTGTCCAGTTAATGCTTGAAACGTGACTGACAGACTCGAATTTTATACAATTTTGTTACTTCCAATTTCCGCGACAACAATGCCTTTTTATCCATGAGAATAATGTCTGGTTAAGTTGTGGCTCATGTTTATTCTCAGTCTTTAATTCTTTATGTAAAATATGCCCTTTACTACATATTTACATATGTTTATTAGGGTGGTACTGAAAATGCAACATCGGACTTTCGAGAAGCCCACTTGTGTGCCTCTTGGTGCAAAAATATATTGGGTTCAATATTAAAATTTTCCCAAAATCCTGTATATACTAGTGATTGAAAATAGAATTTATTGCTCTTGCATAGATCCTGATAAAAATTCACCAAACTATCATTGTAAATAATGTAAACTTTATCCAAAAATAATAATTATTATTATGAGGGTTAAACTTACTCATAGTTCATAGTTTTTTAAAAGAGAAGTAACACTCAATCAATTAATGGTTACTTCTTTGTAGTGGGGACGGGTTGTGAAATGAGAAGAGAATACTTCATACTTTCTACATCGCTACTCTTGCGCGTTTAATAACTTTTATAGTATTGGTGCAGCGCCTCTGCTCTTAAGCAGACAGGTTTAGTTTCTTCAGCTCTATGAGCAGCCGTTTTACTAATCGTTTTCATTCGCCCACAATTCTGCTAACATTACCGATGGAGTACCAATCATAACATTGGCATAAAGGATTATCGGTACTGTTCAGTGCTATACCTTCATCACTTAAATGGTCCAACAACTACTAACGCAGTGTCATACTAATGTATGTACATCAGAAAAATTTCTGATGTTGATGACATATCCCGAACAAGGATTGAACTAATGTTCACAGTCATAAATTGCTTCATAGTCAAGGCGCTAACTACTTCACCCAACAGCATCCTCGCTAAACCAAATCATCAGTCAACTTTAAGCAGTTTGAAAACTTATTGTTTAAATAATCAAATGAATTCTTCGAAAAGTTCTTACGTCACTTACAGAAACAAGGTGCTGGTTTTGAAAAATTAAAATCTCCAAACAAAAGTAGCTTTAGCCATTCACGTGGCTACATGAATATTACTTGGCCTTATAAATCTAATTTTTCTATCTAAGGAACTTCTTAATTCATTCATTCATTTATTCACTCCTCGAAAAATCCTGCTTAATCTTTTTATTTCCTAAATCTAAAATTCCATGACGTTATGTGTCAATCTTAAAAATAATTTGTTTTGGTGCCTCTACACCAGAGCGAAATCTACTGCGTTGACGATTTTTAGCAAAATCTTGTTAATTTCTACTAGATGCAATGATATAATCTTGGATGTCTTAAAAATATGTTAAGAGACTCTAGTCTGAACAATTATTTTACTTCATAAGGTGCGCCTATTAGCTATTTATATTTGAAGGTGTAATTTAAACATGTAGTTTAAGATTAAAAAATATGTCGATCAGTTATTGTTGTGGAAATTAATTCCTGATGTAAACGTTACATATTTTGATAAAGATTTCTATGCAAATCTACTAGACTTTGAACAGCCGTATATGTCCTATAAAGTGTCTTACAAATTCCTCATAAATTTGCTGAATTTCGAAATGTTTTATTATTTAGTTTGTACCTCAAATTAGCAAGGGTTAGGGTTTACCGATTCAATTGATATTTCCAGCATTTAAGCTTTGGACCAAGTGGCAGTATCAATAGCCTGGGCTTGCACGGAAATTTAAATTTAAATTTTTTTTCCATACATCTTAACGCTCTCCTAATGTTTATGCGTGTATGTGGATGTATGTATGTATTTACAAAAACGCGGCCACTTAACACATCCACACACACACACACGCACAGAGTTATGAATCTGTATATAAAAATTAACAATTCAACAAAGTTACAATAAAGTGCCACTCAAGTACGTTTAAATCGCACTTAGCGACCATTTGTGGTAATTTGCGTTCAAATATTTTTGCCCAGACACTATAAAGGCGTTAATCAATTTTTTTTTTTTTTGTTTGTTTAATGGTCTGTCCGCATTTCATTTCAATTTAAATTGTTTCATTTAAAAGAACTCACGCACAATTTCTTACGGGCACACACACATTGAAGATTTACATTTTGCATTTATTCATATAAAATCACGCAACATCCACTCATGAACATCCTTCCATGAATTACGATTAATTTCGGTTATTCATCTTGAAAACATTTTCTTTTCTGTATACGAATGCAAATTACAAAATTTTTAAAGATTTTGTTGCAAATAAATTTATTGAAACATAGTTTCAAAAAATAGCTTGCAACATTAGACTGAATTGTCAGATGAAATTTCGAAAAACTGTTGAATACCGGAAAGTTGGTCCCAAAATATATGGTATATGGGCGAAAACAACGATTGTTAAATTAATTTTTATATACAACATATTTTGAAAAATGATTCTTATTAGATCTTTTCATTTTAAATATAAAAAAACCCAATCTCTAGGTTTTATGAACTATGTACGAGTATATTTATTTTAGACATTTTGCTACTTAATGAGTTTGAGCTTTAGGAAATGACATTCTAATTACATACACAGATCTAGCTGTAAAATAATTTCATAAAACTGTTTTATATATAATTAAAATAAGCTAGAACTATCACAATTTTATATATAAATATCTAATTCTAATACAAATCAAAATAAGAGCCATTTTCTCATTAAAAAACAAACAAAAATTAATTAACAAATAAATGTAATAATTTTTTTTGGAAATTCAATACGAGAAATGAGAGTTTTTAAAAAAATGTCCACCTAATGGACATTTGATGAAAAATATATTTCCCTAAATTAAGGGAAAATTTTCATAAAATAGAAATTAAATTACAATAATTTTGCTCCCATTAATTAAACAGATATATACGTAAATATATATGTAATGAAAATACATTTTATACATTTTTATTCTCTTCATGCTCAAAGAAGTCTGGCTTAAAAACTAACTTACAAAATTATATTAAGCAGCCCAATACACGAATACCGCTGAGTTTGCGTCTGGTGTTTATTTCCTGATAATTATATAGCAATTGCCCAATGTAAATTTAGATATTTTCAGAAAACGTTCGTTTTACTAAACCGACTTTTTGGACTATGCACTTTTTGGAAAAGGTGCCTTATGTACTGCTTAAATATTTTACTTTCTTTTAATATTTTCAGAAAAAATACTTTTTGTAATGCGGACTTAATGCAATAGCTACTTTTTGGATAAAATACCTTATGTCAAAATGTACTTTGTGGGAAAAGTACTTTTTGTACTTCTTTTAAATGGTATTTAAAAATATTACTTTTTCAAAAATGGTGTTTTTTTCAAAAGTTTCTAATAATTGACAACCGTTCTTGTAAAATAATGTATATTAAAAAGTTTCTATATACTAAACAAAATATTTATCAAATTTGTTATTCGAGATATTCTGATTATAGGGCTGCATTTCATAGGCGCTAACCAAATCATGATTGAAAAGCATTCAAGCTCGTATACTTATACAAAAATCAATAAATACTATATGAGAATCCAAACAGGAAATTTGTTCACTGCTAAACTTCTATTGGCAGATGAGATGCATGTAAACCCGAAGTCATCGCCATCGTTGTGGTAAAGCATTGATCTGTTTTACAGAAGTAACATGAGTGTTTAATTACTAGAAAAGGAGACAAATGATGAAATTGAATTTACCAAAGATGTTTGTCATCTATTGATATTCGTGACATCATCAGAAAATACTGTTTAGTTGTTTTTAATTTTTTTAATACAATTGCGAGGATAGTTGGCTTGTCTCCAGAAACACCCAGAGTGATCGGTAGGAATTGAATCAGGGGCCTGCGAACTACTAATCTAGTACACTAGCTACTAGTGTACGAAAGCACCCTATAGACTTGTACTAAAAGTTGTGTGTGCCACCTCTATTGATGTGCAATTGCTTATTAGCAAAGACCATTGGTGAGTCCTAGTGTCAAACGCAGAAAATGGTGTTTTAAATACGGTCTATTAACTGCGGTCAATGTAAGCGAACAACTGACAACACGCCCGCTATCGTGACATTGTCAAACTCCATAAGAGTAAACTTAAATGAAAATCTTCATATATAGAGTTTGACAGTTTCACGAGGTAATGGATGATTTTTGTTGTAGAGATACACAGCTTTTATAATCAGGCCTTGGTGGCAGAAATTAATTTTTGATCTCCTTGTTTAGCATATGCTCAAATTTGTGTATTAACTTGAATTTCTTATTCAGCTATAGTTTAATTAGGAAGGCTCCAGTTGCTAACACAAAAAAACTTCGCAAAGCGAGAAAAACTTTAATGCAAATATGATATTTATATAAGTTGGGAGGAATAACAGTGCAAGCCTATATCACAGGCTGTACGTAATAAGCGGTTGAACGATCAGACTTCACAGGGGTATTATCGCAGTAAAAATCTCCAGTGAAATTAGAATTATCAAATAGCGAAAGGAATAGCGCAGATACCCAATGTTATTGTTTTAAATTGAAGCCCAAAATTATTTCGCCTCCCAAAAGTTATAGTCCTTGGCGGCCATCTTACTAAGTGCTATCCAATTAAGAAAAACTATTTCAGATCGTGATATGTGATGCTCTGATGTTTTATAAAATCTCACTTTGCTGAGATATCAACAATAATTAGAAATATACAGAAGTACCCATTTACCCATCAACTTCACTTTTCTAAACAATATCATTTACTTTTTTTAACTTCTCGGAAAATAACAATTAATTCCTTTGACAAACTTAAACAGAATTAACTAATATTCTTAATATACTTTTTTGCATACTAGTAAGCAAGAGTTTGGAGAGTAGACTCCTTTGAATGTATCTTAAACAAACTTATAGTGTCGAATCTAAGTGAGTCGGAAATAAAAATTGGAAGATATAAATAGTTATCAGCAGGGACCGGAATTGCCTGCATCTAAAAATTAATTTTAAGCGCTAATAAAATGCACCTGAAATATTAAAAATATACACATGCATATACCCACGAAATATGCACACAAAAATAGAATAATATGCAAATATTTCTTATTTTATTATAAGTATTTAAAAGAAATATAAGAATTCAAGTGATAAAACTAGAAAACTATTATTGATCCTAAAATTTATTTTTTAGATTATAAAGGAAATACCGAAAACTTGTTTTTTTTTATTTTAGTTTGACTTAAAACACAATGTGCACAATTCATTTTTAAAAACAAACTGTTTCGTTTTTTTATAAATTTTTTTGTAAGAATTTTTTGTCATCTCTTATTTAATTTGGTCTTCTGACGTGAGGTGACCGAAAATCATTCCAAATTCAAACAAAACACGTCGAAAGACAAATACTAAACTTTTTCAAATTAATTAATAAAATATTAAAAAATACTTCCTGATTTAGAATAATAAACGAATACTATTTTAATAATTTAAATACGTTTTTAAAATCGAGTAGGGAACATTGAAATGAAATGAATTGAAAACGCTACTTCCACCTCCACAATTGATGGCGTTGCTTTTGTTGATGTAACAACGTTAGTTGTTACTCCTTATATTTTAACTTACATTTTACATAAAATGTAATGCTTTGAATAATACTTCGCCTGAAGATGATAAAATGTTCATGCAAGTGAGTGTTGGTTTTGACGTTATCACTATTATAGTTAAATGACAACTTAATGAGCATCATCAGCAATTGCTGTCTTTTGCGTTACTGTCTCAGGTGTACGGTTATAGAAAAATGCATCTACTCTTGCACAATTTATAATGCATATGAATGAACACATATACTTGCTTACACTTAAGCACACATTTGCATACATTTAACTATACCTTACAGCAGAATACGGAAGCTAATTTAAGATTTGCATGATTAAGGACAAATAAAATTTGAAATGCGATATAATAAAGATGTTTAATTTCAAGTGGAGTCATTAAGAAGAGTTATGCAAGAGAAATATGAAGATCCATAGCCACAAATGCATATAAAATATTCCAATAAATTTATCACTATCTAGCAGAAGTGGAATACTTGCAAATCAAGCGAAATAGTGTGTCATTTATCTTATTGATAAGGATAGATTACAATTTAAATAAAAGACAACAAAGAGTACTTTTATATTAAATTTTAAAATTTATCGTTTCCTTAGTTTATATTTTTCATTCAGTTTTCATCATCAATTATAACAGATATGCGAATGGGTTTCCCCAAAGAAAAATTTTATTTATAAACCAAGATTTATAACTAAATACGTTTATATAACCAAAATGAGAGACACATTTCAAACATCAAACAATTTTTACAGATAAATATAGTTAACGAACGAATAGTTTGAAAAGTAACCATGTTTGAACGCACTAACAATGCGGAAGCACTTTATAATACCAATAGACTGGTAACAGGAAGTGACATGATCAGGGACATATTGTTAACTTTTTCCAATCACTCTAAACATATAATAATTAGCACAATACAAAACTTCGCGAAAAGAGGGCTTCAGGTTGCTGATTTAATATATCACAAAAAAATATTATATAATTAAAATCTTGCTAAAAAAGTATTGCAGAAACGTCTGAACAAAGCACTTATTGGAAAAACTGGAACTAACGTACATGTGTTCCTTAATACAGAAGCTAGGGAGCTGCAATGAAGTTCTTTCTGAATACGAAAGTGTTATTCTATATCCTACTATAAGCAATACGATAGGGGATGGCAAGGTAGGAAAGCTATTAAAAGAATTTTTAAAATGGGTTCGCATATACATTCATCATCCGAGTTCCAAGTAAAATGTATGGGACCACACAATAAAGAATAAAAAATAATTAAAAAAATTATTCTATATATGACGCTGTTATATTCATAAAAAATGCTATAGGAAATATATACATAAAGATAAAAAAAACTTTTAAGTCATTTACTTAATATCGACACAAATATAAAAATCGATATTCAAATACTCTCTGCATTTGAATGAAAATTATTTTGCAAATTTTTTTTCATTCTTTATAGTTTTATGTGTTTTTCTCATAGAAAATTTTATAATGTTTGCTATTTTGATATCAACTCCTAATATTTCGAAACAAATTCTTTTACTTCAAAATAATAAATAATTTTGTATCAATTTGACTTTTCGATTTCAATTGTAATCGTCTTTGTACATCATAAACTACAAAATGGATTGTATATACGCATGCGTTGCTGATCAAATATGTAGTGCTTCTTGCCAAAAATTTATTAGCCTTATGGTGTTCAATAACTAATTTTTACTTTAATCATATAATATTTATCAAATTTGTTATTCGAGATATTCTCCAAAAGAAATATTTAATATTTTATTGTTTGTCGTTGGCTTAGATGAGTATATGACTGCATTTCATTGGCGCTAACCAAATCATCAGTACCCTTTTAGCCAAATCATGATTGAAAAGCATTCAAACTCGTATACTTATGCCACATTTATAAGTTTATCGCCATTAAGAACTTCGAACCCTCTGATTTAAAACTAATAGTCTTTTCATTCGTCTTGAAAATATGTCGTTCGCAAAATCTTATTGTACGCAAGATTTATTCATTCTGAAGATTTATTGGAATATGTCGATGATACTACAACAAAAAAAAACCATAGAAGTAAATTAGTAGTATTATAAGGATATTTAAAAAAAATTTTTTTATTTAATCTCTTGTTTCTTGAAAAATATGCGTCTCGATGACCACATTTTAAGTTTTTTTTTTTTATTGTTGTATTCAATATTTCACCACACCGATGGGTGTCGTTATCAGAAAAAACTTTTTTATAAAACATTTTTCTTAAGTTTGTACATAAATCGTAAAAAAAAACAATAGAAATATGTTACAAATATTTGATGAAAAAATAAAATAAGACCAACATCAGTACTCTTGAAAAGTAAAAATTTTAAATAGTATCAATTTGACTGCCCTTTTCACAAACCGAACAAACTGATCTGAATGAAGCTAAAGTGCACAAACGTATTAAAAAATGAAAAAGCTGAGTATTAAAAAAAATTTCTAAAAGTAATACGCGATCGTTTTTATAACATCCAAAGTTTCCAAATCAAAAAGTTTTCATGCATTTTAATATCATGTACTCCTAAAGGTTATATAAAATTCGGCACAGCCGAATAAAGCACTCGAACTTATTATTTTTGAAATTTATCAATTTCTAAGGTTTTTCTTTGTTTGTGTGGTTCAGGCATCACAATAAACTTCTTTAAATGTATTTTCTTTTCAACTATTGGCAATATTTTCGATTTGACAATTTTGTTGTGGTTTTTTAAAGTATTATTGTGATTTTTTCCCCATCTAGAGCACTGCTTATGATGTTCTTTGGCGCCCTTTACTATGTGCTTTATTCCTAGATAAATGTATAGGCGTATGCACACCTTGACACTTTTGTAATGAATGCAGATTGCATTTTGCTAAATTTCAGTCAACTATAATTTACTTACTTATAAAGCTAATCGTTGAACTTATTTGAATTTAAAACCTTAGAGCATTTTAAATAAAAAACAATTATGAGGGACATTTAAAAAATGTGTTATTCGCGCAATTGAAATGGTCGTACGAGTTCATGCGAATAGAAATTTTTATTGCATTATATTAAAATATAGAAGAATAATTTCCATTTTCTAAGTAAATTGATTGCATTTTGCATCTTCATCTATTGTTTTATATCTTACAGACGCTTACAAACTTTTTATTGCCTCTTCTACCCAGTGGAATTTATTGCATTTTAATTTTGTGAATATTTGGTTGCCTTTCAATCACTTAGAAAATGAAAATATAATTAAACACAACCATACATAATTAATAATAATTAATATTTGCCCAAGTTGAGATAATGGCGGGCCGGAGTAAGTGGTCACTGCGGATTTACACACATTTTTAATCCAAATACATATATTCAAGCTTATTTTAATACTTACGGTACTACAATAACTAGTATATAATACTGTGTTTGAGCGAGAAATATACGTTATGGAAAATAGTTCTTTTGTTTCATTAGATATCGAACTATTTCCAAAATAAAAAGTATATACTCCACTATACATTATAGCATTGAAAGTGGTTTCAAAGTCTCTTGCAAGATCTTTATTCATCCAAATACGAGTAAATAAATTTTCTATGGCCACTCAACCACAAAATCGCAAGCAAAACGACACAATTTTTCCCGATTTTCATATACACGTAGTACACTACGTTAAATTACACTACAGTTGAACATATTGTTGCCACCGGTAAGCTTTTTCGTTTAGTCGAAAATCTTGAAATGGAGATATCTGAGTATGTGGTCAGATGAAGTAAAGTAATAAAACCACGATCCACTTGAAAAGTTCTGTATAGATTTCAAAAACGTAAGTATATTATCCACTGAGCGGCATGCTAAATTTCCATGTAAAGAGTCTCCGTGGGTTTTCCGTTTCCGAAGCATTCAAATTATTCAAGCGTAATATTTCATAATCATATTATATTGCTCCGGGAAGTTCTTTTCTGCTTCTAAATGATCACCCGTCAACAAATTAGAAATAAATCATATATATATATATATATATATATATATATATATATATATAT
Source organism: Germaria angustata (assembly GCA_963681545.1). Lineage (NCBI taxonomy): Eukaryota > Metazoa > Arthropoda > Insecta > Diptera > Tachinidae > Germaria > Germaria angustata. Next base: position 29,829,679 of record OY812999.1, on the reverse strand, counting down.
ATATATATATATATATATATATATATATATATATATATATATATATATATATATATATATATATCATCAGCGCGATGTTTAACTTCGTTCCACTGTAGACGTAGTTTAATCGCTGGGTTGTAATTTGTTGTTTCCAGGTGTGTGATGTTCGTCCAATGCTCCTGCTTCCCTGGGGGTTCTAGTCTATGGCTTTCTTAGTGATCATCGAATGGCTTGCGGAGAGTGTGTCCAAGCCAACCTTATTTGTGTCTTCTTATATTCATCTCAATTGGCTGCTGGTTTGCGTCTGACCAGAGTTGGACATTGGATATTACGGAGGGCCAGTAAACATGCAAGATTCTATGCAGTATTTAGATAGAAATCATAAGTTGGAGAATAAAAGAAGGAGATAATATATGCTCATATCGATATATTTTATTAATACACATATTATATTTACTTTTGTATTATACATATATACTTATATGCAGAGAAGAAATCGTCGATACAAGGCAGCATTTGTAAAAACTTTCAAATATAATGGCTAAGACCATAAGAATCAAAGTTCTTGATATTTAAAACTTTTTATAATTTGAACTATTGAATTGAAAATATAATTCACGTTTTAGAATTTGAGTCCTACTTTCGATCCACCTTGTTTGGAAGGCTTTTATTATCTATTAAAGAGGGGAACGAATATTGTTGCTTTTTCAAAGGATTCAGATATGAAATGGGCCGAATAAATGATTTAGTATGAATCATAGCCAAGGAATCATGCCAATTTTCTTTGCTAATATCTCATTTCTTATAATGACAAGGTCATTTATAAACTTATTCTATAAAGTGGCTCTTAGCAAACAAGAGGAGCAGTGATGTCGCGCCCAACCAGTTTATCCCCCGACCACTGCTGCTCCGATAAATAGAAAATGTATTTTCTACATCAAGTTTCAGGAGGAAACGAAAACACTCCCTGTAATGAGACTCCTGTGATCACTCTTGACGCTTGTTGAAATTAATGCGAACACAATTTTGCTTAAAAATCCAAAGTCGCAGCACACATTACGATAACGATGAATCATGGACATTCAGAAAAGTCATCTCTGACTTCGGTTACACTTCTAGGACACACACTGAACGTAATCATAACATAACGTAATTGAATGGATGTGGATACATACTTATATCAGTTGCCAAAGAAGAAAATGTAATTCTAAGATCCATCCCATGAGCAGCCAAAAGTGTAGAAAATTTTCTAAAATTCTGGAACAGAATCAAACCGTTATGAGCACGGTGAGTTACAATCGTCTTAGGGATTGTTGTGCCCTTTTTCATTGTAATTTTTTAGCTCATATTCCAGGCACAGTCTAAAAGCTTTTTGTCTAAACATTGCACATGATTATTTCAAATTGCCCTTCTACCAAGAGTATTATTAAAGTATTTGATAATATGGGAATATGGAATATTTATCCTTTCTAACAACAACAATTCTAGATTGAGTTACTTCTTCAGAGACAAAGAAAAATTTTTTGTATATTTTGCTTAACATCTTATGCACATGTCACTAGAACACATACAGTTCGCATTTGAGAAACACTGCACTTACACTAATAGAATTCCATTTATACGATTAATATTCATGAAATTCTATTTGCCGTTTTTATATATATTTTATGAAAAATATAAAAGAAATTGCTAATCAAAATAATTGGATATTGAAATGTGCATGAAGTTACTTGAATACATGTGGCATATTTATAAATCAAAGGAGTATCGAAGAGCATATATGAAAATTGCATATAAATACTTCAATACGTAAGTATATATTATCAACAAAACTTGCAAGAAATAAATCTCATTAAAAGGATTAATTTTGTTGTATCTTTTAAATAAATTAGATATTTATCCTTAATCAGAAATTGAATATATTTGAACTGCATACAAGGAGGATGTTTTATTCTCCTTCATTTGCCGACTACCAAAACACAAATTTCTACAGTAAAAGTACTTTGATGGAATTTTAAAGTTTTAAAAACAACATTATCTTAGGTTTTTTATAAAAATTACATGGAAGATGTCTTTTAAAATGTAACATCTATTAAAATGTTCATAAAGTTACAAATGGAGTGAATTCATTCTTAATTGCGCAATCAGAAAATTTATGCAATCAAGGCCTGAAATGAGCGCGATTCGCCATACAAGAACTCAGTAAATGAATTGAGCAATTACAACTTAATTGGACCATAAATTGAGTCAGATCCTCCATGCCAGATCCTCCTGAAGTCTAAAATAGCAACAGACAGAGTTTTTCTGACACTTTCTGAAAGCAAAATGACAAAAAGACAAAAAAATTGAAAGGACTGTGATAAATCATAACTGTCAATTCAATTTATTTATATAGAAAAAAATTCTCGTGAAAATAAATATTAATTTCAATGCATTCCCTAAAGATCGACCTGACTAATGCTCTTGGCAACTCTGAATGATTTTTGATGTTCTTCTCATATTCCTTTCAATTCTAGAAAAAGAGCAGTTCTCTGTTCTCTCTAAGTGTGTTTCTCTTTGACAAGACTTTAAATGAAAATGAACTTTCACTTTCCTACTTAAGCTTTCAAGCAATTTTCATAAGATTCGAATATTTCTTTGAAATTTTCAAGAAATTACTTTCATGTGTAAATGCAGGGTAAATATCAAGGAAAATATTTAAAAATAAAAAATATGACCCAAAATTTTTTAATATTCCCTTTTACACTTTGGGGCCTTATTTCATGCAGGCCCATTACCCAAAGTTCTTGGATTCCACTAATAAATTGAAAACTTATCGATCAGTTCGCTTAAATTTTAGATATAAAAATACTCGAATAATCGGACAATTAAAGTCTTGATTAAATTGAATACCCTAGTCATATCCCAGTCAGAGTTATTTTACGATTATTGTTGTATTTAAAGCGTTTGACCTTTTGTGTTTGTGTGCATACACTTGTATATGTGTTTGCAAACAATGTTTGTAAGAATAATAGTTATTAAGGCTTATATCTTGATGACTTTAACATCCTTTTAGAAATAAAAAAGTTAAGCAATTAACAAGACTGTAACATTTTATCTTCCCTGTTTTCCACTTCTTCTGTCTATCGTTTTTAACTGCACAGGATACAGAATGAAATTAACAGTGTAAAAATGTCTAAAGTCATAAAATAAATATGAATGGAAGAAATTTGGCTTGCATAAGTTTTCTAGATGAGATTCAGTTAAAATCGCTGAATTATATAAAAAGAACTTATTTTGTAACCCATAATTGCGTTGTCCTGTAACAAAATTGGATACAAATAATTGCATAAAAAAAAATCTTATTATGGTAATTTGCATCATCAAGTTATGAAAACTTTCCAGTTTTCTATATTTCATTCATTTCCTTTTTAAAAACTGTTATTTAAGGTAAGTACCCAAAAACAATGAAACTTTATAAGGCATTTTAGAATAAAATCGAAGCAAGGATATTTTTACTTTTCGTTTATCATTTTTTTTTTAATTATGAATTAAGCTAAGGTAAGAAAAAGTTTACCTCTAATATAATTTAAAGCCTACATCATCCCTGTCCCCCTGTTGGCAATTTCTCGTCAATCGTGGCGATTTTAAGTGCTTTTGGTGAACGAATTATTTGTTTGGCGACGCAAAGAAGGTGGCAAAATATCTGGCGAATTATCGCTCTCATTGAAAGGAGGAAGGTCATTGGGTTTGTCACTAAATGTGTTGGAACAGTGGGAGGAGTTAAAGTATTATTTTTCGTTAATATGAACCGCTGAGAATGGTTTGAATGTCCAAATTATTTCAAATAATTTATGCGACAAAACAAATCGCCAATCCTTTGATATTTGCAAGACCTATTTTTAACAAAATGCACCGTCAGAAGCCTGGAACTCCATTCTAATCACATGGATATACGAAGCAAGTAAGAATAAACATTTTTGGATAAAAAAATTGTTAAACCTTCATTTTCAAACGGTATTAAAATGTAAACAACTGCCTGATCACGACAAGCTCACGCATATATATATATATATATATATATATATATATATATATATATATATATATATATATATATATATATATATATATATATATATATATATATATATATATATATATTTATTTATTTATTTATTTAATTAACGGACTCTTCTATGTCTGAAAGCAATAGATTATGGAACTGACATTGAAATGTAGATCTGACATCAGAAGAAACTAAAATAAATATTGATTCATTTAACAAAAAAATGAGTTTTTTTTAATATAATAAAGCATTTTCGATAACAAAACCATGACAAATTTGTTGTAATTTTAAAAGGTGGTTGTTAGTGTAAGCATAATATTAAAAATAGGAGAGGCGAACAACCCCAAAAACTACCGTCCAATTGTTATTTATTCTGTATTTTCCAAAATAATTGAAAGTATAATTAACTTTCATCCTCTGAAGCATTTACAGTCAAACCTAACTTATTTAACGACCTCCAGTATAGTTTCCGTAAGGAATGCTATACGGGTGAGCTATTAGCACATCTGTCGAAACAATGGAGTCATTCTATTCACCATTGTGTACCTCTGGCAGTTGATAGAGTGTGGCATGTTTCACTTTCGTCAAAACTTATTACATTTTGGGTTGGTGATGACTACTATCAATTTATATCGAGCCTTCTACACTAAACGAGTTCAGTATAAATTCAGAAGTACCACAAGTATTTGTGCTTTCTCTTGGTCTACTTCTTATTTATTTTATTTACCTTCTATTTCAAACTTCCCATCTGCTTTAAACTCTTGTGGATGCCGGCAGCCTTTGTCATTCATATTCATTCTACAGTAGGCTAAGCATTCCGGAGATTCGGGTCATGAGTCAGAACATAAATGACATACTTAACAAGGATCTTCGTACTATCTCTGAATGGGCTCATGTGAGCAGGTTCGATTTTAATGCTCGTAAGACAAAGTGTTGTATGCTTAAGAACAAACTTATGACCGGAAATGCTGTTCTATAATTATGGGTTGTATAAATGTTGAGGAATCAGAAGCTATTGATGTTCTTGGCATGAAAATTCAGTGTTATATCCAATGGACCGAGCGAAAGAAGCATTCAAGTGCCTCTATAAAAAATACTTCACTCCCTAAGATCTCTCTACTACAAAGCAATTTATGACTGAGAACCTGGGTTCGATCCCTGTTCAAGCCAAGTCATTAAAAAAAATTAACAACATGAGTTTTTCGGATTTACTTAGTGTGGCGTTGTGTTAATTGTTGTTGGACTGTTTAAGTGATGAAGGCATAACGCTGGTCACTTAACAGTAACAACGATTGGATACTCTTTCTTCTTCTTAATATGTATCTGATAATAGATATTAAGTATATTGTTTTGACACTTGCATACCAATAGTGTATTGATTAAAAATTGCTTAGAGTACACAACAATATGAGATATTTTATTATTATTTTAAAAGTGAAAAATGCGAAAATCTTCTAAAAATCTTTTAAATCATTTTGAATCAAATTTAGAACTGTCAGCATGGATTCCCAAGTACCTACATTCAACTTATATAATAATTTGTCTTTTACTACATCTGATTTTGCAAAGTAAATGGATAAGTACCAAATTCATATAAGCTTGTACATAATATGTCGTCTAAATAGTTTTTACAATAAAATTTTTTCGTACTGGAAAGTATTTTCTAATAACTCAAATTCTACTATGAACGAAACAATTTTAAAGTCGTTAATAATGTCAATCTATTAAATAAATTCGTAACATAAATGCCTCCATAAAATCAACACTCTATCGTTGGTATTGATGCTTACTCATATTATATGAAAGTTATTTTGGCGGCATCTAAAGCTAGTAAAAGAAGAGGGCAGAACAAGGCGCAATATAGGAACAAGAAAATCACAAATGGAATGAAAAGCTCAAAATAACTTAAGAGAGGGATAAGAGGGATAAATTGCCCTTAATTGCTCAATGGTAACGCTGTGCTACGCTATCGGACAGATAATAAAAGAATTCTCATTCTTTACAAACTTAACGAAATGCTAAAGGGAACATATTCTCGTTTTAATTTTTAACGTAAGGTTTAGGGATATGATACTAAAGCGATAGAAATAAATGTCTTCCTTCAGCGTGGACATTTAAATTCTTCCATTCAAATTTATGCACTTTTAGTTAAGACACAAACCAAACCTTTGAGAAACTATTTGTTCGTAAAAAGTATGTAATAATATTTTAGCATTGCACCCTGTATTAAAAAGTTAATAAATCTTTAGCAAATACATTGAGGCACTTTGTAATATTAAGGGTTGTGTAAGCACGACCAACATTATTTTCAATCCGAGCTCCTGTCAATTGCTTGCAGGTAATCAATCATTGCCGCTTTGAACACATTTTCTTACATTTGTGTTTTTTTAATTTTGGTTATTTCTTGTAGTCAGATATATAATTATATAAATACTTATATATAAATACATGTGTAGTTATATAAATATGCATTTCATATAAATTATAGTTCAATTAAATTTTTTTGGTAATTGTATTTATTAAAAAAATGTTTATTTCATACAGAATTAATCCAATTCTTCATTTAATTAATTTCTTTGTAATTATTAATGCATTCAAAACTTTTCAATTCATTATGAGTTCATTCAAAATTTCCAATCCATTAATTTCAAATGAATTATTCATTCAGTAGTAACGCATTTATAGTCTAATTTAATTCGTTTTTATCGTCATAATTAAAAGTTACAATTCATTGCTTGAATGATTCATAAATTCATTAAATAATGCATTGTTTCGTAGTTCTGACGTATATTCAAGGTCTCTATAGCCTTAATTCGTTAGGCTTATATTTTTTAAAGTACCGTAAGGATTAAAGGATTAAACTAAAAACTCGATTCGGTTAAAATTTTATTATTTTTGCTAAAGGAGTAATTTAAAAAAGAACAGCAAAGCTTATCAAAAATTTCAGAATAAAATTTCGATATATAGTGGAACAATGTGGATAGTATCCTTTCTATGTTTATAGCCGATTTTTTAATAATTAAAATAAAAAAATGAGAGAACAAGCAGGAGTCGCTCGCTGCACAGAAATCAATAAAAATGGTTATGAAAATATTGTAAATTTTTATAAGCTTCAGTAGGGAAGGTAAAACAAGGTTCTTGCATCAATGTATTCAATATAAGTTGAACTTATAATGAGTACTGAAATATACACTGTGATACACGAAAAATATACAGTTCTAAGATGGCAGCATCTTGTTTATTGCAGTCCATTATACTTATAATTTTTATCGATCACCTTGTGAACATTTTTTATTTGCGAAATAATACCATTCGTAAAATTTAAATTTCAAAACATCACAACTTTGTTATTCTTAAGGACATTTCAAAACATTTCCCTTGTTTGAAAATAAGTCCATCAACATCAACAACGGACCAAGTTACGATCGATTTTACGCTCTAACTTTATTGTTAAGAGAAGAAAACATAAGCCTTCTAAAGAAAATCAAAAAAGGCATGCTATTAAGAAGCTTCGTATGAAAACTTAATTTTTTGTTCGAATGAATTATTACAACTCCTTAATTTTGGAAGGGTTTTTGCAATTTACATGCGTTAGAAACCTGGTGCGGGAGTGCGAAAGTCAATTTTTTTGAATAAGTTTTAATTAAAAAACAGTTTTAAATATTTGTTCACTAACAAATTTTTAGGGCCATTATTGTAACTCGACTTTAACCTTAAAAACCTCTCCAATTTACACAATTTTGGAGTACGGTAAAATTGGATTCCTGTGGGCACAAAATTTAAAGCACTTGAACACGGATAACAGTTGCATTTATTCCTTAATTGTTTATGTAAGCATTTTAGTTTGCTCACTGAACGGATGATTGACTTAGAATGACTTTCAAACTCTATCAATCTAAATTGTAGACGGGTTTGAGTTCTACGGGATCAAATCGTTTGACTTAAGTCAAAGGAGAGACGTAACGCATGCAGTTAGAAATCAAGTTAATCATGACGAAAATCGCTAAAACAAGATGTAATACCTATAGTAAAGTTTCGGGGCCGAATTCGAATTTTTTATTATGTAATTAATTATTATTTAAAACCAAATTTATTATTCATATAAAGATCATTATTAAGCAGTTGGTACTCATTAATGCTAATTATCCTACTTGCTGGTATATGGGATTGATACATTTATATGTTAACCAAAGAATATATTTACGTGCGCCATCTACTCGTGAGTAAAATTAATTTAAAAATTTTTGTTGTTTACTTTGTGATATAACGGGATGAAAACTTATCTCAATATAAAGTTGAACACTAGGTGGCGCTGATTCGCTATATAGAAATTTCTCAGCAGCTGAGTTGAAACTCAGCTGTTTGCACATCCTTTTGTGTTCTCGTTTGTTGCACCATCTTGATAAGAAAAGTGAAATTAAATTGTTTACAATAAGATTTAAGTTTTTACTTAAAGGAAAATTAGCAATTGTGATGAGCGGTAATGTTCATGGGCTCAGCTGGTTCCCCAACATTCCAGATAAATTTGTAACGTGGGGTCAGTAACGTGGGGTCAAGACATCAATTTGTATGAGGTGCGCAACAAAAGCGAAGCAGATGTTAAAAGTTAGTTCCCATGCCATCATCCTAACTAATTTATATTCATAATTATTGTCTTAAACTCTTCTTTACAGCTCGGCTACCAACTATATCGTCGAATTTCTTAGCTATTGAGAATCGTTATCAATATGCCAGATGTGTTCAGCCGTCGTATCACAAACAACGTCCTATTATTGCGGTTGGTTTGGGTGATGGAAAAGTTGGTATACGCGATTTCCATGATGTGGGTGACAACAGCTGGGAATACAGTGAGTATTTTGGCTTTCTGCGTGCAGTTTAATTGATCATACATTTTTTTATTTATTGTAAGCTCCACGCCAGCAAAGAATGTGCTTATGTTTGGCTTGGAATGAGACAGATACCAATATTTTGGCTATTGGACATGATCGGTATAAGTCAGACTATTGCATAACCATTTGGGATACTGAAAGGGGCCTGCCAAAAGAGAATAGTAAGTATTGCGAAAATTTGTAAATTTATCATTCCATTGACTACTTCTACAAGGCTTAGAGGCTGTTACAAAGGTTGTCTTAATAATATTTCAATACTGCGCAGTTTAAAACGTCTTTGGTAAAGGCAACTTAAGTTGCTGCTGTATAAATTTTTTTAAGTTGCTATCTATGAATTAATTTTTAATGAACTATCCGATTAAGCATAGTTTTACAAACATCAGCAAAATCAGTTGATACATCATAAACTCTGTGCTCCAAATCCATCACAGTTTTCTGAAGGAAAATTTATGTAGATTAAAGACTATGACTGTGACGAGAAATTGATGTAATAGTTCGAGAAAAATACACCATCTGGAACACGTTAAATATTGTTGACTTTAGAATTGAATATCAGAATTTTCTATTACATTAAGATTTTTAAGTTCGATTCCGTTTTGCCCTAATAAATAAGTATATAGCGCTCAATTACTTTAACAGCGCCATAACTCGAAAAACTAGTTTTGCAGAAAATGAGTTTAGAGATTTCGATTTACACACAACTTAATGGAAAAATTTAATAATATTTTCCATTCGAGATATTTGTATGAATTTTGCACACAATATTCAGAACGATATTTTTGCATAATTAAGCATTTTTAATTCGAAAATTGTTTTTTTTTAGTTATGACGTTGTTACAGTAAATGAGCGATGTATTTGACATACATGCATATAAAATCTAAACGAGAAGAACACATTACTTGTGCTACAGCACAGTAACATTTATTTGGGGTCGACTCTATAAAATAAGTAGATTATACCAAGGTGTATTAAGTTTTCAAGATGGCCTTATTAGGACAACAACAGGCATGAAAATCGGTACACTTGAAATACGAATCCCCCTTTCTGTTTGTGTCGGCGTGTACAGCTCAAATATTTTTATCTACAATTTGAGGTTTTAGCTGTTGTAGTTGTTACTTTGTAAACTTAATATACCTTGGGTTATACAAATGTTACTCTCTGTTCATCGATTTCTTCTTCATTTGTAGAACTCTATCACCTACACAAGATTAACTCAGCATGTTGCGTATATATTCATAAATAATACTTTTAAAGGCAATTAAAATAATACATTATAGTTTTAAGTTCACATATATCATCATTTGTAATCTGTATTTTGAATATATATATATATATATATATATATATATATATATATATATATATATATATATATATATATATATATATATATATATATATATATATATATATATATATATATATATATATATATATTTTACTTGAATTCAATTGAATTGTAGAACTATAGCAGTGGTCAAATGTTCACCTTCCATACACAGTGATACTTAATGGCGGGTTCTGAATTTGTTATATAATTAGGGAAAAAAAGAAAGAACGCCGCGTGAATACTGGAATTTCATATAAAAGATTTTTTAAACCCGTTCCACAGATGATAGTGTACATTAAACTAAAATATCGGCGAATATATGAGTACATATCTATGCATAAAACCATTTTCTTTTTGAAGTCCAATAAAAAAAACTAAATTATTTGTGAAATTTAAAATTTTCCTAACTTTATAAATAATTCTCGTGTTTTTTTCTAATTTGTCTAAAGGCTCAAATTTCTTTGGACTATCAGAATCGGCCCACTCACTCTGTTGGAACAAAAATCAACGGGTTCTTATTGCTGGAATGAATCAGAAACAAATAAAACTCTACGATTTGCGACGTAAGTTCAATTAAGTCCCTTAAGTTTTACACGCAAAATCATTGTTTAATTTCCATTTATGTTGTTTCTTTACAGAAAGTACCGCCACTTTGCAAACTATAACGACAAAAACTGTATACGGTTTGTCAGTAGCACCGAATGGTAATTATCTTTCCAGCTTTTTTGATTCGGTAATAATACTGTGGGATCTACGTTCTCTTGATCGACCATTGAAACATATACAATCAGCTAAAAATCATCTGCAACTTAGTTGGTGTCCAACTCGGTCAAGTTTGTTGTCATCATTGCAACGCGAATCTCCATATATTACGCTCTACGATATACGATGTGTTGATATGGAGAGTAGCAGGGAAGTTTATAGTGTGAAGAAGCAGCTATTGCCATTACCAAATACAAAATATCATGCTACACATAAGGGATATTCGCTGACAGCTCTTTCTTGGCACAATAGCGACTTTGAAAGGGCTCTGCTGCTGTCGGAAACGGGTAGCATATTGGATTTCCGTCTACCTTTGTCGATTCTTACAGCCTACAGCAACCACAAAAAACTACCGCTTTTGTTGCAACGACCATTGTCGGCACCAAGTACACCAGCTCACAGTAGCAGCCAGTCAACGAGTCAGTCAAGTGCGCCGGAATACGCCAACGTAGGTTCTTCGTTAAACTTTCAGGTGATTGATCACAATCTACTGGAAGAGGATTCAGTAGATGAAACACGAGAGCGAGCTCTTAGTGATTATGGTTTGAAAATGGATGGAAAACGGTTAAGTGGGGAATTTCACCTATCGCCATATTTGAAAAATGTATGGTTAAGCTTAGCCAATTTGTATCGTAATGAAGAAAAGTTGATTGGCTTAAAAACGGCTTTGGGGTTTAGTTTAGGACATACATCGCAGGCATTTATGAACAGTTCGCGTATTGAATCCCATGTTCTTCAATGGCCAGATTTTATAAATAATTCAAATCATTTAGTGTGCTACAGGTAAATTGTGTTGTGCTGAAAGGGGCTGGGCAAACCTTTAACTGTCTTAAACATTTACAGGAGCGATCAACGTGACATGGCATTGAAACTATGTGGCTGGCCTTTTGAACAGGACTTGGAGCGATTTGTTAACAATTTGTTTGAAAATAAGGTAAACGATTACAAAATGTTTTGGAATGTATGCACATAAAATTGAAGTCTTAAATTTTATAAATGCTTTAGGAGTTTAGTCGTGCTGCCATGATTTATGTCTTCCATTTGAAAATTCTTTCCGCTTGTGATATTTTATCTAAGGCCGGAGATCAGTCGCGAGACCCAAGCATATTCCAAATAGCTGCTATTGCACTATCAAGTTTTAATGCTGATCGAACTAGCGCCGCTTGGCGTGCCCAGCGTGCAATTGCCAACTCACAAATTCAAGATCCTCATTTGAGAGCCATATTTTCTTTCGTTATAGCAGACAATGAAAGTTTTGACTCCGTATTGGTAATTATACTGCTTAGTAATGAAAATAAAGTCGATATTTATTTTCATTTAATTTCATAGATGGAAGAGGGAGTTTCATTAGCTGATCGGATGGCATTTGCTTGTAAATATCTCTCAGAATCGAAACTTTCTGAATACATCAAATTACAAATACAGAAGTCAATAGAGAAAGGCGACTTAAACGGCCTACTATTGACAGGTGAATCTCAAGATGGAATTAATATTTTGCAGGCGCATATGGATTCGACAGGAGATATTCAGACTGTTGCGTTAATAGCCATAAACTATTTCCATCGAGAACTTTTTAATGATAACAGCATACAATATTGGATAGCAAGGTTTATGAGTAAATCTCTAACACAAAATGACTTTTTTTAAATTTATCTATTACATACTCAACAGTTATATGGATTGTCTGAACTCGTGGGGCTTCTGGGAAAAGAGGGCGGATTTGGAAATAAAAATAGCCCATCTCCGTCCAGCAAGTCGAACTGTACGCACGGTGTATTTATCGTGTAATTTTTGCGGAAAATCGGTATCAAACGCTCTACAAGAGGATGCACGCATACGTAATGTATCCTCAAATGTTAACAAGGTATACATGCTGCAGCTTTATTTAGTTTAAAACTATTGATTTTTTTCTTCTTTTTTTCAAATAGTTGTCATCATGCCCCAGTTGTCGAAAGCCTCTGCCCCGTTGTGCTTTGTGTTTATTGCATATGGGTACTACTCTTAATTCTGGCCTATCAGCAGATGGAGGTCTGGAGTCTATTGGCTGGCAGTCGAAACCATTTTCAAAATGGTTTTCTTGGTGCCAGACATGTCGCCATGGTGGTCACACCGAACATTTGATGCAATGGTTTAAGTAAGAAGTCTTTCTTTTTATATCCTTCACCACTGGTGTATATGTATGAGTCTACAATTCCATTTGCAATAGCTGCACTCTTAACTTCTAATCCCATAAATATATGCATATTGTTGATTACTATAGATGGGTTTGTCGAATTAACCATGTCTGTTTGTCTGATATCCGATATTGTGACGGTAATAATCTGGTATACTTATAGTGAAAATCGATTAATTTAAAGCTCCTGTGTCCATTTGCAATTAACTTTGTATGATAATTGACCATGACATTTGTCGCATATGAATTAGGTTCGTGAAGAACTCTAATTCAAGTTTGGTTCATGTGCTGCCATAGTTGCCCGAACATAAGTATGTTTGAACAGCCATGTTCGCCTTACAGAAGGAAACTCACAAATGCATACGCATATTAGAATAGTCCGTTGACTAAAAATTAACAATTTGTCTGAACGTAATCGCCACGTACAAGAAAGAACATGACCAAATTATTACCGTTACTCTGCCGGCGTTATGTTCATCTCTTTTCAAGGCTTGAAAATTCATATTTCATGACCAAATTAGTGCCGTTACACTGCCGGCATTATGTTCATCTCTTTTCAAAGCTTAAAAATTCATATTTCAAAACGTAACAAAATATAAGAGAGAGGAACACTTTTAGTTAAATTTAATTCAAACCAAAAAATCTGTTTTGCTCTTTGTGTAACTATTTTATAATATTTGATCAAATATAATGGAATAAAGTTCAAGCTGAAAAGGTTGAACGGATCGAAAGCGTAATAATCGAAAAGTAGAAAATATATCAACAAAAGAGATCCTAAATCGAAGTGCTAAAAGTAACAACAAAAATTTATTTACGTGGGGTACGTTCGCAAATGCATCACTGCGCTATAACAGTAAGATAAAATTTTCTTAACTGCAATCATGAGCCAGATGGTGTTCAAAAATATTTTAAATAGTAGATGTCGTATACAATGGTCATACAAAAAAAGAGCATCATGTGATCTATATGGGTATAGTGGAGGAAATATACCTTTCTCTTGAAGTGCAAAGCTGCATTTACGAATGTACTCATACATACAGAAGTGCAACAACATTATTTAATTTCTTTTACACTATATCTTGGTGAAGGGTTTAAATTTCGGCATAGCCGAATGTTGCATTCTGAATGTTTTCTTTAAAACTGTAACACACTTAATTAATGACTTTTCTTATTTTTACAAGGCAAAATTCGGAGTGTCCTGTTTCTTCTTGCTCATGTAGGTGTTTCGATATGGATGACACTAATCCCGAAGTTAGTCGGGACCTATCGTAGTTAAATTGCTTATTTTAACCAGCATTCAGACGTGCTTTAATTTGTAATGAAAGACTTATTTACCTAATGTATAAGGCTGTTTTTTTTATTTTTTAATCAGAACAATAAAGTGTTTCAAATGTAAATGCTTAAAGATTGTATCTACATATAATATATTTATACCCAACGTAATCAGTCTGGTCTGGGTAAAATACATGATTTTTGCTTTATTATTTAGTTTTAAATATTGCATGGATATACAGAGATTTTTCTTTTGTGCGGCGTTAAAATTTGTTTACCAAATAGGACAGAATGGCACCAGTCTCTTGCAATTTGGGTGCAGCACCAAGTCCTTGAAATAGTGCAACAAGCAGGAAATTCTGGCTTTTCCGTTCTTTTTATGGTACCTGCACTATCCTTCAGGTGTAAAGGATGCACAAATTTTTCACTAGGCAGAGACAATTAATACTTTTAATTCGTTTAACAACTATTGACAGCAGACTACCCCGTGAGAGGAGAATATGGAAAAAGTAAATTTCATGTGCTCATTAAACATTATTCTATGCGGATAAAAATCATCAGTCAATCCAAGGCTAAACTTAATACTATGGTAAAAAAGTGGTTTACAGAATTTCGTTTATGCCGTACAAAAGCGTAATAGAACCAATGTCGAATATTATGACAACTTATTGGGTCGATTTAATAAGAATATGAAAAACGACCGCATGTGGCCAAGAAAAAGTTCTTTTCCACCAGAACAATGCAAGTATTCGGACTTAGGCTGGAAAGACAATTTCCAAATGGAAATTACTCGGCGGAAAATAATTTGACTCCGACAATTATCTCACAAACAAATACTCATTTTGATGCCCCCAACAAACCTTATTTTTTAGAAGGGATAAAAAACTGGAGAACCATCTATGTATAATATACTCGTATTCTGCCGTTTAAGCTGAAACCTGTAACTTTTGACAATTAAAGCACTGTGTAATTCCACTGTTTCATAATGTTACCTTTATACTGCAACATGCATCGTATTGCATAAAGCTTCTGCATGTCAAAGTCCCTAGTCATCCTGACACTCCATTTGTCATCTCCAAGTCTAGTTTAGTTTAGTCTAATTGTCACCTTCCTTTTCTCATCTAATACTGGTTTCTTAGGAGCCTTAGTATTCCTCACAGAATTATCGATCTGAATCGATTTCTCTCTCTGCAGTTCTGATCCATCTACAGTAGATCCGAGACTCACGACATCTTGCGAAGCCTCTTCTTCCTGGACTTTAAACAGCTCTTCCAATTTCTCTTTGAGGTCATCATTTTTATGAACAAACAGCCCTTTTTGCGTTACTTAACTTACTCATTAAAACAACGTTTAATTGACACAAATCTTCCAGCGGTTTTCGATTCGCACTTCGATCGAAACGAGATTTCCTCTTCTTTTTAGCAGAGGTATCATCTTCCTCTTCATCTATTTTTAAAGTCATAGTTCCAAAGGAACTGTTCAAATGTAACTTTGTTGAAAAAGTAAATTGTTGAACAATTTAACTTGCTATAAAAAAAATTACTTACTCCTACATATGGTCCTCATAAGATTTGAAAGGTACGAAAAATTAAAATTGATTGTTTATTTACTAAGATTTCAAGCTTAACTAGGCACCATATACTTATCTATTAAAAATTTAGTCCACAGGAGACGTTTATGAATGCAGAGTTTTTTTTTTGCAGCTAGTTAAAGCCTTATTACTTTACTTTTGCGCCACCTTTTATATATGTAAAATATAGAAGAAGGGAATATTTTAGAACAAAGATTTCTCATAATTTTCTTCCAGTGAATCTTAAGTTGGCTTTACATTGTACCACAAGTATTTAAGTCTGTAAAAAATCTCTCTAGAATAAAGAAAATCGTACAGTGTAAACACTAACTGTAGTAGAAGGGAAAATACGGATGAAAATCAGACAATCTGGCAAGGATTTTGGTAAGTGCCCATTCTTAAACCATTTCAGAAAGTTGCTGGCTCTCCGGTGGTAACAATTCTATACCAAAATTACAAAATCAACATACAACTTATAAATCTTAAAATCACATGTTAATTTTGTAAATGTTGCAGAAATGTTACACTACCCGACTTTGATTCTATTTCACTCCAATAGTATAAACATGAAAAAATTTTCAACAGACTTTTGTTCTCTTTTTCTTAAATACGGAGATAATTTCATTTTATTTTGCTTCTAGGAAATCTTATTACTTGTGAATGATGTAATGAAGTTTGAACAAAACCTTCCCAAGTCGTAGACTTGCATACTTATGAGGTGTATGGCGCCACCGAAAACGTTCACATGTTCCCCCAGGTGGTGGTCAAATCTGATTTTTCCCGTCACTTCAAATCTGAAACATTTTAAACATAAATAAACATTATTGCGAAGTGAACTCGAGTCCATGAAGAAATTTATGTTCAACAAAAAATGCTATATTTTTTTAAGTTTTTATGTGTCATGTTCAGACTCCTACTTTACCGACAGTGGTTCTAAAACTTTATTTGCGCCCATAAGTGTTTTAGTGTGTCTGAAAATTGTAAATAATTTTTTATTTTGGAATATACATACATACATGCGATTATGTGGGCTTAAAACTTTTTAAACCGTATAAAATATGAATAATTAATAAGAAAATGCAAATTTTAAATTTATAAATAACACCGAGACATTTTTGTTTTTATTATTTGTTATGGGTTTTCGATATACATATTTTTAATCTGTTAAAACAGCGGCACACGGTTCCAAATCACAATCTTTAAAAAGAAACAAGATGATGGATTTTCAATTGCGTCTGTGTTTTGTTGGCTGAGGTGGTCAGGTTTAAATTATTCTACTTTATCTAGATTTTTTGCCTCGAAAATGCTTAAAGACAATTTTAATTTGTGATTGTGGCAATAAAAATCCGATTTGAATTAATTAACCTTAATTAAGTTAATAAATAATATGTTGTTTTTATTGCTTATTTTTATAACTTAAGCTGTAATTATTGATATTTTATGAGGATGACCTGAAAGGCTACAATATTTATGATCAGAATTTTCTATTACATTAAGATTTTTAAGTTCGATTCCGTTTTGCCCTAATAAATAAGTATATAGCGCTCAATTACTTTAACAGCGCCATAACTCGAAAAACTAGTTTTGCAGAAAATGAGTTTAGAGATTTCGATTTACACACAACTTAATGGAAAAATTTAATAATATTTTCCATTCGAGATATTTGTATGAATTTTGCACACAATATTCAGAACGATATTTTTGCATAATTAAGCATTTTTAATTCGAAAATTGTTTTTTTTTAGTTATGACGTTGTTACAGTAAATGAGCGATGTATTTGACATACATGCATATAAAATCTAAACGAGAAGAACACATTACTTGTGCTACAGCACAGTAACATTTATTTGGGGTCGACTCTATAAAATAAGTAGATTATACCAAGGTGTATTAAGTTTTCAAGATGGCCTTATTAGGACAACAACAGGCATGAAAATCGGTACACTTGAAATACGAATCCCCCTTTCTGTTTGTGTCGGCGTGTACAGCTCAAATATTTTTATCTACAATTTGAGGTTTTAGCTGTTGTAGTTGTTACTTTGTAAACTTAATATACCTTGGGTTATACAAATGTTACTCTCTGTTCATCGATTTCTTCTTCATTTGTAGAACTCTATCACCTACACAAGATTAACTCAGCATGTTGCGTATATATTCATAAATAATACTTTTAAAGGCAATTAAAATAATACATTATAGTTTTAAGTTCACATATATCATCATTTGTAATCTGTATTTTGAAATATATATATATATATATATATATATATATATATATATATATATATATATATATATATATATATATATATATTTTACTTGAATTCAATTGAATTGTAGAACTATAGCAGTGGTCAAATGTTCACCTTCCATACACAGTGATACTTAATGGCGGGTTCTGAATTTGTTATATAATTAGGGAAAAAAAGAAAGAACGCCGCGTGAATACTGGAATTTCATATAAAAGATTTTTTAAACCCGTTCCACAGATGATAGTGTACATTAAACTAAAATATCGGCGAATATATGAGTACATATCTATGCATAAAACCATTTTCTTTTTGAAGTCCAATAAAAAAAACTAAATTATTTGTGAAATTTAAAATTTTCCTAACTTTATAAATAATTCTCGTGTTTTTTTCTAATTTGTCTAAAGGCTCAAATTTCTTTGGACTATCAGAATCGGCCCACTCACTCTGTTGGAACAAAAATCAACGGGTTCTTATTGCTGGAATGAATCAGAAACAAATAAAACTCTACGATTTGCGACGTAAGTTCAATTAAGTCCCTTAAGTTTTACACGCAAAATCATTGTTTAATTTCCATTTATGTTGTTTCTTTACAGAAAGTACCGCCACTTTGCAAACTATAACGACAAAAACTGTATACGGTTTGTCAGTAGCACCGAATGGTAATTATCTTTCCAGCTTTTTTGATTCGGTAATAATACTGTGGGATCTACGTTCTCTTGATCGACCATTGAAACATATACAATCAGCTAAAAATCATCTGCAACTTAGTTGGTGTCCAACTCGGTCAAGTTTGTTGTCATCATTGCAACGCGAATCTCCATATATTACGCTCTACGATATACGATGTGTTGATATGGAGAGTAGCAGGGAAGTTTATAGTGTGAAGAAGCAGCTATTGCCATTACCAAATACAAAATATCATGCTACACATAAGGGATATTCGCTGACAGCTCTTTCTTGGCACAATAGCGACTTTGAAAGGGCTCTGCTGCTGTCGGAAACGGGTAGCATATTGGATTTCCGTCTACCTTTGTCGATTCTTACAGCCTACAGCAACCACAAAAAACTACCGCTTTTGTTGCAACGACCATTGTCGGCACCAAGTACACCAGCTCACAGTAGCAGCCAGTCAACGAGTCAGTCAAGTGCGCCGGAATACGCCAACGTAGGGTCTTCGTTAAACTTTCAGGTGATTGATCACAATCTACTGGAAGAGGATTCAGTAGATGAAACACGAGAGCGAGCTCTTAGTGATTATGGTTTGAAAATGGATGGAAAACGGTTAAGTGGGGAATTTCACCTATCGCCATATTTGAAAAACGTATGGTTAAGCTTAGCCAATTTGTATCGTAATGAAGAAAAGTTGATTGGCCTAAAAACGGCTTTGGGGTTTAGTTTAGGACATACATCGCAGGCATTTATGAACAGTTCGCGTATTGAATCCCATGTTCTTCAATGGCCAGATTTTATAAATAATTCAAATCATTTGGTGTGCTACAGGTAAATTGTGTTTTGCTGAAAGGGGCTGGGCAAACCTTTAACTGTCTTAAACATTTACAGGAGCGATCAACGTGACATGGCATTGAAACTATGTGGCTGGCCTTTTGAACAGGACTTGGAGCGATTTGTTAACAATTTGTTTGAAAATAAGGTAAACGATTACAAAAGGTTTTGGAATGTATGCACATAAAATTGAAGTCTTAAATTTTATAAATGTTTTAGGAGTTTAGTCGTGCTGCCATGATTTATGTCTTCCATTTGAAAATTCTTTCCGCTTGTGATATTTTATCTAAGGCCGGAGATCAGTCGCGAGACCCAAGCATATTCCAAATAGCTGCTATTGCACTATCAAGTTTTAATGCTGATCGAACTAGCGCCGCTTGGCGTGCCCAGCGTGCAATTGCCAACTCACAAATTCAAGATCCTCATTTAAGAGCCATATTTTCTTTCGTTATAGCAGACAATGAAAGTTTTGACTCCGTATTGGTAATTATACTGCTTAGTAATGAAAATAAAGTCCATATTTATTTTCATTTAATTTCATAGATGGAAGAAGGAGTTTCATTAGCTGATCGGATGGCATTTGCTTGTAAATATCTCTCAGAATCGAAACTTTCTGAATACATCAAATTACAAATACAAAAGTCAATAGAGAAAGGTGACTTAAACGGCCTACTATTGACAGGTGAATCGCAAGATGGAATTAATATTTTGCAAGCGCATATGGATTCGACAGGAGATATTCAGACTGTTGCGTTAATAGCCATAAACTATTTCCATCGAGAACTTTTTAATGATAACAGCATACAATATTGGATAGCAAGGTTTATGAGTAAATCTCTAATACAAAATGACTTTTTTTAAATTTATCTATTACATACTCAACAGTTACATGGATTGTCTGAACTCGTGGGGCTTCTGGGAAAAGAGGGCGGATTTGGAAATAAAAATAGCCCATCTCCGTCCAGCAAGTCGAACTGTACGCACGGTGTATTTATCATGTAATTTTTGCGGAAAATCGGTATCAAACGCTCTACAAGAGGATGCACGCATACGTAATGTATCCTCAAATGTTAATAAGGTATACATGCTGCAGCTTTATATAGTTTAAAACTATTGATTTTTTCTTCTTTTTTTCAAATAGATGTCATCATGCCCCAGTTGTCGAAAGCCTCTGCCCCGTTGTGCTTTGTGTTTATTGCATATGGGTACTACTCTTAATTCTGGCCTATCAGCAGATGGAGGTCTGGAGTCTATTGGCTGGCAGTCGAAACCATTTTCAAAATGGTTTTCCTGGTGCCAGACATGTCGCCATGGTGGTCACACCGAACATTTGATGCAATGGTTTAAGTAAGATGTCTTTCTTTTTATATCCTTCACCACAGGTGTACATATGTACATACATACATATGTATGTAAGTATATGAGTCTATAATTCCATTTGCAATATCTGCACTCTTAACTTCTAATCCCATAAATATATGCATACTGTTTGTCTGATATCTGAAATCGATTAATTTAAAGCTCCTGTGTCCATTTGCCATTAACTTGGTAATAACAGTGAGCATAACATTTGTCGCATATGAATTAAGTATGTGGGTTTGTGAAGACCGCTAATTCAAGTTTGGTTCATGTGCTGCCATAGTTGCCCGAACATAAGTATGTTTGAACAGCCATGTTCGCCTTACAGAAGAAAACTCACAAATGCATACGCATATTAGAATAGTCCGTTGACTAAAAATTAACAATTTGTCTGAACGTAATCACCACATACAAGAAAGAACATGACCAAATTATTACCGTTACACTGCCGGCATTATGTTCATCTCTTTTCAAAGCTTAAAAATTCATATTTCAAAACGTAACAAAATATAAGAGAGAGGAACACTTTTAGTTAAATTTAATTCAATCCAAAAAATCTGTTTTGCTCTTTGTGTAACTATTTTATAATATTTGATCAAATATAATGGAATAAAGTTCAAGCTGAAAAGGTTGAACGGATCGAAAGCGTAATAATCGAAAAGTAGAAAATATATCAACAAAAGAGATCCTAAATCGAAGTGCTAAAAGTAACAACAAAAATTTATTTACGTGGGGTACGTTCGCAAACGCATCACTGCGCTATAACAGTAAGATAAAATGTTCTTAACTGCAATCATGAGCCAGATGGTGTTCAAAAATATTTTAAATAGTAGATGTCGTATACAATGGTCATACAAAAAAAGAGCATCATGTGATCTATATGGGTATAGTGGAGGAAATATGCCTTTCTCTTGAAGTGCAAAGCTGCATTTACGAATGTACTCATACATACAGAAGTGCAACAACATTATTTAATTTCTTTTACACTATATCTTGGTGAAGGGTTTTAATTTCGGCATAGCCGAATGTTGCATTCTGAATGTTTTCTTTAAAACTGTACATACTTAATTAATGACTTTTCTTATTTTTACAAGGCAAAATTCGGAGTGTCCTGTTTCTTCTTGCTCATGTAGGTGTTTCGATATGGATGACACTAATCCCGAAGTTAGTCGGGACCTATCGTAGTTAAATTGCTTATTTTAACCAGCATTCAGACGTGCTTTAATTTGTAATGAAAGACTTATTTACCTAATGTATAAGGCTGTTTTTTTTATTTTTTAATCAGAACAATAAAGTGTTTCAAATGTACATAAATGCTTAAAGATTATATATACATATAATATATTTATACCCAACGTAATCAGTCTGGTCTGGGCAAAATACATGATTTTTGCTTTATTATTTAGTTTTAAATATTACCTGGATATACAGAGATTTTTCTTTTGTGCGGCGTTAAAATTTGTTTACCAAATAGGACAGAATGGCACCAGTCTCTTGCAATTTGGGTGCAGCACCAAGTCCTTGAAATAGTGCAACAAGCAGGGAATTCTGGCTTTTCCGTTCTTTTTATGGTACCTGTACTATCCTTCAGGTGTAAAGGATGCACAAATTTTTCACTAGGCAGAGACAATTAATACTTTTAATTCGTTTAACAACTATTGACAGCAGACTACCCCGTGAGAGGAGAATATGGAAAAAGCGAATTTCATGTGCTCATTAAACATTATTCTTTGCGGATAAAAATCATCAGTCAATCTAAGGCTAAACTTAATACTATGGTAAAAAAGTGGTTTACAGAATTTCGTTTATGCCGTACAAAAGCGTAATAGAACCAATGTCGAATATTATGACAACTTATTGGGTCGATTTAATAAGAATATGAAAAACGACCGCATGTGGCCAAGAAAAAGTTCTTTTCCACCAGAACAATGCAAGGATTCGGACTTAGGCTGGAAATACAATTTCCAAATGGAAATTACTCGGCGGAAAATAATTTGACTCCGACAATTATCTCACAAACAAATACTCATTTTGATGCCCCCAACAAACCTTATTTTTTAGAAGGGATAAAAAACTGGAGAACCATCTATGTATAATATACTCGTATTCGGCCGTTTAAGCTGAAACCTGTAACTTTTGACAATTAAAGCACTGTGTAATTCCACTGTTTCATAAAGTTTCATAATGTTACCTTTATACTGCAACATACATCGTATTGCATAAAGCTTTGCATGTCAAAGTCCCTAGTCATACTGGCAATCCATTTGTGATCTCCAAGACTAGTTAGTCCAATAATAACAGTGATCTGAGAGACGTTCCAATTATTTCCTCTGACTCAAAAGAGTCAGGGGGGCACAGACTACAGCTAAATACAGCTAAATGGAGGTTGATCTTTAGGGGTGTAAGTATTACCTTCCCCTCTTCCAGAACTCCCTTTACCTTATCAAAATCTTTCTTAATATATTAATATTATAGTTCTTACGTCCTAATTGTCTCCTTCCTTTTCTCATCTAATACTGGTTTCTTAGGAGCCTTAGTATTCCTCACAGAATTATCGATCTGAATCGATTTCTCTCTCTGCAGTTCTGATCCATCTACAGTAGAT
Organism: Germaria angustata; assembly: GCA_963681545.1. Classification (NCBI taxonomy): domain Eukaryota; kingdom Metazoa; phylum Arthropoda; class Insecta; order Diptera; family Tachinidae; genus Germaria; species Germaria angustata. Next base: position 29,805,932 of record OY812999.1, on the reverse strand, counting down.
CCGAGACTCACGACATCTTGCGAAGCCTCTTCTTCCTGGACTTTAAACAGCTCTTCCAATTTCTCTTTGAGGTCATCATTTTTATGAACAAACAGCCCTTTTTGCGTTACTTAACTTACTCATTAAAACAACGTTTAATTGACACAAATCTTCCAGCGGTTTTCGATTCGCACTTCGATCGAAACGAGATTTCCTCTTCTTTTTAGCAGAGGTATCATCTTCCTCTTCATCTATTTTTAAAGTCATAGTTCCAAAGGAACTGTTCAAATGTAACTTTGTTGAAAAAGTAAATTGTTGAACAATTTAACTTGCTATAAAAAAAATTACTTACTCCTACATATGGTCCTCATAAGATTTGAAAGGTACGAAAAATTAAAATTGATTGTTTATTTACTAAGATTTCAAGCTTAACTAGGCACCATATGCTTATCTATTAAAAATTTAGTCCACAGGAGACGTTTATGAATGCAGAGTTTTTTTTTGCAGCTAGTTAAAGCCTTATTACTTTACTTTTGCGCCACCTTTTATATAAAATATAGAAGAAGGGAATATTTTAGAACAAAGATTTCTCATAATTTTCTTCCAGTGAATCTTAAGTTGGCTTTACATTGTACCACAAGTATTTAAGTCTGTAAAAAATCTCTCTAGAATAAAGAAAATCGTACAGTGTAAACACTAACTGTAGTAGAAGGGAAAATACGGATGAAAATCTGACAATCTGGCAAGGATGGTGGTAAGTGCCCATTCTTAAACCATTTCAGAAAGTTGCTGGCTCTCCGGTGGTAACAATTCTATACCAAAATTACAAAATCAACATACAACTTATAAATCTTAAAATCACATGTTAATTTTGTAAATGTTGCAGAAATGTTACACTACCCGACTTTGATTCTACTTCACTCCAATAGTATAAACATGAAAAAGTTTTCAACAGACTTTTGTTCTCTTTTTCTTAAATACGGAGATAATTTCATTTTATTTTGCTTCTAGGAAATCTTATTACGTGTGAATTATGTAATCAAGTTTGAACAAAACCTTCCCAAGTCGTAGACTTGCATACTGATGAGGTGTATGGCGCCATCGAAAACGTTCACATGTTCCCCCAGGTGGTGGTCAAATCTGATTTTTCCCGTCACCTCAAATCTGAAACATTTTAAAAATAAATAAACATTATTGCGAAGTGATGAGAAGTGAACTCGAGTCCATGAAGAAATTTATGTTCATTTGGTTAACAGTATATGCAGTTCAACTAAAAATTCAGTATTTTTTAAGTTTTTATGTGTCATGTTCTGACTCCTAGTTTACCGACAGTGGTTCTAAACCTGTAATTGCGCCCATGAGTGTTTTAGTGTGTCTGAAAATTGTAAATCATTTTTTATTTTCGAATATACATACATACATGCGATTATGTAGGCTTAAAACTTTTTAAACCGTATAAAATATGAATAATTAATAAGAAAATGCAAATTTTAAATTTATAAATAACACCGAGACATATTTGTTTTTATTATTTGTTATGGGTTTTCGATATACATATTTTTAATCTGTTAAAACAGCGGCACACGGTTCCAAATCACAATCTTTAAAAAGAAACAAGATGATGGATTTTCAATTGCGTCTGTGTTTTGTTGGCTGAGGCGGTCAGGTTTAAATTATTCTATTTTATCTAGATTTTTTGCCTCGAAAATGCTTAAAGACAATTTTAATTTGTGATTGTGGCAATAAAAATCCGATTTGAATTAATTAACCTTAATTAAGTTAATAAATAATATGTTGTTTTTATTGCTTATTTTTATAACTTAAGCTGTAATTATTGATATTTTATGAAGATGACCTGAAAGGCTACAATATTTATGATTTCACTAGACGCAGACGTGTCTCTAACTATTATAAATTTAAATAAAAAGCTTATAATTACCTCACACGCTATTAAATGAATTTAAAAATTTAATCAGCAAAATGTTTAATAAATCAAACATTTTATACAAAAGTTTAGTGTGAACAATTCATTTCAGGCTGTGCTTGTTAAAATTTCTTTAATCCGTCTTTGGCATTATTTCTTGAGTATTTTGAAACGACGTCTTAACATCAAAACGTTACATTGGGAAATAATATTAATTTTTACTTTCTTTATGCATTTCATTTACCATAAGATTTATTTTGTTATTTATTATCAACGATAAATATTGATGAAAATAAATAACAATTTTAAATAAAAATTATTTTTGGAAAAAAATATATACATGTATTTTTATGTTATTGGATTATACTTTTTACGAAAAAATCCATATATATATATATATATATATATATATATATATATATATATATATGTACCACCGTCAACCGACTTGATCTTATTAAGTTACCCATCTTGAAAAGTGGTCGAGTAATGCTGAGTATCTCATTTCTACTTGGATTAATACGTGGTCATATAAATTCCGAGTTCCGGCTTGGTAAAATTAACTTTTGCGTTCCATCTAGACCAACCCGCAACTTCCAGCTAATAAGTCTGAAATACTATAGATCTGCTTATGCCAACAAAGACTGCTTTCGCCGAATATGTGAAAGTTTGAATAAATTTTATCTTATTATAAATATTTCTGAGAGCAATGGAGGTTGTAAAAAGAAAAATTATTTTACATTTGAGTAGGTGAGATGCAAAACTCGTTCGTTACAAAAATTAAAAAAATCGAGATAACCATTGATTCTAGTTGTTCTTCTGGAGTTTTATGACAGGCAATATATAGATTGTATCAATGTATGCTCTTTTTTATATTTTGACATCTGTTAAGATAGCAGTTAGTAGCAAAAGTGGTTGGTTCCATACATCAGACGCTTCGTAGCAAAACTCGCTGGTCCAATATTTCTATTCTAAGCCCTCTTTATAGTAATAGTGATGAATTTCTAAAATGAATATGACAAATTACAACAACTGTTTTTAACTTGCATTTTTGTATGCATGTACCAACAATATACTTATGTACATATGTATACCGTTTAGCGCGACACGTATTAAAATTTTATTTAAAAAAATGTAGCTTTGTGAAACTACATTTTTTTTAAATTTCTGGGATATTTTTACTGGATTCTGTACAGTACGAAAAGCTGAAAGCGATGTTTTTATATATGATTGGAAAACTGCTGTATCTTCTGTGGTGAAAGCACCAGGTCAACTTCATTTTAAATTTAAAAGTGCAAAGCGAATGATAATGGAAAAAATTGGGAAAGGAATGCTTACTCTACAGGGGGAGATTAATTATAAAAACAACTTTTGCACCCCAAAACCTTTTTTGAAACGAGGAAAGATAATTAATAGAATTATTCCAGATCTGCTTCCCATCATTGTGGATATTAAAACTGAAAAGAAAAAAGATGTGGCAACCCTTTTATCAAAACATTTTGGAGAAAATTGGAGAACCAATGAGGAACTGAAATTTTATGCTATGGTCTTGGACAATAATAGTAATAATACACATCTTGAAAATAATGAAGAATATTGTGAAGATGAAGTTTTCAACTTTTCAATTTAAAAAATTCGTATTTTTTTTTTCTAAAACTTTTACAAATTAATTTAAATTACCAATTTAGTACTGAAATTTAATAAAGTAAAATAATTTTCAAAACATAATAAATCATAATTATAGAATTTTCTGGTGGGCTATAGTCGCTGCCATAGTGCGATGTCATATGGTTTGTAGCAAAACTCGTTTGTTTCGAAAGTTCGTAGCAAAACTCGTTCGTTCAAAACTTTAATCTATTATTTTTCTATGTTTCAGTACGTTTTAATTTTTCAACTCTTGAGTTTTAATCAAGAATGCGGTAACATCTAAGAACTTAAAGTATTCCACTAATTTGGTCCATTTAATCAGCCGCTACGTGTTTTTTGCTTTTTTCCAAAATTCTGTTAACGTGTAACGAGCGAGTTTTGCATCTCACCTACTCATTTAAATACTTAATTCAATTGCATTATATTAAATTTTTAGTCTGTAAGGATTTATGTATATCTATACACATAAATTTATTAAATCAGGGCTGTTATAGAAACCATGCAATGAAAAGTGCAGATCAAGAGATCATTTCTACAATAAATATAAAATGCCATTTTCATAAATTATCCTGATGCAAAAAATAAAAACAAAGTGTTCAAATGAAAACTGACAACTGATAGCTGCTTGGTTTATTTCCAATAACAAAACAGATAACATTGGTTTCTGTGACACCTAAAACCAACATTAATTCTAGTTCGAATATAAAACCGATAACATTGGTTTTCGTGACAACAAAGTATGTTTTCTTGTCATTTTCAAAACCAATTCATGACAATATTGGTTTCTATGAGACCCCTGTACTATATCACAATCCTGCATGGAACACTTGTATCCCAATAACCTCCGGTTGACCTGAAGTTAACGCTCTTATTGATTGTTCTTTGTCTCCAGTGAACGTTGTTTTTTATTGTATTTCATGTATGGATTTTGTGTGAGGCTAACTGTTATAGTGTCTCCCACTATTCCCTTAACGTTATTTTGACCATACACACGCTATCATTAAGAATATTACCAATTGTTTTTTATTATTTTTCTATTCACTGTAAAATATACTAATTCCCAAGAATTTTAATATGTATATTTAAAACTTTGTTAATTGTATTTTCGTAAAGAATTTTAAAATACATTTATAAATTGTATTTTGCAAAGAATTGTTGTTCAATTGCATTTCCGCTAACGAAAATGCAACGGTTAACAAAACTGTATCAATAATTCCAAATAATTTTAATAATTTTATTGTTTATATTTATTTGTCCAAATGCATTAATTCCAAATAATTTTAATAACTTTAATGTTTATATTTGTCCAAATGCATTAATTCCAAATAATTTTAATAACTTTAATGTTTATATTTGTCCAAATGCATTAATTCCAAAGAATTTTAATAAGTTTACTTCCAAGTGCATTTCCGTTAACGAAAATGCAACCTTATTGATTGTATATTTTTTCCAAAGAATTGTTATACTTTTTGTAAAATGCACCAGACAAATTTCTTAAGAATTATTGCACAAACATTTATTTTTTATTAACAAAATATTAGTATATAAGAAAGTAGAAAATAAAGAATAAAAAACAGTTTTAATTTTGAAACCAAAAGGAACATTGTGTTTTTTTTCGTATCTCATATTAGATACGTAGTTTCTGCTAACCTCCAAGAAGTTTGGGAATTCACACACTTTTTTTAATATAGACTCAATTAAATACTTAATATTAAAATTTATTTGGATATTTTCTTCAACCAGTCGTTTAAAACAATTATAGTTTAAAATTTTTTATTATTTGTTTTCGCTTTAGCTGTACTCATGCCGACATTTCACTGGTCGCTAAACCAAATAAATAAAATTTTTATTAATCATTTCGCATGATCACTAACACTCAACGGGTGTTTAATTGTATGCATCTTGCAAGAAAAATAAAATATAATCACTTTGAGTATAATTGTTTGTAGTGCTGTTGGTATAAAGGGATTTTGGCATAAACATGTATGATATTGAATATTTTCAAACTGCTTAAAGTTCACTGACGATTTGGTTTAGCGACCAATGAAACGTCGGCATATGAGCAGCTAATGCCACAACAAATAATAAAAAATTTTAAAGTCAATTAAATTAGTAAATAGAGTGCACGAAGGAAATTATCAAAATTTTCTATCGTTGTCGTTGAACTAAATATTAAATAATAATTGTGCATAATATAGATTAATTGTAAAAAAGAATGAGGGAACTCTAAATCTCTCTTACATATTTTTTTAAACTTGATATAAAATAAAATAATAAAATTTTACCGAAATTTACTGACTGGAAGAAAATTTATATCAAATTACATTTAATTACCTGCAATTAGTTCAAGTTACTACCAAAATTTGCGATGAAATTTTCAAGATAAAAAATTTCAAATGCACCAAAAATTGTGTATGTGTCAGTATAATTACTAATTCTAGTAATTATCATAAATAAAATAATAAATGTACAGTGGTTAACAATATTTATCAAGTTTGTTATTCGAGATATTCTCCAAAATAACTATCCAATATTTTATTGTTTGTTGAATGCTTTTTAATCATGATTTGGCTAAAAGGGTACTGAAGATTTGGTTAGCGCCAACGAAATGCAGGCATATACTCAGCTAAGCCGACAATAAACAACAAAATATTGCACAGTGGTTAACTTAAAAAAATCGCAATTAAAATACGAAAAGTATATATATGCGAAGCACATTTCATTTCAAGGCTAAAGGTGTGCTATATGAAGCTGTAAAACAGCATATTTGAGTACCCACCGATTAACTCAATCATCAATACTATTAGACACTTCTACCATAACTAGGAAGCTGAAACTAGGTATGCAAGTGGGTAGTGGTTATTAATCAGAAAAAACAACAATAAATTTTTACCCATGAGAACGATAGTGTGCCAGACCAATTTCCCCAAAAATGCCTGTCAGATATTTTAAAGCTCTAAAAATTTTTTATGACTCACCACCAATTTTAGTTGTATTTTATTGTCAACCTCAATACTTATAAGATAACTCGAATCGCCTGTTAGAAGCGCGGCGGTGTCCAACTGAACAGCAATTTTCTACCAAGTTGTATTGACGGGTAGTACCTACCTTTTTTCTCTTCCAATAGCGACGGTTATTTTGTATTTTTCTGTTTATTTGTAATTTTTCTGTAATGAATTTGTATATTAATAGTAAAAATAGTTAAAACACAACTGATAAAAAGTAATTGTTGCAGTTTGACAACTCACACAACTAAACTTAGATTCAACTAATCAAACCATAATTCAAGTAACAACTTAACGAAGGCAACTAAATGAACAACTGATTGAAAGTTGCGTTGAGTTGTAAGCCATAATAGCAATTTGACAACTGCAACTCAACTATCGATTTCGTTGTGAATAATAATAGGGGCATTAAATTTTTTTATATACTTCTATCCCTTATGCCCACTGTAAATCTGCTTGTGCGTAGTCATACAATTGTACAATATGCATTAGAAATATGCATACATAACAATTTTTTTCAACTGGCAAAAGTTGTATATATCCGTATGCCTCCACACAAAAACACAAATTGTTATAAAAAATACAAACTTTGCCACAAATTCAAATGTGGTGTAATTTGTCGTGAAAAATTTTAAAACCACATTCAAATGGTGTCAATTTCATGTTCGACTTCGTTGTTAATATAATACCATTCGCTTTTTAGTGTGCGACAATTTTCGGGTAACTTTATTCCAAATGTTCCTTCATGTCTATAAGAGGGAGGAATTACTTTGTTTGTTTAAACAGAGATACAATTTCCTAAATAAAAGCAATTCGAAGTACAAAATGTTTTTGACGGATGCGTATTATTAACTGGCTTGCGCAGTTAAACGAGATCCGTTGTTTCGATAAGAATAACTACATACAAACAGTAAACAAAATGACACAAACACATTTGTAATGAACAATCGACATATTTGGAACAGTAATAGAAACACACTTAGATCCAATTATATACACTTGAAACTATTTTGACTTTTGGAGAAATAATGGAAAAGCAAAAATAAATTAGTAATCTGTTAAAACACTTGTTATTTTCCTTTTTATAAATGCCGGCTTTTGAAATTTTATTTTTGTTTAACAAATGACTATGAAGATTGTAAATTAGAGCTCTGATTTGTTTTATAACTTATGCGGCATGAAGGTTGTAATGAACAGCGGATCGCAAGGTAAATGATAATACAGTAGGCAACAGCGAACATGAACCGCCCAATTTCGATAGTAATATAAATGCATATTTGTTTGTTAAAAAAAAAATTCAATTAATGTGATTCTTTGTCTGACATTGTACCGACATTGTAAAGTGTACATCGGGTGTCTACACGACTTTCAAGGAAATATGTTGCTGCTTTATAAATTTATAGTGCCCAGGTTGCTCATGCATGTGTATTTACTTATGTAGGTTCTATGAAAGTGTGTTGTCCGCAATAACACCTGGGTACTGTTTGGTCCCGAGGATAGCACCAAGCTTGCGTCTTTAAGCTTGAGTGGTAAACTTTTTTCTACTACCCAATGATCGCCATGCAATTGATGCCACACGATATTTTGTAGTTGTTAATCTATAACCCTCGCCTCTGATGTCTTCGAGGAAATTTGAAAGCGACGAAATGAAATTCTTATGAATTAGTAACTCCCTAAAAAGGTTTGGTCCCTGTTGTAACAGAGAAGTCGCTGGCTCATTTTTGCCATATAACTGCTCTACCGATCAGCAACAAAATTATATATTGAGGATTTATTATTACTTTATATTATATAAATCAATTTATTATTATATTATTATATATTATTATATTACTTAAATATGATTGAACTTATATATTCTATATTTAATTAATGTCGTACTGTTAAATTAATTTAAACTCTTTTTAAAAATTTCCATTTATATTTTAGCTCAATAATTATAAAATATTTCATGAAGGTACTGCTGCATTATTTAGTTCTTTTATATCTTTATATGTTTTCGTGGTTTAAATTAATGAAAATGCTTGTTTATTGAAAAATATTTGTAAATTGTAGAAATTAAAAAAATTTATTTTGTTCCAAAATCAAGTCTCAAAAAAGTACAATATGGCCACTCAAAAGTAATCGATATGTTGCTTAAGTACTTGATAGGCGTTAGAGTTAGACCTTTACTCATACCTAGAGCAGTTAAATACACTGTGTATATATCATTTAAATAAACTCAATAAGTCGAAATGATAACCCAAACAAGAAATGAATCAACCAACTATCATGTTAATAGTTGATGATACTAATAAATGCCAAATTATCTTCTTTTTTAGCATTTGATATTTTCATTTTTTTAATTAAAAAAGGGGTGTGCCAAATTAGTTACTTTTTGCAATTAGTAGGCAAAATGAGAAATTTTTTATGTATAAAATTAGCTACTGTTTCCATATTCTTCCACAAAAAAAAATACTTAACGTTGACTCCTGGACTTCTCTTCCGCAACACTGATTTTGTTGAAAATAGACTATGAAAATGACGTACGTGAATGGTAGTGGACAGACTTTAAGCCAACCACACAAAAATACTTACACCATGATGAACGTAAGACCTTAATAGATATATGTATGTGTATGTAGACATTTTTAAAGGGTCGCTTTTAAGAATGCAACCACTATTAAAGATATAATAAAGTGGTAACACCTACTGCTACTTTTCCAGCATTTGGTTGTCTCTGGCTTTACGATGGATTGTACTACTGACGATAATAATTTGAGTCCAAATGAATATTATACATTGTATCCAAGAAAAAATAGACAACAGTCTAGTACAGTGAGTGTGTTAGTTCAATAAACAAGCAGTAAATTTTATATTTATGTACGAGTACCATAAAGGGAAACAGGTACAGAGTTTTACTACTCACTCACTGCTCATGCTTGATTTATTATATAAAACATCTAATGTTTTTTTATTGTTCCTATTAACCATTTATAGCAAGCAACTGAACCCAATTTTTGATTATTAAATTATGTCGAGTACCGCATAAAATTTATTTTTGATATTTTCGGAAATTACTTATTATTTTAAGTTTAAGATTAGTTTGATTTTTTTGGAAAAGATTCAGTATTGTTTTTGGTTCACATAAATTAAAGACCCTATCAAAATTCTGTTTGAGAAATCTTGAGACCATTACAATCGTTCATTCTTTAATCGGTATTATTAATGTGCTATCATCAAATTATTGTACAGTGGAGTTTGGGTGGGACCGGATAATTTAGCTAGTTGTAGGCAAAGTTCGTTATAAAAAAAGTAGACATTCATATTTTTCCAAATAAGCAACATCGAAATAGATACTCCAAAACAAATTTCTTATTTTTCGTTATGCTCATGAGACGTGCATGTCTATTCACAAATTTCGTTTATTTCATTTTATTCGTTTCAAATATTGTGAAATAATTATATAAACCGCTTAGAAAATTAATGGCACAATTTTGCGATTTTGTTTTCTTTCTTATAAGTAATATTAAAATCATGTTGACTAAAATTGTTTGCTGTGCTATTTTTATACAATGAGCACTCTAAGCCTACTACGATCATGGATTTTTTAATAATCATATACAATAAATAATTCTCATATTGTATTCGATTGCTTAAAGTTCACTGACTTTTCATTTAGCGGCCAATAAAATATCGGCATATGAACAGCTAAAGCCACATCAGACAATCACACTTTTTAAGGCTCAGATTATTAAAACAATTAATTTGGGAAATTATCCCAATAAATTTTAATATTAAGTATTTAAAATATGATATGGCTGAAAAAATTTTAAATTTATGGATTACATATCAATGGGTTTTTTTTTGCTGATATTTTACATATAGTTAATATTGTTCTCATACTCGTACAATAAAAACCTTGCCTTGATAATTTCAAATATGACCGTCCGCGGTCTGTATGTGGCATCCAGAAAGATCAATAAATAAGCCATTTGTTTTAACATGGTCAAGGTAACAGATAGAGGCCCATAAATTTCAAGGCAATTAATGTTGAGTAATAAAAATAGAATTATCGGCCGGTGGCTGGTATAGAAATCTTACCAAATGTATAAAATGGAATACAAAGATAATCCTAATTTATTTTAATCAAGCCGTTTAATTAATTTGTCTGTGTGTATTTTATTACGAAATGATATTGCAGGACAGGAAATATTTAAGGAACCTTCTAAAAAACACACGCAATCACATACATACTCGTGCACATTAAATAATAACAAATAAGAAATGACCGAAAGAGGCACATGTTTTTTAAGTTCATTTTGGAGGCTTCTGTGCAACAAGGAGAGGACAGAGCAACAGGCATAATATCTTTCGGATATACAATCATACAGGATAAACAGAAAATGAAAAAGTAAAAATAATAATATAAAAGAAAATTATCGAGATGCCATGTGTTCAATAATAACAAATGCCGCAAGGCAATTAAAGTCAACAACAAACAATTGCCGACCTTTAATTAACAAATTGTAAATAAAACCATGTCGTCTGCTGCTGCAACGTAAATAGATTTAAGGCCGGGACCTACATCAACAATAAAATAAGTGAATCGGGTACTTGTCCCTAACAGTGGGGACAATAACTTCATTTAGGGGTACATATATAAAACTGTTAGAGCGAGTGGTGACCCAACTTTGCTTACAATTGTGGTTCTTGCTTGTTTTGGTTCGAGTTGTTACGTCTTCTTTCATTGTCGTTTAGTTTTGCTTAGATTTTATTTTGTGATATGAGTACATTAAATGTAAACGTATACAGTGGAGTTCACATATAACGAACTAAATGGGAATGGGCAATTGAGTGCGTTATACTCGAAACTCCTTATAACCTGCGTAAATATTTATACTTTTCAAAAGATTTTCGGAAAATAGATAGACGTTGGAAAACCATTTCTTACATACTAGTACTTCACACTAGTCTTACTCACTAAAACGAAAATACATAAAACTAAGATATACAAGAACATAAGAAAAACACAACAAAACAGATTTAGGGTGAACTAATAATAATTAAGATATCACTGGACCGTAATGTTGACCACATTATTAAGGTTCACAGTGTTCAATTTCCTGTGATAGAGCAGGAGGCTCGCGTGCCCATAGAGGACACCAGATTCTTGCAGTGCTAAAAAAGCCCTAGGTGTAAAATATCTAGAGCCATGAAAAGGCCCCAGACCAGCGGACATCTTTAAACAATTCGTGACCCTATCATTATTCAGGTAGGATGCACATTCCAGAAACCTGACGGTAGAACCCATCAGAAAACGTCTGTCCTTTCAAAATCAATGCCATGATTATGGATCCCATCAGGGCTCAATATGCGCCCAAGTCCAATGTAGGATAATACTTCCTTCTCATATCCTATCAGCATCAAGTACAGCCTCTTCATTTTTTCAAGTATTTAATCCACATGTCGGTGAAACTGGAAAGCGATCCCTAAATACCTTATCCTATCGGAAATCGCTATACTCATACAGCCAATGGCCAATTCCGGAGTAAGGCGTCTCAAAGAAAATGTCTAGAATCCAAAATATACATCCTTATGTTCTAAATTTGTTTTTGCTACCATCTCATTACCAGGCAAACTACTAACTTGGCTACATTTTCGCCTCCAATTTTTACCCAGATTAGAAGAGTAAGTTTCGTATATAATATTGGTTGAATTGACTTATACAATGATGCGTAGTGCATTATTGAACTTTTACTTCTTAGGAAAGTTGTTTAAAAAATAATATAAAGCAATTGTATTCTAGTTTTATGAAATACTTCTTTTATGAAATACTTCTACAAAGATACAAAAATATAAGAGTAAAATGTAATTCATTTCAACGTTGCTTACTTTTGTATATTAGAAAAAATAGAAATATATAACAAACTTCGTCTATAATGAACTAAATTGCCCGGTCCCATTTAGTTTGCTACAACCGAACTCCTCTGTTTATGAAATCTCATTAGAAATACCCAGTACGAAATAAAAGCTCAATTCGAAATGTTTTATTTAGGGAAAATTTTGTTAGTTATGGAATCTTATTTTCTTTGAATTTCATTTGGTTAAAAATAATTCCCTTCCTAATGCACATACAGGACTATAAAATATAAAAATTTTAAAGTTTTCTCTGAGTATTTCCCTTTTTCCATTCATTATGTTTGAAACTGCTTATAAATTATATGTATAACTATCAGACCAGGCGAACTTCGCCTCGCCCCAATTTTAAGCCTTCAGACAAACTTTCTATTTTTTCATTTAAAAAGCCATTAAGGAATAATTTCAAACAAAATTTCATACAAAAACTCGATTTTCGATTTTTCCAATTTTCCGACTTTTCCGGAGGGATTTTCCAAAATTTTCTTCCATAAAACCTTCTCCTTGAAAATACGAACAACCGACAAAAAGTTTTACAGAAATCGGCCAAGCCGTTCTCATTTTATGAATTATTGGATGTTGCCACGCCCCTCCGCCCACAGACCAAAAATAAAAAATCGGACTTCACAGTGTCACCCACCCGAGTATTCTGAAGGTTCCCTGAAAATTTCGTCAAAATCGGCCCAGCCGTTTTGGAGCCATTACGTTACATACACACATACATACATACAGACACACATCCTATTTTATATATACATATATGTAGATTGAAGTGTTAAAACGAAATTAAATTTGTTACTGTAACATTAACCCTCATTAACCATAACAATTCACATTTTTACCAGCATGAACTGGTAAATAATTGGTAATAAAAAATAATATAAAAAAAATTAAATTCTTTGAACTTCAATTTTGTAACGAAATAAACAATTACAGAATTATAAAAAGAAATTAACAAATGAGATTATGGCCAAATGCTGTGTCACAATTGAAAAAGGAAATGAAAATTAAATACAGTCAATCTCTAAATAACAGGGTTTCTGCAGGAAACAAACAAAGGTTGTTCTAATGAAAATTATATTTTGTCGGAGTCCACAGAGTATGAAGATACGGTTCGTTCGTAGAAGCAATAAATTTGTGCAAGACCATGTACTACATCCATTTCTACATCCATTTCTACTACAAGTACAACAATAATAAATACCAGGATGCCTTTGAAAAATGTGATTACAGTTTTCTAGATATACATACTTACTTACATACAACGTGTGTATATTCTTATTTAAATTTATTTGTTTTTTTTTATATAATTCCAACTTTAATACAAAAAGTCAGTCGAAGAGATTACAATACGGACGGAATTATGGGTCAGCTCAAGATTTTATCCATTTCTAGTTTGTGGAAAATTTTGCTCCGAGAGAAGATTGAAAGATCTTTTTTTATAAACGATTATTCAAATCGGCCAATAAATGGCGGAGTTAGACGATAACCACTATTTCGAGAGAACACTTCGACCATCCGATTTCCAATTGAAATTTTTACGGGACCAAGCTGCCAGCCACCATTTTCAAATTAAAGAATATTTTAAACATTTAAATAAATTCAAAGAATTCCTAGAATTTATTAACGCTTATCAATAACGTTTATCAATATCAATTAAGTGAATTTTAAATAATTGCATACAAACATTGAAAAATATACTTATATATACGAAGGCAGTCCGAAAATTAGCTGATACGACGTGTAGATGGCGGCAGTAGTTGGGAAAAAAATACTTTGGTGAAAAGAGGCAACCTTATAAAATATGTATGTATTTTTAGTTTAATTTCTAGAACCATCGAGAACAAGCAATCTTATTGAATTTATAAACATGGAAAAATTGGTCATCCTTATGTAATTCAATACTTTTATTCGAAAGGTCTCAGTCACATGAATATAAATGCCGATCTAGATTATACACTGGGGTATTCTTCTCCTTCTGTAAAATTTTAGATGCCAGAGTTTAAACGAGACCGTTCGAGCTGCCACAGTGGTCGAGGAATTGAGTTGTCTACACCAGAAATGGTAAAGAAAACCCACGATGATCGTCGTGCATGAGCTAGCTGAAATGGTAGACATGTCAAAAGAGATATACATCGCAATATCGGTCCAAATTTTGAAGATAAGAAATGTGTGCGTAAGATCATTATCGCATTTGTTCAAAATATAATAAAAACGGCGTCATGATGATGTTTCAATAAAAATAAACCAATTGAATATTTCGTCACGCCAGACGAATTTCGTCCAAAGAACTGGTGGTGTGAATTTTTTAAAACAACGAAAGCAAGGAAAAATTCATAGTTCGTCCGAGTTGTATTTGTGGCATTATTGTAACAAAAATTGTATTTCTTATAGTATTATTGAAACAATCATATTGAACATTGTAGTAAAAATTATAATATAATGATATAAAATCATACATCATAATGTTGAAAAAGAAATGTTCAAACTCTATTTTAATAACAATATTTTTATTTTCTTAATTACTTATTTCTGTAATGAGCAGAGAATATGGAAAAGAAAACTATTTTATAAATTGGCAATTATACAAGACGGGAGACATTTTTGATTTAAAATATGAGGAAAAAATTTATTATAACAATAACTGAAAATTTACATCTAATGATAAGTCAATATACGATTTGAATTTCCAAGAAACGCCTTTGATGACGCAGCAGAACGATTTTCGCCGTCTTAGCATGTCACCTATAAAATATTAGCAAATTTTTCACACATTAATGTAATGCGTTTCAAAACCGCCTACTCCGAACCTATTCCAGGCCCTACACCGGCGGCGGCTTTAAATAACAAAGTGGGCGGCAGCCTAAATTTATGTTTTAGCTGCTCGAATTGGCCCTACTTAATATAGACTTTAGTCCCACATTAATGTACATAATATAAGGAGACTCTCACTATTGTGGTCCTCTAGATATATACTAATTAATAATTACTGTACAGGGGGTACTTGTCTCCCCTTCCATACCTATTGTGCTTTCGCTTGCCAACACTCTGAATAGCCTCAATGTTGTAATTCTCCACACATCGAAAAATTAATAATTATTTTGTATGAGTACGGGTATTCCTCCGTGTTCCGCTATTGTACCTAATTTCTTTTGGTCGAACGCACACTTTATTTCTGTATTGAGGTAAGTTTTGAGTAGGTGAATACTCTCATTATCCTAGAAGCGATAGCAAACAACTTTTTTTTATCACTTAAGGAATTTGTGGAATACAAAAATAAATATGCTCGTATCTTTGCATATATGTATGTAATTTTTTATTTATTAATAAATTGCACATTAGAGAAATACAAATGAAACGAGACAAAGAACACATATTTCATTTTACAGTAACAATTTTTTAAGTCTGCCGTTTAACACACAATCAGCAAATGGGACTTTTATGTATTAACTCGCATTTATAGTGTGAAACAGCCATGGATATTTGCTTAAGGGAAATATTTTAGTTAACAAATTTAAAGATTTGAATATCGGTTATAGAATTTATCATTTTCAAAATATCGATATTATCTTTCTCTAATTTAAATCAAATTATTAACATTTCTGTACTTTGGGTCGTTTATATATTCGTAAGCAGTCAGATTTTCTATGTGAATATTTAGAGGCTGTTGATAAAAAAAAAACGAGAGTAAATTTTTGCTCTGGACTTGACGTTACGTCTATAAAAACATATGTATATAACAGGGGAATACTAAAACAGTTTTATATAATATTTGTCACGGAGCTATTGACTCACTCTCGTATATCAAAACAAGCAGATGAGTGAAAAGCCGCAGTCGCATGAAAAGTTTGTAAAAGGCTTATTTGTAAAAGGTGGCTTATTTCATGTGTCTTACAATTTTTTGTGTGTTGATGACTGTTCGTCCATTTAAGTTTCTTGTACTCGTACAAATCATGTAGAGAAAAACCATATGAAAATTCACATGACTCCTACATGTATGAAACTTTCACATAATTTTAAACCCCATTTGAAGGCTTTAATATACCTTTTGCAATTATCGTTAAATTATTTTTTTTATTAACTAGCTGTATTATGCATGGTTTAAACTGGCTTAGTTAGAACTTTAAACAAAAAATTAAACAAAACATTATTAAATGGCTCAATACTAAACACCGAACTAACACTAGTTAAAGAGAGACTTTATATCGAAAGATTGTCTCATGTTTGAATTATTTTATTTAATTTTTCGAATTGTTCGATCAAATTGAAATTTTTTTTAATTTTATTAAGAAACAGGCTATTGAGAATATGTTTACTAATACGAGTATTCATACTTTCTCTAAAAATTGCTTTGACTTTTCCCAAGAATCGAAGAAATGAGTACATTTGGAGGACTCTACATCTTGAGTTTTCGAGACACAAAATTACGAATCATATTTTGTGGGCAGCTGAGTAATTGGAATAAGTGGTGGACACAGGAATTTAGAATTTTCACTTTTTTCGCTACTGTACTGCGCTACTACTGGTTGGGATAGCACAATGTAGCGCAAAGTAATATCATAAGTTGAATTGGCTGCCAATTTGTCTAGATGGTATAAAATGTCTCTGTGCTTTGACATTTATGATGTAGATATATTAATAATTGGTTGTTAACAAGTCATGGAGTGATGTACATTACAAGAACGTGAAATTATTGTTGCTGCTTATTTGATAAATTTTCACATGAGATTTCTGAAGAACTATTGAAGCGCCTCATAGTGACTGATTGGGACGACATTTGCAGTGAAAAAGTTATTCCCCCTTTATATTTGAAAACGATAGCACCACCATAGTTGTAAATAGTGAGTGTTACAGGCCGCAAGTTGTTGCAACTTGATAATCGTTTGTGTCAATAGGACACAGCGACCGCTCAAACATTTCGGGTAACGATGGAAATTTTGACACTATTTTCTTCCGTTTCTAGCAACACCAGACGATTTCCTTTGAGGCTTTTTAAACTCTGCGTTTACTATAACAAACTGCGAAACTTGCAAATCTTAAAATTTAATATTGTTCTGGCTCTAAATCGTTTATTTAGAACCAGATGTTTTGCGAGCAACAATTCAAAGTGGCATAAAGCGAGTGAAATTATGCATCACAACGTGAGATGGCCATTCGAGCGATGTACATGTAATTATTTATAATTGATTACATAAATTTTACACTTTTAAATAAACTTTTTATGAAACAGAAATCTTTTTCACATTTATAACAAAATGGCAGCCAGTTAAAATTTTGACTTTCGTAGACTAGTAGGTAGTGTACTAGACTCGTAGTGCGAAGGTCCCAGGTTCGAATCCTGCCGCAGAACTCAGGCAGTTTGTGTTCGATAAATAAAGGGAGCGCACAACAAGCCTTCACTGGCTTAAGTGTATGTCGTATGACATGGGCTATCACATCCCTGCAATCAACCTAATTTAACCTAAAATTTTGATATTACTGTTGCGCCGCCTTGTACATCAAAATGAATGTTATATTAAAGTACAGATTAGAGCCGACTATGAAATTGACATAAATCACGCGTGATCATGGGTAGGCTTGAAAATTTTCTTCACGTGAAGTCTTATGAGCATGAAGTTGTTCGTTTAATGACATGTAATGCATGTGTTTGCATGTCTTTGGAAATCAAATCCAAAAATATTTTTCATAAATTCTTAAACCAAACAAATAACATTCTATTATTTATTTTTTCAAACTCGCGTCTGCTTGCATTAACCTCAGCAAAGACCTACGTAAACAAGAATCCGATACAGTGAATAAGATTCGAAGGTGATGAAGTTAGTATTCTAGGCTCTTTTGGAAATTGTTTAACTCACATTGTAATTAACTTCTTTTTAAACCACTTTAATTTACATCGCCCTAGTTGTGCCAAATCAGCTAAAAAGAGCTGTTGGAAAAAGTGTTTTTTTTTTCTAAAATTAAAGAATGTTAATTGCCCTTAAACGTTAGTCCCAGACTGTTAGTTAATAAATATGTACGTACGTATGTACCTTTTAATATACATACATACATATTTATAAGGTTAGTTTTTCTTAACAAGCGGAAAATTTACGTGCGAACTTCCACAAATGAAATTTATTAGTCTCCACTCAAAACATTATTCAACATTATAGTAACATAAATCAACAATAAATAAATGCTCTTCGTTTTGTTTGTTGTATTTTTATTATTTTTAACAAAAGACAACTATCGACCCAAGCCCAAATTGAGTGGTTTTGAAGACGCCATACTTTTTTTAGCTGATTGCTGGTGAGTGCAAAATAGAAAAGAGTCTCACTTGATTTCAATTAACAACCACGTAATTGGTGGTGGCTGCCATATTGAATTAGCAATCACAAATCCCCACCCACTTGATTGAGTTATTACCAAAAGCAAGGCGGAGCATAGGTTGGCATAAATCTACTCCATTTAACATATCTTCCTTGTTATCAGATGTTATTCTTGAGTGCTTTGTTGCACAATGATCTCTGGATACTTTAAGGATCAATTTGTTTTATTACACTCATCCCTGAAGAAAGAGAGAGAGGGAGATAGGGATAGAGTGAACGTGTGTGAAAAAAGAGTAGTCAACTCAATGGGAGCAAAGAGTGTAACTAATCGTTTGAGTGACCATACGGCAAGAACTGTAACCGGTATTTGAGACCACCTGCTTGTTTTCATGAATGAATATTTTCACCGGTAGACAACTAACACCGCTGTCTGACCAAACAATTTCTGTAGTTCAATAACGGCTTTAAAACGTCGCGGTCGTACCGTTCAAGTCATCGTGTTGAAGGTTGTGCGACTTACGAGTATTGTATCACGTCAACAAAATGAAATGAAAAATACCACTGGAAAAATTGTTCTCTATTAAATAATAGAGTTAGAAGGAACAGGTTAATCAACATTGCAAGTTGCATGTATGTATGTATGTGCCAATACGTGGATAATTTTTTCTGCCAAGAGGGTACTAAATGAAACTGAGAATTGTTTCTATATTTGCAACAAATGAAAAAATTATTCAAAAAAATATTTAGAAACATGGAATAATAGAACTTTGTTTATTAAACGAGCAATTGTACACAAATTGTATTAAGTCAAGTAAATCTTATAGTTAAAAGCCGACGGTTTTTCGAAGTTTGATAAAACTTTTGGATATAAGGAGAATCGAAGAAGTGTTGTATAGCACCATGTAATTGGATTTAATTCGCATTCAAATGGTAAGTCAAGTTTGAGGTCACACTCAGTAAGACTTTTTCATTGGGAATTCGTAAAAAGTACAGAAAAAAGCAGGTAGACCCCCATACGAGAATACAAAAGATAATATCGTTAAAAAAGGGCCAACCCTGCATTTCGCGTAGGATGGACTTTTTTCTTTGTTTAGGTACACATGTGATCTTTAATTAGGATTTAACTGCCTGTTTATGTATATTTGTTTTCAGTATAAATGCTCGACCAGGCGGTAAGTTTTCGGAGTCGAGGGAGAGTTATTTTTCCCGCTATCTTGTAAAAGCCGCGACTAGTTTTTGACTAGTTTTTTTAATTCTAAAATTTAAAAACTATGGACAAAAATATATTAAAAATTTAGGTTTTTTTCTTTTCAAAATTTTACTAAGGGCTTTTTTTATAGAGCTCATTTAAAAAAATGGCAACGGCTTAAATTTCATAAATTTGTTTTTGTCTTTCATACTAGATGCACCGTTAACAGCAAAATGAAAAATTGTGATTTTTTTTACAAATGATTTGATTTTGTAGTTGGCTTTAAGGCTCTATAACCCCTACATATAAATTAAAGTTTTTGTTAAAAAGTTTTGTTAAATCTAGTAAAAATTTTTTTTATGTTCACGTGACTTTTTCTTAAATAAGATAGAACATATTTTTCAAAAGTTTAACTACTTTGTTTTTGTTTTGTTTCTTTTACGTATTTGTTTAGTATGAAAACTTTATATAAAATTAATAATAAAATATAATAAAATACCTATTAAATATTTCATAATTAAGGAATTATTGCAAACATACCCGTCATCTAATGAAGATGAAAATTTTCTTTTGTTATTAAAAATAAAAATATATGTTTAATAAAATAAAAGAATAATCAACTCGTTTTGTACCAGTTACAACATAACGATGAAACAAATTTAGTGAAATAGTGTTACGTTGTTTCTTGGGATTCGTGGATAGAATTTAAATATTTTTCCTGAATCATTAACAACTTTTTCTAGACAATTTTCACGGTTTCAGCGTGTATTAGATAATTTCTAATAAGATTCAGAAAATGTTACTAAATGTAAATCTAATAAAATATGTTTAACGCAAGATTTCACATATTTTCAGATATGTTGCTATCGAATTAAATGTGATATTTCTTAAATGTGATATTCCCTAAAATTAAATATATTCGAAAATGAGGACTATTGCAACACCGAAAACTTAGTTTTTTGAATAAATCTGAAACTTTTGAAAACGCTATTTCAAAAGCCAGAAATTAGATAAAAAATGGGCTTGCGAATAATTCATGACGCATTTACTTATTAGATTTTAGCCATTGCAAATGTGACTATTTCAATCATACTTTGACTCATACCATCAAAATTTGCTTACAGATATCTACCAATGTAAACACGAATGTGAAAATAAAATAAGAACATAATATTCGGGTAAAATAACTTCGTGTTTTCCGAACAGAGGACTTAATTTTATTTTTCCACCGTCAACATCACACTTCACACTGCAAATAGGCAAATAACAAATCATGAGATTGATTTGAGATTAAGTCTATCAGATTCGATCATTCATTATTCATGAAAAAACAATAATGAATAGCCATGCTTTTTTTAAGTTGTATTTGTTGTTGTTATTCATATAAGACTTCTCTAATCCTTCTAATTATGATTATACCCGGTCCGTGATCTTTTTAATAAATAGAAATATAATTTTATTTTTCATCCCAGTTTCCTTTCAGATTTATACACTTGTCCAACGTTTCTCCAATTATTTATCCCTTCCAAAAAATAAGATTTATAGCCTGCATTCCGAAAAATTGTCGCCGGGACTTTGTTGGCTGACGAACCAACCTTTGCCTTCTTTGTCGTCGCTTCACACCGAGAAACCAACTGTTTTGACTGCTTTTTGGTCTCTGGTGTGCTGTGATAGATCGACGTTTGGTCCATATTGAGGTTGAACAACGCCAAACACTCCTGCAAAGTTGTCACACAATTGCCTTTGTGGTTGATTCTGAGCAAACGCGATATACATAATGCAAAAAAGCTCTCTCATAGCAAAGTGGTCATTAAAAATATTAACCAGTGGGAAATGTGATATGCCTATATTTTTCATAATCTCTCGTACTTTCAATCACCGATCGCACAAAACCACATCGAAAACTTTTTCAATTGTTTCTGGTGAAGAGACCTCAACTCGACGTTCAGAACGTCCTTTCGTGCTTGCACGGCCACTGCGAAATTCAGTAAAGCACTTTTTTTACCACTGAAACTGATAATTCATAAATCGCGCGGTAGTCTGCTATCAGTGGATGTCAAACACAAACTAAATGTCGAAGCTTAGTGAAATTTTGACAGGATTCAACTGATGGATGCCTTTTGACAGGACCGGTATTGATTTTCAGTTAATAGAGGAGAAATTAAAAAATTCACGGAATTATTGAACCACCCTCGTACTTTTTAAACTTTCAAATGATATTTAAGAGTTTTTGTGTAAGCAAATGGGGTTCAACGATTTTCAAGAATGATATTGAAGTCTACTGATAAGTTGGTATTACAAAATGCGGGTGTGTAGACAGCTTAACCCAGAATATATATTTTCTAAATAACTGTTGCAATAACATCCCGAACAAATAGAATAAATTATTTTTTAAGTTTTCGCAACCACATTGTAAATGAAACTAGATTTTGCTTATAAGCAGTGTTTATTTGAGCAAATTGCGAACCCTGTAAATTTACGTAAACTTTCCAAATTGCTTTGCACGTCATAATGAGCAATCGCGTCATCATAATGTATATGTTTGAAATATTTTCGAGAGATGCGTTCCTCTTGTATTGCAATAATTTTTTCAACTTCCGTTTGCATTTTTAAGTTTATGTCTTAGTTGAGGGACTGTGCAATTTTTACAGTCTTCGAGCTGCGATCTTGTGAGATGAAATCTTTCCAACATCTGCAAAATAAAATCTTCCACATGATATGTCGATATATGGAGGTGTGGACTTAACATCAACACTGTCAAACGAGCAGGAGAAGAGTGAGCAGATTAAACGTATTTGTATCAACATCGAGAAATCGACAATATATAGTCTTTGGTCCATATGGACTCAAATATTTATAGTAAGAAACGGTGGGCGCTATTTACATTTTTCCCTGATATTGTCAAATTTATTTACAAAAATTAAATTTAGCTGCCATGAGGTTTTTGCTATGGGAGCAGTTTAATAAAATTCGTTGAGACAAGTACGATCCTCGTATTCCAACGTTTTTACGAAGAGGTTGAGAAAACTTAAAATGGATCTAAATCGTATTAAAAAATTAGTGCCATAAAATTATCTTTGGAATAAATTCTAATAATAACATTTTCCAGCATAGAGATGAACTCAGTGCAAACAAAGTTTTCATCGCCTAAAAGAAAATGTCAAATACAGAATTGAATTAAATAATTTCAGGTGGACTTAAATGTACATCGCCAGCTGTACCATTAAAGTATTAATATACATACATATAAATATTTATTAATATTATATGTAAGTACATTTAGAAAAATATATTAATTATCACACAAAGAATACACACAATGAGCATGCGTTAATTGTCCATTAAAGCCAAATTACTAAACATACATACAATAATAAAAACAACAATACTTGAGTGGCATAATGCGGCATGAAATAAATATAATAAATAAAGATGCCTGCGATGATGTTGGTTTTTATGATTGCAACTGTTGCCGGTTGCTCTTCTTTATGTTGTACTCGTATGTAAAACACGAGAGTGGTTAAGTCGTGATCATATAAACTTATAATTGATAATGTTGGAAATGGAGAGTAGAAATCAATTATCAAGTCAAACCAACAAACATCACCTTAAATATGGATACAATAAGAAAAATGTTAATATTTCCTCGCCACCACACACATCCACACACTTCAGCCACGGTTTCAATACAAACGTGAAGCAAAAAAGAAACAAAAAATTCAGTCATAAAACAACGACATACGGCAGGCGCCTCGAGGGTATCAATTATACGCCAATACTAGTCAATTAGCCAGAGAATCACGGTGGTGGACTCCAAATTGTGGAGACGGTAAAAAATAAAACAAAATACAAATAAATAAAATAGTAACACAACGAACAACAATAATACTTTGTATGTGGAATTTTGACGATTATGGTGAGTGGTAGTAAAAAAACTCATTGCTAAAACTAAGGTATATAGAGGCCTTTTAGATGGCCCTTTTCCGCATTACTTGGCGGACACAAAAATCTCAAATACTTCACAATGCAGGCAACTGAAAAGTATTTTTCTGCAAGAAACCTGTTAAAAGGGTTTGTTGTAAAGACCTTGTGAAATGTCTTATAACAAACAAAAGAGTGGCAAACGTTATCTAGCTGTCAACATTTTGCATGCAGCGCCCTCAAAGGTAAGCATTTGAAAAATGTGCGTTACAAAGTGAACAACAGTACTGCAGCAAACAAAAGATGTAAATAAACAAAATTGCCAAACTATTAAAATTATTGTTTTTTGTTCAAAATTAGTGTTTTATTAATTTTTGTTGTTGTTGTTGTTGAAAACCATATAAATTAATATGTGTCACAGTTTAATTAAAATATTGTTGTTGTTATATTTTTTAAAATCCTGGTTTCGTTGTTGGGACGGTTTAGCTTTAACGCTAGGCGGTATGGGACTCAACGCTCTTGTTTAGGTGTGTTTATAATCTATATATCAGGGTTATTTACCCTTTTATTTCTTCACTTTTTCACTTATTTGCAACGATGGCCACCGGTCATCAGATTGATACGAATTACTATTTATCCCACAGTGTTACGAGCAAGCACAAGTATATTTATAATAAAGTTTGCCGTATGTACATATAAGTAGAATTTTTGTGTAATTACTTCATAAAAAATTCTGTCTTGTATATGTTTGTACGTGTAAGCACTATTGGCTAGAGGTCGTAAAAAACTATTTGACAAATAAGATCGGTAGCCTTATTCGAGTATTAGCTTTATTGATCGTGAGAAGCGTTACTTTACACACACGTGAATGCAAGTTTAAATAAATTGAGGAAACAACCCTATGAATTTGGTTGCTGAGTTGGTTTTTTATTAACCTGTGAGCGTGTGTTATCCCAAGGAAAAGAAAAATTACTGGCGATTTCACAAGAAGTACCATATTTATCGCACAAAAATCTTTGCCAATGTTTTCGTCGCCAAACAAAAAGAAAATTAAAAAAACTTTAGCATTACACTCAATTGGCAGCCACACATGATGCAGCATTTAATGACACTGCGGCATCTTCTATTGTCGTTTGCTTCATTTACAGCTTTATTTCGTGTTTAAATGCATATTGCATCAGATGTCGCATATATGTAAGTACTTATATACTAATATTTATACGTATCGTTGTTTACTATATTTTTTGGCATAGTGACTTAAGCGCCAAAAAAGCTCAAAGGACAAATACAAATACCTTTGCATTATATTGTATGGGTACAGCAAAAGCGATTACACTCTAAATATGATATGCCACTTCTAACGATTATAAAATTTTAAGATTTAATTTAAGTCATAATGTAAGTTAACGATTGGGATGAAAAAGTGAAAATCAAAAAGTATGATTTTCCTTTTTCACGGCAAGGACACTATATATACGATCACATTTACACCACACGTACGTAATATCTCATATTGTACGGTGTATAGCTGCTATAGAACGGTATATGGACTGATTGTCGCAAGGCCAGAGTGGTCAATAATAAAGAAAAATAAGAACTGAACTAAAAATACTGGCCGCACTGGCGTTAGGCAGTATTTGCAATGGAGAACGCTAATATCAAGCTCTTTTTTATTGGGCACTTATGGGAGATATAAGATTCGTCGCAGTCGAATATACTTAGTTCCGCTAATCGTTTGTCTTTTCGTTGCAAATACATAGACCATAGAATATTTTGAACTAAAATTTAAGGACAATTAACTATTTTGAGTTTAAAATGCTTGCCGTATGCCAACAAAACCATTTTTAATAAGATTCAGTAAAAAATTTTCTCGCTATTAGAAAAAATATTTTATCTAATATTAAGCAAACAATTCCTGATTCTGACCTTCGTAGACTAGTAGGTAGGTAGACACGTAGTGCGAAGGTCGCAGGTTCGAATCCTGCCGCAGAACTCTGGCAATTTGTGTTTGATAATTAAAGGGAGCGCACAACAAGCCTTCACTGGCTTAAGTGTATATCGTATGACATGGGCTATCACACCCCTCCAATCAACCTAACCTAACTAGATAATTTTACTTAGTTTTATTAAAATTTTTACTGAATTTTTGAAAAATATTCACAATTAATTAATAACAGACCCAAAGTTAGAAAATTTTCCTAAATGAATTTCTTTAATGCTTTACTAGCCTCTTAAGTCCACAATACGATGAAGGAATACTCACACGCTAGAATTTCTATAAGTTACGATTTATACTCAAATTCAGTACTATTTTTTTAATATTTCAGTTCATTAAAAATTTTCTTGATGTTTTAAACTGAACTTCCATTTGAAGGAAGACACATCCATTGGAGGAAGATTCATCTATCATGAGAGTCCTTATAAGGCTTTTTTATTAATTTCTTGAGTCCACAATATTATTAGGAATTTTAAGAATATTTTTTTTAACTTACCCCGTGATGGATAAGTTTAATAAAGATTTAGAAAAATTTTGAAAAAATGTTTTTCAGGTCAGTTATCTTTACGTCAAATATAAGAAATCCGTCGTTGAAAACTATTAACTATTTTTAAGTGAAATATTTATATATTTTATATTTTTCCTACTTTTAAGGGAATGTTATTTGGACATCAAGGAAACTTTTCAACTAAATTTTACAATGTTTTTAAATTGATTTTATTACATGTCCTTTTTCGTGAGTGTATTAATAGGTTCTAGATTTAAGGCCTTAATTTTCAGCTCAGGTCTTTATAGTTGAATTTCTTGTTTACTACCCATCAATCCATTATCAGTAGTACGACCTTTCGAGTATTGAAGTTGCTTTTGTTGTTTTTTTCCTTCTTTTTCTTTCTCTTTTATATTTTTGTTATTTATATGTTTTCGAAAATTGGTTGACATGATCGTTTTGAAAAGATATACACATTAATATACAATATGTATGTATGTATAGACCTTAAAAATCATAAGAACCCCATTAATAATTTATTGCTGCTGATGGATGACAACAGTAACAATAACAACAGAATGCTTTAAATGATGGAATTGTCTCAACATTGAGTTGAACGATAAGAATGAGTACGACTACAATCGAATTCGGATAAGCGAAAATGCTAAATTTCAGAAATTTTTCGTCTACTTTTCGCTTACTTTTCGCAAGATCGTTATTTAAACGAACTTTGGATAAATGAAAACTCATTCACTTAAATGAACTTAGCACTTCAAAAATTATTCTTTTAATCGAAGATGGAATATGTGGTAAACATTAGAAATAAAGCGTATCGAGCCTATTCCGCGGAAGCACTTAAGTAACATAATTCATTTTGGCATCACAATCGATTATTTACGATCTCTAAAATTAAAGGCAGTTAATAAAAGCACTTCTTCTGTAAAATCTACTATCTTTGTCCCTTAGGGTTTTTTTGTGGTTAAGGCACGATATATCTGCAGATTCCGAATTCAGATTTATCTTATAAATTAAGATTATGCTATAAAAATGAGCCATCGGCGGTTGGTGATGTTTGTTTCTTACTACTATACTTTTAAAATACTATACTTTTACAAATAAAATTTTGGGTATTCAAGTAAAAAAATTTTTTTTTTTAAATTTTTTGAAAACAAAAAGGATAATATCAATTTCTTTTAAATATTATGTAATGTAATGTAATGGGGTTTGGCTCAGGATAGCCCTTTGCACTGCGACCATTGCTGATCTATTGTGATTATTTTAAATATTATTATAATATGGCTGCTAGCAGTGTGAGCTCCCCAATTGTACTTCGTTTAATATTAAGTCGTGTGGTTAATATTATTTAATTTGTTGGTATATAGTGATCTTGAAATTTTATGTTCCACTGCAATGGTGGGGAATAGAAACCATCAGAGAGTTTGATCAGAGATCAAATTTATTATGATATTAATCATGTAATGTAGGTCCATATTAATATTAGGATATTCCTACGGGCTAATGGTTATCTTTTTCAATCGAATTAAACAGGCAGTATTTTTTTAAGTTTTCTTCTATTCAGATTTATGTTTATTACACAGGTAAGTATTTAACTTAATTCCACAATTAACACCAGTTCATATAAGATTGTGTAAGTACAATATTGTTATTTGAACCATATATGAATGTTTAGTATTATTTAAATTAAGATTAATATTTATATCATAGTCACTTCCATAGTCATACTTTATGAAATCTTTATATTTAAAGAAAGTAGAGTTTGGCATAATTAAGTCACAACGAGTATTTTGCAGTGTATCAGTTTGACTATTTCTACAGAAAATTACAGTAAACTTTTGCTTTTATCCTTTAAGCACATTTGAACGAATGTAAATGCAAATTAATTTCGATATAATAAATTATAATAAATTTACTTAGAATACATTTGAGTACAGATACAGTCATAGATGACACAATATTATTGTATTGCATTTATTATTGTCATTTTGATTCACACCACTCTATAACTTGCTCAATATTTTAAAACAAAATATGGTGCAACTTTTCTTACAATAGATGCACATACATACTTACATACATACGTGTGGTTAAGCAAATTGTAAAATAAATTTTTCGTGATATATGTACATATATAACTTTTGCATTAAATAATTTAAAAGTTAATATTATCCTTTATTTTGGTGGAAAATAATTATTTTATTACAAAATATTCCTTTTTGCGCAATATAAATTAAAATACTTTTGATTTTATTAAGTATATGGTAGTGTGCCACATACTTATATAATTTATAGACAGGAATTTTATTGCACAATATCAATTATTGAGCAATAACATTGCCCAATATTTAAAATTAGTTGTGAAATATAATTATGTGGACAAGGGAAGCGGATATTTGTTTGAATGCAGTAAAGTGCTTTGAAATTGTTTGAATACAATAGTTGAGAGTTTTTCATTTCAATTAAGCTATTTTATTTAGATAAAAGTCGTTCGCTTATCGAAATTCAATTGTATAATATAACTTTACTACATCAAGAAAAGAAAGAAAAACAATACATTTTTGTATCCAACAATATTTAAAGGCAAATCTGAGTCATTAATTTTGGTATCTACATGGAAGGTGATGTGCTTTTTGTTCTTCTACTTTTTACGTACAAAAACAAAAATTATTTTTTCATGATCTTATATCTGCAGCGAGTTTCGTTCACCTGTTTTTTCTATTTCATTACACTTATGTACATACCATATTCATACATACATACATATGTATGTAAGTGTGTAGGTACACATCGCCTGTTTTGTTTTTATTTATTACTTTTCATTTTATTCCATTTCGACTTGGATATTTAAACAGTGGCGGCAATGCTGTCAGCGAAAACTACAAATGCAAGAAATATTTATTTTGGCATCTCTCAGAATAAAGTGTCTGTGTGTCGTTATGGGTTCTGGGTTCATACTGAAATGAAGTATTGTTAATTAAAAATGAGCACTACTGGCGAAACCTTGGAGATCAAAATTTAAGCTAAAAACTAATCACTTGGGCATGTAAGAGAAGATCATGTATCATTTTCAATGAATTTAACATAGTTTTATCATTGCAGGATGTTCTGTTTTCGATTCCTATTCACTGATTTGGAAGTTATATTCGTTATGTTGAGAAAAGTAAACTTGTTATAATTTTTTCACTTATATTGTTTGTTTACCACTGGCAATAGTATCCACATCTATATGGCGTATAAATTCACCAGCAGTCACGAATTCTTTTTCTTATTTGAAAGTAATTTTAAGATTATTATTTGAATAAAAATAATGTTATTATGCAGGCTTATTTTTTTAAATATAAAATCAATTTCCACAAACTTTTTGAGGTAATTACTATTTTAAACTAAATTTCTTTCGATTTACTTGGATCCTAGGAATTTGGAAAGGTGCCGTTAGTTGAAGTAGCTAACGCATTGACTACACAGGAATTTTTGACTGAGAACGTGTGCTGTCAATCCCTGTTCAGGGAAAGTCAACAACAACATGAATTTCTCTCCTTCGTCGGCAATGTTAGCAGACAGAATTAATTAAAATGGTTACATACTACAGGTAAAAAGAGTTGGTGCATTTACTTAACACTAGAAAAATTTATAAAACCTATTTGGATCTCTTTTCTTATTTCAACAACTGTCTACTCTATACTAACCCTTTCACAAAAAAGTAACATTTTAAGTAGAAGGCATTAATTGCCTGTGTGTTACAACTCTTTTTTTCGTTATTCAGAATGGTTATTCGATAAAATATTATTGGATAACCTGCTCATTATGTCGTATTTTTGGTCTTGCACCTCTATCTATATAAAGTCCAACTCTTGGTCAGCTGGCTGGCAAATCACAACGCAAGACTTATGCTGATTGGTTGCTAAAGCAACAGGCTTTCAATGATGATTATTCGAACAAAATTATCTTCAGCGATGAACTTCATTTCTGATTCAGTGGTTGCATCAACAAACAATATTGGGATTCTTATAACACAAAAGTGATTCTGGAAGAGCCATTGCATACGGAAAAAGTAGCTGTTTAATGCGTATTAAGGAGTTGTCATTGGTCCATATTTGTTCCAAAGCGATTCTGGAAAAACCTTTACCGTCAATTAAGAGCGCTATGACCATATGATAAACGACTTTTTTGGCCTGCAATTGAAGATTATAAACTGGACAATATGTAGTTTCAACAAGAGATTGCATGGGAAGTTTCCAGAACGCACAATATCGCGTTTTGGCAATGTCAATTGGCCACAACGATTATGCGATTTTACGCATAATCGGATAATTTCCTAGCGTTAGAGCATTGGAAAATCAAAAATGGTCAGATTATCGCCCAGATACCGCCAGATCAAAATACGTTGAGCCTCAAGAAGTTACTATTAAAGCAAAAAAATAAAAAATAAACAAAAATGCAAGTAAGAAATAATATCTTCTATTCTATGGCACCTCCGTAGGCGTTTAACATAATAATTTAGTAAAGGCTTAATCAAAATTATAGCCTCACGTGTGTATAATTGAACTTTACTTTTGAAACCGAAAAATGGTTAACCCCATAGAAAATAATATCTGATGAATTATTTTATTTCTTCAATTTAAAAATATAATAAAAACGAAACAAACGATTTTGTAAGCCTTTTGATAAATAAGTAATTTGTAACATTATATTATCAGTTTGATAAACTATCAGTTCTTTTAAATAGAATAATTGAAAGATAACTTGCTTAAAGCTGACTACAAATTAAATTAAAGTAACTAGCTTTAAGTTAGTTGAAAAGTAATGCAGAAGTGGACAAGTTACTATTGCCACGGATATCGTAATGTTAAATAACCAGGCCAATTATAAATAATCCAAGCATCCACCGCCTCTACTTGTGAGAAATAGTTGGCTTGAAGTGAGCACAAAGTGACCAGATTAGACCCAAGTGAGTCGGCTTTTAGTGGATGGCCTGTACAATCGAACCTAAGTGCATTTAAATTTAGATACGTTGCCCTCATGCTTATTATGCTGTTTATGTCTTAAGCTACTAGAGTTTTCTCTTTTTACAGTGGGACTGATAAAAGCTGATGAATAAGAATACTTATTTCTTAAATATATTTTTGCCAAAACAAAAATTTATTAATACACGAGTACAGTGGACCGAAATATTTAGACTAAAAATCTTGTTCCACAGTTTTAGTGTTGCCTTGTTTAAATAATTTCTTTTTATTAAACAAATTTCTAAATAAAATTGTTAGCTGAAACTCGTGTTATTTTTATTGTTATCAACTAAAGTCAAGCCTATTCATGCTTTTTTTTATTAAAAACGAAGTACCCTCTGTAACAATAAAAACTACTTTGTGGTATAATATTATAAGCACATGTAATTATCGGGATGTTGCGACACCATCGGACGCCACTTTACCCATTACGATTATCTTGCATTTCAGCCCATACAAAAGACTACTTGCCGCCAAACTTCCTTTCGTTTCAAAAGATGTTGATAGTTTTTTTCATATGCGCATGCGTATTGTTTGTTTGTATACTGTATGGAAATGGCCAATACATGTTTAACGCAGCTGCCAGTTGATAACTTAACAATGTGATCGTATGTTGTTTGTTGGCTTTTTATACAAAATATTGGGCTCCATGACAGACTGGAAGTGTGACGATTATTGCCCTAAATTTGACGATTTTTAGGAATTTTGAGTTAAATTTTTTTTTAATAATTTATATTTAATGTTAAAATTTATTTTTCGGGATATTCTCAAATTATAAATAGTATAAGCAAAACATTTCAAGGCCATTATTTGGATATACAAAATTCACGCGTGAAATGATAATTTTTTTGAGAATAATTGTGATGATAATTATTAACGACTGAAATTTGAAACACTAAAAACTTTCATTTAATAGATTCACACAAAAGAAAGAAAGAAAGTTCTTAGACCTTGAAGACATTTGTGACAAATATATATTGTCAGAAGAAAGAACTGTGTAACCAAATATCAGAAATAATAGAATTTGAAGAAGAATTTAAACCCTTAAACTGAACTAATTCTCAACATGAAATCAACAGACATTATTTCCTTTAAGTATAAAAAAAATCAGTCATTTTGTTGAAGAACTTGAAAGAAAAGTATAGTCCAAATTGACACAATTAAAAATATTTAAAATACAATATTGAAATTTGTTTGAGTTTAAAAAATTTATTATTTGTTGTGGCTTTAGCTGCCGACATTTCATTGGTCCTTAAACCAAATCGTCAGTAGAATGCTTTGACAAAAACAGCACAACAAACAATTTATACTTGAAATTAAATATATACAATTGTTAGATTTTAAAAAAGGTCATCAGAAATAAATGTGATAGAATCTGGCATTGTATTTCAGAAATTTTAGACTTTCCACATTTTTCATTAATGTTGAAAGATTAGTTTGTCAAATTAAACTTAATAAAAATCGTCCTTGAAAGCAATATTTTATTCTAATTGGTTGAACCATGAAGAATAAATAAAATAAATACCTTTAGAATATTTTCATAAACTTCTATTATATAATTCTACCATTTTTTTAAATTAAAAAATATTGAATGCATACTATGTTGAATTTTTAATTTTAGATAGAGATTTTCAAAGTACAATTTGAATTTTGCAGATCTTTGTGACTGGAATCTTTAAGACCCATTTAAAGAAATTGATTTGTATGATGATAGCGATGAAGACAGTATATTGGTTCCTCGGACAACACATTTTCAAAAGGATACAATTAAATGGTTTGAACATTCCTCTAATGGGGATCTTTTAAAAGCCCTTTAATCAAGGAGTCTTCACGAAAGTCATTGTTTAATGAGAGACCTTCTAGCAAGCGGGGAGTAGCAAATTGTTAAGTTTCCTTTAACAAAACTGAGTACCTGTTTTATAACCAAATATTTATCATGCATACGTTGATTTGAATTGAACTAAATTTTGTTAAGCTTCGTTATTTCTATTCTTTATTTTTAACAAATAATAAATAATAGTATATTTGTATACAAAAAGGATGAACAAGTTTTGTCTAATAATATGAATTTGTCAATATTGTGAATAGACCTGACATTATATAATTCATACTACTGGACATCCGCTGTAACATATTTTATGTATTTAATCGTCATCTGCAATCTCAAACTATCAAGAAGAAAAATGAAAATAATATTTTCTTAAACTTTAGATGGGTGCTTTTTTATTACAACCTTTGATGGTGTTGTGGAACAAATTCATGTTAAGAGTAACATGCCTTTTTATTCGTTTTTTTAATATTTATTACGCATGATTTAATAAAACTGCAGTCATTTCAAGAATGCTGGTGTATATTGCAACATGTCAAAAAGTAAAAGTAAATTTTATTCTGATAAAATGAAAAGTTTTCGAAGGGTGCGATGAATTGATGGCCAAACACACAAAGCAACCAGGATCTCAAAGGGATAGACAATGTTTAGATAAAGGTCATGTTTCGCAGACAAATTTTGTGATAAAATTGAAACAGAAGCACTTTGTTTGTAAACATGCAAAATGAATTTACGCTAATGAGTGTGCGCTTAAGCTATAATTCATTTTGATCTTCTTCATTCTACTTTAATATGATGCTTTTTTAATTTGTTTAATCTCTTGTTTAACATTAAGATGCGCGATAGTGCGTCAGTGCCAAGTTCAAGCCTGTGCACACAGTGTGAATATTACACGTAACCATTCGTGCTGTGTTTATCCAGCTCATAACTTTGATTCACTTAATCATAAAATAATGAAACTTAAAGATAAGGATACTTGTTGAAGCTTTGTAAGTTTTACCATAAAAGCTTCCCGAGATATGAATGCGTAGAGAGTTCATATTTTAGTACCGATGCACTGACTCACTCATCATCATTATATGGATCTTCCACTAAATTTAGAGAACTGAAATTTGGAATACCTGTCGGTATTGGTAAATAATTATTCACATTAAATCATTAAAAACTAAGGAGGCCCTTATTTGCATGGGAGCCTTCCACTATAGGTAGAGAGCTGAGAGCTGTATGCAGGAACTCCTCAGTTAGTAAACAATCACAAAAATCTTAAAATTTGAACTTTTACACTAGAGACATTAGGGTGAATCTTATT
The DNA here is from genome assembly GCA_963681545.1 of Germaria angustata. Taxonomy (NCBI): domain Eukaryota; kingdom Metazoa; phylum Arthropoda; class Insecta; order Diptera; family Tachinidae; genus Germaria; species Germaria angustata. The sequence goes on along the minus strand of OY812999.1, from coordinate 29,771,420 downwards.
AATAATGGACATTCCACTAGACATTGAAGGCCAATATATGACCCAACTGTTTTTAGACTTTAGATTATAAGAAGTTTTATATATATTTATATGTAAATACACTCGTAAATATACTCATAAATACCCATAAAAAATACTAACTTGGAAAAAAAGAACCAGATCCGAACAAAAACTTAAACGTAAAAATAAGGGAAAGTACCTATTCAAAAAGTACGTTCGGTAAAAGTACCGAAATGAAAAAGGGACCAAATTTTAATAAGTAAAATGTCGTTAGCAACCTGCTAACTTGGCAACATTTCTCCCCATAATTCTTTCCCATAATTATATACATACAATATTAGAAATTTAAACATTTTACCAAGTTGGCCTAGAAATAACTATAAGAAGCTTAGTCCTCATTTTGATCTTAGTGCTTTTAACTGCCGCAATTTTTGGAGAGGTTCTTGGCCTTATTAACCAAACCTGATCAATTAGAAATCACATGATGGTTTTGGATCATATATCGAATAATATGCAATACAATATGCCCAAGTATATGGTAATAAAATTACATAATAGCTATGGAGGCAGTAAGTCTTAACGATATAAAATAATTTCATACCATTGGTGCACTGTAAACACGTTTCATCTTTCTTAAGAAATGCATTGTTGCTAGATTTTCTCTAAGTTAAGTTTTCCCTCAAGCAAAGTGATGACGAAATAACTAATATTAATAAAATTAATGTTTTTCTATTAAGTATTTTCTCACCTGCAATTTCAAAAATTTCCTCAACAGGAGTCACTTCAAGGAATCCTGAATATCAAAATAATTGATTTTTTTTTGTTAAAATGTAAGCAAATATAAAAACAGAAAACTGCGCCTAATCGGAATTCGATTGAAATTGAGAATTTGGGAATCACTGAATTACACATATAGTATGAAGTTGAAAGGTAAAAGTATGAGATTGAGAAGAATTTATAAATCTCATACAGAGAAAGCTTTGACTTTGGTTTATTTTGCGAACTATAGGGTCTATCATTAAGTGCATTCTATCTTTGAATATGATAAATCAAAGGGTGTGTGAGATATCATTGAAATTGTTTATTCGTTTGAAGGGCCTATTGATGTCATTGTGTATGAAGTATAACATCACGCGAAAGTCTGCCGCGGTTTTCCCGGATACCGCGGATCCGAAACGTCGAATTTTCCATGACTCAGGTTGAAGGGTGAATGATATGAATTGGATTGAGTAGCTTCAATATTTTTTAATAGCATTATTTCTTAGCATCATCGATTTTATAATTATTGCCATCAATTTGATAATCAGTTTGGCGTCTTTTATTCCCTCTGCAAATAGTTTTTGCAAACCACCATATATTTTTAGTGCAAAATTTATTTCAATTTCGTCGTTTTTTAAGAGCAACCTGCTGAACACAAACATGTCATCAAATCTAATTATATAATTAATGTCACAAAGCAACAATATTTCAAATGTTGACCAGTTTTTGTAGCATTTTTGGGGACGGAAGGAAAGTCACATAAAAACATAAATTCAGCTTGACAATCATAATGAAAGCAGAACTTCGGAAGAAGTGAAAATTAACAATAATAATCAAATAAACTCTAAAACTCCATACAAATGTGCGTATAATCATGTTCATCTCCAGCAGCATCAATATCAACATCATCACTCTCATGATTGTCGTTATCGTCGTCAATGTTGGTGATGATTATTATGTTTTAATGTCATTCAGACCCAAAGTCTGGCACGGATCAAAAGGAGGATGCTACTGTAAAACGACATAATTTTAAAGGAACATAAAAACAAAAAATAATAAAAAACAAGAACAGACGACTTTTTATCATTCAAATGCTGGCCGGTGAGTTTTTGCTGCATTCGCTAGTCATGCGTGTGACATTATATTGGAACGCAAAATATGTCGGAATTGTCCAAATGCCTTGTTTATAAAATGTTTAAATGGCAAATTTGTGTTCATAATTGATTTAAATGTTGTTTGTTTGGTTGGTTGATTTAAATGATTTTATTGCAAACAGAATAAATGATGATGGTAGACTTGTTGTTTGGTGTCTTTTATTGTTGTTGTTTTGCTCCCATTCGAGTTCTTATATTTTTTTATTGAAAATGCTGCAAACATTTTTGCGGCATGTGGAGAAAAGAAACTTGACAATAAAAACAAAATTGTAATCATCAAGTGCATGTTCTGAAAGGAGCTCTAACGTCAACGCAGCGACAGTACCAAACATTACCAGCATCTTTATTAGATCCAGATCAGCGGGACCTTAAGTTTGTTTTTTTTTTTACTCATCGAAAAAAATCCTTACACAAGTGGACTTGTGATGCTGTTGAATCATATCTGCTTGTAGAAAATTTCAAAATAAATAAGAAGTAATTAAAAAATTACGAGAATTCCAAATAATATCTATTCCTTGTCCATGTTACAAAAATAACATTTTGATGGAGAGGCGTCCTTTACTGCTTTGACAACGTACGAGTAGTTATTGATTTAACTAAAACCAATTTTGTTTTGAGTTGCGCAATTTTTTAGTTTTTTAGAGAAGAAAGTTTTTTTTGCACCCAAACTTTTGTTAAGTCGAGCTCACACATGACAACCGAGATATATAGATGGCACTAATATGTGCTGTTTTAGTTGTTGGAGTTGGTTTACATCCATGGGAGTGAATACCAGGGCAAGTCAATAAGTTCGTCAGTTTTTGAATAAGACACACAGTTTTTGAATAAAACAAATATGTATTATTTTATTTTTCATAATAGACTTCTATGACTTCTATAGACTTTGTCCAACATTATTATACGATTTGTCGAGGTCATCAGGATATGTATTTGTTTATAAGATGATTTCATAGTTGGAGTCAAATCTCGTTCCGCTGAGCCTTTTTTTCAAAGTTTGCAAACAAAATGTAGTTACACGGGCCAAAGCCGTTGAATGGGGCGGATGAGGGAGCGATTTGTAGCCTTATTCATGGAATTTCTCAATGGAAACTGTGCACACTTGCATTGTTCTGGTGGATTGGTTTGTCATAATACCTTTATTGAATAAATGATCATGCATGTAGCAATCGGTTTCTTTTTTTGTGCTGCGAACGTGAATACGCAACGACAAAGGCTTGTAAGGAAGCAAAGTAGTAGTGAATACTGCTAGTGGTAAATTTGAATTAGTAACACTATTCCTATTGTAATGAGAGATTTATCGATATGGAAGAAGTCTTAGCGCACTGTGTCAGGGACTAGTGTGGTAAACATCAGCAAAACTCATGAAGGAAAAGGCCTGAAGAACTTTTATAAACGATATGAAGTAGGAGAAATGATAGAAAATGTTTTTATTCAATTTGATTTACGAAGAGCTTTAGTAAAATAAACAAGTTCATGAAAAAGTTAACATAGAATTCAAAGCTTGACGAAAAAGAATATAAAAAAATTAAAAAAAAACTCCATTTTGTTTTCATATTTTTGAAGAATTGGTCTTCTGTTTTGTGTTTTGAACATCTTCAGGACAAATTCAACAAACGGTTTGTTTTCACGAAAATTTTTTTTTTTTTAAATAAACTGGCATGATTTGCGGCAGTCGTTGTATCGCAGGGCCATTATTGTCACGTCCACTTACCAATAACGATCAAATAATCAATAGATGCTGGCATTTCGATCACAGTTAATAACTCAAGATTTATATTTTTGCGTTTTTCCATGCTTGTATTTCGAGTCATAAGCAATAAATTATTACGATATGAAGTTTTTTTGACAGAAATATTATGTTAGCAAATTCTTGACATTTCCAAGTGACAATATTGATTAAAAATTCTTCTAAATCTTATTTATTATCACAATAACATCGCATTTGCAGAACTAAATATTTTTCTTGCCATTGAGAATTTTTAATGGAAAAAATATTTATAAAATAAAATACAACCACACGGATGTACATATATAAATACATACACACACACACATGAATATGTGTGTGTTTTTCTTACGGACATTTTGGTATAACCACACTAATTTATTATAACAACAACAATTTATTACCAAATTTAAAGATTGAATATTTTTACAAAGAAATAAACAAAACTGACATTCGAAATTAAGTGACAGTCCAGCATCAAACGAATATTTGTGTAAATATTTGCTATAAGTTGAATGCATCATTTTTAATGCCACAAGTCGATTTCTATATTGGCGCCAATTTTTTTTTAATTCCCAATCGCTTTTTCTTGTTTTTACCAAAAATATTTATCTCATAATATTTACAACATTTATAGCAAGTTGAGGTGGGATGGTTTACACGCATGTTTGATGTACTCCTGCCTTACAATTCATTGTGTCAATTTGTTATGAATTCATGAGACACCAAAAGTTTCAAAGTCAACCGTTTAGAAGTTTGTCCGTAATCTGAACAAATGAATAAGGTGAACGTTGAGTGCTTAAATTAAAACTTTTGTCAATACAAAAATCACTAAATGTCCACGTTTCATATACTTACCTAATGTTCTAATTACTGGGTGCTTGTAGCCGATATAATTGTGTCCGAAGAAAAGAACTTATTCCCCTAATGCCACAGTTCGATAAGTCTGCTAACGCGTGCACAGTTGAGCTGTGTCTTTGTCTTCTTCAACAGATTTGGTATTCTGCAAAAGTCATTAAAGGTAAGATTTACTCTTCTGGCTCATGTACCTATACTCTCGTCAGTACCGCTTCACCTTTTCGTAGATGTTCTCTTGGAATGTTTAGTGCGACTAGTGATCTCGCATGGTTAAACTTGGGCCAGATGGAGTTCTCGACTGCACAAGTGCTTTATGAGAACTATCTTGCCAGAGTCTAACTGTATAGCTCCTGCTGTATAAGGGATTTCAAGCTTTGCAGTCAGTGGATTCGTTCTTGGCTAGCTCGTCTGCAGCAATGTTACCGAATACATCTGCGTGTCATGGCAACCAGAAAAGCTCTACCTTGCAGTTACTCGCCATGCTATTTAGAGATGTCTGGTATTAATGTACCAGATGTCGTGAAGACACCTGAAATAGCATTTATCGCTACAAATTCTAATATTTTAATGAATGTACTACCTTAGCCAGTTGTCAAAGAGGTATACTGCACTAGTCCGGGAGATGATGATTTATCGTTGTTGGGTAACTGGAATTAAATATGGTAGATCTTACCACCCCTCGTCTGCGTATACCTCTAAAACTTTCTCCTGCTTATAATCGTTGACTATAGAGGAAGAAGCATCTGAAGTTTATCCTTTCTCAGGCAGGGGATTGGATGAGTAGTAATATATATTTTTAGGTATGTTTCGATTTCGGCACAGTATTGACTCATGGCCTGCATTTCGTGGCCTTACATCTTCACTGTTATCCAATCTCAATACCGAGTTCATTATCGACTCATTCTATGTTGCTTAGAAAATATCACCTGGACTAACTTCCTCAATAGACGAAAAACAAACCACTACAAGTCTGACTGGAAATTTTTAGTTGCTCTTTTGCTGTGTATCTCCATTTCCAGTAGCAGTTGATAATTTTGATTTTATTCTAAGCAGCATAATTATAATTTTTTTTTTTAGTTTTATGTTAAATTATGCACGATTATTCGATTTTTAGTCACACAGATCATGTTAATTTGTAAACGTCCTTGCTCGTACCCAAGACATTTGCATTAAACACTCGTTCGGAACACACTTTCTTTGCAACTGGTTTGCTCATACATACATATACAACCAGTGCGATTATTAGCAACTTGCAACAATATTTATGTTGAGCAACCCAATTCAATTTATTGTAAAAAATAAATGAAAAATATTTGAACTTGCACAAAAATTCCATTTTAAATTTAATTTATTATTAAATTTAAATCATTTATTGTTTGCTGTAGCTTTACCTGTTCATATGCAGAAATTTCATTGGTTGCTGTGAACTTTAAACAGTTTGAAGACATTCATTTAGTTCACTGACAATTTGGTATAGGAATACTGTAAAGTAGTAGAAATACGATGATGCTCCTTAATTCCTTTCTAATACCCGCCCTGGGAGGCAATTATTTATTAAATCTGAAGATACCGCAATATATGTATACTCTAGCTATTAAATACCAAACTTTATGTGAAATTAAAAAAATATATATTAGTTAAACATTACAAATATTAATATTTGTCTATCTACCCGATTTGGTTTGATTTTTAATAAAAATTATTTTTATATGCATTTCAATATCAGCCAATTATATTAATTTTTTGTACATCACTTTTGTTGTATTTATACATTTTTTATGCGTTTTCTTTTCAAATTAGTATAATATTTTCGTTCTCTTTTTTAGGGCAATCATTAAAATTAAAATAATTATGAAGGGAATGCACTGCGATCATACTTGGTTATTCTCCTAAATTAAAAAATACATTCGTTGCATATTAAGTGCAAGTCAAATGACCAACTCTTACAAACCTTGACAAACAAATGACAGCCAGACAAACAAAAATGATGTGGCGAATAGGAGTGAAGAAATAAACGGTGCAAACTATTATTCGCTAATTAACATTGAGATATAGTTAAAGCTTTTAGTCAAACGTCTTCCCTTCCCTGGTATTGCTGCACAAAGTTCTTTCTCAACGCTGCTTTTTAATGATGCATAATTGTTTGTAGGTGTACATTAAAATTAAAAAAAAAATCAATTAAGGACTCAGGACTTAGACAACTCTCGAAAGCCTTATTATTTATGTAAAAATTCATGTGTTTCTTTAATTTTAAAAATTGATTCAGCCTGCGACAGTATGGAGCGGACAGTTTGTTGGTGTTTGTGCTGATTGGTCGTGTGCCTTTTGGATAGTTTTCACGGAATTCATTTAGAGACGGAATGATGCAGTTCACGCATTCAATAATGTGTTGAATAGCAAATAGTATTTAATGGCAACTTTTATTCGAACATGTCTTCGAATAAGATTATTAAAAAAAAACTTAAATGCTGATGCTCTGCAATCAGTGTATTTAATACCTCTAAGTGTGGTTGAAGACAGTACATTCTATTTGGTCATTTATTTATGCACATAGTTTTACTACATGTCTGTCCATCCAAGCTTATATATGCAACGTTTGTGGCTGGAGTTCGAATTAAGCGTCATTCAGAGTTGTGAAGTAATATTGTAGATTGTACGTCTAACAGCAAATTATTTGATGCCCCAACATGATGAGAACAGCACCTACCACAAAATCAACAATAATGTCGAACAAAAATAGCATTTATCAGTAAGTCTGGTACCGCAAACTCCTTGTACGAGTACATAATGAAATTCAGTCGCTAATTGTTAGCTGATGATTATGTTGTATATCACAGTTTCTCCACAGTCGACTGAAATTTATAATATATCGCATTTGGTAATGATGTGCTCTTGCAGCATCTCATTGCATTTGACTTGGTGTCATTCCACTATTTTAATGTCCCATATCTTTTCTTTAAACAAATGTAGTGTTTCCTAGAGCATGTACACGTATAAATACATACATACAAGTATGTAAAATAAATGCACATATGCATGTGTATGTATGTATGTACATACAAAAATTCTATGGAATCATCATTTTCCTTTGGACTGTGTTTGTCATAATGACGTTCGTAATTGAAGAATATAAGAAGTATGTGAGAAACTGTTTGTGTTATTAATACTGTCTGTAACGTTAAGGCAACCAACTACATGTGCATCGATTTATATGGAAACCAATGGGAATGCGATTTCTGTTACCAATACGACGTGTAATCGCATTTATTTAGTAGTCATCAATGCCAATCGGTGTAAATAATGTGAATAATTAAATATAAATAATACGTGTTGTTTTGTTATATTTGCGTTTTTGTAAATACGAGGTTTGTATAAATCAAAGTTGACTTTATTTTTTATTAAACGAATATATATATATATATATATATATATATATATATATATATATATATATATATATATATATATATATATATATATATATATATATATTTATTGATGAGTAACAAAATACATGTTATCCCCTTCTTAAGTCATCTTAGAAGCGCTTCTGTCGAGTACTTTTTAATGTAAGTACGTGTACTCGAAGACTAAATCTTTTCATCATAATATAGACTTTATCTTCTCAGTCGTTACAAATTTTTTTCTTTTATGAATCTATCAATTTTTAAGAACGGAAAAGGTTATTAGGAGATCAAATTTTGTAAGTATGTCGGCTGAGGCATGATTGTGGTGTTATATTTCATATATATAATATTTAATTTTCTCCACAACTCGCCCAAAGAGAATGTATTCTCCTACGTACAAAATTTCGCTAGTCGCATATGGTCTCATTTGTGATGCAAAAATACGTATGTATTTATATTTTATTTTGGGTTACAAAATGCCAAACTCTTGCATAAATGATGCAGATTTGTATGGATATATCTGTAGAGAATAAACGCCTCGGCTTACAATAGCTTCCATGGATAGAAATGTTTATAAGGTTTAATATTGTTTAGTAACTATGAGAATGGCTCAATGGCATTTGTGATGCCAATGACTTGAAGTTAGCCAAACATTACCAAAATGATTGTTACTATCGCATGGCGATGACGCGTAGTCTCACGAGAAAGAAATGATAATAAAATCGTGCATCCGAACATTTCACTTGTCCAGTTCTTCAAAGCAATACTTTGCCTCCAGTGCCTCCTGGCAGTGACAAAATGTAACATGATGTAAATGTACTTTCTGCATGTACTCAATCCAGTTACTGCTCATTTTCTAAATCAATCTCACCTGAACGATCTTGTTCCGGATAAAATTCACATTTCTTTACCTAGTTTGTGGTTTCTAATGACGCTTTATGATTTCAGCTTCTCCTGGACTATTACAAGGAAGAGCGTCAGTGACATTTTTCTTCGAATTTCTTATGTTTTTATCTTGTACAGCACAATAAGTTTACGAGTTTCAGAACATGGCAGCTGGACTGTTCTTCAAACTGAAAAATTTCGATTTTTCTTTATTTATTCAATTAAATTTCCCAACCAACACTTCAGTATGAGAAAGGATTTCACAAGAAGTTCATTTTTTTAACCTGTCGCTTTTGATTTTACTTCATCTCTTAATAGTTCCTTTTAAAGGTTTGAATTAATTGAACCTATTTTTAATATTTCAATTAAATTTAAAGGAAATCAGATGATATTCAATTTTCCTGTTCATCATTTTAAGTCAATCATAAATAGTTTTATGAATAAAAATTTTAAGCTAAAAAGTGAATGTAAAAACAAATATCCACAATATTCAAAACCCATGCAAGCAATTTCAATTAGACCTTTGGTTCAGTTGCCTTTCAACTTTTGATATTGTTTAAAATTAAAAACATTAAACAACAAAAAATGCATTATTATTATGATCACCGGCAAAATTCAACTGCAACAGCAGCGGCAAGAAAAACTTTGTCTATAAATGAAAAAGTAAACTTTTATATTCCCCTTCGACTCAGCAGAAGTGACTTAAGAGCAACGTATCTGTTTCACTATTGTTCAATTTATTAATTTATAAATACAATGGCCAGCAAAAATCTACGTACGACTCATGCATTTTCAGCACAGCTAAATGCACCTTTAGTGGGGCTTGACTTGCAATTTGCAAAATGTGGGCAGCGTAGGATGATGTTACCCGAGCCCGAATGCTGGAAAATAAGCCAAAAATGGCAAAGCAAGATCAGCTCTCAAAAAAAAGTAAATTTAGTTGGTTTAATGTTCCGGAAGTTTTTGTAGACACAGAGGTGAACCGAAGAAACATTAAATTTCAAAAAGGTACTCCATTTAGTTTTATATATTTCAATTTAAGTCTTATGTACACTTTATCAAAACGTTTTTTTAAGAAAAAAGCTGCCATAAAAGTGCTGAAGATGCTGATACTGTGATATTAACAATCACTTGTTATTGGAGGTTGTCCTGCTTTTCAATATGTTGTTAAAAATAAGTTTCTCAATTGTTTAAAAGAAGTTCCGATTTTCAATTGAAATTTTGTCAACATTGTTTAAATTCCATTTTATTCCCTTGCGTATTATTATGGCACATTTTTGTTGTGATTTCATGAATGAAAATAAAATAAATCTTGAATAAACTTCACAAGGAATTTTTTTACTGATCTGTTCCAATTGAGGAAATATATGTCGTGCGAAGAATTTTCTCGACCACTGTATGTGCTCATAAATGTGTTTGTATCTAAACAACTTTGGTAATTTTTAATATAATTACTATAGTTTGTGTAATGAAATTTCATGTTTTCTATAATTGAATTTACTTTTCGTTTATATTTTTCAATGTGATTGAATTCCTCCTTTAAAGTGTCGCTTTTGCACTGCGACTGTTGCACATTGAATTAAGCAACACTTAAACTGGTCCTCTGTGAAGTTGGATCACTATCAAAGACAACATAATGCTTGGATTAGTAAATATTAATAGAAAAATTTATGAAGCAACAAAAAAATTCTGCTTTCTTCGTTGGCATCGGGTTATCCATTTAGTGGTGGTCTAGCAAGGCTGTTAATTGTTAAGTAATTCTCATTATTCTTTATTATGAAAAAAATTTTAATTTATAAAATATGTTTTTGCAACCGAAAAATGTTAAAAAAATAGTTGCAAATTACACCAAAATTGGTGGTTCAAATGTGGCTACTTTTTCCAACATTACGGGTTGGTTACAGTCATAATCATCGACCTACTGTGCAAGGAATCGTCAAGTTTATAAAGCAATTTGAAGAGGCTGGAAGCGTTACAGATGTGCTCAGGTCTGTGCATCATTGTAATGTGCTCACTGTCGAAAATATCGCATCTGCTAGTGAAAGTGTTGCGGATAATACCAATTGGGTTCTTTGCAATATCATTATGGCATATTTTATATTTGGTATTTTATCGTTGCTCTTGTTGTCTTATCTTGCAAAACTAAATTTTTTAAGTTTTCTGTTTGCAACGAAGATTATTTCTATGTCTTTTAAGTATATGTGGAATGTGTGTTTGCGGTAAATTGCCTGGTTAACTGGTGATATTATAAGGCCATAAAAGCATGCAATTTAGTGGTATTTGTTATGTGTTGTTGTTACTTGGAAGTCTTTTTAATATGTGTTTAATACTGTTTTTGGCATTAAAAATAAAATTTCCACTGTATTGTTGGCAAAAATAATTTAATTTTTACGCTTTAATATGCACACAATGGATTGCAAAATCGTTCACGGTTTGTTTACAAACTTTATATTTAATTAAAATAAATACTATTTACGTTTAGAGTTCACAGGGCCAACAGGAAATTAAAACTAAAATTAATTTTAAGACTTTCTTGGTTCAAAATTGTTATACTGATGTATCGATGCAACACGAAACTAGGAATATAATATTATTAAAATTCTCCTAGTCCGAATATATTGTAAATATTAAAATCCTTCCACTGGGACTATTCTTTTCACTTGAAAATAGGCAAAACGAAATGTATCAACTTTTCTGCATAAAATAATGATTTTAATCAAATAAAAGAGCAAAAGTTTAAACTTCAAAGCTTAAAAATTTAAATGTCATTTAATTTTGATAATCTCTTTCAATAATGAAAAATAACACTAAAAATTCTTAAAGGGCTGTTAAAATTTGTGTGTAAAAATGTTGAATGATGTTATTTACAACGATCCAGATTAAAAAGGTCATAAATTGTAACAAAGTATCCAATCATCCCCATGGAAGACCCAAGACCAAAAAAGCACGTCAAGTTCGATCAAATGTCAAGGTTTTGCTCACTATTTTCTTCGATTACTGTGGCTTAATGCATCATTATTTCTTGCCACATGGTTGTAGGGTTAACAAGAAGTATTACCTTGAAGTCAATATGAAAAAACGTCCGGAAACTATAATATGAGACAGCTTAAGCACATAACAAAAAGTGAATATTAGAATTGCTTCGATGACAAATGCATTACATATAAAGGGGAATACTTTAAAGGGAACAAAATAGAAATTGATAAATAAATAAATATTTTTTGAGAAAAATTTAATTACATTTTTTCGTAATGGTTTATAACTGAGTTGAAGGATTTTTATATAATTGTTTTTCAATGACTTGGGGACAGAATCAGGAAATTATATTAAATTCAAGTATTGATTAATACAAAGATGGTAATGGCTTCCATATTTCTACGATGGAATACATTAATCATTCAGCAATTTTGGAATTTTTGTTAAATACCATACTGAGTTTTGCGATAGTCTTATCTTGGAAATACAAAAAAAAATTAATTAGTAGATTATTAATAGTTTTCTTAAAAATATTTTAAAATCGATTATGAAAGGGTAAATTAGTTTCTATGCACGGTACATTTCACAAGTTGGTCAGGCCAGATCATCAGGAAATTTTCACCCAAATTAAAACAAAACTAAATTAAACAAATTAAATTAAACAAAACTAAATTAAAACAAAACTCCTCAATCAATCCAGTTTTCCATTTTCTCTCTGTGCCATTTGTACATACACAGATCGGTTTTCTTACAACTCCAAAAATAATTGTAAGAGATAATTGAAATTAAATTCAGGAGCAAAAACTATATATTCTCTTGGCAAAAAACAAAACAACAACAAAGAATGTGTCCAATATGTATTATTTGCGTAGAGACTTGCATGTTCAATCGAAATTTTATTGGAAATTTTTATATAGATTATTCGATTTAGATTTTTAATCTGCCTTTTCCCAAATTAACAATAAAAAATACGTTGAAATTAATTAAGAAGTATAAAACTTTGTTTTAGTTTTCTTATCTTTTAATGTGGTTCTCATAAATCACCTCTTCTAAGACACAAGTCCTTAGAAAATCAAAAGACTTAAGACACAAACACATCTACCCTACATGACTCAGCATTCATTGTTACAAATCGACAACTTCAAACACGCATGAACTATGTATATTGCTATCGGAATGGAATAGCAAACTTAACTAATGATCACACCATATAAATAAATTAAATCGCAATTTTCTTGCAATTTGTATTTCCATTGCTAATTTGTACCAATTAACGCGAATTCGGTAAATTAAGTGCAGCAAAGAAAAATCTTGTTGCAACTACGCTACAACAAATGCTTACTTGAGTTGTTTTTGTTTTTGTTGTTCTGAGTTGCGTGTTTCTTGCTACTGTGTAACTTAATTAACAGGTATTGGCTCTTTACATCAAACAATCACTTGTGGAACGAAAGTGTTCCGGTGAAGTATTTATATAATTTTGACTCATTATTCTGAAAAGAATTTATAATTGTGAATAAGAGGACTTTACGCAAATGTGTTACTTTTTGGAATATTTTTTTAAATTATAGGACTAAAAAAATTTATGTTCTATTTTACTTATTTTTACGAAGAACTTTTTTATTTAATCAAAAATGCAATTTTGTTTAATTGGAAGGCTTAGTGCTGTTTTTAAAATATTTTAAGGTCACCCAGCATTGGCCTCTATTGCACACAGCTGATTTGAGAAAATTTAACTCCGGAGTACAAAGGGTATCCGTACAGTGTATACCTAAACTTGATTTTTACATTTGCTATTAAATTTTTGGAAGCAGTGATTTCGGTGGCATAATCCAATTTTATTCATTATTCGTTATTAAGTGTATAGACGACAAAATGATGTAACAATCGTCAGTGGGATGTGAACAGATAATGGCAATAGCTGGCATTATGAAACCAATTTCCACCTCTAATTCGGATACAACTCTTTATTTAATTCCTCACAATATTTATATTGAATACATGGAGTAATGACAAAAATTATACTCTGCCAACCGGGTGATTTAAGTCTTTATAGAAATTGGTATGATTTTATTCTCTGATGTGTAGAGGGCGAGTCTATATCAAACAAATAAACCCCATGATATCTATCACAATATAAATCCTTCCTTCCAATAAATACCATTGATATCGAAGACAATCTACAAGGCATATGCTGGTACTGGCACAGGAACCTTCTCTAAGGATCTTGATCTTTCTTCTTAATCAGTTTAGCCTCTAAATATATTGTTTCCCAAGCTAACAAACCTCAAAAGAAAATAATCGAAATTATGATAAAATTAAGAGGCTTCTTCCTGAGAATAATAATATAGAAATTTATATTGATAATCTGTAATCGAAGTTTAGCTCAACACCATCTTTGCGATAGCCCGGCCTTAAAATAATCGAATATGGAGAGGCCAGCAAGTTTTTTGGTCAGGTCTTTGCAAAATTTTTGGAATTATAATTAATTCATAGCACTTATTAGCTTTATGGAAACTCTGGTATGAGATAAAAAATTCAAGAAATCATGTTCTAAATGTATGTAAATTGTTAATGAAATGGTATATTCAATAAATGTATAATGTTAACAAATATATTACAAGAAAAAAGTATTCTACCAATTAATTTCTCAAACATTTTGTTATTTGTTCTCTATATGTGGGATATTTCATTTTCTCTAGCCAATTCATCAGTAGACTTCAACCTCGTATGCTTAGTGATATAAATATTTCCAAAAACAATACGAGAATTCCAAAAAATTTAATAATATTTAAAAATTACCAAAATAAACATTATGTAAATGATATGCCTTTAAAACAATGTTTTCCATTTACTATTTTTTTTTTAAACTTTAATTGATGACCTATTTTTACTATTGTTTAAAAGCAGTCCGGCTTAAAAACATAATCATTCTTAATTCCTCTCCTTTGTATATAAATTCCATCAAAATAGTTTAGCCAGACTCTATAAGCTTCTTATAACTATTTGCAATAGTTTATAAAATAAGACTCGGCATAATATTTGAAAATATGATTAAATTTATGAACAATAATCTTATTTCAAATATTTTAATTTTAATGAACGAAAATAAATTACAAAATACTTTTATTTCGAAATTAACTTTAACAGCTTCAAATGAACAATTAAATGAAATCTTTAATAAATAAATTTCTCTTTTTTTTAAGGTACGGTATCAAAGGAACGGTGAGCAGAAAGCGTGCAGTTGCAACTGCGGAACTTAATTTGACTGGGTGATGGATCAAAAAGTTTAAAATCCTAAGAAATATTAATTGATTTAATTTTTGTTTGGAAAAAGCTCTCCTGCATATAAACCAGAAACTAATTCACATTGGAAATATCATAGGAGCTATTGTACGCTACCTCACTTCACTTAGAGTAACTAACTTGTATCACATTCTTTTTCAGGTTTAACTATTGAAATTAGTATAATAAATAATAATAAATAAATCTATCCGTGATCATTTCTTTCTCAAAGTTTTTATTCTATCATTCATGTGAAATAAGGTTTGTAATTTAAGCTTTATTATACCAGCTTCATGTTGTAGGATCCCTTGTCGGCTTTAATTTCTTAATTTCATATTTACGTCTCAGTCAATTAGAAATACGAGTATTACAGTTGACGTTTTATGCGATCAGGACATGCTTTTATTATAAATAATACCACAACGTCTGTATGTTCAACATTTTCAGTCATACGAGTACCTTCTGACTTCTGTCTTCTTTAGACGCCCAAATATTTTGAAACGGAACCAGTTGAACAAGGAAGAGAAGAAACTGACCTTTAAGTCTTAAGATCATTTAATTTATTAAATCTTTGACATTTAGTTGAATGTATTGACATAAACAGAAAAATTCATCCACATGAGTCCAAGTATTTATATGATGTTTATTTTGCGAAACTAAAAAAAACAGTCGCTGGCTTTTTATTCCAAATGCTTGAATGGGAGTATATTCCAGAGTAACGTCAAATAAAATAGAGTCTTCTATGCCATTTACATAATAAGTCCTATCTGTCATTTTCATTGACATTTCCTTAAAGCTTCTATTAATGTATCCATATAATCGTGGTACACTGAAAGAAAAATCATTCATTTAGGCAATGAAATGTTTTCACTATATGTTCACTGTTATATTCATGAAACTTTTATTTAATACAATGAAAAATTACGTTGCATACATAAAGTCTTTCAATACCTGCTCTTCTCAAGTCTTCCATAGTTCATTTTATCAATGAAATCGTTTCATCGCATAAACGCATTTTCTTTTCTTTTTAAATTTGTGGAAAAATATAATTAAGTATTACTTATTTAAATTTATTCCGCGAATTGCATACAATTTATCAAAAATAATTAAATCAATATTTATTGGTTAAAAATTAATATTTTTTGGAAAAAAAAAGAAATAAAAATAAATTCATTTATATGATGAAATATTCCTCCACGCCTCCACGTTCTCATCATTACTCAACATTGTCCGTGTCACACCCCCCTCAACATATTTGCTTATCAATACTTTTTTTTGAACTTTGGAATACTATTGTTTGTTTCTGACATTAATTAAATGTAAATCAGAAGCGAAAAAGGTGTATAGTTTGGTGCAAGTATTTTTTTTAACTGGCATATGGTCAACTTTTATTTAAAATAAATAATTTCAATGCTTCGGTGGAGAAATTGTAGAGTGTTGAATTGACACAAAAGAAGGCTACGGGTTCAATCCACTACTAGTTTAAGTTATAAATTCAATAACTTCTTATCGTATTGTGTATTTGAAATGTATATAAAAACATCTATTCCAGTGATGCATTTTTCCTCTAATGAAAAAGTAGTTCACTTGGGAATATAAATTAAGGAAACTCATAAACTTGGACTTAACATTAATAGCTGAAGTCGATTTTTTTATTACTTATTTTATTAATGAAACTTTTTCCTAAATGAAATATTTTTCGACACCTTAATTAACTCACTTTCAATGACAAATTTCATTGAGACAATGAAGAAAACTGACAATGTCAAATTCATACTACCATTTTTATATAGTAGTTCCCACTGTGCAACATTAGAAAGTGAACTTAATTTGTGCTATTAGTTCTACATTTTTTTTAATCTCAATAGTTCTTATATTATATGAAGATGTGTTTTATAAAAAAATCCAACAATAAAAAAGTTGCTTCGTTCTTAAGTCTTTTGTTCTTCATCAGAATTCATGTATTTGCCGGTTATTTATTGTGTGGCACTGCTGTCGATGCTCGTTTAGGCGATATATTGACTTTCTAAAAAATTACCATAAATTTTGTTAATTATTACCGAATATTTAAAACCGATCTTTATAATCATAAAATATTAGAAAAAACATCTGAAATATTTTATATGTTTCAGTTCGTACGAAAATTCATTTTATCATTATAATTGCAAAATTGAAGGAGGCGCCAATGTGCCATTTCCATTATAAGATAATAAGTAGTGAAAAATAAAGAAAGTTAAATGGTGTGGGTTAATATTAATATGAACAAATTAGACAGAGCACACTCGTCTTGACAATACATCTCGGAAAAGAGGAATAAAAGAAGCACAAAATAAAACTAAAGTGGTGAAATATTAAATAAATAAATATGATTGCAATATTCAGAATATTATTCCTTATAAGAGTTACTTAAGAGAAGAGAGTGAATACAGGGGAAAAAGATCCTGGGACCTTATACAAGTAGTCACCGTTGCCATTATATTTCCATTATGTCCCATATTCGTTATCTAGAATTTAGAACCATTTTATTTTAAGCTGAAAGGATGAAGAACATCATGAATATATCTTTGTTTTAATATACATATTTTGCTCAGTTTTAATATGATATTATTTATGTATATTAACAAAAACATTTTATAATTAGTATTGAAATTTTTTATTCCGGGATATTCTCCCCAAGTAATTGTTAAAAGCAATTACAGTTTTTACAAAATGTTTTGTTTGTTGTGGCTTTAGCTGTTCATATGCCGACATTTCATTGGTCGCAAAACCAATTTCAATCTTCAAATTGGAAGAAGATTGGGCTTGGTAATTGGTGTCTCAATATCTCCATCGCACCCCAAGCTGTGAGCAAATGCTTGGTGCTGTTGAACCCTACAGTGATCGAGACGCTATGCAGCAACTTGCGGCAAAAAAATGGTTTAACATCTGCAATTACGGTGGTGCCATCGACTTTTGCAAGAAAAGACCACTTTGAGGGGCATGAATAGCTCTTCATGAATTTAATTGCATTCTCTAAGTCCCAGAAATTCATGTTTATTTATTACCATAACCATTTGAAAGCAAATGGGCTTCGTGGTTGGTATGATCGTCGTCTCGTAGGTGTTTAAGGACTCTCTCTCTGTGGTCGTCGGCAATAGCAGTGATGTCGACGGTCCAACGAGCAATACGAGGTCACTTCATGCGACATTTGTAGTGGACCCAGTGTGCACGAGGCGCTCAGCCAGGCACTTAATTGTTCGAGTATATGGAACACGATGACGAGGAAAGCAACGAAGAAATTCACTTTGCGTTAAAGCAATAGACGTTCTGAATTCTCTATATGTCATAAATGTCGAAGCGCAGTGACATTTGGCGCCATTTGCAAAAATGGCAGCCAACTGGAATTATGACACTACTCTTGTGGCACCTTGTATATACAAATGTGAGTTCACTTAATGAAGCGATCTATCATACTCTTAACTTAGTCAATCCATAGTTCCACTTTTTGTAATTAATAGGTAATATTATTATTATTGTTATTAATATTATTTCTGCACTGCTGATTTCTGTGATTACTTTGCGCAGCCACTTTGTTCACTGAAGTAGACAGAGGCTGTGAATGAAGCCTCTTCCCAATTAACGAACGGCCTGTAATCTCTGCAGACACTAAGGACCTTCTTTGCAGTAAATATATGCTCAGAAAAAGGAGGTACATTGTTTAATTTCCATATTACGTAGAACAGGCCAGTGCATTGAAAGTTTAAAAAGTCGATTAAGTAATATAGAGCCTTTGCTTGCCGAGTAACAGAATGTTTGATATTTCCCTCAGAGAGTTTAATAAGTCTCCTTGCATGGAATTTATTAACGAACTCACCAAATTATGCATTTTTCTATTTTAAATGTATGCAACTACATAAATGTGCTTTTAAATATATTGTGTTATGAAAATAAAATAAATATGAAGATGAAATGTAGCAAAGTTTTAATTAATAAAATTGAAGGTTTATTTAAAAAATTAATGTACAATAGATGTTTCCGCCCACAATCGCAGTTTGCAAGGAATATTGGTGCTCGCATTTAGTATGAATGCAAAAATGTGCTACAAGTTTTTATTGGAATACTGAACACGCAAACCACAAGTATAATTGGAGACGGGATCGTGAGTAACTTTTCATCCATGATAATGTGGGCCGGCAAAATGAATAAAATTAAATTATTTTCAATTTTGAAATTCAATTTAAATCCACATATTGGGAATTTTTTCATAATAAAATAAGTCTAATATGTAGATGAGAGAACCCTTACGTCCATGTAAAGGCCGCTAAGCAAAACTGCTTTCAAAACCGAAGCTGGTTGTGGTAATACCTGAAAGGAGAAAGGAGCTTGGTTAAAGGCAGACAATGCTGAAAATAATAAAATTTAATAAAAATTAACAAAATGATTCCTTTATTTTTAATAAAAGAATTTACTAAAGGAAATTTGTTCAAATATATTTTCAATTTGGTAAGTAATGGTTTTAATTTAAGTTTCATAGTGATGACATGATTGTGAGATAAGATCGGAGATATAAGTTTGGCTTTAGGGCACAAACAGAATGATCAAAGGAAATTAATTCTGACATGATTGGGTGGGTAGTAGCACTAGATCCGCTTCGATAAACCGATCAAAGCGTTGCTTGTATAGTATAGTACGTCGTTTGTAATTTTGATTTAGCCAGTTTTTGTGTTTAATTTTAATCTTATATATTATTTGTGTACGCAACACCCATTGCGAAGTTTGGAACCGACTGAGAGTTCCTCCCAGGACGGCGAACTAGATGGAAACCTCTGTCGTCCCCGCGACCGTGACTTTAAATAGTCAAAGAGCCAAAATTTTCCATTTGTTCTTTAAACATTTGAAATTACTTTCCTGAGCTTTTAGTTGCACAATTCTACTCATGCATGTCAAGAAAGGAACAAATGATTTAAAGTGCTCGTGATTCATACCAATCACGTTAGCCATATCCATCACTATTCATAGCATATACTGTTTAGTACTTGACAGAAAACTATTTGATATTTTGATTTTGTTTCCATTTTAATGGAAGAAAAAAGGTAATAGCCACATGCATTTATCATGGCTCAAATACAATAAGGGGGTGTTGCCACACTAAGAAGCTATTGAGCATATCAGCTTTCAAGCTCTTAAAGATCACGTATGGCGATCATACTCTTCACTTCTTTGCAATCTATTCGAAATAATTTATTCCTCAACACACAATATCGTACCCATTCACACAAGTATATTCCACTCTATGAGTGAATGGGGAACAGTGGGTTTATAAGGAGTTTCTTGGTTTTTAAAAGTTGAACTTTTTTTGGTATTTTCAATTAATTCAACATATCTTTCAGTGGCTTATTAAAGCTCCCGTATTGAAACATGACTCGTCAAGTCGTAAGAATATGTATCGTAACACGACATACTCTCACATTGTAAAAATGTGCTGGTGCATGTGATGAAGATGACTTAGAAGATCGTTGGCAAAACAAAAAGGTGTTTCCTTAATTCTACACCCATTTAATTAAAGTTAAGAAGGAGATGAAGCTTAAACAATTAAATACTTGATACTGATATAAAATGGTTGGCTTTGACTGCATTTAATCGCTTTTATTAGAGAAAAAATTAGCTTTTCAGTAGCTTCGACTAATAGAGAAGAAGTTAGAATAAAAATATATTTCTTGTAGTCTAATTATTCACTGTTGGAAATATTTGTTTGATCAGGAGCATGCAAGTTTAAGTAAGTTGCAAACAAAATATCAATTGCAATCAAATCTTTTAATAACTATTTTCAAAAGTGTTGGAAATCTTGCATTATAATTATTTTTATAATTAATTTTTTCGATAACATTTTGTATAAAACCGCTGGAAAAATCTGTTCTGAGAAGTCCTTTTTCATGCTCTTCACCACAGAGGGACCACATAAAGTATACAGATTATGTATCCTTATAGTTAGAAAAGTCGACAAAATTCTATATTACGGACAAAAATGGATCAAGCTGTTAAACTTTATATGCTGATAAAATCAGATAATTTTTTTAATTACATAGTTCAGCGTAAAGTCGTAAAAATTATAGTAGTTCTTATTTTTTATTTTATTAATTATATTATTATTATTATTTTTATTTTATTTTTTTTTTTTAACAAGGACTGTAGGTACCGTCACATATACTTCATCCTAACAATGCTGTAACTCATACGAAAGTTATCCGATCACCATCAAACTTTGTGTCTTTGTTAATATGAATTTTCATGCGAGGATCTAAAATTGTCCAATTTTTTGCCGTTTCATACAGGAACAAAATACAAAACAAATACATTTTTAATGACAAATAGCGCAATCAAAATCACTCGTCGACTTGATTTGATATAAAAGTTGTATATCGCGTTAATGCATTCTCTATTATAACGAGCAGGACAATCAGCAACTGTTTACGAAACGTTTTTCTCAAAACGTTTGCTGTCGTTGCATTTTAAATTTTAGTACATTCTGCGCTCATGAGCAAAAATAATACTAAACTAGATGCCGCAATCGTCCTCTTTGCTTTTCTTTTATTTAATTCTCCTAATCTAACACATCTGAAGCTTTCTCTTTATTCTTGCGAACCTTTTGACAATTATGGATTTAAACGCTTGATAATAAGCCAATTAAAGCTTTTATTAATTCAATATGTCTTATGCACATCAAAATTTACTAAAAACTGGTTATAAAAAAATTAATTTATTGATTGTTTTACTCTGACAAACTATTAAAGTTTTTAAATTGATTTTTTTATCTGTGTTTCGTCAATATCCTCAAGGAATTTTTATTGCATTTGCCTTATCTTTACGGCAAGAGGGGCGTAGCTATAATTAAAATTAACTATAAGCAAATTTTAATTACTTGCAACAATCAATCAATATGCTTGTTTAACAGATGAGTGAATTTAATTTCATGACGACAAACAAGTTTTAAACGCCTCAAGTTGCCTTTGCGATCACTTACAAGTTCATTATTCGAAGTGTTATAAAAGATTTGCCTAATGGAACGTATTTGTACAATGACTTTAATTCTACTAAGAAATTTTCCTATAATACTCCACATATTCAGTCATGTATGTATTATATTAAATATATATGCACATGTGTACATGTGTATATATTCGGATTTGTAAATCAGCATCCTATAGACTTTTACGAATTAATAACATCCGTTAAGATATGCAACCAATAACAACTTTAACACACGTTCCTGTTGTGATAGAAGGATGAATGAATGGCTGCATTCAACATGAGATTGCGATTCAAAACTAACGAGCGCATGTGTATAGATCAGTGTTGCCAGAACCACTCATTTGTCACTAAAAATGCTTCTGCAGTAAAATAAAACTTTATAATTTTATGTAATATTAAAGCTTCATAGCACGGCAATAATCTTTTATTTTATTTTTTTTTTATATTGGTAAAAATCTATAAACTTGTAGAAACTTTGCTAAACAAGATTTTTGACTCTCCATTGAGCTTATCCCTTTATAAAGCTTGGTCCCTTTGATTCATTTAATGCTAAACAATTCAAATAATTTCATTAATTTTAAGGAGTCGAAAAGAAACTGTGATCCAGTAGAATAGAATCGTAATGATTAACAAGGAAAAAATAAAAATAGTAATTACAATTCATAATAAAATTGTGCAGCGTGTGCATCAAATCTTTAGGTTCATCTAATGCTGTCTAGACCAAATTCAAAATCAGGGTACATTATTTACATTTAGATATCTTTCTGGAAGTCCAAGCGCTGGAAGAAACACACTTATATCTGGCTTCGATATCATTTTACTTTTCATTAGGCGGATCCAAACAATCATGGCCAATTCGCCAAAACATACTTCGAGCATTCAAAATCAATCGAGTTTTTTCTCGCTTCATATCTTCAAAAGTGGAAAGTGACTATTAATGCGCAATTTGATAACTCGAATCGTTGTGTCATTTTGCAATGTTTTCCTAACATGACCCGGCACTTCAATTGGGCACTTCGTTTCTCAGACAAAAATGTCAACTATAAATGAAAACTCTCATCCCATCAAAGCAAATCCCAGATGCAAATATTGGCTGAAAAACATGTTGCAAAAATACATTCAGTTCCAAAGTGGACCTTTCAGTATTCGGTATACTACCCAAAAGAGGAAATTCTCTTTCGTAATAAATTCCTTTATCTGCCTGTTGCAGTAAAAGCTTTTTTTATAAAGAAATTACCGGATTTTCTTAATTCCTCAATTCTGACTATTCTAATAAATTTTTAATAGGTTTTTAGTGCCATTCCATTCACCATCTTCGCTAAAATAAAAAAATGACTTTAAAGACATAAATTTCTTTTGGTACTTCAGTGTCAGATATGGTTTCGGTTCATTTTTGTCTCAAGGATGAAGCTGTAAGAAAGATTTAATCAAAGGAGCTCAACACGAATGTAAAAGTGTCGCTTGCCTTTCCAGCTTTATTTCCATTTTTTTCAATGACTTTCTATTCCAATGGTTTTTGCTTTCCATATTCATTCAGTCATAAGTGAACCTTGTCGATGAATCAACCATGAGTAGTTTGTAATGTTGAAACATTTTATTGACATTTATCAACTTTCACAAGATGCACTCAAGTGCTTCAGCTTCCTGAGACCTTTAGAGAAAGAAAGAGTTCCATTCATTGGTTTTCCTATTGTGGAAATATTTTCACCACATACTCGTGTATATCTATGCCCAAGTGAAATAAGAGTAGAGTCGGTGTTACAAAGTTTGTTTTGGAGTTACTTGAAGGTAAATTAGAAAGAACGAAGTATAACTCATTCAACTCATCGGATCACCAGAGCAAAGTTGATTAGACATAAAGTTCGAATATGGAATAATCTAGCGGAAGAAGTTCTTGCTGCAGCTTTCGACGTGGGAGAAGTCAAATCGAATGTCTACAAGCACTAGGGCTGACCTCCGGTCCGAGTCCCAAAAAATTTAAAATGATTGCATGGATATCTTTTTCAAAATGATGCTGATTTCCATCAAATGATGATTTGTATTAAAAAGTTGCTGGCAACGCTGATAGTGATGGATGGAGGAAAAAAGCAATTAATAAAAATGTAAATTCAATTAAATTTAAATGACAGGTACCTGTCAAAAGATCTCAAATTGAAAATAACTAAAGCATCGAATTTATGTGAATGAGAAATAGAGAGTTTGCAGGCAAATTAGAAAATGAAAAAGTACAATAAAACAGTATTTTTATGAATTTTATGCAAAAATTTCGTAATACATTCACTTTTCTAATATTAAAAATAAGATGGAAATATTTCAGGAGAAGTGTTACTTTGAAATTTACTTCTAGGGGATCGCGGTGAAAAAAGTGGAAGACATTCTAGAGGAATAATATTTTGAATTTCTAAGACTTCTTAGAGAATTCACTTAACTATATCCTATAAATTTTAAGTACATAAATTCGAAAATAACTTTTCAAGTAGTTTATAGGAAAATAATTTCAATTTCATAAAACAAATTGTGTCAATTCGTAACCCTTGATTTCTTTTCCAAAAATTTACTCTTCCAATTGCGTGTAGAAGTATTAAGAACCAGATATTTCTGCAAATTGTAAGAAACAGATGGCTTTTTCACTACACCATATTTCCGTATCGAACATTTGTCGAAGGTATTTTTGCAAAATTTTTGCTTAAATGTTTACTAAAGTAATCGTGCTTTTACCACATTCATAAGTTATTGTACTTGTTCAATAGTGTTGTATATAATTCAGTTATGGGCCTGTTAGATTCCGCTCTCGTATATCCCTTTTCGGACTTAGGAGCAATGTTAATCATGGAACCTTCCATGCCATAGTATTGAGAGCATATACCAGCTTTAGAAATCAAAAAAACTTATTTTTTAATACAGTCGCAACATTAGACTTTTATCGAAATATTAGGAGAATGTTGTTCAGCAGCAATAGGTGGGGGATCAGCAGTATTGATATATATGCGTGGACTGAATATTCTCTTCAATTATATATATGTACTAATACAGACGATTTTTGAGGATCTTATTTCGTTTTCGATTTCATATGAAAAATACCTCAAAATTTTATAATGAAATGACATCCTGAAAAGAATGCGGCATGTCAAAAGTGGACTTTGCTTATTCAAGTACATCTCTGAAAACGGAATTCAACATATGATAGAGGAGGAAGTCCCTCCGCTCGGCCGGTGATCGGCAGCGCAGCAATGCTTTAGAAAGCGAAGACAATTTGTTAAGAAGACAATATTTGCACATGGATGAAGCATAAATGCACATTGGGCCTTATTTCATTTCCGAATTTGGGCCTTTATTTCACATATAATAAATCCCTAACACTGTTGCATACCATTTGGTTGGGGTGTTATTTAATTTTGCTGGTCATTTCTTCATAACAAAAATACAAACATATTTTTGTTGGAATATTATTTAGTTGGTAGAATATAGCGAATAGTTTTAATTAATATTGAGAATCATTTCATATTGAACTACGTTTACAAATACGAATTGACGTCTGAAAAGGATAAGAACTTGGCAAGAGTCACATATAATTTTTCTTATATAAAAGTAACAGTCATAATTATAAACTGGAGAAAACTAATGGTGACATTTTACCTTCCACAATTCAGTAAAAATTTAGTTTCCTTACCAAAAGAGAAAAATATTATTAAAAAAAACTATATTCCATATTTACTCAATAAAGAAACCAATTCAGTGAAAAGGCATCCTAATAGAAAACAAGCCCGTACTAATTTTGTTGGAAATAATCAGAATTCGAACTAATTTTCAATTGTAACCTGTACATTTTCATCACTTCTTTAAAGGCTCTTGTTACCGAATCGCTTTTGTAAATGTAGAATGTTTGTTACTTGTTTAATTTATGCGAAATAAAAAAGTTTCATTATTTGGTTATTAAATTATGATCTTTTCATATCGGACCACAAACTGTGAAATCCAATTTTGTTTATTTTTATTATGTTTCTTCACATGTTTTGTTAATTTATTGGATTTGTTTATTATCTTGGGCAACTGGGCTGAGTGAGAAGAGAAAATATTGTATACAAGTGTGCGAGTGTGAGTGAGTTATACCATAAACGTGCAACAAGCAGCCGCCAACTATGGATGGAAACAATATTAAGCGATACAACAATATTCAACTCAACACACACACACACACTTACGAGTATATAATTTAAAGAAAATATCTTTAATTTGATTTGTTCTCTTACCGCGTTTGTTTTTGTTGATGCAATTTCTTACACTTTGTTGCATCAAATTTTTCCGGTCATGGACACATGCATGCACCTACATGATTTACCCTTAACCAATTAAAATATCATAAAGAGGAAATTAAAATTCTTTTAATTATCTCACAAGTGATTCCTTTAGTAACATTGTTGTAGAATGTGTGTATGTAAGGCTGATGGGGCGTCAGTACTCGTATGAATGAATGTGTCTGTATTTCCAATCAAATGCAGCAACATTAGAGACGTACATAAATAAAACCTGTAAGACTCTTCCAGCACATACAGTTAGAAGTGAATATGTAAGTGAATGATTTATGGCAATAACCTCGCAGGGGTTCCAATTTCCAATTCGACCTTTTATATGGATGATCAGTTTTCATGGTAGATTGTGGGAAAGTATCCCAAAATCAATAGTTTAAAAAAATTATACTTGCATGAGTCTAATAATAAATTTCTTAAAATTTTCCTGTTAAGTAAAACTACTTTCGGGCATGACATATATTTTAGGACTTCATATATTAAAAATAATTGGAAAATGATCTGAAAATAGTTGCTATAGTCAATAGGGTCAGCAGTTTTCTCGTGCTCAGTCGGTCCATAGGTTACTGTGGCATTATAAATCTATTTTAAGCCACCTTTAGATGTTGTAACAACTATTGTGCAACACTTTGGGATGATTAATGGTAACATCAAAACTCTATGCTCTGCCTCATGGTCAGGAGATATATTTATTCTCTGTAGACAAAAATTTTACGAGGGTAATAAATCAATTGCATAATTCTGCAAATATCCGATGCGCTTATTTGTTGCTTAAATGCACAAGAAATACTCAGCAGATGACGTTAAGTTTGGATCTTTATTAAATCGTTTTATTTTAAACCATTCAACTTAAAATATTTCGTGATTAAAAGAAGTAAAACAAAGATTCGTTCTAATCGAAAACAAAATCAGAAGCGGTAAGTTTTGAAAGAAGTGCACCATGCCACAGTCCATGATATACAGCAGTTCACTCCGACCTGAATAGTGTGGAGAATCAGTTCACTATACCGATATTAAGCCTAATAGTTGTCTCGGAGAGCGTTCTTAATAAAATAATATTTGTCAGGAATTAAGTGAACTGTTGCTCTCTAAGTCCTCCTTAGAATGGAAAATGCAGCGGAAATTTCAATCGGCCTATCAAAATTGTTTATCTCTTCCTTCCCCAATTGCCACTACGAAATGTAGTAGTATTATATGGGGGACCAGTGCCAAACTGTGTGGAAAGGTTAAGGTCACGAAGGTTCTGTTAGCGAAGATTTCTGTGTGGGTTAATCGATGATTTTCTCAGCTTGGCGTACCTTCCGCCCATTACTTAATAAAATACTGCTGTTGCCTGATAAAACATTTTATGACATGTACTAGCGGCTTATGAAGACACCTAAATTGGATTTATCTGCTCCTGGCGCTTCTGGCACCAGAGTTATAAATACACTCCCCATATTCCAATTATTCTCATCATTACCACACCAATCACCAATATTAAAAGCATGCAACAGCAGCAACAACGGCAACCACACCAAGCCACTCTGTTGATCAACGATGCTAATCCAATATAATATTTGTTTTGAGAACAGACCAACTCGTGTACATCTATCTCCGCATGAATAATGGGCGTTCGCTGGCCTTATGGAAAAAATCTCAAAGAGTGGATGAAAATATAAGAGTCCTTAATAAGATGACGCCAATACTAGAATTAATTTTTTAGTCCTTGTGTGTATGTATAATGTGTTTGTGTTTGTCCATAGGAGTAAGTGACCGGCTGACTGCTGGCTTATTGAATGCTTCTGAATGAATGGACGGTTTAAATCCTTTTTAAAAATATTGTTTGTTAAAGCAATTATTCAGTTTGTTTTTCTACTCTTTCGGATGTCTTTTGAGAAGAATTTATTACTTTTTTCAATATTTGAAAAGTTCGTTTATTTTTATTTGTATGTCCAACCTTCTGGCTGTGCGCCTGTTTGTTTCTTTATTTATTTGACATCCACTTCGTTTAAAATTCAATAATAAAATATTAGCTTTTTGAATTTAATACTAAATAATGGAATTTTATGTTTAAACAATTAAGAATTACAAATTAAAAGTCGTACCAATGACATCTTCTTCTACAACAAATTAACTAACAAATAAATAAAACATTTGATTAAATTTTAAATTTACCTGAAACTCTTTTAGAAGTCT
Source organism: Germaria angustata (assembly GCA_963681545.1). Classification (NCBI taxonomy): domain Eukaryota; kingdom Metazoa; phylum Arthropoda; class Insecta; order Diptera; family Tachinidae; genus Germaria; species Germaria angustata. The sequence goes on along the minus strand of OY812999.1, from coordinate 29,742,880 downwards.
TGACATGCGTAATTTAAATTAAGAAGTTCTTGCCAAATAAAAATGGAATGCAATAATTAATTTAATCGTAGAGGGCAGACGGAAAGAAAAAGACGTTTTAAATCTAAATTTTTTCTTCTTAATCTTAAGAAAAATAGTCTTTTAAAATTCAAATACCAATAGCTTTAAATTTATCAAAGGATTATTTTATGTGTATATTGTCTCTCAATATTCAAAATTTTATTGTGGCTGGGAGTTGTACAGTCTTTTGCTTATCAACAGGCGAATAGTTGTGACGTATGGGTTCAAGACCAATATATATAAAAAGATTTAAGTTAAGCAAAAAGAAAAGGCTCAGGGACTTGTCAAAACACTTTTTAAATTACTACTTTGGGGGAAATTTCAGACTCTTAAAAGAAATTATAAGTTTTTAAGGATAATTAAAATTCGATATCACAAATATCAATATCTAAAAAATCATCTCCTATTTGAAGCAGCTTTAATGCATAGTACCTCATTCCAAAACATTTAAAAGTTAAACAATCGTGTTGCATGTAATATGATCCTTTTTAAAATGTTATTACAGTGGTGAAGTGTTCAGACATGCATGCAACTCGTCTAACGATATATGGAAATGACAGTTCACACATATAAAAAAATTGCCTTTAGAGCTTTATTGTTTAGGGTTCGAAAACTATTACCATAATGAAAAATCATAGGATTCATTTGAATTATGGTATTATCCTTTATGGAGATAAAAAGTCAGCTTTTCACCGGAAATACCACACCAAACAGTTACTTTGTGGGGATGCATGGATCTTTGTGAATTTAATGTACCTTCTTTGTGCCCCAAAAACCCAAATTCTATTTGTTAACGTAACCATTTAAGTGGAAATGAGCTTCGTCGCTCACCTTGTCTGACGATTAGCAGGCAGCAATTCGTTTGAAGGGGAAAATTTTCAAATCTTTTAGCAAAATTCGTTGCAACGTACTCTTTCTTGCTGATGCGTAATTATGTGTATCGTCGTATCTTTGATATTTGTGGTTTCTCTCTTAGTCGACGGCAACTTCAGCGATGTTCACGATCGGACACTTCTTGCGACATTTGTAGTGGACACAGTTTGCACGAGGCCGTCGGCCAAACGCTTAATTATTCGAGCGCATAGAAAAAGATGAGGAAAACGACGAAGAAATTCACGCTGCGTTAAAATAACGCTCTGAAAGTCTATCAAATAAGCAGTAACAATGATTCCACGTTCCTGATATATGTATCGCTCCAGGACTTAATGACAACTAATTCTCTATAAGTATGTCTCCTTCATAATTGCTAGAGGCAATTCAAATTGTGACACTACCATATTGAAGTAGTAGGATGAGAATTATACTTGAAATCTCAATGAAAATTTTAGTGTCAAACATCCGCTCTACCTTATTATCGAACTTATTTCAAATATTTTTGTTTGTTGGGTTATGTGATTTTTAAAAGCTCTTCAACGTGCCATGCCATGCCAGTAATTCTTCTTAATGACATTTTAATAATTTAATTTAATTTCTTATACTTAACAAATCTTATTGAATTCTCAAATTTATAATCACATGCGATAATGATTCAAATATGAGTTTATACGCACAAATAAATATTAAGGCATGTTTTTACGTTTAATCTGTTGTTGTTGTTGTTGTTGTTGTTGTTGTATTTCTCATTTAAATCCGTGTTTTGGGAAAAAAGAAGAAAAATAAATAAAAGAGATGATTCCTTTCCTGCTGCGTATTAAATTAACAAAGACACCATGTGGTGTGATGTTACACATGCGCTCATATCGATGCCGCCTAAGCGACCCTTTAGAATCTTATTTATTATTAAATATTGAATTTTTTTTAATATTCTGTTTATCCTCTTAAAAAATATTAAAATCATAAATTAGCTTCAACAATACGATTCTAATTTGCTGGTAATGAGAGGACCAACAATTTGAAATTAAACAAAATATTGTTGATCACACTTGTGTGGTACGACTGAATTTAAATTTCAAAGCAAAGAAAGTGACAACGAATTTGTTATTGTTTTGTAAATAATACCCTTCAGTTATTGAAAAATGAATCCTTTCAAGCTCTGCAATGTATTTTAAAATTGTACGCACTTTAGTATTCTATTTACGACGAGCATTATTCACTTTAAGCCTTTAAGCTAATAAACTGTTACGAATGCAAGTGTGTAATCATTTAACGCACTTCCTAATTGGCCTTCGTTAATAAGAGTGTGGATACGGAAATTAAAATAATTCCCAAGGAATGAGCGTGGAAAATAAAATTAATTTATTTTAATAATATATTTTTTTGTTGCAACATTATTAATTTAATTTCTTCTTTTATACTCGTACGTACATACATATATAATGGCAGCAACCAGGGTCTTAAATCGTCATTTTTCTTCCACTCCTTCTTTGCTGTTTCTGTTGTATTTTTATGGTGAGAAGTGTTTTCTCAAAATTATTCTGTTGGATGTTGTTTTTAATAGACCTCATTTCAAAATGACTCTAAATCACTTACAATTTCATGCCTGCTCATATAAATCATTGCATATGCATGTATTGGATGATATTAATCAAATGTCTACTTTAAATTAAATTCATATGACAGCAACCTGTCAGGCAACAAATTAAAAAATTACTCAAAGTTTAAAAACTGTAATAAAAGAAGAAATTTTCAATCTCATGTATAAAGAGTCAGTCCATACAGATGCTGGATATACACAATTGCATATCTACTATATATGTATGTATGTGTATTAGTAAAAGACGGTCTTTTGAATATTTAAATACCCTATATTTTTATTAAAAATATTTATTGTTTCTTGAATAATATTACATTAATTAATTTTTCCATTCTAAGGGTGAACCCCCAAGGCATAAAATAGAATAAAAATGAAGGAAATTTCTTTTACTTTTATTTGCGCAGGTGCAAAACGATACTGTTGATATTTTTTTAGGTTAATAACAGCAATAGTTTTTCAATCCCCCGATTTATAGCTTTTCAGTCCCTCGAATTACAGCTTCACAATTTGATAGTTCCTTTAATCACTTTTTTGCAAGTAGTTATGAGTAACCGGACTGGAGAGTTGCATCAAGTTTTTAGTGCTTCATAAAATTCTTAACTTGGAAATAAGATCCTTATAAATTATACAGTTTAGGAAAATAGCCTGGATCCTTGATTTGGACCCTACTATTCTTTCGCATCGTTGAGTTTAGACTAAATCAAAAAACATTGGATGAGAATATAACCAGAGTAATACTATAATATAATCAGTGACTATTGCACATATTCATAATACTTTTCGCTGGCGGATAGTGTTTCTAATAACTGCCATAGTTGTAGTGAACTAAGAATGAAAGAACTATCGATTTAATGTGAGCTTACTTTATGGCAAGACTAGACTAGAGTATAATTACTTTATAACCACATTATAGTTACTCATCTGTACTATAATTAAACTGTAACTGGATTATCACTAGACTAGACTATGAAAGTATCATGGCAACTGCAGTAGTTTGGTAAGATTCTGTTGTAATTTTTATGAACTGAACAGAAACTTAAGATACTGATGCAATTTCTTCGTATCCAAGATACGTAATACAGAAACAGCCATGAAGGAGAATGACTATTCGACCCAACCAATATGAATATTTTGTTTGGGGTCTTTTCACGAAAGTTGATTATTCCAAAACGATTTTAATTAGTGAAGTTAATGCTGACGTGCATTGACCACCAGGGAACTGTGTTGATTGAATGCAGGCGTATTTACGAATGTTTGCATGTAGTAGCCTCTTCCCATTAGCTCTTGTATGGTTCCGTTCTGGAAATTATGCACATCAGCATTAACGAAAATGCTAAGGGAAAGCCATCGTGAATGAGTGATTGAATGAACGAGTAAATAACTGGCTGGCATTTTTGGTTGTTGTTGAATGAAATCTTGAAAGAACCCACAGTGTTTCAGTGGCATGTAGGTACAGAGGGACGTACGAATGTATGTGTGCTGGCATTCGTGCGAATATCGTTGGATGCTTTCAAGGAAAATGTTGTTAAAATTAAAGATCACACGTCAAAGAGCCTACAGCGTTGTGAGTTTGTCGTTTAAGCTGCAAATTTATGATTGTTGTTAAAGTTGATAAATCTTTTGAAATCATCTTTAGAGATCACTTTGTGTAACAGGTTATCGGATCAAACACAAATCATGCCTAATATTTTTCAAATGTTAAACACCTTTTCTTAATAGACAATTTGCTTTATTTTTTACTTTGTAATTTGGTCAGTAATTCTCTGAAGAGCGCATGGCTGCAAATTGAAAATACTGGGGACATGGAAACAAACAAAAAATCAAATTGTTTTCTGAGGATGTACTTTGCAGAGACATTACAAAAATTTTCCCGAAATATTCTTGTGTTTTGTTGAAATAAAAATTATATAAACAATTGTATATAAATCTGTCTTCGCAAACTTTTCCGTTTGCTGTTGCACAGTCAGGCAGAATCAAAGTGTTTTGGAAATTTATCAACTATAATTAAACCAAGAGTTCCATAGGGAGATGATATTTGATATAAAAATAATATATGGCTTAAATTTTGAAGATAAGCTTTTAAAGCAGAGGCCTTCGGATACCCAAAAAATTTTTTACTAGTCCAACTCATAAATATTAAAAATAATAAAATGAATATTCTTTGTTATGCACCTTTCCCTTTTAGTTAGTGACTTATAGTTATTTAAAAATAAAAATTTCTCAATTTTCTTAAACCTTAGTTCAGTATATATAAGATATTGGATCCAACTGTCAACCGATTTTCGCAATTGTTTTCTTGTCTGCTAAAAAAAATAATGAAAATGGACTGCTGCGATTATGTTGACTTTTTATTTGTAAGAATCAAACACGATCGGTTGCAAGGCAACAATTTGAGGCATTTGAATTTTGTTATACCCTAGAAAGGTAAATTTAAATAGAAATATTTTTGCGTAATGTTTCCAACTTAAATCTTAAAATTTATGTCTATTATGGAAATACCAGTAGAGATGAGGATTTAACTGTTTACTCCAGTAGAGGTATTGACGAACACAAAAAATCAAATTCGTATATTGAGTTTGCCAGTTTACTAGATGACCAAAGTTTCCATTCTTCAAAGGTACTCAGCACCTATAGAAAGATTGCTTGCTCTTGCAGTTTCTATTTATACCCCAACATGGCTAATGGTAATTGTAATGAATCTGGTATTCATTAAAGAAAGTAATTGTGTTACCGATTAGTCCTGTGAAAGAGATTTTGCTTTATTAACGAACAACAAAACACACAGATTTTCCGTTGCGTTTGCGCAATACTAAAAATGGTATAGGTTTCCTTTATCAATAAGTGCCGCTGGCTGGATGCCAACTTTCAAATTTCAAAAGCCCTTACATATAACAATATATTGAAGAAATAATAATAAAGAAATAATTACAAAACAAAGTAAATTACTTTGCTTTGTAATTAATTATATATAATGAATATAAAATTTTAAGTAATTTTTACATTTCCCTTATTTAAGATTTTGTTAATGGTTGCTCTGAAAATATTATGCCATATTCTCTTTATCAAATATAATTGGAAAAGAAAAAATATAAAACTTTGACTTTATCAGTAGGATGTTTAAGCCCAAATTTACATTATACGAATTGCGTTTTCATTTTTGGAAAAATATATCGCTCCAAAAAAAATAAGTCCCCTAAAAACACAGGGTGCAAAAACAAAGACTTTTGGGGGTTCATTTCGTTTTTATTTTTGGAGACTTATTTCATATGAAATAACTCCTCAGAAATTCAGGATGAAATGACACCTTAAAAAGCAAATTTTGAGGAATTATTTAATTTTTCTATTGAAGTGAAATTTCTCCTCTACGGCATGTAAAAATTAGTATCGCTTTCCAAAGCATTTCAGTGTTGGCGGTCTTCGGCCTGTCACAAGGACTTTCTCCTCTACGGTATGCGCAAAAATTGGTTCTGCCCTCTCAAGTAGAGTGTTTCGAAATAATATAATAAATGAGAAGGTCGTTGCACCCGGCCGAAGGGCGCAATTATTGACATACCATGGAATATAAAAACCTTGCGTATGGCCAAAAATCCACATGTTTGTTTGTTTGCATGTAATAAATTCCTAATAATAAAAGGTTTTAAATCTTTTTTGTGTGGGGTGTTACTTCATTTCTTTGAGGATTTATTTCATAATTAAAATGTGGATGGTATTTCATATAAAATAATACCTCAATTTTTGGGCACTTATTCAATTTTCTTGGGTAATTATTTCGTGCCGCGTTAAAAATCTCCAATTTGTGTCCAATTATAACTCATTATACTTTCAATTTTCCTTATTGACAAAAGAAGAAAAATATATAATTCAATTATAAAAAATAGAATCAAAATGAGGTAAATGCGTTCCATATTAAAACAAAAAAAACTAAAGTTAATAGAACTAATTATTTTATTTCATGGCCAACATGAATTATGGCTATTTTCAAAATTTTATAGCCGATTTTGCAAAGAAAACAAGAAGACTAATTTAATAAGTAATATTTATTTCCAATTTGTACGAAAGACGAGTGTATAAAGGATTATTAACACAAATAAACCAAAAAATGCAATTTGAAAATTAAACTCTGCATTCCCCCTCCCATCTATCAAAAGGAAGATACATTAAACGTAGAAACGAATGATAAATGCACTCGCGCACACACACATATACTCACATACACGCAAAATATAATTGAATATTGATTTCAATTCCTGGTAACAATATTATTTTAGGCCAACACAAGACAGTGATATCGATCACAGCAGCATTAGCAAAATTATCACATTCTGCTCTGATTGGAGTGGAGTGGATGAGCCCTTTAAATTGGTTCGATTGCGGGAGGTGCAAAACCACAAACAGACGTTATTCTTTTGCAAAACGATGCTAAAAGGAGAAAGTTTGTGTGTGTGTGCGAAGTCCATGAAAATATAGTTTTAAAACATGTACGTACACACATACAAACGATGAGTCCTTTGTTATGATCATTTGATATGAATCACTTCGATATTGTGCTGTTTCTTTTCTTTTATTATGCTTAAGTTTTCGTCTGCCAGATCTTCTGTTTGGACTGTATCTAAAAATATTTAATGTTTCCGGCCGGCCGATTGCTGCTTTTATTATTTTAGCATCAATTATTTTCCACGCCACACTATAAATTGCCAATATGTAATTCGATTTACACACCAGTTCAGATAATGGCTCAAATCATCTCTCCTCTTGCTGAAAGAACAACAAAAGCAATTGCACAAGATCATAATGGTATCATTTAGTTATTTATTGCTTCGATTTTTCGATACATTCAGCCGTTCGTCCATTAATCCATAATGTGGCTTGAAATCACTGCAGACAGAAGATTATATTAAACAAACAATTGCAAATAAGATTTTCTTAAAATATTAAACAATTGTTTTTAAATTGACTCTGTTTTTCAAATTAATGTTAACTTAGCGCAGTGCTCCATATACACTCAGACAAATAATGTAGTTACTTCATTTGTATGTTATAATACTCACTCACTAACGTCATCACAATTTTAGTGTGGCAAAACAAAAAACTCCAACTACTATCAGGGTTGGAGTTGAAATTAATCTCACGACAGCTCATTTTTCTCCATAGAAATGGACGCGGAAGAGAAGTGGCCCAAACAGCGTATATTTTTTAAACTATCATTAGTTTAAATGAACACAAGCCAAAAATTTAATTTTTTCAGTGTAGGAGCAACTGAGAGTTTCAATTTCAATAGACCGGACTGAATTTGAGTGATCGCCTATTGATTTTGAATACATCGGCCAATTGCATATCAATGCCATAGATTTACCTCTAGAAAAAGTCTAGTAATACCAGATCTCTCGATATAAGTGACCTGTTATTATGGGATTATATATACACAATTTGTTTGTTAAGAAACTGCATCCCTTTAAGACCCATTCACTACTGCGATTTCTATTGTTTTAAAAAAGTACCACGAAAATTTAATTGTTTCTACCTTCGAGCCAGGCGCCAGCCAATAACACTGGAGCTAGCGTCAAGGCTTTAATCAACGAATTTCTTTCTAGGACTTGAGTTATAATCATGGCTATTAAATAATTCAAAGTTATGCTTTGGCTACGTAAATTTCGGTTTAAATCGTAGGGAATACGGTTTTCCCTCGTATCATGTGAAACTTTGGTCAGCTCTACACCAAATTCGCTTTCTTTAAGGGTAAGTGTTGGTTGAGGTATTTGTAGCACATTTGTACTCTACAGCAGCAATAATTTCAAGGTTTCAACAATTACCAAAAATATTGCACTTGGGCACTTCTTGTCACATCTGTGGCAGAAGTATACGATTGAAAAAAATTTAAGCTCTCAATTTTTTAGCGTTTTGCTCGAGTTATTTCACATCATCGGTTGTCTAAAAAATAATTAATCACGATTACTAAAATAATACTCACACGCGACACTGACGCAATAACTTTGCGTTTTTACCATTAACTTTTATCAAAGCTCTTATTTAGATTTATTGTCAAGAATTTACATTTTCCCATATACAGCGAACTTTGGTTATATCGAACTATAGTGAAGAAATGAACAACTTCTCCGGTCCCAATAATTTTATACAAATATTTCATAAAAACCATTACGTCTATACGAAACTACGCTTATAGCAAATTTTCGCTTATAACAAATTATTTTGTAAGTATTAAATGCAACAATACTTGCGAATTTTTACGCTTATAACGAACGAAATAATATCGCAAAATCTATTCATCAATTTTCTAAGCCTTTGAAAGAAACATTCACCAGTATTTGAATGGGTATTTATTAATATACACATCCTATTTAGATAATATTCTCATCTTTAGAAGCCAATTATGAAAAAAATTTAGTGATTCTAATTTAGTTTAGAAGGACTCGCAACTTGCTGCAGGTAAAAATAGGTCAGCAGGCAGCAATTCGTGTTCGAATTGTTCACCGAAATTCGTTGCAACGAACATCTGCTAATTTCTAATTGTCTGAATCGTCATTTCGTTGATGTTTGTGAATTCTGTCTAATTTCGTCAGTATTAGCAGCGACATTCTCGTTGAAACGAGCCGGTACGCTAAATTAATCGAGCACATGGAACACAACTACGAGGAAATCGACGAAAAAATTCTTGCTGCGTTAAAACAACAGACTTAAAATTTGTCAACAGCTGTAACGACAATTCCAGTTTCTTGAGTTGTGTATCGCTCCATGGCTTAGTGGCAACTGATTCTTTGTATATCTACATCATAAATGTCAAATCAAAGTGACAATTGGAGTCATCTATGCCACCTTGTAAAAATCGAGCAATAGTGAAATATTTATAGATTAATTAAAATCCACACCAAGAGGCCCGACTGATAATATGGAGATGTAATCAGATCAATCAGTAAGTTGTCGATTGCAAATGTCCGAAATAAATAAATTTTCTTGAAATTGACACCTTCGATAAAAATTTTATATCAATATTTCTTATGAAAATATTGAAAAATAAGATAAAATTTCATCTATTTCATTAGTGTTTGCTTTTATTTATTGGTCTAGGAAGTGCTACAATGAAATAAAATAATTTTTATCTAGAGTAAGAGACTGCCGCGACTGTCGTCTTCATGGGTGATTTGATTGTCCACAATATTCACCCTTTCGATAGCAAATGAAACTTTTTTTGGTAAAAAAAGTGAAGGTTTTTGGGTTACTAATGTTCCTTTACATATTTTCGGAGAATGTAAAGAAACTGTTTCACACAACATAAATGATGTGAAATGACTTTAAAAAAAAAAAATTTTAAATAGATTAAATACAAGATTAAATAAAAAGAAATTTCCTCGCGTGTATTTTTCATGTCAAAATTTAATAACTCCATTCCGGTAGGACATCATCCATTCTGGTCTCCGGTGGTGGAGTTAAGGATCAGTATATTAATTTTAATAGGACATGTGATGTAATACTGCGATGCTCAGTGTCATCAAATAATAAATTAAGGACCTAAAGTTTTCAAATAATTTTTTTTCAGGTGTATTCGATTTTACTGAGTTGGCGTTAGTGACGGTGGCACGTGTAAAGGCGCTTACGTGTTGTAAATTGATATTTTCCTTTACACATTTTTTCTTTACTTCAAGTCAATATTGCTTTTCGGGTTCTTTTTTTAAAGCAACAAATTGAATTTTCTACGGTTGCATGAAACCGATGAATGGATGAATGCAATAATGATAATCACGATTATATTTAAAAAATATTTTTCCATTTTATTCGTCTCGATTGGTAAATATTTTTTATTATTTGTTTAGTAAATTATCGTAATTTATAATGTCCTTATCAATTTCCTTTATTTTTGTAAGAAGCTTGAGCGATATAAGATCTAGTATATTTGATATTCTGATTTAATTGATTTATCTTTCATTATCTTTCTCCTATTTCATTAGCGGCTCATATCCTCTTCCGGCATTTTTCGGTGAAAATCTCTGTAGCGATTGTGTCGCAAGTGCATCACAGTCAATTCAAAAAAGGTGTATCAAATACAAAATTACAATGTAGTTCCAATTAGGAGATAACAAAAAAATGTCTTCTGGACCGGATGAAACAGTGGATTCTTAATTACTTATCGCCAGTATGATTTCCGTAGAAGGCGCTCTACGGATGACCTGCTCCTCTTGTAGAAATAGTGTCACTATATTCACCATTTTGGCTTAATTAAGGTGATTTCTTTAAATACTTTCAAGCCATTGCTTTTGGTACCGGTGATGAAATCTGATTAAATGAATTCAGTATAAATTCAGGGGTAGCACAAGGCTCCATTTCCTCTGCTACTCTCTTTCTTATGTTTCCCAATAACCTTTTATATTAAACTTCCAAACCTATGTTTTCTTTTGGCGGTGACAGCAGCATTTACCATTCATACTCATTCCCGTCCGTCTGAGGTTTTAGTTTAATGTTCGATGAGCACATCGCCAAAGAAGTATTAAACTGCTCCGGTTTTCAAAAATGGTGCTAAGGATGGAAGAGATCGGAAGGAATAATTCTTCCGATCTCCTCACTATTTACACTACCTGCTACACCGACCAAAATTATACGAGAGTGCGAAGGAGCTTTTCTGTGACTGTAGTATAGGCAACTATATTGACTCACTGGGGCATCAACACAGTGTAGAGTGTCTTTCGATGTTTTGTCGTTATTACAATAAATAGATTTGAGAACAAATTTCTGAAACCCGCTACTTTTTTTTACAAAAACCTAGTTCTTCATTACGACCGCATCCATTCGTAAAAGATGTACCAGCGAATCGCAACACGCATTATAGAGAGCATTCGGCGTCTAGGCGAACAATTTGTTAGTGGAATAACCTCTATGAAGAGGTATTTTCTGTCACTTTCAGCATAAAGATATTCACAGCGTATGTCCACAGAAACTACTTGCCTTATCGCTCTTCCCATATTCTATTTTCATAGTTCTAGCACGATGCACTGCATGACTCGGGCCCATACGTACCGTCTTGCGGTCATATGTTTCCTACAAGAAACAAAAAAATCTATTGGTTTATAAACCACATTTAAAAAAAATTGAACCGGCAGAAACAATAGATGAGATCTTTTCATGCAGAAACGCAGGTCGATGTAGGCTTCTGGTTAAATTGTTTATGGCGGTATATCCTGAGCATCAGCTAAGTAAATTTCATGTCCTTTAGTTTTATAGAATTAGAATGATGTGATTTCTACGAGGAAGATAAAAATCACAGAAGGAACAAGTCTCGTAAGCAAAGAAATAAGTCAAAAATGTTTTTAGACGATTGTTACCCATGACTTTGTAGTATTTAATACCCTGCCATCCTTATTATCTTGCACTTTTTTATCGCTTACGAATATATTTTTATCATATCGATGCTAAAAATTTTTAAAATTGTTTTCAACTTTTTTCAGTTCTGGCAGTTCTTTACGTTTTTAACGAAAAACATTAAAGTAAAACATTAATTACGCAAAACTGCAAATCATTGGCAATTCAAGCCAAATTGATGTTATTCTTGTTATCAAACTCCCTATCGAATAACAAAAAAAAAAATTTTACAACTTTAAGTTTGGCAGTGAAAAAATTGTTTTAAATGGGCCTTAAAATTTCCAACATGGATAATTTCAACATATTCAATTCCATTTCAATTCTCTTGAAAATTTCTTATTGGATTTTTCCATTTTTACGTTTGACGTGTAAAAAGACAAGGTTGCACAATTGATATTTTACTTAAAAATAAATGAATTGACTTTAAGGACTCTGGAACAACTCTTTCATTAATGTTTAAAGGCGAATTTAGTTGAAGACACTCATATATTTGGACGCAGTGGAACTACATAAGTTCCTACTGATAGTATTGCCTACATTGCCTTATTGATTTCTGTCGTCATGAGGCAATTACTCGTATCTAATATAATTGTTTCCAATAAAATTAATTAAAAAAGTCTTTATCGTGTCATGTGCATCACATTTAATTTCAGTCGTCACTTCTAATAATACTTGTATCAATTAAATCGTTTTAGTGGCATTATCTTTCACATACGAGTACTTTGGTTGGTAATTTCCCAAAGATCAATTAATTGATAAAATAAATGAAATTAAGCATTTCAAGTATTTCGATTACAGCTGTAGGAATACGATATTAAAATATGAATTCGTCACATTAAATTAAATGAATGATAACGAATATTTCTGATAACTTTAACTAAATGTTAACATTGGACATTATCAATATGCCACTGCTATTCGAAGTATTTGAGTTTCAACATTTTCTTTATTATGACATTAAAATTTAATTTCCTTATAAAGTTTTAGTTTCACAGTCAGACAAAAATTAAAACGAAATTATTGATTACTTATAGAATTGTCCATTTGTTGCAAGTTACTATGACAACTGTAGACTCTGAAACAGGGAATAAAAACATAATTTTCTAAGTGTAGTAAGGATCACATTTTGTAAAACGAAATGAAAATTCATTTCAATTATTTGTATTGTTTTTTCGTTCTAAAAAATGTGGCCCTAACAGAGTCCCTTTAGAATAAAATGAGCTTCCCACCAAACGTTTGATGGTATAGGAGAAACATACACCCAGTGAACCATCACTCTAGGTACCCATGAACTGGTGTCAAGTTCATTCAATAAAACTCCATTTACAACAGCTTAAAAGTATTTATCACCAAACGCATTAAGTTGTATCAGAGATATCGTTCCGTAGTAATCTCCAGCAAATTTATATAAATCGTGTATTTCAGAAACGCTATTAGACAAGTTTGTATATCATAAGAGAAAAAAAATGTTTTTAGAGGTGAAATTCTTCTAAACGGATTAGCTGATGTTGCTGTTATTTTGATTATTTTCCAATATCTGAAGAATATGCTAAAAGTCTCTTCACTCAAGGAATTTCTGGCATACATTGGAATAGCCGAATAGTTATTTCTATTATACGGTTTATCTGTAATGTAATTTGTATTATAGAGATATTCGATAGTCATCATAATTTTCAGGATCATATAATGGCCACTTGAGGTAAATAATTGGTCAGCCTCCTCTTTAATAAGCGTTTTATAAGTATAAGCAGGCATTGAGGGTAATTCCAAAGCCGCTCACTATGCTTTTATCATAAAAAATTTTCATAAATGTACAAGGTGGTGCAAAAGTAATGTCATTATTTGGATTGGCTGCCATTTTGCACGTGCCGCCATATGTTACTTTAGATATATAAAGAATTAGTTGCAACAAACCGTGCAGCGATGCATACCTCAAGAACGTGGAATTATTGTTACTGCTTATTTGGCAAAATTTTTATCCTTGGTTTTATTATATTACTTTGCGCCACCCTGTATTTCCTTAAAATTTAGTCCATCTCATTCAGCAGATTAACAGAAAGGAGAATAGATTTGAAATATTTGATCCTTTTGGAAATTTATTTCCCACAGACTTGTCTCTTTTATAGTATTTTGGTGCCCATAAGTTAAATTAATTGAATGCATAACGACCCAGAATTTATGGGTGATAGTTGCACTCAATAACATGACAGCAACTTCTTTAATAGTACTCGAAAATGGTCTCTCAATTGGAACTTCCAAGCTGTGACAGTGGATAATGACAATATTGTTGAATCTAGATCTGTAAAATTGGTTGGCATTTATTCAATTTGTTTTCTTTAATCACTATAGACGGATATAGTGTTCAATAACAGCTGCAAATGACAAAATTGTTTTATAACAATTGCAAACACATTTAGCTTCACAATAATCATCCTATTCAGGGACTATTCGCAGTGTGGTGGATAAATTGGAGTCCACTGGTCCAGTAAACAATTAACCAATACCCATACCACAACTAAACGCAAGCTTGACCATAAATATCGCCGGTAACCATCACAATCTACGTGAAAATCAGTAACAATCGATTTTGCGTCGATCACAAAAGCTCGGCCCTCCACATACTACAACTTGGTGAATTTATCGTCGTGACTTGGACCTGTGCTTGTACAATATTGAACTGACTTAGGAGCTGAAGGTAGATGACCATAGGCAACGATATGCATCCGTTAAATTGGCCTTAGAGCATGTTATGTTCACGGAAGGCAGCTTCCGTGATACTCTGAACGCAACTGAACGTATCGTTTTGGAAAATATTAGACTGACAAGAATAATGACTAGAGCTACACCACAGGGACGAACATGGTTATCACTTCTTCCTTGACAACTTGTAATGAATACCATAATATGAAGCTTTTATTATTAGCGGGAGACAGATGATGGATTATGTAGATGGCGTGAATGAAATATTTTCCAAATCATGCAAACAGCGCTAAGCTAACCAGGCCACCTCACAGGTTTATTACGAAAGATAATTAGATTATTACTTCAGCAGGACCCATTCCACAAAATTGTGATTTGAATGAAAAAAATATGTAAATAAGTTAAATTTTCATGTCACGCTGAGTAAAATTCTAAACGAAAACTGCTTCATTTCTGTCATTAAATAACTTTGACGTCTGATTTCATCCTTCTCCGGACTCTGTCCTCTTCCTCTGCCATTCAACAAACCTGCATGTCTATATGTATATTTATACGTACATACGTATATGTAAGTATATGTGTGTATGTATGTACATATACAAGTAATTTGTTTGTTTTTTTATTTTTTTATTTTGGAGTTACTTGGTTTAAAGCAAAAGAAAGGTTAAGGATTATTTGGCCCGTAAACATATATTTTTTTAATTTATAAAACATTTTTTTAATGTCATCAAACTCCAAATAGCAGACGAAATTATAAATATAAGGGTGTCCATTTAGAATTTCAAGTTCCATGATTTCATGTGATGATGGATCTACAACAGAAACGCTTTTAATAATGAGTCATTAATTGATTTTAGTGGTCTTTGTTTTGTCCACTTTAATTCTTTACGTCTCACACGTGCATACATACGAGTATGTGTGTTTGTATATTTGTATGTATGTATGTTAGGTGTGGAGTTGAATGAGAATTACAAATGGGTTTATCTGCCTGTCTTAATTCCGAGTCACTGATGTCTGCTCTTTCACTTAATAATAAAATTGATAAAAAGCAGGTTGATCTCCAACGTGGTTCATTGTTTAGTTCTTTGTTCATTAAACTTTGATCATCATTTCTCTCTAGTGGGATTTTTAACCCGGAAAACGTCAAAATGACAAATCGTTTAACAAGTGTTTGTTGATGTTTGTTTTTGAGGTGATGACAAATCATCAATTAAATTTTTATTGCATGTGCTTTAATAGTAACATTTACTGAAAAGATTTTAACTAAAATTAACATAAAAATTGCAACTGGCATCGAAAACCTGATCACAAGAACTCTATATTAAAATTCTCATCAAAGTGATATTACGTCCTCATGCAGATGAAATTTCTCCTTGAGTCAAATAAAAACACACTTGATTTTTCATTCCATAAGACTATATCAAAAATAAAGAGGGGGCATTGTTTCTAGGCAACAACAGATGGCAGCCCCATTATACTAGACCTGCTACAGCAGACCAATCATCTATGCATATGCTTTGTAGAAGCCCTATACTCCCTCAAGGAGTTAAACTAACATATATATAAAAAAGTTATTAATGAAAATGAAACAAGGCGCAGAGGAATATAATTAATCTGTTTTCAAAATAATTAGTATCTGAATCGGTCTAATGAAGATGTCAGATTAGAAGTTTCAACATCAATCAATAAAATATTTTTAATTAAAACTTCGTAGAAGAAACTTAAATGCGTAGCCTTAATTGATATCACTGTGTGTAATTTTTTAAGTCGTGGCAAAATAACCATATACGGACACCACTACGAGATAAAAGACTAAAAAAAAAAGACCCGTGTCTCCCAATTTTTCCCAAAGTCATGCACTTTTTTTATGGGCCGCCAAAGATTTGGGGCCACGGTATCATTTTCGCAAAAAAGTGATCATTTTCTCGGGCTCATATCTTGCAAACCGTTCCGAATTTCGATTTACTCTCTTAGGCAAACTTGTAGCTCTTGTCATAAAGAACAATAATTGCGAACATATAAAATCAAAAAAACTTCACCTTCCAGATAAAAATCGCAAAAAACTTAAAAAAATTCGATTTTTTTACCTTTTTCTCTTATTCAGGTCCATAAGTAGCAAACCGTTCAAAATTCAAGGAAACAATCAACTACAAAAATTTACCTAAGATCTCAGTAAACAAATTTCTACAACATATAAACTTCCTGGGAATAATTCTGAACACCGTTTAGGTAGTATTTCAATGTTGAAGTAAATAAAAAACAAATGAAATTAAAAAACGGTGTTCAGAATTATTCCCAGGAAGTTTATATGTTGTAGAAATTTGTTTACTGAGATCTTAGGTAAATTTTTGTAGTTGATTGTTTCCTTGAATTTTGAACGGTTTGCTACCTATGGACCTGAACAAGAGAAAAAGGTAAAAAAATCTAATTTTTTTAAGTTTTTTGCGATTTTTATCTGGAAGGTGAAGTTTTTTTGATTTTATATGTTCGCAATTTTTGTTGTTTATGACAAGAGCTACAAGTTTGCCTCAGAGAGTAAATCGAAATTTGGAACGGTTTGCAAGATATGAGCCCGAGAAAATGATCACTTTTTTGCGAAAATGATACCGAGGCCCCAAATCTTTGGCGGCCCATAAAAAAAGTGCATGACTTTGGGAAAAATTGGGCGACACGGGTCTTTTTTTTTTAGTCTTTTATCACGTAGTGGTGTCCGTATATGGTTTTTTTCGTGTTGCACTGTGTATTTTTTAACAAAATATATTCGGTATCTTCCAAAATAATTTAACTAAAAATTCATATTCATTTCTCTATCATAACTCTGGTCAGCGCCAGATATAAATTTATGGTGTTTTATTTTCTGAAAGAAGTGTGACATTTTGTTGATAAATTTGTAAAACACAGAGAAAAAGTCATAATTGCAAACTAACATTAATGATTGATCTAATTCGTCTATCAGACATGTTATTATGTTAAATGTCCTCATAAGCATATTATGATATATTTCAAAACCATATTTATTACTCACATTTCTATATGAAATTAATTTATTACTGGAATTTAATTTCCACATGTTTTTTAGTCATTTCTCCATATTTAACGAATCAGCTTTAGTTCAATTATATTATAATTCATTTGTTCATATTTATCTCGATATTATGCCACTGTTTTATATTTCTGGCGGTATAAAATAACTCCCGAAGGGGAATATAAAGTAATTCCCAAGAAATTGCTGGATTTTTTATATCAAATAACAGCCCATTTTTTAATATTAAATAAGGCACCCATGAAATGGAATAACACCCCAATTTAAAAAATTAAATTAACCCCCAATATATGTAAGTTTTAAATTTTAATTTTAATATATCAATTATTTGAAATGCAAAAGTGGCCATAGGAAACAACACCCAAGGAAATAAGTCCCGATGAAATGGGATCTAGAAAACTAAATAAGTCTCTAAAAATTTTATGAAATAAAGTCCAAGGAAAATAAAATTATTCCGAATCTGAAAATGAAATAATTTTCAGACATTCATAAGAAATAAGTCAATGCATGAATTAAGTTAAAAATATAGAAATTTTCAAAAAACTTAAGCCGAGTATTTATCCATTTCACTTATTTTAATTGATTAATTTCTAATTGAGAAAAAAAATATCAAACCCGGCTTCTTAAGTAGTTTTGCCCATTTCCCTTATGCAATAAAGGAATACTTCAGACGTCGACTGCGATTGCGGACATATTTTGGACTACACACTTCTTTCTCTATAATTAATTGAATAAAATTAAATAAATCCCAAATATAAAGAAACAAATCTCAAATTTCCCCGATGAAATAACACCAAATACTTCATTGTATTTTCATTAAAAAAATAATTCCAAAAAATTTAAAACTATTTCATAATGCAATAAGTTTCGAAATGTATAAAAATATTTGGGAAATATATGCTTCATATAATTTTTTGGTGCGTTTTGTTCATTAATTCATACTGGCAACAAATTCAGTGGCCCCTCCCCCCAAGGATTTTCTATGGGTGTTCTTTCATTATAATTTTTGGATGCTATTTCATATGATACTCGTATAAGGCCCCAAAATACAAAAGCAATAAAGTCCCAATAATCGTTGGTTTTGCATTCTGTGGTTTATTTTGGCCTTTTTACACTTTTAGTTTAAAAGTTATTTCCTACCGCCGTATGGCTTCGTTCGGTAAATTTTACATTTAAATTAAAAAATTTTATAACAAATTTTACATATTGAAAAAAATAAATCTTCGTCTATTTGTACACTAGTGGAAAGAAAAATAAATTGATTTATATCGAATGCATTTAATTAGTTCTGCTGTTTGTATAAAAGCTTTCTAAGACTACTGTGGGTATACATTTGTGCAGTTTTTTCATACATATTTGAATTCTCATATTGTATATGAAAATTTTCATATAATGTTTTCATACAATGTTTAATACCTTACAGACATGACGGTTAAAGTCTACCGATGCTTTGGTTACCTCCAACCAATTGTCAGAAATATAAAAAGCGAAGCCCATAACAACCTGCAATATTTAAAATAATTAAGTGCTTTAATATCCAGAATAATTCATTGAAAAAAAAAGTTTGTTGTGGCTTTAGCTCTCCATATGCCGACATTTCATTTCAATGCATTTTGCAAAAAAACTAATTGTTTCTAACGATTGGTCGGGATATTCTCCCGAATAATAAATTTCAATATTAAGTATCCAGAATAATTTTTAATAAAAATCTTAAAAAAGTCATTGTATAAATCTCGTTATACCCGATATGGAATTAAAACATAAATGACATAAAACTCTCTTTTGTTTGCAGACAGATTACCAAAGCGAAAAGCTTTTAAGCTGAACAGCCTGATAATATAAGCTTTTATACTTTATGATACGATTATATGAGATGAATTGATGTATTATGAAAATTGTTAAATATCAAATTCAAATGATCATTTCAGTATATTACGAGTTTTGGAGAAGTTTGCTTCTGTTTGTTTATAATAGTTCTGTGGTTCTAATGCATTTTCAAACTCTGATCATGGATTTAGATCTATATATGAAAAAAAAAATTAGAAACAATAAAATATTACAAAACTAAATGCAAAACCATATTTCAGAACTTTGTAATGGCAATACGTAGTTTGATTCGTTACGCATTCATAAATCAGAATTCTTGAAAATAAAGTTTTGACAGAAATCAGATGTATGAACAAGTGGCTAAAAACTTCAATTTGATTTTAATACTAAGTTCATGATCACTTCAGTGATCATAAGGGCAACCAAACTATGATTTATGGTCCAAAAAATTTAAAGAGAATTTTGCTAAGTCCGGCATTGTATTAATAAAGCAAATAGTATATAGAAATTATTGCTAAGCTATATGTACGCCTGCGGACTAAGCTGTATATACTCTTGTATTATTTTAACACCAACCACATCATCAGTACACTTCATCGAACACGTTCAAAAGTATTTAAAACTTAGCGCAAAACTTAGGAATAAAAAATGAAAACATCCTACAATTAAAATTATTAAAAACGATCCGATTTCGTGCTAATAGCGGCTTATAATCTTAGCATTTTCGTGGCATTTTGGGAAGTTCTTATTTTACTACGATACATCATATTTTTGGTTCCCCTGGCGTCCATTAATTTATGTTTAAGACGAAGATTTTTCTTAACAAAATAAACACAATTTTCTTTATGGATTTGAAATCAAATCAGATTCCATTAGGGAATTAAGCTTATTTATTTACAAAGTGTTTCATGATTAGCTGAGGAACATGTGCATGTTTTCAATGCCGCAAACACATCATTGATGAGTCTGATGAGATTTGAACTCGACCCCATTATGAGAATTTTGTTCATTTGTTGAACAACACAATACAATTCAAATACTCGTAAAATATAGTCAAGAGAAAATCTTTCTTTTGGCTTATCTGATTGCTTCGAAGCTTCAAATCCAATTTATAAAAAAAAAATCACACAAAAATCACATTTTACTTAATTAATCGTAATTAAGTTAATAGGTGTGTTTTTCTTTTCGTTTCTAATTTGTGATTAAGTATTTTGGTTTAACATGAAATTATTATCAATAATTTATTTGGAATGGAATCATGTAAACTGGCCATTTGCCTTAGAGATGGTTGGTTGCTTCATTAAAAATTAGATTCCAAATTAAAAGCCACATAATTAATCAACAAAATGTTAAATAAATCAACATTTGTTAAGGAGGATTAATGTTGAGATTTATATTCAAGTTGTGCTTTTCTCAAATAGATTTCTATAGAATTAATTCTTGAATATTTCTACTGGTGTAGTTTCATAAATTTATGCATGTGATTAATTTTTGATTTTTATTAATAATAAAAACATATTATTAAGACAAGAACTATGTAAAGCAATCAAGTTTTGATAAATTAAATCATTAAAATTGTTTACCAAATTGATTTTATTAATTAATGAAATATGTTTACGATAATATTATTTGTTTTTTAGTATTTCAAAATCTTGTTAACAGGCCATCAAGGTAGAAACGAATGAACAAAGTGCTTTTAATTAGGCCCATGTTTTGTTTATATTTATTTCGAAATTCATCGGCGAATAATTTGAAAAGTTTGCTTAGTTATGAGGAATAATTTTAGTTAAAAGATCAGTAAGTATTTGTAGAACCGGTAGGTGGTCCAGAGTGTTAACTTTTATATACGATAGTGTTTGTGAGTCGATGGAATTATTAGTCCATGTGCTTTGGAAAACAATCGCTAGAAATTTCCTGTTCGATTACAGCCTTTGAGAATAAGTCCTTGTAAATCAATGAAAACAATTAGAATTAAGATGGTGATGATGATCTCAAAAATTAACAATCTTGGCCAAATGCGATTAAAGTTCTTGAAGTTTTAACTTCCACATCGAACTTCGGCTTACCTTCAGTTGTAATTCTGATTATTTTATAAATATAAAGATGATTTTTGGAAATTTCGATTGTGTGAGATATCACTAAGTTGTATTTAAGATGAGCTTAAGCAGTTTTGGTATAAAATCGGTTTGGCTTAGGGTATAATTTAAAAATTTTTTATATAAAAAAGAATACTTTTTCATAAATAAATGCAATGAAGGAGCCATATAAAAATATAGTATATTGTTCCATTAAAGTATTGTAATGAACCATCTACTTTTTCTTTAACTTTATGGAGAACGTGCTACCTAATATATATTAGTATATATTAGTATATATGGTATATATACCATGACTATGCTCAGGGGGTCTTCTTTTCTCCATAAGTGCAATAATAATGCTGAAACAATCATAGACTGTAAGATATAATAACAAAGTATTATCTAACCTTGTGGAAATGTGTTGAAACCTTTCTCGCATCCTAAAAAATCAATAAAAACGTTTTTAATAACGCTTTACGAAATATGCATACCTTCGCATATTTCGTAAAGCGAAATAAAAGCAAAACAATCCAGTCACGCTGTCAGGATCCTGTGCAGGGATCAGTATGAATTTTATATATTTTTTATGTAAAGAGAGATGATATGAAATAGATATCGAAACGAAATGATATTTTTTGCCGGATTATTTTGTATAATATACACATATATATAATTCTGGAAGATGTAGATTGAGATTACTAATAAGCGTTTGAACTTTGAGAAAGTTCGATGTGAACGTTTGTGATTTTTCTTCAAGCAGGTGCTTTTATATTTAACAGGATACGTAAGTAGTTCAGCAAAAAAATTATTTTGATTTTTCGGGGTCGGTGTAGGTTCATTTTATGCGCTGCCTTTACAATGAGTGTGCCATGAGACTATTTTATGTTTGAATACTTAAATTTTGCAATTATATATTTGGGTTTTTGTATAAAAATATGAGCTTGTATACTTTTCAAGCGTGAGGGCTGAAGTGTACTGATGATTTGGTTAGAGCTCGCAACAAAAACACAAAATTTGTTTAACATTTTCAAAGCACGTGTGCCCACATGTATATTTTTCATAATATCGATACAAATGGAAATAAAATTAAAAAAACAAAATTAATTTTTATCCATCTCAATGAACAAAAACTCTCTCTTTGCCGCAAATACTATCGAGTATAAAGATACTAGCAACATTTGTATTATCATTTTGATCTTCTAATTACACTCTTTTTGTTTTAATTTACTGGCTGAAAGAAAATGTATAACAAATTATGTTAAATTACCTACAATTAGTTAAGGTTACTACCAAAATTGTGATGAAATTGCCAAGATTACTGACTTCGAATGAATGTAGCACAAATATACATACATTCATAATATGTATACTATTTTACACTAGTTCCCTTTTTGTCATTTAATATTAATTTATACAGAGAACAGCAAAAATTTATACTGTGGTTATTTCAGCTTTCTGTTGTGCTAATGTTTCTTTTCGAATTTCAAAAATTTGCTTCAGTTCGAAATTCTCATGCAAGAATGTTATTCTGTGTAAGAACATAAATTTACTGAGCAGATTGAAGATTTAACCAATATCTAGAATAATTTGCATCGACATATCATAATAAATATAAATATGAGATAAATATCATTTGACCTGTATGATACATTCATATATACATATCCTAATCTACAGTCATGGAAGAAAGTCTGAATACAACTCCTAATTTTGGAATTTTAAGGTATTTGTAAGAAAAATATAAAAATGAATTTACATGTTACTATTTATGGCGCTAATCTTATTTATAAAATAGATAAGAACAACAACAACAACAAATATTGAAAATTTCCAGGAAAAGTCATAAAATTATACATCAAGACAACATATTTGATATGGAAAGCGGAAGTAAAAAGAGTTTCCGTACTTCGTTGGTATTTGGTTTCTATACTGATCCAAAGTTAGTTTATACGTGGTCTGTTCAACAGGAAAGATGAATATTCATTTTTTTTTATATTTATTCGTCAAATTCTATTTTGTCCCCTTCAAAGTACACCCCCTTAGATATTTACTTTTTGGTATGGCCTTAAACTCACTCAGCGAATCGGTCCTTAATCGTCGTAAAACGCCATAATTTCATGGGTCTCTTTAATTTTGGGAACAGAAAAAAGTCGCAGGGGACCAAATCTGGTGAATACGGTGGCTGAGGCATGATTATGGTATTCTTTTCGGCCACAAAATAAGCAATGACGAGTGAACAGGTTCATTATTGTTTTGTATTTTGGACTTCTAGAATTAACACCAAATCTTATTTTTCTTAAACGCACAAGCTTTCCATAAACACTAGTACGATTTTCATGCAATAACGTTAAGTTAACAGGCCTCCACAAATGTAATTTAAGAACCTGCCGTTCAGTAAAAAGGTGCATGCCGATCTAACTCGACGATTTTCCGCTCATTTCGTGGCCTCGGCTTAAGACTGAGTGATTCAAAAATAAACTCATTATAATTCCTTTTGAAATAACTTTATTCCTTCAAATCCACTGTACGAGTTGTCTGGCTACTGTAACTAAATGATATGTATGTATGTATGTATGTATGTATGTATATGTGTATGCAAATATGTTAATAAGTATAGCCTACAAATATTTTAACAGGCCAAAGTTCAACGTAACGCCGCAGCGCCCTGCAGAACTAAAATTAGAATACACATAGACAAAATAAATTGTAATTTGTTAAAGTCAAATGTTGAAATGTAGGAGTATTAAATCCCGGTGTAGGCACGCAAACGGTTTCAGTATCATGTTCGGCTTTGCCGGTAATTTGAGACCATTTTCTTTTTATTGTGTGACAATTGTCGGGTGATTTTATTTGAGTTACCTTTGTTAATGGGTAATAGAGGGCGGAACTACTTTGCTAGATTAAACATAGACAAAGTAACCGTCACACAAACCCTTCTGTGTAAAAATTACTTTTGACGGATGCGCGTTATTAACTGGCTTGTGCAACAAAACGAGATGTTTTGTTGCGATAAGAAAAATTACAACGAGAAAACAAAACGCAAACACAGGCATACGAAAAACATATTTTTTTTTAATGTATAACTCACATAATATTTATGAACAGTAATAGAAATACAATTAGATTCAATTAAACATTAATTTATTTCGCCATTTGGAACAATAAAAGTGTTTAACGAACACCGACTATTGAACTATAGTTTTAAAATAATCAGTAATTACGAAAAAATAATATAAAAAAATGTAATGTAATAGTTTTGGAATGGTTAATTTATTTTGTACATGTGCATATGTACGAGGGCAGGTCAAAAAGTCCGTAATTTTTTTAATGAAACACAGGATTTTGTAGACAAATTATTTCATTTATGATCTCCTTCGAGATCTGTACACTTTATGCAACGTTTCATGCATTTTTTTTTTGTCCCATTCATAAAATAAGATTTATCGAGATCTTCGAAATATGTATTTATTTGTGAGATGATTTCATCGTTGGAGTGACATCTATTTTTCGCCAAGCAATTTCTTCAGGCTTAGAAACAAAAAATTGTCACTCGAGGCTAAGTCTTGAAAATAGGAAGGATGAGTACCCTTGCATTGTCCTAGCGAAAAATAACTTTTTTCTTGGCCACATGCGTTCGTTTTTTTTTCCTTCTTCAACTCCTTATTAAATCGACCCATTAAGTTGGTATAAAATATGCCATTGTTTACTTTACCCTTTTGAAGATAGTCAATGTGGATTATAAAATATGCATTTCAAAAAAACGGTCGCCATACTTCTATTGGCTGACAACCTTGGCATTCTTTGGCGCCCCTAGAAACCCACTGTTATGTTGTGATGGAATTCATAGTGCAGAAAGCTTTCTCATACCAAAGTAAACATTTAAAATTGAAATCACTGAGTCACGTGATATGTTTCCAGAATCCCCTGCACTTTC